>OZ053308.1:24159122-25359122 GCA_964056655.1 Arabis hirsuta
GAGACTTGAGCCAGCGGGTAGCTTTGTCCACGAGTGAGAAAGGAAAAAGCTTGCACTTCAAGAAATTCGGGTTCATCCCATTACAACTCGTCGTGGAGCAGATCTCCTCAAAGTTTTCTATATGGTCCATTGGAATTTCTGCAGGCAGTCCATGAAACGAGTGCTGCTTGACCAGCAATATCATTTGAGGCTTTATCTCATAATCTTGCCTCTCAACAGCAGGTGGAACAATAGCAACTCGGTTCCGATAGAAAGCATGGGGATTGTCCATATCCCCAATGGCACGCTGCTGCTCACGAGCACGTTGCTGCTGTTGTTCACGGGCATATTGCTACTGCATCTGAGCCATCTGCTCTTGCAACCTCTGCAGCTCCGCAACCATATCAGTTTCGCCTTGTCCGCCCATGTTGACGAGATTAGGCCTTGTGCGTCTGTTTTCTCGTTCTAGTCTCGCGAGTTCCGGGTTACTCAGAGTTGCAAGGGGAATTTTGCAATTACGCCTTGTTGTCCTTGAGTTCATACACCTGAAACACACGCAAAAGAAACAAAAGAACGAGTTTAGTACTTAGTCTAAAATCGTAAACGAAAATTAGAGGTATTGAGTTGGTCCCTGTCGCAACAGCCACTTTAGTACCTAGAATGACTCGAAAGAGAGTGAAAGACTCGATAAAAACCTACAAAACAAGGGTTAGAATGTGCCAAAAACGCATTATATCATCCGACAATGTCTGTACACAACCACCATCTCGTTCACCATCTCCGGATATGTCCACCGTTGTCTCTATTTGCCGTCGACCACCGTCTCGTCTACAGTCTTCAAATATGTCCACGCCGTCTCTGTTTACTGTCGACCACCAACTCTGTCACTATTTATGTTTTACCATTTACAGTCTCCGTTTTCGTCCACAATCACCTTCACCATCTCCGATTTTCTCCATCGTAGCCTCCGTCTCCGTTTTCTTCCACAGTCAATGGTCGATGGTCAACAGTAAACAAAGACAGACTATGACTGGTGGACGAAATCGGAGACCATTTTAGAAAATCGTTTCTGATTTTCTTCTAAAATTATATTTGTTTGCAAAATAAATCTTTCAATCCCATTATATCCTCCTAAAGTTTGATTTATGAAAATACCTAAATCTTTAAATAGTCAAATCCAACCATACTATTATTTATCTAATAATAAACAAAAAAAAATTCTGCACAATAACAAGATTTCTCTTAATTTTTTTGGTTATTCATGCAATTGACCCTAAACAAAATGTCATTGAAAAAAAAATGATTTAGAATAATTTACTACATAAAACACCGTAATTAAACTACTTAATTTGCAAACTTATGTCTAAGGTGTCCAATCGATTAGGGCTTGGATGGATCCAAATATTATGAAATTTCGAGGTATTCGAATATGTGGTAAAAGTATCCAAATCCATATATGGATATGTGGATTCTGGATATTCGGACTTCGCATATCCGACCAAAAATCTGGATATCCGCGGATATCAGGATTCGGATCCGGATCCAAAAATAATATTAAAAATAATAAAATAAAAAAATAAATCAAAAACTATTTTAAAAACTATTATTTAAATTTTTTTAATGCTATTCATAATAAATATGACATATTATAAAAAGAACTAAAAAAATTTATATAAAAATAACTTAATATATGTAAAAAATATATGTTTTAAATATAATTAATGCGTCCGGATCCGGATATCTGGAAATTTTACTATCCAGATCCGAAGTCTCTTTTGTTATATAAATTTTAAATTTTACTATCCGGATCCGAAGCCTCTTTTCACGGATCCGAGATTTTACTATCTTTCTTCGAAAATCTCGGATCCGGACTCTTAGGATATACTAGTTTTCAAAGTGGATCCAAATGGATACCGGATCGAATTTTGGTCCCGTATAATAATTCAAGCCGTACAATCGATTATAATTACTTACACAAAAAAAACCAAAATGAAAATATAAATAAATAGATAGGTTATTGAACCAAAAAAATTTTCATTTGAGTTAGTTTACACAAAAATATTAATACACATAAAATCAATAAATTAATAATGTTGAAATTATAATATTTTACTAATTTATAGAGTTATTAATTTATGAGTAATATTTCGAAATAGATCAAAGTGACTTTCTAACTGATAATTAATTATAAAAGACAATTCAACAAATGATAAAATAATTTGCAATACAAAAATGGTTAAAAAAAAGAAAAAATTAATTAATTATTTATCAAAAGTTGAAAATATAATAAATTTTGAACCAATTTGTTTATAGTAAAACATCACTTACTATAAAATAGAGAAAATATATATACTAGTTATTATTTTTGTATGTATATTTGTATAAGATATTTTAAATTTTTTATTATCTTATTATCTTATCGAATTGTGTTATATTTTGAGCCATCACAAATTGTGTTATATTTTGACGTTGTTTAATATTTTAGGAAATACGTCATTTAATTTAACCAATCAAGATATTTCAATTAGTACTATATGCCATATGGTAGAAATCTCTATATATTCTCATTATTTTTATAAAATAAATATATTAATACATGTTTTTTACAAATTTAAACTCAACTAATTGTAATTTAGACTTATAATATCATCTATTTAAAAAAAAAATCTCATATACTCATTATGTTTATTTATAAGTGATGATTAAGGTTATTGCACACCAATTAAAAATTTATTTAATATTTATCGCTTTCTAAAATAAAATATCAATTATTAAAAAATAATCTGCAGAATTCAAACGGTAAAAAATTTTTAAAAAAAATTATTATTCATGTAATAGCAAAAATATCACTAAATTTGGAACACAAAGTCCCAATAAACCATCATTTAAAAGCAAATTGAAGGAGGATTCTAACTCGAGCCACATGCTTGTTTACATGCCTGAGCCGAACTTGTTTTCTGCTATACCACCAAACCGAGCCCGACCCAATTTACGTCGGTTTGGAGCTTCACGTCGGTTTGGTTTAGTTTGGAGCTTCCCGTTAGCTCGTGTCGATTTACGTCGATCACATCGGTTATGGGCTTGGCATCATGCTAGATGGAACCCGTTGGTTGTCGAACCGACCTCAGCCCATCTTCTCGTCATGGACTCGACACTTAATTGCTTCTTCGGGCTTGGCCCATGATGAAAAAACTTTTCCCGGTTTTAAAGATGAATCCTAGATTCACTAATCCGATGTAAAATAGTATAGGTTCGTTCAAGGTACCAGCAATACACTCTAATCTTATGGGATACAAATTCAGCTAAGCAATTCAAAGTTGTTTTAAGTATCACGATTTATCAAAGCAAACAAACGTAAATTCGGTGTAAGCAATTAATGGAAAGGCGTTAGATCAAGGGATATATCTCAGGGATTAGATCATCAAGAACTAAGCAATTATTCAGGTTATTAATTTAGAACCAATCTAGAACTCAACCATAGATGCAAGAGGACCCACTGTCGTGGCATCAACTACTTCAACAATCAATCTAACACCCTAAACTGTCGTTTGAGGTTACAAAGAATGATGAGCATTAAAAGTATAGGATCGATTTGTTCACGAGTTGCCTTAACTTCAACTGTCGTTGGCTAAGGATAACTCGCCCATCTATGTCAATTCAAGCAATTCACAACACTTTTGATGAGTAAAATTAACCTAAAATCAAAGGCTAGGTGATCAATCTAGTCTAGGTAATATGATCGACTATAGATGAAGATATCAAGTGATTTTTCAAAACCTATCTATGCTTAGTTATGATTCTCTAATCCCATCGAACCCTCAACCTAACAAAGGGATTACTCGCACATATTGAATCGAACAGCAAGTGAGATGACGGAAATCATAGATAAAATAAAAGATAAGAGTTTAGAAAACTTCAACAAAAGTGGAAGACAATCTCTAATCTCTAGAAACAAAGTATCAAATCTCTCTTTCACTCGAGTTTTCTCTCTTTTTGTTGTTCGAATCGTGTATATGCGGCTCTCCGTTCAAAAGAGTCTAAAAAAATCCTTAAATATAGGTCTGAGGGCGGCTGGGATCAAAATATGGAAACCCTAGTTGACGAAATTAGGTTTAATGAAAATATCCAAAAGTGGATCTTCTGGAGAGCAGGTCTGGCGATCGGGAGCAGGTGCTCCCTCTTTTGGAGCGGGTGCTCCTTATCTTCAGAGTCTTCAAAAAGATCCAATTTCCTTCCTTTTTCGCCAAGTCTTATTGTGATTCCCAATCCTCCATTCCGACCTCCTTTAGACCTATAATGACTCAAAATAGAATGAAAGACTCGATAAAAACCTACAAAACAAAGGTTAGAATGCGCCAAAATGCATTATATCAATTCTCCCAGACTTAGATCTTTGTTTGTCCTCAAACAAATTCAAAACCAAGTGAAGGAAAAAGGTTTGAAAACGCGGGAACTCTTTTATCCTCAGTGAACCGAGTTAATAACCTTAAATCTGCAGACCACATAATCCAGATTACGAGTAGCAAAGCTTTACCAAAACTCATCAACACGTTTCTCAACCAAGTCTCATTTCCTAAACACAAACTCAACGCATTCGAAGTTGCGTGAGGATCTCGCTAAAGGCACCATTTAGGGTAGACGACGCTAAAGGGTTTACGGCCATTTAGAAGTGGAGTTCAAAGTGTTTAAAGTGTTTAAGGGTTACCCGATGTTTCGCAGAGGATACAGGATATCGCACAAAATTGCAAGAGAGAAAAGGTCCGTTGATATTCCACATTCTCTAAACCACTCTTTCTTTCTTCCAACCTCTCAAACGTCTCATCTAACCATCATCCACCTTGGCTATACTCGCTGTATAGAGAAACACTTCCTATTTTACAGATTCACCACTCTTCATCATCTGTTTTTGGATTTTTTTTATTTGTTTTGTTTTTTATTTGTTTTGTTTTTTTTGTGTTTTAAAGAAAAGATGATGATGAAGAGGGTTTTGATTACAAGTGGAGCTCATCAATTTCATTCCTCCTTCGTGGATTTTTGTTCCACCTCGTTGTAAAACCATCTTCTGGAAATAGGAGCAGGTGCTCTATTGCGGGAGCAGGTGCTCTTGTTCTTCAGAAAGAGTGATTTAAAGGCAGTGTCGATCCAATTCTCTCTGACCCTTTTGCGCATATGCTGCACATATGACAATGAAGTAACAAGAATGCAAGGGGCTTGAAAATAGGTAAGGGTTAAGGAGGGTACTAACTAAAAATGAGCTAGTTATTCAGGAACAACAAGAGTGATAAAAAAGGAATAAAGAGTCCTTAATATGATTCGTTTCCCTAATCTAGTGCCAATAGCGAGAAGAATTTTCGGTCAATATGAAACCTGGAAGATAGTGTATTGAAGTGTTCCAGCTGTTCCTTGTACCCACGCTCTGTAGAAATGGTCACTAGAGAGAAAGTTAAACGTAGATAGTTCAAAGATCATCATAAGATAAAGTCGTAATTCCCTACAAAGTCTTGACTCAATAAAACCAACGAAAAATAGACTCAAACAGGACATAAGAAAATAGAAAACAACCAAAATAAACGTCATTAGTAGCAACTCACCCCAGACTTACTTCACACCATCTCGGTGTGAGAAGAAATCAAAAGAGAGTGAAAAGAAATAAAATCATAAAGAAAAGCAGAAAATAAAATGTTTGTGATGAATACCTCTTGGTGGGGCTTAATCCGAATTTCGAATTTTAACCCTGGAGAGCAGGTGCTCTGTATTGGGGAGCAGGTGCTCTGTAGTGGGGAGCAATTGCTCCTTCTGGGAATTGGATCGACGTGCAGATCGATCCTGAGGTTGACCGCTGGAATGGCTTTTGATCTCATCATCATGGATCGATCGATCTAGCTGAAAGGATCGATCGATCTGCCTTGTATATTCCACAAACAAATTTTTTTTTTTTTGAAAAACCTGAAAACTTACACCGAAATTCAAAGTTAGTAGTAAAAGAAATTCAATTGAAATAGTTAGAAAACGTACCGGTGGGTTGCCTCCCACTAAGCGTTTGTTTAAAATCTTTAGCTTGACTTGGATCTCATGTGTCAGTCAGGAAGAGGGGCATGAGAACTTTCTCCAAAACAAGCTCTCCAATCAGTAAACTTCAGCTTCAGAACTTTGCTCAACATAGCTTTCACAGCTTCTTCACCTTTCTCTTTCAGCTCAGATGTGAGAATAGCTCTAACCTTGGAGAAAGGTTTCGAAATCCCTTTGGACTTTACCTTGTACTCAATCGTGTCACCAACACGTCTCTGAGGTACTAGAATCATATTAGAATCACCCTTGATTCTTTGGCTCGTCACCTTCTCCTTTACCCTGCTCTTTTGACTAGTCTTGTTTATTCTGATAAGAGGGTCTCCATCTAGGACTTCCTTGACCTCACTTTTATCATTGAAATCTCTCTTTGTTACCATTCGCAGCTTATCTCCATTGATAACGGTAACACAAGATGCAAGTTTGGCTGCTTCATTAGTGGGTATAGCTTTGTAGAAGACATGCTTGTCAATATTAGAGAATGAGACTCCTCTATTAGGCAAATCTACAACTGCACCCACTGTCGCCAGAAACGCTCTTCCAAGAATCAAAAGTATATCAGGAGCTTCGCTCATCTCCACCACTTGAAAGTCAGTAGGAACAAGGCAATTTCCAACTTGAACATGTAAATCATGAATAGTACCATGTGGAACCTTGGTGGAAGAGTCTGCAAACTTAAGAGATATATTAGCAGCTCTCATTGTAGTAATCCCAAGCTTCTCTGCAATAGCCTTAGACATGAGATTGATACAAGACCCAGAATCGCAGAGAGATTTTTTAAATTCAACTCCTGCAATGGAGCATGGAACAACAAACATCCCAGGGTCTTCTAGCTTTGGCAACTGCTTCATTGGAGATGATGTATTCCTTGCTTCAGCAAAGAGAGCCTTGACTACTGTGAGACTCTTCTTGGTATCCTTGGAGAACTCATGATATGCAGGATCAACTCTAAATGCCTCTTCAAAAGAGATATCAGGAGGAAGCTCACTCACCATCTTATTAAACTCAGCCAGCTTCTTTTCACCAATCTCATATTTCAGTCTTTGAGGGTATGGGATCCTAGGGGTGTATGGTAATGATTCGACAACCTCTTCTGCTGTCTCTGGTGTAAGCGATGCTGGGACAATCTCCACCTCACTCTGAACTAATATCACATTGCAGTGTTCTCTGGGATTTGTTTCAACTTTTCCTGGAAGAGTCCCTGGTGGTCGTTTAGCTGATGCCAAGATCTGGGCTACCTGAGTGTCAAGCTTCTTCACGTGATTGCAAACAGCTTCAAGTCTACCATTGAGATCCGAGTACATGGCGTCTACATGCGTTTTGATTTCAGTGGCAAACTTCTATTGATTAACCATTAGCTGTTGCATCATAACCTTGAGTTCATCTTGAGAAGTACTTCCAGAGCTCGCAGGAGCCTGAAAGTTAGAAAATTGTGGTTTCTGTTGAACTCCCCCTTGAAACTGATTCTGACCTTGGTTTGGGTGACTCCTATTGTAACGCCCTGGACCATCGCTGACCAGGACGCCACAATAGATACCCGTTGATCGGCCGATAGAGGTCACTAGAACCAATCTAGTTTCCCCAAATCAACATGTCTAAGGTACCTTTACCTCTTGACCACGGCCTAAGGCTTTGCAACCCGTTCCATGATCTCGAGTTGTGTTAGTCTGGACAAGACTAATATCATATCAACAACCACAATTTCATAAAACATACTTTTATTTATTTGCAACAACTTACAAGGTTTAGGTTCGGCCGAGGCCTAGAGCCCAAAAGATTTGTAAAAACATAGCTTTACAAAAGACATATAAAAACCTACTTCCGGTGGTCCTATCGTTCCGCACGCCCACTAGTGGTTCCCACTAAAGGTTTACCTGTAAAAAAAATTGGAGTCATGAGTACTAATTACTCAGTGAGCCAAGGCTCCCTCTACCAAACAATAAATATATTTCCCAACCCAAACCCAAAATAACAATCAAACAGGCAATCACACAATTAATCAGAGAATGCACATGCGGAATAGATAAATCAACATAGCACATCGAGTGGACCCCTTATTGTCCTTCCTCTTTGTAACGTAACATGTTAGATGTTAGATGTTCGATGGCTACACCCTATACCGCGAATTGACAACTTCTATTGTCCCTTTTACCTCACACGGCCCTAACCACAAAGGCTAGAAACCTAATGATCCGACTCTGTAATACATTGGCCCTAGGCTGCAATCCCGTTCCTCCGGGTATTATAATCAGTAGTCACGACCCTAGGCTGCAATCCCGTTCCTCCGTGACTAGCGATATCTGGAAGTGTCAACCGCTTTCTACGATTGTTAGAACGTTACATGATCCTCTTGATCACTTGTAACACCTAACCTCACTCACAATATAAAAATTTACCTTTGACCCGCATGTATCTAAATAGATCACACGCGGACCAGCTTCCTCTTGAAATCCTGCATCCACAAAGGTTAACGGCAAATACAAACATACACATCCCATGACTCATGCAGGATGCAATCACACAATCAAACATCATGCACAAACAATCAAAGAAAACACTTAACTAAATTCCTAAAATTCTAACAGGAACCTCTACGACTATAAAGCATAAGAATAAACAAGCAACATGTGCCCTACTCATCTAGCACACGGCAATCATCACCAAAACTCATCTTATTCTGAACGGTTAGGACTTAGATTCAGACTTAGACTCTAGACAGGATCTGGTTCTTTGGTTCCACGGGCCACTTCCTTCACGAAAACGGACAGAACTTAGGCTAGACTTTCGACCAAAAACCTTCCCGATATGGTGGTTCACGAACACGGCCTGGACTAGATCACGGACGCGGACAAATAATCAGATTTTTCTAGACTGTTTTTTGTCAGAGGTTTTGAACGAAAACTATGTAAGAAATGGGAGCTATTTGGTTCTATTTATAGGGTTTAGCAAGCAGGTAGGCAAGTAGGACGGTCAGCGTGTCTGTGTCGTGCTTCGCGATGACTCGTTGCACACGGTCGCGACACCTCGTGCTTACGGGATTTGTCGTGCTTCTGATTTGTCGTGCTTGCGGATTTGTCGTGCTTGCGGATTTGTCGTGCTTCCGATGACTCGTCACACAAGATCGCGACACCTCGTACTCACGAATTTGTCGTGCTTGCGGATTTGTCATGCTTCCGATTTGTCGTGCTTCCAACTTTTATATTTTTGTAAAAAAAAAATATTAAGTTGAAAAACACCATGCCACCTCGTGCTTCGGCCACCTCGTGCTTAAAATCCCGTCATGCTTGACAAATTTTTTTTTCTCTTCCGACAACTGAGTCTTGACTCGATCATTCCCCGTAACTGTTTTGATCTCTGAGCTGGGGTATTACACCTATAGTTCTGGGTGACTACTTCTTCTCCCATCTCCTCAGAAAATGGTTCACCATTCTCATCTACAAAGTGAACCATCTTTTGGTTCCCTTTGAGCAACAAGTTGACCTTACCAGTAAGGTCATCAATTTTTTGGGAATCCATTACACTAGATTTCATGGTCCTATCATACTCCTGCGACTTGTTGCTAGAACTCACAGCCAAGTTCTCGATGAGTTATACGCACCCTCTCTGGTTTTAGTCATAAAATTACCATCACTCGCAGCATTCAAAACATTCCTGTAATCCCAATCAACACCATCATAGAAGATACCCATCAAGTTCTCATCGGTAAACCCATGGTGGAGACACTCTCTCTTGTACTCTTTGAACCGTTCCCATGCCTCACAAAAAGACTCTCCTGAATGTTGCTGGAAAGAGGAGATCTTGTTCCTCAGGCTCGCGGTCTTGGTTTTGGTGTAGAAATGGTCTAAGAACGCTGCTCTACACTGTGCCCAAGTCATGATGGATCCAGCTGGTAGAGATTTGAGCCAACGGGAAGCTTTGTCCACGAGTGAGAAAGGGAAAAGCTTGCACTTCAAGAAATCCGGGTTCATTCCATTAGAACTCGTCGTGGAGCAGATCTCCTCGAAGTTTTCTATATGGTCCATCAGAATTTCCGCAGGCTGTCCATGTAACGAGTGCTGCTTGACCAGCAATATCATCTGAGGCTTTATCTCATAATTTTGCCTCTCAAAAGCAGGTGGAACAATAGCAGTTCGGTTCTGATAGAAAGCATGGGGATTGTCCATATCCCCAATGGCACGCTGCTGCTCACGCGCGCGTTGCTGCTGTTGTTCCCAGGCATGTTGCTGCTGCATCTGAGCCATCTGCTCTTGCAACCGTAACAGCTCAGCCGCCATACCATCATTGCCTTGTTCGCCTATGTCGACGAGATTAGGCCTTGTTTGTCTGTTTTTTCGTTCTAGTCTAGCGAGTTCCGGGTTACTCAAAGTTACGAGGGGAGTTTTAAGATTTTTCCTTGTAGACCTTGAGTTCATGCACCTGAAACACACGCAGGAGAAACAAAAAAATGAGTTTAGTACTTAGTCTGAAAATGTATATGAAAATTAGAGGTATCGAGTTGGTCCCCATCGCAACGGCGCCAATTTCATGAAAATTTTTTTCCCGGTTTTAAAGATGAAACCTAGATTCACTAATCCGATGTAGAAAAATATAGGTTCGTTCAAGGTACCAGCAATACACTCTAATCTTATGGGATACAAATTCAGCTAAGCAATTCAAAGTTGTTTTAAGTAGCAATTGACATATTGAATTGAACAGCAAGTGAGATGAAGGAAATCATAGGTAAAATAAAAGATAAGAGTTTAGAAAACTTCAACAAAAGTGGAAGACAATCTTCAATCTCTAGAAACAAAGTATCAAATCTCTCTCTCACTCGAGTTTTCTCTATTTTTGTTGTTCGAATCGTGTATATGCGGCTCTCCTTTCAAAAGAGTCTAAGAAAATCCTTAAATATAGGTCTGAGGGCGGCTGGGATCAAAATATGGAAACCCTAGTTGGCGAAATTAGGTTTAATGAAAATATCCAAAAGTGGATCTTCTGGAGAGCAGGTCTGGCGATCGGGAGCAGGTGCTCCCTCTTTTGGAGCGGGTGCTCCTTATCTTCAGAGTCTTCAAAAAGATCCAATTTCCTTCCTTTTTCGCCAAGTCTCATTGTGATTCCCAATCTTCCATTCCAGCCTCTTTTAGACCTATAATGACTCAAAGTAGAATGAAAGACTCGATAAAAACCTACAAAACAAAGGTTAGAATGCGCCAAAACGCGTTATATCAGCCCACTTCATACTTGCGTTTGAGGTTACGATCTTGGAGAAACACTTTTACTTGTGGGAAAAAGAAAAAGACATAAATTGTATATGTCGTCCGAGCCCTCGAATCGGTTTCGAACAACGGAGGAAAATTTTTTGGGATAAAATCATTTCCTTGGGTGAAACGGATCGCCTAATGCCTCATATTCAAAGGTTTGGTGGGGATCCTTAACTTTATTTGTGGAGCTTATCCTTCGATAAAAGCCTTGATAAGTTTGGACTTGAATCTACAATGGCTTCAACAAATAGGTAAGGCCACTTAGAACAGAACCCCATCTTCAGTAGCTTACCCATTACCCGGAGTGATCGGGGTCCAAAATTGAGTGGCTGATATATCATGGTTTTTATCTGTTTTCGACCAAGATATAAGTCATTTTCCTAGAGTCTTTTTGGTATTTTTCGAGTCTTTTTGAGTTTTTATAGGTTGACGGACGATTGTAGCTTAATGTGAGCTTTTGGAGCATTTTGGAGCATTTTGGAGCATGGAAGAAAGAAGAGCCAAAGTGATCAAGTCGAAGTCGAAGTTTACGAGCTGTGTCGATTGACACGGTCCTGTGTGTCGATCGACACACACGTGTTTGGCGTGAAGACTTCAAATTTTGAAGAAATTCCGGTTTTGCCCAAAAAGCCCATAAGTTTACAGAAAGCCCAATCCGAATTTTAGACCTTATATATAGTTTTTCCTTAGGCTTTTAGGTTTAGATCTAGTTTTTAATTGAGATTTGAGAGAGAGGAGATTCAGAGAGCTTTAGGAGAGCTTTCAAGACTTCCAGACCTTCAGATTTTGAACTTTTGTATCTCTTACTCTATCTCTTTTATGCAATTTTATTCATTCATAATGTTTACTGCATCTATGTCTGAGTAGTTTGCTTGTTAGGTTTAGGGTAATTCAAGGGTTTGATGAGAAATTGATAGGATTGAAAATCTGTTAGGATTTATCTTTATGTTCTTCATCTAGATTGATTTAACTCTGATTTTATGATTGATCAACTGAAATTGGATATCCTAGGTTGCTTTAATAGATGCGAAAGTATTATTAACAACCTGACATAATCTTAGATAAGCATAATTATCTATTCGCAAAGAAATTTGGCTTAATAATTTTTTGAACTAATCGAACCTGAACTTAATGCTTGTCTTTATTCACAGAATTTGCAAAAGAAATTTGGAATTTAGGGATTTAGTCATAAATAATCTTTGCAACGAAAGTTGATTGGTTTTATATTCGTGTTTGAGTTCTAAAACCGTTCTTAATAAAATCCTAACCGTTTTCTATCTCTGTGTCGATCAACACGGACATCTGTGTCGATCGACACGACCGTATTTCGAGTCAAACCAACGAATTACCCATAGCCTAACCTTTTGTCCAATTGATTACTAGAACCTTGATAATCATTCACTTGTTTACTTTGCTGTTTTTATTTCATTCACCACTATTTACTTAACAAAATTTGAATTCTTTAGTCGATTGTGTGTTTAGATTTCCTGTGGATTCGATCTCTAAGTATTACATCGATCTCTTAATTTGAGAGAGTAGCTTAGGGCAAATTTGAGCATATCAGTGGCCAGAAAAGTACGTAGCCCGTATGAACATCCGGAGACAGAGCAAAGATTCCGAGTTCTCGTATCGGTTACTTGGGCTGGCTATATAATTTTTTTCTATAAGGCGCTAAGTTTAAATCCATTCAAATATTTATGTCTCAATTATCAGTTAAAGGGTAAAACAATTTCACCTTCTGCGTGTTAAGGTAAAACAGATTGTTCATACTCTGAGAACGACTAAAGTGTAAAGGAGATGATTTAGAGGAAGCACACTGGCGTTTGATCTGAAGTGTCAAACGCTGCCAATGGTACGAGGGATCATGTGCAGCGTAGCAAAGCCGTGTGGTTGGCCATGTGGTGCCAGAAAACAAGGTACGAGGGATCATGTGCAGTGAAAGTCACTCGAGTAAATCGTATCGGGTCGAGCCTGGAAGTCTATACCCAACCCAACTAAGTTCGCGAAGTCCGGTATCCGAGCCCCGTCAGCTAAAAATCTATAAATACTACTTAATTTATACTTCATAAAATAGATCCATTCTTTTGGCTAAAAATACTCATTATTTGCTCATTTTTCTGGAGACTAAATTATATTCTCTTGAGTTTTAGTCTTAATTTGGTTGTTTATGACCATTCTCTCCAGAATTCTTTCTTTTTCCCGGTCGTTCCTTAACCGGAACTCCTCAAATACTAAATATGTTTTCCTTTTTGGTCTTACCACCAAATTTCTCTTTTCACACAAGTTTAGTTCAGATACTTCGCGGACTATCCATCATTTGGTTTGGAGTTACCATTTTTCTTTCTCTTTTTGTTTCCAACTTCTTTTCTCTCGTTTTCCATGTCTCCCAGTTATGTTAATGAAAAAATGTTTAGAAACATCTATAAGTATTTTTATAAACATTTAAAAGTTATTTTTATGGTAAAACCTAACATATAAATATTTATAAATATTGTTTTGAATTTTATTTAGTTTTTTATATGATTTTATACAACTGTATAAGAATATTTTTGAAAATGTTTTCAGACATGAATGGTATTAAAAAAAAAGTACCACAAAAAGAGTGTTTCTCAAAAATTTCTCTAAATAATCGTATATATGTACTTTTAATTTATTACAATTTGTTTTCTAAATAATTTGTCGTTACGAAAGTGGTTGTTTTTAGGGTACAGATCCACTGATCACATCATGCATGGACAAACCTCTGTGTGACTCGCACACCAATGTGTATTACAAGCGAATTTATTTGCAAGACTCGAAATTATTTAAAAGGTTTTAAATTATTCAACATCAAAACATTTTTTATTATTTAACAAAAATAAAAGACATGTTTAGTTACTAAATATATATACTCTGGAAAAATCCTCCAACAGGCAGACTAAAATGCAATATTGGTTATGGGTGCTAAGAGATGAGCATGGAAGTGTTTTTGCTCCATAGTAGAAGAGCTTTTTCTAATATTAAGGGTTTGGAGGAGATTAAGTTTCAATCATTGTTGTGGAGTATTACAAGTTTGCATTCCCACCACATTGATAAAGGCTCCTTTGCTTTCAGTGATCCGGTTCTGGTAAATGCAGTGCTAAGGTCAATAGCTTGGCTCTCCTTTAGGTTTCAAGTCTCCGAGTTACTACTTGTGCTTAACAACTTTTAGGACTGGAGTTTGGACTTGGAATCAACCTCTTCATATAGAGGAGCATATCTCATCGCTCTAAGTGTTGTTCAAGATTTTCGTTATCAACCTTATGTGGCCCGAGGGCCTCCTAGATGGTTGATGAAACTCTTTGATGATGAGAGACCTTTTCTTCTGTTGTGAGTAGATAAATATGGTTGATCTTTTGACTGAGGATGGTTCCCTCTTTTGTCTGTAGCTTTGGTTAATTTTTGGGAGGACTATATAATTACAACAGTTGCCAAAGTTTTAATATAATATATTCAGATGAAAAGAAAAAAAATACTAAATATACTATGTTTGTGTGTTGCATTAATGGTCAGAAAAGAATCGAAATGAAACAATTGGAATTAGATATATTTTTCCCCTAACTGAAATCGGATTATTCTGATTTTATTCTTCAAGAATACAAACAATTATGTTTGGCTATATAAATACTATCGATTATGGTTTTCAAAAACTTGTTTATAGTACTTTCTCAAAAAAAAAAAACTTGTTTATAGTATGCGTCATCTATTTTAATATAAATGTCATTTTGACATATTTTACGAAACATTAGCAACAGAAAAAGACATCTTTTACGAAACAATTTGAATTTTATATTTCACTCTTAAAAACAAAATAGACTATTGGGCCTATGTTTTATTTAAATTTTAGGTAGAGGTGTATCGCTGTATTAGGTATTTTCTAATTAAAATTTGTGTCGAAATTTGTTTTTTCTAACTTTATATGACTTTGAAAAATACCTTGACAGACACATGTATAGAAATAAAACCAACGGAAAACAGTAATATCTCCCGAGTTTAATTTGCAAAAATGCTATTTTTGATGTGTATATTTGTAAGAATATCACGTATGTATGTCTATTTGCAAAAATGTCATTAATTATGAATTTTTAAGCATAAATCTTAAAATTATAAACCCTAAAAAATGTTTTGACCCCTAAAATCCTTTAAACCCTCGAAACTAAACCTTAATACAACATAGTTAACCCAAACATAAATGATAGAGAAATTTTAAGAAATACCACTTTTCAAGTGCCATTTTTCAAAAATGTCATATTTTCAAAATTGTTGTAAAAATGACACTTTTTCAAAATTATTTTTTCATTATATTATTTATGTTTGGGTTAATTATGTAGTATTAGGGTTTAGTTTTATGGGATTAGGGTTTTAGGGGTAAAAACATTTTTTAAAATTTATAATTTTAAAATATAAGCTTTAAAAATCTATAATTAGTGATATTTTTGCAAATAGATACTCCTAAGTGGCATTTTTGCAAATATACACACCAAAAATGATATATTGAAATTTTTTTTTTGAAAAAGTGGCATTTTTACAAAGATTTTGAAAATGTAATATTTTTGAAAAGTTACACTTGAAAAGTATCATTTTATAAAATTTCTCTCCCAAAAACAGAGATGCACAAACCCAAATAAAGTAAGCAAATGAGATACATATTTTAAACAAACAACTTGACAATTCGAAACTGAAAGATAATTGGACTCAAAAAATACTACTATTCACACCATCCTTAAAACCTCTATTGGATCTGAAACCACAAGGTTCGTGATGCTGACGGAAACCGCTAAACGTGTCGAAAACTTCTTTTCTGTTTGTCCTCAGTTGGTATAGGTAGACTTCTGAAAATTAGAACAATGCTTTTTTACTTTGGCTTGATGGAGCCTCGAAGCTTTGGAACCATCATTCACACGGCGACGTAAGTAGAGTTGAGGTATACATAACAAATGATCGATTGAGTGAATGCAAAACACAACTTTAGTTATCGTTTTTAATTGTTTGAATTCTGCAGATTTTTAGGTTGAAGGACTCACTACAAGAAAACAATGATTTAGCGGCGAAATATAGCGTCGAATATATTTCGACGCAAATATAGCGTCGGAATTACGTCGAAGTTGTGTCGATTACAAAAATCGACGCTAATTAGGGGCGAATAAATTCGACGCTAAATTGACGTTATATAGCGTCGATTTAGCGTCGAATTTCCCTCAATAGCATGTCTTCGACGCTAAATCGACGTTACGTTTGCGACGCGTTAGCGTCGAACCTTTAGCGTCGAATGTAGCGTCGAAGTTGCGTCGAATTTATTAGGTAGTGGCATATTAAAAACGAGTGTACCTACTTATATACCTTTTCGATGCAAAATCGACGCAAAACATTTCGATGCTAATACGATGCTAAAAGTTCGATGCAAAATCGATGCAAATATCTCCTATATATACCCAGCCAACTGAATCGAAGATAGCATCCAACAATTTATAAAAAAAAAACTTTCAAAAAAAAAATTTTTTTTTACTAACTTTAGAAAAAAAATGGGCGATATATACAAACTCAGACGGTGGATGTATCGACGTAAAGATGAAAATGGAGGGCTTTCAGAAGAATTCCTGAACGGCCTTGAAATTTTTATGGCTCAAGCAAGTAGTGTACCTACAATTCAACGGACTGGAGTGATGGTGTGCTCATGTCGGAAGTGCAAAAATTCGAGGCCGCAGACAATTGATACAATTGGTACGCATTTATTTAATAGAGGATTTACACCTGAGTATTATGTTTGGTTTTATCATGGAGAGTGATATGAAGATGAAATTTCGGGTAGTACTAGTTACCAACCTATCGATCAGGGTTATTCGAATGAGCAATATGATCAGCATCAATTTGTTATAGGAAATGATCATGATGTCGGGTTAGAGCATAATAGGTTCGAAGAAATGGTAACCGATGCATTTCCTGCAGTTATGTCTACTCCTGATGTTGCTAAGGATCCTAATGTAGATGCTAAAAAATTTTATGATATGCTTGATTCTGCAAACCAACCAATCTATGAATGTTGTAGGGAAGGTCTGTCTAAATTATCATTGGCATCTAGGATAATAACAATAAAGTCTGATCATAATCAATCTGAGAGTTGCATGGATGATTGGGCAGCTCTTCTAAAAGAATATTTGCCACAGGGTAATCAAGCTGCTGAGTCATACTACGACATACATAAACTAGTCTCTAGTTTAAGATTGCCCTCGCAGATGATAGATGTTTGCATTGACAATTGCATGATATTTTGGAAAGATGATGAAGATCTACATGAATGTCGATTTTGCCACAAACCAAGATTTAAGCCCCAAGGAGCTGGTAGAAGTAAAGTGTCGTACCAGAGAATGTGGTACCTGCCCATAACAGATAGGCTACAAAGGTTATACCATTCAGAACGAAGAGCTGCATCAATGAGGTGGCATGCGGAACATTCAACTATTTAAGGAGAAGTTCATCATCCTTCTGATGCAAAAGTTTGGAAACACTTTAAATCGGTACACTCTAATTTTGCTAAAGAGAAGCGCAATGTTTATCTTGGACTATGTACATATAGTTTTAGTCTGTTCGGTATGTCTGGCAGGCAATATTCTTTATGGCCGGTTATACTTACACCTTATAACCTTCCGCCTGATATGTGCATGCAGAGGGAATTTCTGTTTTTGAGTATTTTAGTCCCTAGTCCGAAGCATCCAAGAAGATCTATTGATGTGTTTTTACAGCCGTTGATTCACGAGTTAAACATGTTGTGGTCTCATGGGGTTCGTACTTTTGATTACTCTAGGAAAAAGAATTTTACAATGCGAGCTGTGCTTATGTGGACGATAAGCGACTTTCCAGCCTACGAAATGTTATCTGGTTGGACAACACATGGTAGGTTATCATGTCCGTACTGCCAAAATGAAACAGACGCCTTCCAACTAAAAAATGGTAGAAAATCTTGTTGGTTTGATTGTCACCGGAGGTTTCTTCCTCTGAACCATCCGTATCGGGGGAACAGGAGGTTGTTCACAAAGGGCAAACGTGTACGTATCCCCTCACCTCCATATCTTTCAGGAGAGCAAATTGAAGGTCAACTTGATTATTGGGGAGCTCAGGACACAGCAAAATATGGTGGAAACTAGTTTAATATCCCGACCAATCTCCCAGATGGATACCTTGAAGAACATAATTGGCATAAAAAGAGCATTTTCTGGGATCTACCGTACTGGAAGGATCATCTATTGCGCCACAATCTTGATGTCATGCACATTGAGAAAATCTTTTTCGATAACATCATGCACACAATTTTAAACGTTTCAGGCAGGTCTAAAGACAACTTGAAGTCTAGATTGGATTTGCCTCTTATATGCTCTAGAGTTGAGTTACATCTGACGGGAGATGGGAGAGCTCCAGTGCCTATCTTTAGATTGTCAAGCGAAGGCAAATCAACATTCTTCCACTGGGTTTCCACCGAAGTTAAGTTTCCAGATGGATACGTGTCAAAACTCTCTAAGTCTGTGGAGCAAGGGAACAAATTTTCTGGAATCAAGAGTCATAATTGTCATGTGATTATGCAGAGATTATTGCCTTTTGCCTTTCGCCTTTGCAGAGCTTTTGCCAACAAACGTGCATGAATCACTTGCAGGTATATTTTCAATGACGATATATAAATATCTAAACAATTTATATATGGAAAATTACGTTTCTTTTTTGGTTGATATTGGATTTTGGGTTTAGGTGTTGGAGCATTTTTTCGAGATCTGTGTGTGCGAACTCTGACTGAGGATGAAATTCAACAACTAAAGAATAACATCCCAATATTGTTATGCAACTTAGAGAAGATATTCCCTCCATCTTTTTTTGATGTGATGGAGCATCTTCCTGTCCATCTTCCTCACGAAACCGATTTAGGAGGGCCCGTTCAATTTCGTTGGATGTATCCTTTTGAGAGATTCATGAAACACTTAAAAGGAAAGGCTAAAAACCTGGCTAGGGTTGAGGGATCAATTTTTGCGGGAAGTTTAACCGAAGAAACCTCTCATTTTAGCTCATATTACTTTTCTCCAACTGTCCGGACACGAAAAAGAGCTCCACGTAGATACGACGATGGTGGCATCGCACAAACATATCCAGTTTCTGATGTCCCAGATATATTCTGTGCAGTTGGTAGGCAGGCCGGAATCACAAGAGAAGAAGACTGGTTCTCGTATGATGACTACAATTGTGCACGCACATATATTCTCTTACAATGCGATGAAGTTAGCCCATTTCTCAGGTACATATTATAATTACCAACTGTGGATTGAGGTTATAACTATTATAATTATATTTTTTAAAACATTTGTTATAACTATATTTTTTTATTAGTGAATTCATTCGCCAAGTTAACGAGGCTTTCCCAAATGCATCCGCCGGTGAGATTGACAAACGTAAAGATTTATACTTTGCTAAATGGTTGAGGACTCAGGCAAGTTAAAATAAAAATTACATATATCAAGTTTGCATAAAAATTTATACATATACAATTTGTGTTTACTTTTTAACAATGTGTATACTATATTTACCAGGTTGATTATGGAGACACGTCATACCTTGTATGGTTTAGAGAGTTTATCCAAGGTCCATTGGGGAAAGTTACATCATCTCCAATGTATTGTACACGAGGTTACGTATTTCATACGTTCGAACGTGGCAAAAATAGAGCAACTGCAAATTATAGTGTGGTAGTTCGAGCCGGGGAAACAGATTTTTATGGCATTATACAAGACATTATCGAAGTGCAATTCCATGGATTGGTTAACTTAAAGTGCACCCTTTTCAAATGCGAGTGGTTTGATCCAGTTATCGGGCGAGGGGTTCGAGTAGGAAAGTTTGGTGTCATCGATGTTAATGGATCGCGTTCTTATGCAAAGTACGATCCATTTGTCCTTGCATCACAAGCGGATCAAGTTTGTTTCATTTCATATCCACGTGTAAAAAAACAGGGATTTCATGGTTATCTTTGCTAAAAATAACTCCCAGAGGCATGATAGTTGAATCCGACTACGCTCCAATGCAATATGATACTGCCGTAGATCTAACAACTGCAGACCAGGATATTGACAACATCATTATTATAGATCCGCAAAATCGAGAAGCTGAAATACTTCCGGATGCTACCGATGCAGAAAACCCCGACGACGAGTTCGGAAACGAGAGTGGAGAAAGTACCAATGAGGATGACGAAAACTCAAATAATGGTTCAGAGTGAAGCATATACATGTGTTTTATTTGGATTTGTGTATTCGCGTTTTTATTTCATTTGTTTCGGATCATTTAAATTTGTTATTGTATTTAGTTGCTATTATTTTTAATTTTTTTTTAAAAAAAAATAAGCTGATTTAGCGTCGAATTAGCGTCGAATTATCCAAATTCGATAAATTCGACGCTAATTCGACGCTAAATCAGATTGGTTAAACCAAAACAAATATGAAAAATTTGGGTTTGCCGCCATTGGTTAAACCAAATTTATTGAATGTAGCGTCGTTTTTGCGTCGGATACAAAAAAATCGACGCCTTTTCCATTCTTTACCCTAAACCCTGAAAACAAAATTGGATTATTTAGCATCGAATTAGCATCGAATCAGATGAATTCGACGCTAAATCGAAGCTAAATAGCATCAATTTAGCGTCGAGTTCATCTGATTCGATGCTAATTCGATGCTAAATCAAACAAATTTTGTTTTCAGGGTTTAGGGTAAAGAAACCGCCACCGATACGAAAACTATCTTATCCCTTTCAATCTTTGTTATTACCGAATAATTTGAAAATTTGAAATTTTAAAATACCTATTTAGTTCCGAAATTAGTTATGCTTCTATATGTAAACCTATATAGTTTTTAGAAATCAAAGTCCTTACATGCTTTTGTTAAAAAGTATAAATATGTACTTAGTTGTTAGAATTAAATTATTCAGTATATATAACATATATGTTGAGTTTTAAATGTTTTATTCTTTACCTTAAACCCCAAACATAAAATTTGTTACATGTAGCGTCGAATTAGCATCGATTTAGCGTCGAATTGATATAAATTCGATGCTAATTCGACGCTACATGTAACAAATTTTATTTTTGGGGTTTAGGGTAAAGAATAAAACATTTAAAAGTTGACAATCATGAGTGTCGACTTAGCAACGGTTAACGTAATAAAACGCAGCAACCAGACTTCTCCTTCTTACTCATTTCCGATATCTCAACCTCTAAATCCATCTCCTCTCTCTCTCCGCCGGCATTTTCCTCTCTCTCCATCACCGTAGTTAGCCCCTCTCGGCCCGCGACCTCTCTCTCTCTCTCCGCCGATGCCACCTCCTCTCGCTCTCGGCCGCGGCTTGCCCATTCCTCCCCATCTCTCTCCGTCGACGCTGTATCTTCTCTCTCTCCGCCGCGACTCTATCACACTCCGCCGCGACCTCCTCTCTCTCTCTCCGCCCCGACCTCCTCTCTCTCCGCCGCGAACTCCTCTCCCTCTCTCCCCGCGCCACCGAAATCCAAAGCTTGGAAGATGGTAAAAAAAAAAAATTTCTTTATGTTAATAAATATATGTTGATTTTGATTTAGGAATTTGTAGAAAATAGAATAGATTTTTAGGAATTTGAATGGATTTGTAGGAAATAAATAGATTTTTAGCAATTTGCATGGATTTTTAGGATAAAGATTGGTTTTGTAGGATTTGAAATGGATTTGTAGGAATTGAAATGGATTTGTAGTAAATAGAATTAATGTGTTTGTATTTATAAAATTTATAAATTTATGAAAATTAATAAACAAATTTAAGAATTTTAATTTTTCAAAACATATATATATATATATATATATGTAAAATAAAATAAAAATTATTTGATCTATAATTTTGAAATTAAAATAAATAATATTTTTTTAATAAAAACGATTTTATAAGTAATTTTACATTTATACTCTATAATTATGAACTTATAAAAAACAAATTTTTGAATTTAAAATAACAAAACAAGTTATGTTCATAATTTATATACAAAATTTAAAAAATTTAAGCATTTTTGAATTATTTTTACAAGATTTATATTTATTTATGAATTTATATGTTTTATATTTTTATTTAATAATTTTTTTTATTTTACAAACGGATCCACCACCTTCCTATGTACAGTTATTTGGCGAGGATGCTACGATTCCTGGATACGATGGTTGATGAAAGAATAAAACAATCCTTTATCCGGTTTCAAAGATTAAAACCTAGATTCACTACTCAAAGTAGAATAGTTCAGGTTCATTAAGGGACCAGCAATACGCTCTAATTCTATGGAAAACAATCTCAGCTAAGCGATTCAAGTTGGGTTTAAATGTCACGATAATTAAAGCAAAACAAAATGTAAATTCGGTTGTAAACAGTAATAGGAAGGCGTTAGGTCAGGGATAATTCTCAGGGATTCGAATATCAAGAACCAAGCAATTATTCAGGCATGCGATTATGAACAAGTCTCAAACTCAACCATAAATGTAAGGAGATCCACTTTCGTGGCATCTACAACTCTAACAATCAATCCAACACCCTAACTGTCGTTGAGGTTAATAAAGATTATCAAGCATTAGCGATTTGGGTTGATATGTTCACGAGATGCCCTAACTTCAACTTTCGTTGGCTACGGATCAAATCGCCCATCTATGTCAATTCCAGCAATTTACAAACTTTTGATAAGTAAATTCAACCTAGAATCAAAGGCTAGGTGATCAAGCTAACCTAGGCAATATGATCGACAATAGATGGAGACTATCGAATGATATATATAAAACCTATCTATGCTTAGTTCATGAATTTTATCCCATCGAAAACACTTAACCTAACTGGATGACTACTCGCCCATGATTAAACAAAGGACAGCAACAAAAGACATAATGAATTGCATTGAAATCGATATAGAGAAGAGTAGGGTTTAAGAAGACTTCAACAAGTATTGGGAAGGCAATTCTCCGAGCTTACAAAACTCTCAAAACAAGTGTATATCTCTCTCTCTCTCACTCTCGATCTCTCTCACTGCTGATGTTCTTCGTGATGTCTATGGCGTGATGATCCCAATCTCCAAGGATGAGTATCGAGTCTCTCTCTCTCTCTCGATCTCTCTCCTTCGATCTTTCTCCTTCTTTGGTGTGTTTTTGCGGCTCTCTGCGTTCTGATCTCTGTGATATGTCTTTTTTTCTTTGTGGCTGCGTGATGTCTCCTTTTTATATGCCTTAGGTGGCTGGCCAAAATTAGGGCTTCTTCTTAATTAGGTTTAATGAACTTTCCATATTGGGATTTTCCAGTAAGCGAGAGCACCACGTTTGGTGTAGGCGCTCCTTCTGGGCAACAGGTGCTCCTTTTGGGCAGAATCTTTCAAAAAGATTCCATTTTCCTTCTTTTTGGCCAAGTCCATTTGCAAGACTCCAATCTTTGTTTCCAGCCACTTTTGTACCTAGAAAGACTCAAAAGAGAATGAAAGACTCGATAAAGACCTACAAAACAAGGGTCAAAACGTGCCAAAAATGCATTATATCAATTCCCCCAGACTTAGATCTTTGTTTGTCCTCGAACAAATTCAAGACCAAGTGAAGGAGAAAGGTTTGAAAACGCGGGAACTCTTTTATCTTCAGTGAATCGAGTTCAAAACTCTCCATCTGCAGACCACATAATCCAGATTATGAATAACAAAGCTTTACCCAAACATCCTCAATACATTTCTCAACCAAGTTCCATTTCCCAAACACAAACTCAACGCATTAAAGTTGCGTGAGGATCTCGCTAAAGGCACCATTTAGGGTAGACGACGCTAAGGGTGTTTGGCCATTTAGAGGTGGAGTTCATAAGTGTTTAAAGTGTTTAAGGGTTACCCGATGTTTCGTAGTGGATGCAGAATATTGCACAAAATTGCAAGAGAGAACGGGTACGTTGATATCCACATTCTCTAAACCACTCTTTCTTCTTCAAATCTTCCAACCAACTCATGCTGCAAATCGTCCACCTTGGGTATATTCGCTGTGCAGAGAGACATTTTACATATTTTCCACTCTTCATCATCTGAATTTTTTTTTTTTTTTTAATAAACGATAGATGATGATGAAGAGGGTTTTATTACAAACATATGTCTCTCAAACACGAAAAAGAATTAGAGTTACTATACATACCCAAGTGGAGCTCATCATCGTCACTCCTCCTACTGGATTTTTGTTCCACTCATATAAACCATCTTCTGAGAATAGGAGCAGGTGCTCCTTCTGGAAATCAGTGCTCTCGTTCTTCAGAAAGAGTGATTTAAAGGCAGTGTCGACCCAATTCTCTCCGGCCCTTTTGCGCATATGCTGCACATATGACAATGAAGTAACAAGAATGCAAGGGGCTTGAAAAGAGGTTTAGGGTTAAGGAGGGTACTAACTAAAAATGAGCTAGCTATTCAGGAACAACAAGAGTGATAAAAAGAATAAGGAGTCCTGAATATGGTTCGTTTCCCTAATCTAGTGCCAATAGCGAGAGAAATTTTTGGTCAATATGAAACCTGGAAGATGTTGCATTGAAGTGTTCCAGCTGTTCCTTGTATCCATTCTCTGAAAGAATGGTCACTAGAGAGAAAGTTAAACACAAATAGTTCAAATATCATCATGAGATAAAGTCCTAATTCCCTACAAAGTCTTGACTCAATAAAACAAATCAAAAGAGAGACTCAAAACAGGACATAAGAAACATAAGAAAAACATCCAAGATAAACGAGATTAGTAGCAACTCCCCCCAGACTTACTTCACACCGTCTCGGTGTGAGAATAAGAAAAGAGAGAGTGAGAAGTGAAATAAAAGAAAAATGAAAATGCATAAAATAAAAGTGTTCATGGAATACGTAGAGGTAAGATAGGATAGGGGAGCGATGTCTAGTCGCTGGTGGTGTCGTCTGAGTCTTCACTGGTGACCGGCTTCTTGCGTTTGGAGGAACGAGTGGACGGACGAGCGGATGTGGAAGGTCCAAAAACAGGTGGCGGAGCAGGTGCCGTGGAGGGAATGGTCTCGGTGGCCTGGGAGCTGCTGCAGCCCTTCTAAAGCATGTGGAGAATGCGGCAAAGCAGCCCGTTGTTCTTCTTGGTAGAAGCAACCATCCAACGGCGGTATTCAGGATCCTCGGGAGCATCGGAAATGTCATCTAGAGTCAGCTCACTCGCATAGGGCATGCGGTAGTGGTCTCTGGACTGCTGAGTCCTCTGCGTAGCGGCTGCCAGCTCCTCCTCCTCATCGTGGCTCAAAGGGGCATCTGGGACTGAAGAGGGTGCAGGAGCAGGTCGGGTGGTCGAAGTGCTCCTCCTGGGCTTTGGTGCTCTCCCAATTGGTGCTCCCTCAGTTGGTGCTCCAGTGGCAGAACACAAGTACTCCGTTCCTGGCGTGAATCCAACGTTTGCTGCAACTTCCAGGTCCGTCAATGATGGTTGCGGCAATCGGCAGAACAGGGTGGTCTTGTCTCTCGCCGTGAACCTGTAAACGTTAGTGTCGGCCAAGAATGAGTTATCCATAAACTCCGTCGCGGAGTTGCAAGTGTAAGATCTGAGGTCAAGTTTGACGTGGATGAACAGCCTGGTTAACAGACTCCCGATCCTCTCGCTGTGTGATGCCGCCTTTCCCTTCGCCACTTTGGTTCTCTTGTCCGCAATGCATGAGACGAAAAGCGCGCCCATGTTGACGCTTCCATCGAATTCGCAGCTCAAACCGGCTTCATTACTAATGGTCTCTCTCACAACATTGTAAAGCATGATCAATTCATCGGTTCGCACTTTGCTTGCATTATCCCGTGAGAAGAAGATAGTGCTAATGGCTTTGACACCGACCCGAAGAGCGGGGTTCCGAATGGTGGATTGGGCCGCGGATCGAGAGAAATAATCTCCACTTGCGATGAAATCCCAAAACCTGTGTGCAACCGAGAGACGTGTGGGGAAAGCTACGTTCTCCTCCGTGGAGTCGAAACCGTAGAGGGCACAGAGATCTGTGACAGTCACCTCATATCTCTTCCCTCTAGCAAAGAAAGAGAGAACTCCATGTGAAGCCACCAGTTTGCGCGGGTCCGAATAGGTCAGTTTGGCGGATGCCAAACACTGCCTCACCAGGTCGGGGTAGAGATCGTCGGGCTGGGTGATCAGATCAGTCAATTGGCAAGTTTCAAGTATGCTGCCCACATCATAGAGTAGCCCGAGATCCTTTAGCGTTTGCCCACACAAGAAGCGAGTCGGCTCAATGGTAATGTCAAGCCAATTGTTGTAGTAGTACGCGTCGTTCTGGTCCCATTCCTCGTCTGAGTCAAGAGGAAGGTTAGAGTTGCTCAAGTCGAACCGTTGTCCTTCGTCGCGTGGCCAATGGGTTTTTGCGATTTGGGAGGAGGTGGAGGCTCCTTTCCCTTTGCGTGTGCGTGATGGGTTACCAACTGACGTTCGTGGTCCTGACATCCTGCAATGACAGCAGCAAACACAAACCAAATCCAGCATAAATTCATGTTCATACATTCACACAAGCATCGAAATATCAGTCACTGTTTTTGCGAAAAGATGAGACCAAAGTTCCAGCCATAAAATCAGATAATTTCGACCAACCCTAACAACCCAAGATAATCAATCAAAGAATCTTTAAGTGCTATGACATCTTTATTCCCTAAATTCCCAATTTGTCTCCATAAACCTAAATTTTCAAAGAATCTCAAGTTTGCATCGAAATTTCAAGTAAAATTCACAACTTATCCACGCGAAATAAAACCCAAAGCAAGCATATTGATTATCAAACAGTCGCAAAACCATGAATCAACCAAAGTAATGACCGATTTTTACCCTTTTGGTTCGAAAACGGCGAGCACAAAAGTTGGGGTTTGGAGATTTTACCTTGATTTTCGCGAGATATTAGTTGTAGATTCGGAATGGGGATGAAAAATCGAGTGGAATCAAGCCAAAAATCGCTCAGATTGGTTGAGAATTGAAGAAGTTAAGGTTTATGGCTTAAAACTTGAAAGGTTTTAATGGAGGAAATATCGAAATAAGGAAGAAGGAGAAGGAGTAATGGGCGCGAGAAATTAGGGCATTATGGGGTGCCATTATAACTGATATTTCTTTTTTTAAAATTGGAAAATAAATCCCATATTTCTCGGGCCCATTAGCCCCAAATTCTTTGTGACTTACCTGCATAGTGGGCCCATATCCGAAATTAGAATTTCAAATCTTTAAAAACTGATACCAGGTGCTCTGTTCTTGGTACCAGGTGCTCTCTCCTCTGGATCGATTGGAGGTCGATCTTTAGACCGACCGATTGTTTGCATCAGGCCCTCATCCTCTTGGATCGATCGATCCATTCGAGCAGACCGATCGATCCGGTCAGATCGACGGTCACATCGATCTTGACCTTGACCGCTGGAATATATGTTGAATTGTTCACATTGGATCGATCGATCTATCCAAGGGAATCGATCGATCCTCCTTGACTATTCCACAACACCCTTTTTTTTTTTTTAACTGAAAATTCAAAGGTTGAAAACAAAGTTAGTAACAAAAGAAATCAAAATTGAAAAAGGTTAGAAAACATACCGGTGGGTTGCCTCCCACCAAGCGCTTGGTTAAAGTCGTTAGCTTGACTTGATTAGCCTTTTAGGCTTTTGGCGCATCGCCTAAGGTGATCACTCCACCTTCGGTCGGGTTTGCTTCGGCTAAATATGGTTTGCAGCGCTGTCCATTGACCACGAACTCTTTGCCATTGGCATCCAGCAACACCAGAGCTCCATATGATCGAACCTCCTTGACGAGGAAAGGACCGGACACCTAGATCGCAATTTTCCAGGAAAAAGTTTAAGGCGAGAGTTAAAGAGAAGTACCATGTCATTGGGTTGGAAGTTTCGGTCAAGAATTCTCTTGTCGTGGTACATCTTATTTCGTTCCTTGTACAATTTCGAACTCTCGTAGGCTAGTTGCCTAATCTCCTCTAACTCGTTAAGTTGCATGGAGCACCTCTCCAAGGCGGGTTTAATGTCGTAGTTCATCAACTTAACTGCCCATGCCGCCTTATACTCAAGCTCTACCGGAAGGTGGCACGACTTACCATACACAAAATGAAAAGGCGTTGTCCCCAATGGCGTTTTGTAAGCTGTTCGGTAGGCCCAAACTGCGTCGTCTAACTTGGTTGCCCAATATTTCCTCGTAGTGCCTACGGTCTTTTGCAAAATATCCTTGATCTGGCGTTGCAACCTTATGCTTCACGCCGTTCTTTCTTAAAAGGTTTTCAAAAACCCTATTGATGAAGTGGGTCCCTCCATCACTAATCACCACTCGTGGAACACCAAAACGAGGAAATATGATTGTCTTAAACATCTTCAAAACTACAGCTGCGTCGTTCGTTGGAGAAGCAATGGCCTCAATCCACTTAGACACATAGTCGACAGCCACTAAAATGTACTTGTTGCCATAGGATGAAGGAAACGGTCCCATGAAATCAATTCCCCACACATCGAACACTTCAACTTCCAAGATGAAGTGCTGAGGCATCTCATTCCGTCGCGAGATGTTCCCTTGCCTCTGACATTTATCGCATCTTGCAATAAACGCATGTGTATCACGGAACATTGTGGGCCACCAATACCCAGCTTGCAGCACATTTGATACGGTCTTAAAGGTTGCGAAGTGTCCAGCGTAACTTGAACTGTGGCAGTGAAACAAGATTCCCGGGATTTCCTCTTCAGGAACACATCTCCGGAAAAGACCGTCGGAGCATTGTTTGTAAAGGTATGGCTCATCCCAAAAGTACCTCCTTACGTTGCGCAAGAATTTCCTCTTCTTGTCCCCCACGAAATCAGCTGGTTCCAGGTCAGCAGCTAGGTAGTTCGCGATCTCACCAAACCACGGAAAACTTGGTGAACTGTCCTTGGAGATAGCCGCACAAAATGCCCTTGGAGAAGGTGCTCCCTCGGGTAGAACAGGTGCTCCAGATTGTACTGGGTGCTCTCGTACACAGATTCCAATAGCGTACACTTGTTCATCCGGCAATGCATCATCAAGCGGTACTGTTTCATTAACTTTCATCCTAGACAGGTGGTCAGCAACTCCATTTTCCGTACCCTTCTTATCAATGATTTAAAGATCAAACTCTTGAAGTAACAAGATCCATCTCAAAAGCCTCGGTTTTGCATCTTTCTTTGTGAGCAAGTACTTCAATGCTGCGTGATCGGTATGAACAATGACCTTCGAACCCACAAGATATGATCTGAACTTTTCAAAGACAAACACTACAGCTAGTAGCTCCTTCTCAGTCGTAGCATATCTGCACTGAGTTTCATCCAAAGTGCGACTCGCATAATAGATCACGTGAAGCTTTTTATCCTTCCTTTGCCCCAAAACAGCCCCTACGGCGTAGTCACTCGCGTCCGTCATAACCTCAAACGGTAGATCCCAATCCGGTGGTTGAACAATAGGTGCGCTCACCAATGCTCTTTTTATCGTGTGAAACGCCTCAAGGCAAGCCCCATCAAACTTAAACTTGGTTTCCTTACACAAAAGTTGTGTTAGCGGTCTCGCTATCTTTGAAAAATCCTTGATGAACCGCCTGTAAAAGCCCTGTGACCAAGGAAACTCCTTATCCCTCTGACTGAATCCGGCGGTTGCAGGCTCATCATTACCTCAACCTTTGCTCGGTCAACTTCAATACCTTTCTCTGATATGCGATGACCCAACACTATACCGTCCCTTACCATGAAATGGCATTTCTCCCAGTTCAACACAAGATGCTTCTCCTCACAGCGCTCCAATACCCTGCACAGATTAGAGAGACACACAGAAAAAGAACTCCCGTAGACGGAGAAGTCATCCATGAAAACCTCCATAATATCTTCAATAAAATCAGTGAAGATAGACATCATGCACCTTTGAAAAGTCGCGGGGGCATTGCAGAGTCCGAATGGCATCCTGCGGTACGCAAAGGTGCCATAAGGACACGTGAAGGTTGTCTTCTCCTGGTCATCCGGGTGAATTGGTATCTGAAAGAAACCTGAATAACCGTCTAAAAAACAGTAGTAAGGGTGGTTAGCGAGTCTTTCGAGCATTTGATCGATGAACGGTAAGGGGAAATGATCCTTCCTAGTTGCTGCATTCAATTTTCTATAATCAATGCACATCCGATGACCTGTGACAGTCCTAGTGGGTATCAGTTCATTCCTATCATTGGCGATCACAGTGATTCCGCCCTTCTTAGGTACTACGTGTACAGGACTAACCCAGTTACTATCGGATATTGCATAAATGACACCAGCTTCTAATAGTTTCATAATTTCCTTTTTAACAACATCTTTCAAATTCGGATTCAATCTTCTTTGGTGCTCTACAGAAGTTCTAGATTCATCCTCTAAATGTATCCTATGCATGCATAAATCAGGTGAGATTCCAGGGATATCATCTAGCGAATAACCTAAAGCTTTCCTATACTTCCTAAGCTCGCATAAAAGTAAGGCGGTTTCCACATTATTCAGATCAGCATTAATAATAACAGGATATGTAGAGTTGGGACCGAGAAACGCGTACCTTAGCCCAGCTGGTAAGGTTTTGAGCTCAAGTTTTGGAGCTTTCAGCTCGCTCCAAGGATTGTCAGCAAGGCTCCGAAGAGCAGAAGCAGGTGCGCTGTCTCCCTCCTCTTCGTCGAGTCTCAAAAAGTCTGTTGATTTCTCCATCTGCCCAGAATCCATCATCCTTGCGAACCCAATGGTATCTTCGCTCAAATAACCATGTTCGCTTTCAGCTTTTGTCAATGCAACATCCAAGGGATCATCAACAAGAATCTCTTCAATCTCTCCCTCTGAGATTTCGAGATTATCCTCAATGGCAAAAGTTTGCCCACCAATGGTCGGTTTTTTCAACATCCGATCCATCTCGAACTCCATAATAATGTCTCCCAGGTGGAGACCAATCGTTCCGTTCTTCACATCAATGATCGCACCAGCTGTGCGCAAGAAAGGACGTCCCAAAATCAAGGGATCCTTCTGTTCATCGTCCAATTCCAAAACCACGAAATCTGCTGGGATGAAAATATTCCCAATCTTGACCTGCAAATCTTCCAAAATTCCTACAGGCAACTTAATAGATCTGTCAGCAAACACTAATGAAATCCGTGTAGGTTTGAATTTTGTGTACCCGAGTTTCCTTGCAACCGAGTAGGGCATGAGATTCACGCTGGAACCTAGATCACACAAGGAACAAGCAAATCACACAGGACCAATATCAACAGAAAGCACGAACTTACATGGGTCCTCTTGCTTTTTAATGGCTTTGTTTTGTAGCACAGCGCTACAATTCTTACTTACAACCATGGCACTTTGCTCTGAAGTAATCCGTCCAGTAACCAGGCCCTTGACATACTTTTTCATGGACGGCATCATCTGAATTGCGTCCGCCAATGTCAGCTTAACCGTCAAATCTTGTAACATCTCCTTACATTTTGCCTCCTCCAAATCCTTCTGCGACTTCCTTGGAGGTATTGGGTAAGGGACAGGGGGCCTGTAAACACGAGAACGAACCTTATCAATAATCTCGTTTGGTCTTAATACCTTAGGGGTTGGCTCAGCGGGTTCTTCGTCATTTTCTATTTCTGGAGCAGGTGCTCCCTCTGTTGGTGCAGGTGCTCCGTCTGGCGGGGCAGGTGTTCCTTCTGCCCAGTTTGCAGTTTCTGTTCTTACGACTCCAGGTAAAGTTCTTCCACTTCTCAGCTCTATGGCAAACTCTCTGGGGTTTGTATCCGGCTTACCATGCAGCACTCCTTGTGGCCTTTTTATTGCATCAGCCGTTTGAGCGACTTGTGTGTCGAGTTTCTTTACATGGTTGCAAACCGCCTCAAGCCGACCATTAAGGTCTAAGTACATACCGTCCACCTTTGTGTTGATCTCAGTGGCGAACTTCTGCTGGTTTGTCAATATCTGCTGCACCATACCTTTCAACTCATCCTGAGAACCATTTCCAGAGCTTGCAGAAGCCTGAAAGTTCGAAAACTGCGGTTTCTGACCTTGAAAAAGGACGAATGTCTTTCCTTGGAAATTTTGGGGGAATGATTTCTGGAAACTTTGATCTTGATGTTTCGTGGTTTGGGGATTGGTTTGTTGTGGATAAACTTGGTCCTGGGGGTTTTCAACGTTCGTGCTTCGATAGGAGAAATTCGGATGATTTCTGTAGTTCTGGTTGAACCCTCGGTTTCGCACAAAACCTTGCCCATTAACATAACTAACCTCCTGCTGATCATTGTCTCCTTCCTCACCCATCTCTTCAGCTAGTTGCTCGCCATTCTCATCAGCAAAATGAACCATCCTTTGGTTCGCCTTAAGCAGCAAATTGATCTTGGCCGTGAGGTCATCGATCTTAGCAGAATTCGTTCCATTGGATTTTGTAGTCCTGTCATACTCCTGGGACTTTTTACTTGAACTTGCAGCCAAGTTCTCAATCAGCTTATACGCTCCTTCTTTGGTTTTGGTCATGAAATCACCATCGCTAGCAGCATTGAGAGCGTTCCTATAATCCCAGTCGACACCATCGTAGAAAATCCCGAGCAGGTTTTCATCAGTGAACCCATGGTGTGAACACTCTCTCTTGTACTCCTTAAACCTTTCCCAAGCCTCACAGAAGGATTCTCCGGAATATTGTTGGAAAGAAGAGATCTTGTTTCTCAAACTCGCGGTTTTAGACTTAGTATAGAAATGGTCCAAAAACGCAGCTTTGCATTGCGCCCAAGTCGTTATAGATCCAGCAGGTAGGGACTTAAGCCAACGCGAAGCCTTATCCGCGAGTGAAAACGGAAACAGCTTGCATTTTATGAAATTCGGGTTCATCCCATTAGAGCTTGTCGTGGAGCAAATCTCCTCGAAATTCTCTATATGGTCCATCGGAATTTCAGCAGGCAATCCGTGGAACAAGTGCTGCTTAACCAGCGATATCATCTGTGGTTTGATCTCATAATCGTTCCTTTCAACAGCGGGAGGAACTATCGCAGCTCGGTTTCGATAATAGGCATGGAGATTGTCCATATCCCCTAGGTTCGTTGTTCAGCACGCGCACGTTGTTGCTGCAGTTCACGTGCGTGCTGCTGTTGCATTTGAGCCATCTGCTCTTGCAACCTTTGCAACTCAACTGCCATATCGTTGTCGCCTTGATCGCCCATATCAGCGGGATTAGGCCTTTGTCGTCTGTTTTCTCGTTCTAGTCTCACGAGTGCAGGATTACTCAAAGTGACGAGGGGAGTTTGCAGATTTCTCCTTGTTGTCCTTGAGTTCATGCACCTAAAACACACGTAAAGAAAAACAAAAGAACGAGATTAGTGCTTAGTCTAAAATCGTAGTCGAGAAATAGAGGTATCGAGTTGGTCCCCGGCAACGGCGCCAAATTGATGAAAGAATAAAACAGTCCTTTATTCGGTTTCAAAGATTAAAACCTAGATTCACTAATCAAAGTAGAATAGTTCAGATTCGTTAAGAGACCAGCAATACGCTCTAATTTTATGGAAAACAATCTCAGCTAAGCGATTCAAGTTGGGTTTAAATGTCACGATAATTAAAGCAAAACAAAATGTAAATTCGGTTGTAAACAGTAATAGGAAGGCGTTAGGTCAGGAATAATTCTCAGGGATTCGAATATCAAGAACCAAGCAATTATTCAGGCATGCGATTATGAACAAGTCTCAAACTCAACCATAAATGTAAGGAGATCCACTTTCGTGGCATCTACAACTCTAACAATCAATCCAACACCCTAACTGTCGTTGAGGTTAATAAAGATTATCAAGCATTAGCGATTTGGGTTGATATGTTCACGAGATGCCCTAACTTCAACTTTCGTTGGCTACGGATCAAATCGCCCATCTATGTCAATTCCAGCAATTTACAAACTTTTGATAAGTAAATTCAACCTAGAATCAAAGGCTAGGTGATCAAGCTAACCTAGGCAATATGATCGACAATAGATGGAGACTATCGAATGATATATATAAAACCTATCTATGCTTAATTCATGAATTATATCCCATCGAAAACCCTTAACCTAACTGGATGACTACTCGCCCATGATTAAACAAAGGACAGCAACAAAAGACATAATGAATTGCATTGAAATCGATATAGAGAAGAGTAGGGTTTAAGAAGACTTCAACAAGTATTGGGAAGGCAATTCTCCGAGCTTACAAAACTCTCAAAACAAGTGTATATCTCTCTCTCTCACTCTCGATCTCTCTCACTGCTGCTGTTCTTCGTGAAGTCTATGGCGTGATGATCCCAATCTCCAAGGATGAGTATCGAGTCTCTCTCTCTCTCTCGATCTCTCTCCTTCGATCTTTCTCCTTCTTTGGTGTGTTTTTGCGGCTCTCTGCGTTCTGATCTCTGTGATATGTCTTTTTTTCTTTATGGCTGCGTGATGTCTCCTTTTTATATACCTTAGGTGGCTGGCCAAAATTAGGGCTTCTTCTGAATTAGGTTTAATGAACTTTCCATATTGGGATTTTCCAGTAAGCGAGAGCACCACGTTTGGTGTAGGCGCTCCTTCTGGGCAACAGGTGCTCCTTTTGGGCAGAATCTTTCAAAAAGATTCTATTTTCCCTCCTTTTCGCCAAGTCCATTTGCAAGACTCCAATCTTTGTTTTCAGCCACTTTTGTACCTAGAAAGACTCAAAAGAGAATGAAAGACTCGATAAAGACCTACAAAACAAGGGTCAAAACGTGCCAAAAATGCATTATATCAATGGTCATCGCGGATCAGGATCAGGATCAGCGTCGGGTTCGCAAGCTGCGACCTATCGTCCACGAGCTCCACCACGAGGTGCACCACGTGTTGCACCACGAGCTCCGCCACCGCCACCGCCACCGCCTCAACCAGAGCCACAGACACAGCCAGAAGAAGATGAAGCAGACCCTTCTGATGACCACCCTGAGCCGCCACCGACAAACGCGCCTCTCATGATTCGGATTACCGAGCTTCTCCGCCAACCTGGACGAGAGACACGAGTTAGGAGTCTCCATCCGATGAGGTCTCCCGGTACATTATGGTATGATTACATCTTTTACAATATTACTAATTAAAAACGCTAATTTTGGTTATTTAATTTTTAATTACAAATTATAATTAAATCATTGTAAATTTTTGTTTAACAGGTTTAGCGATAACAAGGTATCGCGTTCGGTCACCAAAGCCATCACGGCCTATTTCACTTTGCCCCATGCTAATTGGAGCCAGACGCCGCAGCACGTGCGGGATATTTGGTTCGAGTCATGGGCGGTAAGTCATTTTATATGTACATTTATTTTTAATTATTAAAGTATTTTATTATAAATATATTCATATTATTATTCGTATTTTTGTAGCAAGGATGGCACTGGGAAGAATTTCGTACTTTCCAAGTGCGAGCGGAGTTCGAGAAGAAGGCGCTAAAGCGCCTCAACGGTTACGTTGCTAACTTGAAGAAAGCGTGGCGCGAGAAAGGCGATGAGGCGAAGCCGATAGGGATGGATCCTGATGTTTGGTCGGGACTAGTGCGGTTTTGGCAGGATCCCCATTCGGTGGTTAGATCGGGGAAGTGTTCTGCAGCCCGTCTTACGCCGGTGGCTGAAGGAGATGGACCTTCAAAGCATTGTGCGGGTCAATCATCGTACGCCACAGTCCGCATCAATATGGTAATATTTAAATTAAATTAATTAATTTGATTTCTTGTATTTGAAATATTTATTTATTATATATTTTATTATTATCTATGTTTATTTTTGTTTAACAGGCTAATGGCGGAGATCTTCCTCCGATGCACAAAGTGATGGAGAAAACTCATCGGAAGAAGGATGGGACGTTTGTTACCGCTCAAGCGGAACAAACGTTCAACGCGTACAACGCACGACTGGCACAGCTAGATGAGTCTGTCCAGTCCACGATGGGTGTCGAAGATCACGATAGACTTTACAAATAGGTAATTTTTATGTTTTTATAATATAACGAAACTTATTTTTATTATAATTTTATTGTCTAACATTTTAATTTTATAGATTGCGCCGAAAAAGAAAGGACGAACTATGGGTATTGGATCCATCAACGATGTACCAGCAGCTTCTACGTCTGCTCGATGTTCCTACACTCCGGGTCCGTCTCAGCCGGAATTGACGAGACAGTTGGATGCTGCTAACACTAGGATTTCGCAGCTAGAGACGCACATAGAGACTAGACTCGGAGCATTGACCAGTCTTTTCAGCATCATTGCAGAGGATCATCCGACATTAGCAACTGCCTTGCAAGGGTTGCAGTTTGCTCCACCGCCTCCTGCACCTGACGGTCAATCGCAGTTCGAACAGGGATCCGAAGAGATGATTCGAGACGATGTCATCAACCTAAGGACCCAACAACGTCAGTAGATTAGCGTTTTAATTTTTTTTTGTATGGGATAATTTAATTTTTATAATATTATTAATTTTATAATTTTTATAATATTATTAATTTTATAATTTTATAATTTTTCTTTTTAAAAAAAAAATACAAAACGATTCGACGCTAATTAGCATCGAATTAGCGCCGTCTACACGAACGGATTCGACACTAATTCGATGCTAATTAGCGTTAAATTAGCGTCGTTGACAGGAAACTGTTGACGCTAATTCGATGCTAATTAGCGTCGAATTAGCATCGAATCCGTTCGTGTAGATGATGCTAATTCGATGCTAATTAGCGTCGAATTAGCGTTAAAAGTTAGCATCGACAGTGGTCGACGCTAATTCGACGCTAATTAGCATCGAATTAGCGTCGAATTGAAGCGTCGTTTTAGCATCGAATTATTTTCCAATGCTAAAATAGTGTCGAATTAGCGTCGAAAATGATCTAGCGTCGACGGTTTAGCGTCGAAATTGAATTCGACGCTAAAACGACGCTAAGACGTTTTAGCGTCGTTTTAGAGTCAAATTATTCCGACGCTAAAACGCTGTTTTCTTGTAGTGACTGAAAAAAAAGAAATAGAAGATAGCAAGACAGCACTGGCCGCAAATGGAGACTAAAAGAATCAATCGACTTCGAAACAGTGATTACAAACCCAAAAAAACCATAAAAATAGAGAACTAGGTATGACATTTGTGGGTAATTAGAGACTGCAAGAAGGACTAAGAACCACTTGTCCAAATATGTGGTGATAGCAGACTGGCTTTTTCGTCGTGCATAGATTCAATACCAAGAAACTTCAGCGATCTTAACCTCAATAAGAGCTGAATCCACCAACGCATACCAAAACCCTTGACTTTTATGGGATCGAGACAAAAAAGGACGAAACAAAAACAAATTAGTGGGCCGGTGTCGATACTAACAGAACCACTGCACGCTGATCCGAGAGTGAATATGAGATATGGAAGAGTGGAGGTGGTGTATTGAACCTCTCTAATGACACTCTCTCTATTTCTATATAGGTGATGTTTAAGAATTTTGCACACCAATTAAGGAATCATTTGATTTTTATGGTTTTCTAAACTAAACCATCCATTATTATATATTTAAACTTAATTTAATCAATAAAAATTAATAGGCAGGATTTCAATAGTTTAAAAAACAAAAAACATTATTTAATTTAGAACAACAAAATCTAACAAACAGAAGAGTAATTTTTATTTTTAAAAAATTAGTGTAATCATAGACCTCTCGTTTTTTTTAAGACCTTTGGTGATTTTCATATTATCAGTGTAAGAATTTAAATAATTTTTATAAAACCTTTGATGACTGAATATAACTATTTATGTTTTAATCTTTACGTGTTTTAAGACATTTGGTGATCTTTCTTATTATCAGTCATCTTGCAAAATTTTTAATCTTTATTCAAAAAAAGTTATGTAGATAATTTTAAAAAGACATAATTCTTGATTAATATTAAAAAAGGTCTTTAAAACTATAATTTCCTCAAATTTTGTTAGGTTTACCTAAATTTGAAGTTGTGTTGTTCCTCCTTTTATATCAATACAAAATTTCTTTTGACATTTCTCACTTGTTTTAAAAATAAAATAAATCTTCTTCTAATTTTTTTAATAAGTTTATAAAATAGAGTCTCTGAGCTTTTCTTTGTGTGAGTTTCTTTGAGCATATATGCACATTTAGTTAAATATTATTTATAAGTAAGTGAAATTTAAAAAAGGCCACCATGAATTGTTCATTTTTAAAATTACCATGTATTAAAAAAATAACCTCAAATCATAAAATCTTAAACCTTAAAAAAGATTTAGACCCTAACAAACTATAAACTCTAAAAACTAAATATAAATAAAAGATATAGTTTTAGAAGCCTTTTGATTTTTTCTAAGAATATTATATATTTTAAAAGTGTCATTTTCCGAAATGTTTTTTTTTTGCTATAAACAGCTGTAAACCATTTTTGTCCTATGAAATATCTACAGTTTTATTAAAAGTGCCAAGCGTTCATCACTTCTTCTGCCTATCGATACAATGTAGCTCCAGATTTCAACAAATTAAGAAAAACAAGTAATTACACCCAGACATATCTTAAATAGAAAAATCACACCTAGACATACAAATAGAAAACAAAGATATAGACATGTTCCAAAAAATACTACAAATAACTCTTACTTTAATTTTTCCCCCGGATAATATTATTTAATGACCTCTATATTGACTGTCTCAAACACTCAAACCCGCATAATTTATGAATTTGAATGCTATTCAAATCGTGTCTCTGTATGATTACTTTCTCACCTCTAAAATAATCAATACTTCTATAAAAAATTAAAAAAATTCTATTATCTTTACAGTATCACCATCACATCTACTAATTTCTGATACGCATTTACTTCATTTGTTGAGTGCCCTTTACGATAGATTCCAACTCATTTTGACAAATTTTTCTTTGATCCAACTCTTACATTGACATTCACCTCTCCTTTTTCTTTTTCGTCGGTCCTATTATCTTTTATTTTATTTTATTTTTATATAGTTTTTTCAAATAGTTAAAGCCTAAAAAAATTTAAATTAAATTAAATTAACAGAGTATATTGAAGATCAAGAACGTGTTGCATGGACCCAGATTGATTCATTACCGCTAAAACTTTGTCTGAATCCTCCTTCCTATTTAAACGAGTCTCTTCTTCTTGCCCAGTTTCATCACACACCAAACTTCAACATTCTAAATATCTCTTTGCTTCACTTACTTTTTTTCTCCCTTGCATGTTGTAACTGTAATTGCTTCATCATGGGCGTTTTAGTAATCTCGATTCTCCTGCTGCATGTCCTAGCGTTTTCCGTCTGCGTTCAAGCCGTTTACCATCGTGGCGGCCACCGTCGTGGCGGTCTTGCGGGACCTTGGACCAACGCTCATGCCACTTTCTACGGCGGTGGTGATGCTTCCGGCACTATGGGTAACTTTAACGATATCTCCAAGAAAAAACATTTAATGTTTTCACTTACATCTATCCCCATTTAAAGTGACAAAAGGGTAGTTTAGTCATTTCATTTTAGCTTCATCTCACGTTTTCAGATCCCCTCGTAACATGCAAACAATTTCAAAGGCTAATCATTAACATAATTTAAAGATCCTAAAACATGGAAAAAATCGATTGTTAACATTGCCCTAATGAACTAAATTAGGTGGAGCATGCGGCTATGGGAATCTGTACAGCCAAGGTTACGGAACGGAGACGGCGGCGCTGAGCACGGCATTATTCGATAACGGACTTTCATGTGGTGCTTGCTTCCAGCTAATGTGTGTAAATGATCCTCAGTGGTGCATTCAAGGCCGCTCCATTGTCGTCACTGCAACTAACTTTTGTCCTCCTGGTGGCGCATGCGATCCTCCCAACCATCATTTTGATCTTTCTCAACCTATCTATGAGCACATAGCTCGGTACAAGTCCGGTATCATTCCGGTTATGTACAGAAGGTACTTACTTATTAACCCATTTTAGTTTTGACCCTCCCAATATGGGGCTAGTTAATTTCAAATACTGTTACACTTGTTTACAAATATTACTCGCACCATTGATATTTCTCACACTTTTAAGTAAATCTCTTTTTTGATCTGAGGGATAGTCACATTTTCAAGTCAAATATTTACTTTAAACTATTCGTAAAACTAATAAGTAAGTCTAAAGTTGTACATATATTTAGAAACATATGGACTTTTGCATGTCTATGGCTTTTGTCTTAACTCTTACCTGGTTATCTCTTGTCTCATTTAAGAAAAAGAAAAAAATCAAAATCTTTTCTCTTTATTTTGAAACAAAGTTCTCTGTTTGTTTTTTAAGGAAAAAAAAACTAGTGAAAAGGCAAGAATTATTCATTTAGTTTTCTTAATTTTGTTTCTGAATTTCCATAACCCAGATGAATTTTTTTTTTATATTAATTGGTTAAAACCATTATGCCTACTAGATTTGTCTAAGAGCACAAAAGACACGTATCCCCTAATTTTAAGAAATTTAGACCTATAAAAAGCATTTAAGACTTTTGGACCAGCTGATAAATGTAGTAGATATTGGGTACCAAATTATTAATAGACCGAAACTGTATAGAAGTGACAGTTTAATCGACAGCGAACTTGCATGTGGTGCATTCGTTTAGAGCTAGCTTTCCCGTGAACCCTATTACATATTTAAACTCACATAATAGCATTATAATTTAAACTGAATGATTCGCTTTGTTGAATATTTACCATGTTTGTCTAATCTAATTAGGAACGAAATATCTCGAGCATAGAATTATCTTACTGTTCTCTTTGGTCAAGAGTAGACAGCTTAAATTGCAATAATACCTAAATGTCTACGGGAGTTTTGGCATAGGTAAACCAAGTCATAAACACAATATTACTAATTTGAAATAATTTTGATGAATAGGGTTCGGTGCAAGAGAAGCGGTGGGATAAGGTTCACGATCAACGGCCACTCATACTTTAACTTGGTGCTGGTTACAAACGTGGGTGGAGCCGGGGATGTACACTCGGTGTCAATGAAAGGGTCGAGGACAAGATGGCAATTAATGTCGAGAAACTGGGGGCAAAATTGGCAAAGCAACTCTTATCTGAATGGTCAAAGTCTGTCATTTGTTGTCACCACAAGTGATCGTCGAAGTGTCGTCTCGTACAATGTTGCGCCTTCAAGTTGGTCCTTTGGCCAAACCTACACCGGAGGACAGTTTCGGTATTAACTTCGGAATAAGTGATTATATAGACCGGTTTGGATGTTGACAAAAAGAAAAAGAAAAAAAAAAGAAAAAAAGACCGGTTTGGTATCGGTTTTGTATTTGTTCTTCTTTTTTGGATCCAAGTTGGGGACTTTTTTTGGTAACCAAAATGGGACTGATAGTGATGTGTAGCTAATGTGTGAGAAAACGAGAGAGAGAGAGAGAGAGAGAGAGAGAGAGAGAGAGAGAGAGAGAGAGAGAGAGAGAGAGAGAGAGAGAAGTATCGTTTTATATAAGAAAATGAAAGTGATACTGATATGTATTGGCTTTTAATTAAGTCGTGTTTTATCATGAGTTTCTATTTATTATCGGTGAAAAAACACCATGTTAAGGATTTTTCTTTTTCTGCCAATCAAGTTAGTTTCAAGGAAAAATTGCAAATAATTCGTCTTTAACTGAAAAGATAGCTGAATTATTTTTCAATTTTAAGAACTTAATATCTTGAATCTTTTTTTTTGGTTTGGTCACAACTACATCTTGAATCTAAATTCGACCGTTAATCCCTAGTGATTCGCCTATAATTTTAACCCATCAAAAAAATGTTGAAAGTTGTTACTATCGTTGTGTATGTTGAAAAATATACTCTTTGTAAAACAAAAAACAAAAAAAAGTGTTATTATTTAGCAAAAAAAAAAAAAAAGTGTTACTATCGCTGTAAAAAGTCTTTGAAAACTGGTACGATATAAGGAAGATTTGGATTATAATCAAGAGATGGTAGATCTAAAACTAAAGATATTCTGACGGGTTGGTTCGGCACTGGGCCGATTTTATAAGAATCATTTTAGAATAGAGTTTAGGTCCAGTGTACTATGGCCATAGAGACCTGTCGACCATCCAATACAAAGTAAAAGAGATATGTTTGATGGATCCAACTATACATAATCCAACGTTTGTAAGGATTGATTCTATAGAAATAGTTCAACATGTAGTGGGACTAATATTTTAAGGTTCGTATCTTTACGGTCTTGCGGATCAGTTTACAATTAGCCGCTAGATACAAAACGAAATTATATGTTTGACGGGTTTAGCTTGGCTTGAAGCTAGCAAGACTAATAATTCTCTAAAAGATTATTCGAATAAGTGACAATTGTTATAATTAACCATCATACACAAAACAACGGATCCTACCGGTTCGTAGTCGTATAGTGAATTTAATTAACATTATTTATGTTCTTCAAATTTTTTCTTGGTCTACTTCCCACCAATCATATGTCTTCGTCTCGAGAGCTATATCCGGCAAAAGTTGCAATAGTTTATCATAAATGATGGATTGTTTATCTTTTTAATTTAGTTTCGTTTAACTTTTCTCTACATCGTTTATTTTTTCTAATTATGTTCTCCGGTGTCTTTTCTTCATTTTTTATATCCAAGCTTATTATTAATTTTAAAAAATTTATGTTGTCAAAAGATTCGATAATGATAGTCATGTGGTGGTCAAAATTGCCTTGACATAGAAAATTTCGACTCCTACTAAGGATTTTTATATTTTTATTTGTTTCTTTTGTTGTTGTTCTTGTGTGTTAAGTTTTTTGTTTTTTCATTTTTACCACAACCCAGCAGAGCATACATCTTTTCTATGGATCTATCTGGCAAAGTTCACAAAATTTCATGAACATTCCAGCAATCTTCTTTCATGTTTAATGTAATTTCTCTTTTTTATTTTGTTATTAGTTTTCTAAATCTTTCTTTTAAGTTCCAAAAATCTTTATGGTTTGTACTTGATTTAATCTTTATTTTTTGGGCCAAATAGTAGCTATATTGATTATTTATAGGCCCATGGAATCGATCAATAGTATATATTTTCTCTCGACAGAGACAAACCCTAATTGCCGACCGAGAGAAAATCCTAAAGAAAAACCCTAATTGCCGACCGAGAGAAAACCCTAAATCTTTGATTATAATTGTAACACCCGTGAACCAAAAAGTAGATTTTTGGTTGGTGCGTCGATCGACACAGGGTGAGTGTGTCGATCGACACACGTGTTTTGGACTTGTGAGAAGTCGTGTTCTAGACGTTGTGTCGATCGATACAAGTTATGTGTGTCGATCGACACAAGCTAAAATCAAACCGGATCGGTTCGATTTAAGTGTCGGTTTGCGACCCGGTTTAGGGTGAAACCCTAGGGTTTCCCTAAAAATAGAAGGTTGGCCGCATTTTTGGGACTTTTAGAGTTCCAGAAAGTTTCCAAAAGAGTTCCAGAGAGTTTCCAGAGAGATTTGTGAGAGGAAATTCGTTGGGAGGCTTGGGAGATCGTTTTTGGGGTGATTTCTCGTGAGTGGAGTGTAGATCTCGGTGTTGGGGAGTAGTTCCTTGCAGTTTTCATCCATTTTTCCTCCTTTCTCCCTTCAGATCCAAGGTGAGTGCGTGACCATGGCTTATCTGGGTAAAGAGGATGATAGGATGCGATTGTGTGTTGTTTGGGTCGAATTTCGTGTTGTTTTTGGTGGATTGTGTGCAGTAAATCGATTTGGCAAGTTTATGTCGACAGTGTGTCGATCGACACAAAAGTAGTGTGTCGATCGACACGAGTGTCGGCAGGGTGTGTCGATCAACACCAGTGGCTTGTGTCGATCGATACCGTCAGTTTGACATACTAAACGTGCTGTTTTCTTGTTGGTTAGTGTGTGATGCATTGTTGATTGTTCATCCTGGTATTGTATCATTTTTCTTATGCATGTGTGTATAGCCTAGTATATGGGATGACCATCTCACTGAGTATTTGTGATAATACTTACGCATCTCGTATAACCATGTGATGCAGGTAAAGACAAGGTGTGATTGTGGGATCGAGGCGAGGAAGAGGAGATGGTCTAGGGATTCGTTTGAGTGATCATTTTGTTAGAATTGCTAGGGTGTTAAGAAATTTTGGAACTTGTTGGATTGGTTATTGATTTGTGATGTTAATGGATTGTTGTTATGAATTGATTTGGACTAGTGGTTTCAATAAAGTATGAGATTTATTGAATGTTATTATTGGTTATTGATTGTATTGTTCCGCAGCTGTGTTGTGACCCGTTGAGGATTATTATTTGTGATAATGATAAATTTATTAAAAAATTACGGGTTGGGTTGTTTCAGTTTGGTATCAGAGCCCTTATGGTTCTAGGGCGGGTGAATGATTGATTGATTATGTGCGTTAGTCGATTGATTGTTGTGTGGGTTTGGAAGTCCTAGATCATCTTCTCTGAGCCTTCAATGAGATCCCACGGTATGTGTTTCGTGACTTTCTGTTTTTCTAGTATTCTTAGTTTCTGCTGGGTAGTGCAGAGTGAGATGGCGAGAGATGCTAGAGGCAAAGGTCGTGGGGGCCGTGGAGGCCGAGGTGGTCGTGGGCGTGAGCGCGAGCGCGGATTTGAGAGTGCCGCGAGTGTGGTCCAAGAGACCATACGGGAGCAGGTGGCGGATTCCCAGACATTTCAGGAGGGATTCGTGGGTGTGTGGCCACTGTGAGTGCCAGTACAAGTATTGGTGGGGCTGCTGTGAGACTTTATGAGCAGGTTTATTGGGACTTTTTTCGTACAGTTAGCGTACAAAAGACAACCTCATGGTAAGTTGACTTCGTGTGCGTGCGAATGCCCTGTCAAATGTTGTTGCTAATGCCCTCGTTATTGTTCATCACGTAGGAGGATCTGTCACAGATTGGAACCATGACATTGAGCTGGCTATTGCAATTGCGATTCAGAACCTTTGAAATAACTTTCCTGAAGAACTTTTGAGTATTGTTGTTGTTTTTTTTTTTTAAGTTCATGCTCTCTCTAATCAAGGAGTCTTTTGAAGAACCAAAGTATAATCAAAAGTGCTTCTGAAATAGTAAAAAGTGTTGTTACAAATAATTGCATGCCCTCAATGAAAATTGAAAGAGGTCCACGGTTGAGAAAGCTTTTTAAGAAGTACAAGTCAATTACCATGGTATAATCAAAGTCTCCTATCTTTACGAGAAAGCTCTCAATATATTTTTGCTTTGAATTGATTTATTAGTACTGAGTTTTGAGAGTGTGCTCTTTATTTTAAGATCTCAACCTCTTTGCTCTGTTTTGAGCTTTAATGAAAATTTTACTAATTGAAGAAAAAAACCTCCCAATGGAGCTCTTAAGAAAAACCTTAATCAATTTGCTTCATAAAATGATCCCCACCATAGCTACGAAGAAGAAAGAAAGTCGTCCCTTTTTATATTTAAGTTATTTAACTGGATAAAAGAAAAATAAGAGAAATCTTTTATTTATCTTTTTTTGTTTTTATTAAATATGGGCTTCGAATATACTTATAAAAGCCCATAACGTGATCTTGTCGTTTACAGTTGGGGTTTTACTAGAGATTCTGGAAAAAATCCTGCATCAATTCATACACATGTACGTATAGGATAATCATATCTCCTTGTTTCGAAGATATGAAAGAGATGATGAACTTTGTCTAAACTTGTAGGCAGGGCCGTTCCTGAGGAGAGCCGAGTGAAGTATTGGACTTGGGCCCCCAAATTTTTTTGATTTTTTATTATAGAAAATAGACCCCAAAATTTTTTTTTTTATGAAAAAACCCCCAAATTAAAAATTTATCTATAAAACCTTCTAATTTTTTTTTTGTTTAGGGCCCCCAAAATCTCAGGAACGGCCCTGCTTGTAGGCTCTCTTCTCTCGTGGATACTTTGACTAAACTTGTGATCGGTATTTCTTCTCCTCGAACCTTCATTGGACATATGTTGACTGTTGGATTTCCACGATTTGATACGAAATTTGAATTTAATAACTCCAATATATCTTTTGATAAATTATGAGCTTGATTTAACTGTGAGAGTGTATCCATCTGACGCAAAAATTTGACGCTCGATCATGATCCTTCTTTCTCTTTTAAAAGCTTGTTTTTCATCTTTTTGGTCAAAAATGCTCTAATTTCCTATAAAAACTCTTAAGGATAAATTAATTTTGTTGGTGTTTAAGAATTCAATAGCACCAAACAAAGATAATCTAGAAAACTGAATTATGATACAAAATGTGTATCAGATAGTGTGATTGAAGGAGAAGGAAGAATTTGAGATAAGTTTAACAATGAAGAAAAATTAGGGATGAATTAAGATTTATGATTTTTTCATTTTATGTTTTGTTTTTTATTTTATTTTTAATTATTCTACGCCATCTTGCTGTATTTCGAATTTTGTTTTTGTAGTATTCTTTTATTTATTCTTAATCAATATTGCTGGTGGAAGCCCATTAACCAAGGGTTCATTAATGTTTTTACACTAGGAGGTCTGAAATTTGAACCCTAAAAGATGCGATTTATTATTATATTTACAGATTAATGAAGAAAAAGTTAGAGAAGATCTTCAGCCTGAGGCAAAGTAAAATCGTTTGGCGTAAATCAAGGCGGTAGACTTGTCCGAATCGTCGATGTAATAGTTTTCATAATTTGTAATAAAAAAATAATAAAATTAAAGTATTAAAAAAAATTCAATATTGCTGAATTATTATAAAAAAAAGTCCGAATATATTGGTTATTGTCTTTTACAAAATTATTTTAACACGTTCAAAAATCAAACACTAATCTATGTTAAAATATGAGTCTCTTCGATTATAGTATTTGTCTTCCAAATAAATGTATTATCAGATTCGCTTTTGTTCAAAAACAAAATTCTATATAATGTTAAACAAATATTGTTATCTAAAATATTGTGATAAAATTATCACATACTAAGTTTTATATTATGTTAATCAATTTATATTTCATGTAATACGTGAGAAGACGAGTTTTTTTTTCTTTCCGTCAGACGATTTTGATTAAAAAAGTTCAATGAGTGTTGTATAAATTATAAACTTTATATGACTATGAAATTTATGTATAGCACGAAAATAAATTTATAAATGAGTTAATAAGTAAAATACATGACTAAAAGAAAACACGATGTACTTTTTTTTTTCTTTGGACAACTAAACACAATGTACAATAGATAAATAATCTACAATAATATTAAACACACGAAAAAGAACATACCTTACAAAATATTGAACATAATTAGCTTTTAACTGATTTTCAAAACAAAAACTAGAAAATAAGAATATGTGCATGCACTCACCTAACCGTTACAATTTCTTGTAATTGAATACTATGTTTATGCCATTATGAGCTCAAGTGTTAGCTTTTTGCTTCAAACTAAGATTGCATATGCTTCTTTATATATTGTATATATGAATTGCATCTAAAAATGGTTATGCATACTTTTGTTCTTATATACCTACATTTATACATATACAAGGAAATGGTATATTTTAGAAGCGTGGGGAGAAGAATATAAGGTGACAAATATTCAAACAAGTTTTTGAAATAATGATGTCAGAGAACTGAAACTGTTCTTCACAGAGCAACCATGAAAGATGTATGCGTGGGGTTTCGTTTCTTTCTATTTCCACTTATACTCTCTCTCCTCACACCTGTTCTTCTCTCTCCTCAGGTTTCTATTTTTGGTAATAAAAAAGATTACATTACGACAACATAGCCATCACCGAATCCAAACATCACATGCCTATATATCTCTGTGTGTATATTATGAGACATGGTTATATGAGAGACCAAGAGAAGAGGTAGATGGATTTTTCATGTTTCCAAGAATACCCTTTTGACCTCCATTGCAGAGGAACATTTAATGGGTTTAGTGAAAACAATGCAGTAGAAGAGTTCTCTAGTAGAAGAAGGATGCAGGAAAAGAGTGATGATTTGAAGAATAAGAAGAAGAAGAAGAAGCAGAGCGGCTCTAGGATTTGTAGTAGAGGACATTGGAAAATATCGGAGGATTCTCAGCTCATGGAGCTTGTAGCAGTTTACGGTCCTCAAAACTGGAACCACATTGCAGAGAAGATGGAGGGAAGAACAGGTAAAAACCGAACAAAAGTTGAAATCTTTCCTCTGCTATTTCAAGAAAATGTAAAATTTAAAATGTGTTTTCTTGCTTCTTTGGGTTGTTAAAGGCAAGAGTTGCAGATTGAGGTGGTTTAACCAGTTAGACCCGAGGATCAACAAAAGAGCTCTCAGTGATGAGGAAGAAGAGAGGCTACTTGCAGCTCACAGAGCATTTGGTAACAAATGGGCTATGATTGCTAAGCTTTTCAATGGAAGAACAGACAATACCTTGAAGAATCACTGGCATGTCCTCATGGCAAGAAACTTGAGGCAGCAATCAAGTTCTTTCATCAGGAGATCCAATGGGTCTTCTCAGAATCCTACTGCAGAGCACAAAAGCTACAATCTTTCTTCTGGTTTGTGTTTTCTTACCCTATCTAGTACTTGATAGTTAATACACATTTTCCGATAGCCTTTACCAATACCCCCATTGCTTTACTCTCTTATTGAATCTCTTGCTATCTCCTATTGTAATGCCATATTTTCGATATTTATTGCTCGGGCTCAGTATTTCTCCAACTGAGTAAATACAACACAAAGAAAAAGGCTACCAGATTGCAAGTTCAAGGGAGATTGATGCTATTGGTGCTAATGATTTTTCAGTTTCATGTTTCTGTGTGTTTTGCAGGTACTGTAAATGATGAAGATATGGATTTCAAGAAGCATAACTGGAAAATGCTAAAAGAGGGAACAACTAACCTGAAAGCTCAGTATCTCCAAGATGAGCATTGTTCTTGGCGCATGCCAACGCAGGGACCGCATCATCACTGCTCAACCTTCCCTGCAGATTCCTTGGCACTGACACTGCATGTCTCCATCCACGAACCACCATCATCATCATCATCATCGTTGTCGTCATTATCACTGCCATCATCTTCAGATAACACAATGGTGACCATCAAACCTCCAGCATTTATAGATTTTCTTGGGGTAGGCCACCAAATCTCCAACATTTAGAGAGAAAAAGATTAATTACTCCTGTCATTATTATCAAAGTCCCTGTCATGTTCATTTTTTAGCCATAACATGACAGGCTTAGAAATCAAGAGTCCTCTTTTCTCTTTATCTATGTACTATTTAGTTATTTATCGAGATTCTGATCAAAATTTCAAAAGATTTTACAAAATGAAACACCAGCACATATTTATGTTGAATTCCGAGTTAGACCATGAATGGAATTCTAAGAATGGAGACAACGGAAGTGGGTCTAACCCGGGGTAAAGAATCAATGACCAAGTAAACTTATAGCAGTTTTGCATTCCACATGAATTCTAATAAAGCTCATGCGTTCTGGGTTGTGTCTGTCATTGCTTCTTCAAGTTCCTTCATTGTAAGGAGCTTCGTGCTCTTTACATGTTCTCCTTTTGCGTAGGAATCAATATCCTCAAGGTTTACTTGCTTCAATGTGAATTGGTTTTCCACAGCCTTTACTGTCTTCTCAACAAAATCTGATCTTCCAATGTAATCCTTCATTCTACACACGAAATCTGTGTGATCTCTTTCCTGCAATGTACCGAAAAATTGGAATATATAATATTCAGTTCCACGAATCAAAGAGTTTTGGATCAAATAATCAAATTGAAGACATTAAGACCAAGATGAAGTAAGGGTCATACCAACCGGTACTGTGGCACCCTCGAAGGCAACTTAAGGTAAGCCATGTTTCTCACATTGTAGTCCCATAGAAATGACGTATGGTGTATCCATCTATTTCTGATTATCGATTGAGCATTTCCACCAAATTTACGGTCACCAAAAACATAATCTGAAAAATCCAAAATACAAGAAAAAGAAAGCTTCAAACCCTTTCATGGTGCATGAAGAGAAACCAGGTTAACTAACTTGAACATCTAATACAATTTCACACACCGTTCTCACGTAGTAGGAAACCATTTATACCCTTAAACACTTCACCATACAAAGAACCACTCCACGCCATGACAGAACGAGGATAAGGCTGGACACTTGGAACATCATCCTTGTTGCAAATCAAACTCACAAACACTGTACTCTTGTCCACAATCACCGTTCCTCCTCCCGTGAATCTTTTGATTACCGGTACTCGATCCTGTATAACAGGTCCAAGCTCAAGAAGTTGAGAAGGCTTCCTGTAACAAGAGAAACATGCTCTCAAAGTATTATTAACATTTTGTTCACAATGATTTCACCATAAAGGCAGAGAAAAAAACGGAATCAAGTGTTTACCCTGACATTCCCATGACAATGGTAGGAACATTGGTTCCATCATTGACAATGCACCAATTATCCGATGATGTTCTAAGAAGCCTTTCTTCCAAATGCAGTTGCTCAAAAATCGGTGTTCCTTTAAGTCTAACGAGATTCATCAATGGAAGCCCCAAATCCTTAGCTCTATTTACACACATCTTACCCCCTTTAAACTTTACCTGAGAAGGATCTATGATACAAGAACCATAATCAACACAGTCTGTATCACAAACCCACGAAAACCCAAGACACAGAAAAACCAGAAATTTCGATTGTTGGTTCACAATACAAGGAGTTGACTTTAAGGAAGATGAAGAAGAAAGGTATCTGATTTCGATTAAGGGTTATCAAATCTCGATTCCAGTAAGAAGGAATCTTACCTAAAATCGGATTCCGACGAAGGTCGTTGCTCGGCGATCTCAAAAACGGGAGAATCTTATCTGCAAAGTCTCTCTACAGTTCGTTAAGAAGCTTCTACGGTTTAATTGTTTTGAGGCCCACAGGTCGGAGCAACGCGCTTCGTCGGTAAATCGGAGCCAGTTCTCGGAAACATCATGTGGCCGGAAGATGTTTGATTAAATGCCGCAGAGACATATGTGGTTTCTTGGAGTTCGATAATTGCGGATTATCTATGTTCTCGGTTTAAGTTGTAAATTGCGAAATTACTCAAAAGTCTTAAAGACATCATGATAAATGTCTGATTAACATTTACAACAACCATGTTTAACATACATAATCTCATCCCAAGAAGCAGTTCAATAGGATAAAAGAAGAGAAAAAAAATAAAATAAATTGTATAGATGTGGTCACTGACAAAATCAAGATTCAGTAGACGCTATTCTCCATGAATTTCACAAACTCGTAAAAATCGATTTTTCCGTCTTTGTTTCCATCCAATGATCTAATCATGACCACGCAATTCTCTAAATAAGATCCTTCTTTGAAACCTAAGATTGTTAAAACTGTCTGTAACTCTGTAACATCGATGAAACCATCTCTGTTTTCATCAAACACATCAAAAGCTTGCTTCACTTCCTCCAAGCTCGCTTCTTTCTCTTCGAACAAACTCGAAATCTCTTTGGAACTGTACCGTTCTTGAAGCCCATCGCTTTCTGAGTCGGAAAAAAGCCCTAAGCTTTTCATAACCATCTCTGCTTCTTCTCTATACAGAGCATTATCATCTTCTGCTTCTTGTTCTGTGTGTTTGATCAAACTATGATGTTTCTGGTCTGAGAAATCAAGATCTTTGTTGTTTTTGGCGGAAAGATGGTGATGGTGTTGAAGAAGAGGGAAGAATCTGGATAAAACGATGCGAGCAGAAGAAACCCATCTGCAAAACGCGATGAGGAAAAAGTTGAACAAAGCTAACAAAGGGAGAGAAGAAGATTGTTTGCACTCAGACAAGAGGCTCTTCTCCATGGTTATTGTATAAAAAAGAAGTAATATATTAAAACGTCTTAGTTAGAGGAGATATTGAAGATATAGAATCTGTGTGTGTGTATATATATATATGCATGAAGGAGATTTCAAGTGTTGGTGCGAGGCTTTCTCGAGAGGAAAAAGAGAGGAAGGTGGTAGTGAAGTAAAAGACAAAGTCCGTCTTTGAATAGGAAAGGAAAAACTGGAAAGAGGAAGTTTCTTTCATTTTCTTGCAACGTACTTGTAGGAATTGTTAGGAATTTTTGGTCTTATTTGGAGGAAAGTTTGGTCGTCTTGACTTGTTTATTAAATTGATCTATTTAACCATTTGCGCGTTGATTTCTTTCCTTTCTTAACTAAAGAAAAAAAAAAGAAAAAAAGCCAAATTTATGGGCTGAAAATATTTAAAGCAATTGTAAAAACCTATTGCTATCTACGAGTATGTATGTTTTCATTCGTTGGGATATATATATATATATATGTTAAATGTCAAGATTTTGTGTACATTTAGGGGGATTTATTGGATTAGTGATTTGATTTTGCTATATTCTAACATTATTCCAAATTTTGAAAGCTTCTAATTATTTTTAACGACTTCACTCATAGCTAACATATTTTAATTTTAAGGAGTGAATTAGTGTAATATTATGAGTCTGAAATTAGGTAGGTGATATGGCTAAAAATAAAATTAGGTAAACATCGTGGACAAAAAAAGTACGACGTTTAAGTCTTCTCTCGCATACAATTTTTCTTTATTTTTTTATAAAAATAAAAGATTTTTTAATTAAAAACAGGTACACAAGAAGTGTTACGGCATAGAAACATTAACAAGTGTTACGGCATGGAAAAATATAACATAAATTTACAGTATAAAATAATGCGACTAGAAAGGATACAAAAAGAATATACTTTCGTTCATAAACTTCGGCCCTTAATCGAAAAAATAAAAATAAATAAGTGATTCAGCACAAATCAGCTACAGATGACGATACATACAATAATCTATAAAGAATCCAATGATCGAGGACCAATCGCAGGACTCAAATAAATCTTCATGTGCATAAACATACCATACAACCAAGGCACACATCCGCAACCAAAAGTAGAACAACTATTTAAGCGAAAGAAGAAAAATAAAGAACCTAATGTATCCCAGACATGCTCCCTCAAACCTCTAACCGGATCTCCATAGACACAAAATACGAAGAAAAATAAACCTAATTTAACTCTCAAGTCAATTATATTTATATCAGCGTGTATCAATCACATCTACTTCGAACCAATTTTTCCACATCACATCCAAGCCTCCACTTAAACCAATCGGCTCCACTGTATACACTCCATCATAAACCACCGATTAAGTTTAATGAAAATTTTCTGAATAAATATTACCAACAGATCGTTAGTGAACCAATCTATTTGTCTATCTTTACGTTTCCGTCTATCTTCTCGCAATTAAATAAACAAATTAATTACTGAAATTTGTTTAACCTGTGTCTAACATATACTCTTATTTTTCAATGATCCTATACTCTTAAAATCATATCATAAGCAACCAAAAAAAAATGGATGTGGTCTAGTGGCTGAGTTCTTTCACTTGGCTTTAACGTTCGTAGTTCAAGATTGAATATTGCAGTTGGAAAACAGTTAAAAATTTGAATAATCACATTGATAGAACTATTCAGCAGGTCCAGGTAAAAGTAAAACTATAAAATATATTAGCTCAAATAAATTACAGTAGAAACTCGATAAATTAACAACTAGATAAATCAATAAATTCTTCCAGTCCCAAATTGATTTTTTTTATGTAATAAAAATCTTTATAAATTAATAACTCTATAAATTAATAAAATATCGCTAGCCAACAATATTAATTTATAGAGTTTTCACTGAATATAGATTTTGGATCAAATCGAATCCTACATCCCTGATTGAGATAAAAAAAACGATATAACAAAAACCTGGAATCTAAATATTAACGTACAAGATTAAAAGCATTTGCATCGGTGATACACACTAGGTATCAACCGAGTATTTTAATGAAAAAAAATTAAAAAAATAATTTTAATTGAAGAAAATTGATTGATACGTATCAACCAAGTGATACATATGCTACGTCTCAAGCGGCCACAAACCCCCTTCCTCCTCCGACTCTCCTCTGCCGAAAACTCCTCCTCCACCACCACCAATCGCTCAGATCCGTGCCGCATGTAACGCAACGCGTTTCTCAGACCACTGTTTTACCTCCCTCTCTAAACCATGTATAATCCCTCCGGATCCTAAACCGGTTCAAATAATCCACTTTGCAATCTCCGTCTCATTCGAGAATCTCAAATCCGACAAATCGAAAATCAAATCGATCATGGACTCATCTTCAGGTAACGAAAACAGAACCAACATCGCTACGATTTGCCTCCAGATCCTCTCTTACGCCGAGCACCGTACCGAATCAACGGACCTCGCCGTGACAAGCGGCAAAATCAAAGACGCTCGTGCTTGGATAAGCGCAACTCTAGCTTAGCAATACGATTGCTGGACAGGTCTCCAAAAAGTAAATGATACGAAGCAAGTCGTCGACACGATTACTTTCTTCGACGATCTCGTGAAATTCACTGGAAACGCTTTAAGCATGAAAAATCATTTTCGAAATCAGCATTAAACCTCCAAAATTTACAAAATCCTAAATGAGTTTCAAAAAATAAAAAAATTATTAAAATTAATATTAAATTATTTTTGGTGATACCGATATGGTATAACCAATAACGAAGATTCATGTAAACAAACCTTATAACGTACAAGAATATTTGCATCAATTGGAGACTTGTAATGTAATGGGCCTTTGAGTTTGGGTCGGATTGAAGCAGAAGTGAGTATTGGGAAGATGTGCAAATCTTAGAGGAGCCTCTATTCTATTGTGCGATAAATCAGTGAATTAACAGATATTTCCTTTTCCTCTTCCTTAAATTTTAAACCTTTTACCTTTTGGGGATTTGCCTAGTCGATTTCTGGTTGAGGGTTTCCTGATCTATTCTTGGCTTTCAACGATCCTTTCGAGTTTCGATTGCCCTCTTAACGGAGAAGCTTCGAGCTCGAGAGATTCCATGGATTCTTCGCCGGTCTCGGGTCGATTCGATATATTCGAGATTTATCGCAGATTTTGTGGTAAAGTCCCTTACTTTTTCTTCTTCTTCTTTGATCTCTTTTTTCTTTTCCATCAATTTGGGTTTTTTTGGTAAGAAATTATTTGCTTAACTTGATGATTTGATTTTCTGAAAGATTGGTTTTTTTAATCATACCCAGTGTTGTTTAAGTTTAGCTCGGTTGCTTCAAGATCTCTGTTTTATCTTTGAATCGTAAAGTGGTTTTCTTTTCTCTGACATTGCTACAAGAAAGTAGATTCTTTTGAGTTCTATGGATTTTGTTAATGAAAAGCTGATACATTGTTTTTCAAGATGAAGTTTCTTGCTTTGCTTATTGAAAGTTTCATTAGCTAGAGAATGTCCATGGATAATAAATAGAGACATGAATAATTTTTGGTTAGAATTTGATCGTATCTTATAAGGTTTATGTATGATATATTACTTGCAGACATTCGATCAGGTCAACATTTATGCAATTATAAACCCGGCGAGGAATCACAAGGAACTAACTTATCTAAAGAATCATTAGCTCAGCTCTTATATCTAGTGGAGAACAAGTTTCAAGCCAGGTGATTGCTCAACGATATCTATATGGCTATGGCTATCATTTGAAGCAAAAATTTCTTGGCTTGTGCTAATCCGTTCACTTATATTCCGTTGCTTCCCATGGTAGAAACTCTGTTTTTGATGAATTGTTCAAGTTGATGTCACGGCTGGACTTAATGGCAAGTTTTTCGTCTCCTACATAATTGGTTCCCCATTTTCCGGTTTCGCTCTCTTCTTGACCAGCTGGATTGTGATCTTACCTTTTATATCTCTTCTTTGTAGGTGGACTTTTCCGAGTTTACTCGCTTTTATGATTTTGTTTTCTTTATGTGCCGTGAGAATGGACAGAAGAATATAAGTGAGAGCTTCTTCCTTTTCAATTAGTGGCTTTGGTTACTAAAAATAAGGTGCGATAGCGAATGGAGATACTATTAACACACCTGTGAATGTTGTCCAGCTATAAGTAGAGCTATTACGGCATGGAAACTGGTTTTAGCTGGGAGATTTAGGTTACTTGACCGCTGGTGTGACTTTATCGAGGTAGGTTGTTCTTGTTTTTCATAGCTATAAACATTTTACCAAAGGCCCTTGTGTTTGTCTATCTAACAAGAAGGAGATGGTTTTAACTTGTAGAAAAATCAACGGCACAATATTTCAGAAGATACTTGGCAACAAGTCTTGGCGTTTAGTCGTTGTGTACACGAGAATCTAGAAGGATACGACTCTGAAGGTACAAATTTTTTTGGATATTTCATCTTAAACAAGTGTGTAATGTTTTGATTCATCTAATGATTTTTGTTTCACTCAGGTGCTTGGCCTGTCCTCATTGATGACTTTGTTGAGCATATGTACAGGTATGGAACAAAAAAAAGCTTTCTTATCAACACATTTTACTCAACGTAGTAAACCATGAACGCCCAATCTCTTTGTTGTTGATTCGCAGGATTTTAGGACCGAATAAAAACACTAGCTTGACGTGTAACTGTAGTGACACATACTCTGAATCATGCCTCTACGAAGATCCTCTGTCAGGTATGTGATGTTTTTGTAATCTAAAGATTTTGAAATTTCTTGACATAGTCTTGTTATCTTAATCTTCTTCTGGTGTTAGATGAGCATTACATAGGTTACCGCCGGCTCAACACAGGTTTAAGAAGTGTTCCAGGTTTGAAGAGAAAAGCATCTAAAGACGATGAAGAAGATGAAGTAACAGCAACTCAAAACTCTTCTACGTCGCCAGACATGAAACGAATCAGATCCAACGACAGTCCAAGATGTTCATCCAAGCCTCATTGTGTGATCGAGCGGAGTCTCTCACAAGGGTTTGCGAGTCTTTTGTCGACTGGAGATTAAGCCATGAAACACAAGACATCATCACACATAAATATAGACTATACGAAGTAAAAGAGGTCTCAAGCAGTCGTCTCATTTCTCAACCTAAAAACCCACTTTCTTAAATGACAGTGAGTTCTTTGTTGTAAGCTATATAAACATTTGTTGCCCACTCGATTCAAAAATCAATTCATTTTTTGTTTTTTCTTGTTTTAGAGGAAAAATTGATAGCCATTTTTTTTCACTATTTTAAAACAAATTTCAACTTTATGGAGAAAATATTTCAAATAGTGTTGTTAACAAGTCGCTGCAAACAAGGATCAACAAGAGGTGCCTTTATAGTCTATTCTATGGTTTATCTCTTCGAAGTTGGACTGCGTCTACCTGTATTTTTGTAGGATCATTGTAATTAATTACTATAAGTAAAAACTATATTTGACAAAGAAAGAGGTAACACACACTACGAAAGCCAAATTAACTATCATTTTGAGAGAGCATGAAAAAGAATGTAAAATAACACTAAACATTTAGTTTATTTGAAGTGCTAGTTAGATAAATTATCTTTTGTGTAGACAATTTTTTTCTAGATATTGACAAGGTCGATTATTTTGTTTTACATCTTTTTGATATTGAGTTAGAAGGATTTTCCATACGGTAAATATGTTTTTATGTATTATATAGTCGAAGCACAATTTATCTTTGTTAGGATAAATACCATCATTTCCACATGATTTTGATGGCAAACAAATGGATCAATAGCTTTTAAAATATCTAAAGAATAGTGCGGCTGGGAAATTGTTGTTCATAAAGATAAACCAAAACACAAAAATTTGAATAATGTAGTTTAAGATTACCCAAACTGAAAGTACCAACAACATAATATACTAAAAATGATACGAACTCTATTTACTCCCTACGTTTCGAAATAGTTGTCATTCTAGATTATTTCACACATATTAAAAATTCTGTTTTAAAAAAAACTAGTACATTGTTTTATTTTTTATGAGTAATTAATAAGCTAAAAGAATAAGGATAAAAATAGATAATTGATCATAAATGCGTTTTGAAGATACAAGTCGACAAGTAATATATAACAAAAGTTTAAGGCTAAAATAATAACTAATATGAAACAGAGAAAGTAGTGTACATAAACTACTATAAAACTAAGAGAAATTAATTATTAAAAAAACGAAATGAAATAAATTCTATTATCTTTCAGTAAACATAAACCAAACAGCAACCGCAACCGTAACAAATGAAATATATTTAAATTCGAAAATACACTTAATCCATATTAGAGGGATACTCACGTATACACACGGATTTTTATCAAACATATTTTCTTATAGTGTACATATACATTTTCTATATGTGCTAACATTGAGACAACTCTACGTAAGATAAATCTAAAAATCCATAGCATTGACAACAGCGAATCAAAGGAATATGTATATATATTGTGATTTTGTTCGACTCTTTTTCATTTTCATTTTCATTTTCATTTTTTTTTTCATTTTCATTTTATCAACCACACAGTTAAACTAAAATTCAACTCCTAAATTAGTTTTCTAATTGTAGAATTATCGATGTAATAGTTCTCATAATTTGTAATAGAATAATAATAAAAATACAATGTTAAAAAAAATTAGTTTTCTAATTCAAAAGAATAGAGTTTATGGTAGAAACTTCTTAAATCCCCAAACAAAAAATTAAAGAAGCACCAAACTTGTCTAAGCAGTTAGGAAAGCGTATTATTCCGTATGAGACTATGTAATATTAACCAATTACTCACAATATGTCTCAAAACCTGACATTCTATCCTTTGGGAGCAAGGATAATCGACATTGTTCACAAAAACGTTTCTATCTCCAAATGAAGAGATGATAAACTTCGCCTTTGGGAGTGTTGGTTACGATAACATTGTAAGATTAATGTAAAATGTAATATGTTCTCGAACGTATAACAAACCTTGTGGTTCCCGGAACCCCAGTGGTGTGCTACCTTGTTTTTTTTCTTTTTTTTTGCCAGGGTAGTATAGTTTTCTAGATCTTACGAATGTAAATCTTATTTTTATTTTAATGATATTTACTTTTTAGCAAAAAAAACTTTGATTCTTCGCATCTAGCAACATTGTAGTACCATCCTCTTGCAAAGATAGGATATGAATTTTTTCACGAACCGTCAAGTGAACATTTCATGATATAGACTCATAAGTTCACTATAATTTTGTTTTTGTCAATCTATAATTAAGTATTTTTTAAAGCTTGTTTTAACCTATTTTAACTCAATTTTATATTTTATAAAAATAAATTATTTGTTTCAATACATATATAATATTGAGAAAAAAATTATATAATATTTAAAAATAATATATAACTAGATATTTGGTCCGCATCAAACGCGAGATTAGAATATTCGAAAAGAAAAATTTATAATATTTTTTATAATATACGGGAGAAATTAGAAAAAAAAACAAAGATCAAATTATATGTCTCCCATATAGATAAATATATTTTATCTTATAAAATTGAATTTGCATAACATTTAGTTTAAATGTAAGCGTTTTTTATGTAAATCGAATACGTTTGAGATTATTGGTCCATTCAAACTCATTTGAGTATCTTGTTAGTATGTAAACATTTTTTTCAAATAAAAAATGAAAATAAATAATAAAACGTAATGATATAAAATATAAATATTATTAGTTTGATCTGTAAAGTTGTACGTTTATAACAGAAGTGCAATTTTAATAAAAATAATATGAAGTGATATAAAATAAAATAATTGTATGAACAATCACATATGATATCTGAATACACATTAATTTCTCTTTACCTGACACCTATGATTTTTTTTTTGTAAATATCTTCCAATTAATATATATAGAATGTTATATAACGTTTAAAATATTAAAATATTATATTTTAGTTGGATTTAAATTAGTAAAATATGTATTTGTAAAGTCAAATTAAAAAAATTGATGTAAATATGTAGAGATTTCCAACATGACATATAAAAATTAATTGGAATGTTTTGACTGACTAATTTAATTGACTGTTATTTAAAACTCTCATTGAGTGACACATAAATTTTTCCACTTAGTGTCTCCTCAATTAATATATAGAGGATTATTTCTAAGAATCATTAGCCTATTCATTTTGTCCAAATTAGTCTCTAACTTTACGTTAACTACAACCCAACATTGATCAAATTTAATGGAAATGTTAAGTTTGGCTAACGAACTTCTAACTACTAATTCGGTCATATCAACACAAAATTAAGAATTCATCTCACCAAATCGAGAGTAAGTTTAAGATTGTTATGGCCTAGAATAAAGCTGTAGATTTTTTTGTGACTAAAATGTGTAAATTAGAGATTTTTCGACATTTTTCCCTATTAAAGACTTACACTGTAGAGAATATTATTAATTTAAAATTTTGTTTAGAATTGAGGAAAAAACTAAAATCTTACTATTAGTTAGTATTGAATCCCTATCGTAAAGGACATTTCTTCATCCAACACTTTAAACCTAAATGTTTCCTCTTAGTTTCATTTGTGCGACTCCTCTCATTCTCTTTTCGTGATTTAAAGCTTGAACAGCTCTCACGAACTCCTCAAAAGAGAACTCAATTTTTTTTTTAAGTTTTAATATTTCCTTTGGATATTAAGCCTTTTTGAGTTAGAGAAATTTTTATCGATTTTTTGTTCCAGGTAAATTTATAGGTTTTTGAATCGTTCATGTGACTTCTCATTTCTGTACGGATCTCTAGCTATTAAGTTAGAGATGTCAATAAATTTAATGTCCATTTTCTGTGTAAGCAATCCTTGAAATTTTGAGATTATGATCAAACATACATTTATGGATAACCAAATTTGTTTTTTCCCCCTTCATCTATAGAGAAATGGTAAATAACTTTGTTTTTCTAAATTTATTTAGGTGTCTAGGGTTGGTAAACCGGTTTAGAGGCTGCTTTCATTTTCATTGAGAAATGATAATCTTATCAAAGTTATATCGTTCTTGTATATTGATATCGATGCACACGTAACTTCTAATTAGTCTCAATCAATAACCACGGTTCTCTTGCTTTCGCTTTAGATGAGCTCAACCATATTGATTTCTTTCTTCCCTCAAAATCTACTCTCTTTTTTTTTTTTTAATAGAAAGCTATATTATTACTTCCAATACTTTCTCTTAAGCAAATAAAATATTACATTGATGAACATAGTTCTCCATTTTCCTATTAGATGTCATCAGCAATGGAAGATGATAACCACGAGAAACAACATGACAATGGTGGATCTTCCTCTTTCGCTAAGACTTGTTTCAACGCACTTAATGCTCTTTCAGGTTAGTTTTTTCCGACGAATTTATTTATTTAGTCAGTTTTGTAACATAGTAATTGATAGTTCGAATTGTATTAGGAATTGGAATATTATCCGTACCATATTCACTAGCTCGTGGAGGATGGTTGAGTCTTTCACTTCTGTTACTACTAGCCGCAACCGCATTCTACACATCTTTACTCATTACAAAATGTTTGAATGCGGATCGCAACATTAAAACATATCCCGACATTGGAGAATGCGCGTTTGGTAGACCAGGAAGACTCATTGTGTCACTCTTCATGCACCTAGAACTCTATCTAGTCACCACCGGTTTCTTGATCCTTGAAGGCGACAATCTTCACAACCTTTTCCCAGGTTTTAACATCAAAATGATTGGGTTGAGTTTGAATGGCAAACAAGCGTTCATGGCTTCTGTCGCTCTCGTCATCATGCCAACTCTATGGTGGGACAATCTAAGCGTACTGTCTTATGTTTCTATGAGCGGCGTTTTGGCCACGATTGTGACTCTTGGATCAATATCTTGGGTTGGAGTATTTGATGGAATCGGGTTTCGTCAAAAAGGAAAGCTGATCAATTGGAGTGGAATCCCTACGTCTTTGAGTTTGTATGCTTTTTGCTATGGCGCGCATCCGGTTTTGCCCACTTTATACTCTTCTATGAAAAGCAAACATCAGTTCAACAATGTAAGTCATTATAATTTCTACATGAATCATTAATCACTTTCATTAACCAACAAGTCCATGACCACTTGCATAATTTCATGTACTTTATGTTTTGCTTTCATATGTTAATTTCACTTCTTCTTCTTTTTGGCAGGTTCTACTTATATGTTTTATATTATGCACCATAGGTTACACATCAATGGCGGTTTTGGGCTACTTAATGTATGGACCACATACATTATCGCAAATAACATTGAATCTCCCGATTCATAAGACGAGCTCGAAGGTAGCCATATACACGACCCTCATAAATCCTATAGCCAAATATGCATTGATGATCACACCAACCGTAAACACCATAAAAGACTGGTTTCCTTCACGGTACGCCAAGAAAACATACTTGCATCTTTTGATAAGTACAATCTTCATAACGAGTAGTGTGGTCGTCGCTGAGACACTTCCCTTCTTTGGTTATATGATGTCGTTGGTTGGAGCATTACTAAGCGTAACGGTATCGATTCTTCTGCCTTGTTTATGTTACTTGAAGATCACTGGAATTTACAAGAAACTTGGGTGGGAGACTATAATGTTGTTTGGTATGGTAGTGATGAGTGTTCCGATTGGAGTTTTAGGCACTTACATTGCAATTCGAGAAATAATTGCTAGTGTCTGAAAGTTTTGATTATTGTTGCAAATACAGATGTTACCAACAGTTCATATATTTCTGTTTCTACTCATCTATCACTACCATCAAGACAAGCCATGTATTACTTTCTTTTTTGGTATCATTCCAATTTTGGATGGGTTCTCAAAGGAATTTTTAGGGGTCTTTTAAGGCTTTAGAAAATATAAAAGTTTTGAAATAATGTTTTTTTGCATAGCATGATTTAGTGTTTTTATAATTTTTAAAGTCTTAAAAGCTTATCTTTTATTTTTTTCTCTTGTTTTACTCATTTTTTCTAAGGCCTTGTAAATGTGACTTTAACTATCACAAAATAAATAATTTAAATTATTTGTTTTGTTTTTTTTCCAGAGTTATTTAAAAGTCTTTATCGATTTTTATATAGTTTATTACTAAAATTTTTTAATTGATTAATTTTTATCTATATTTCTATTATTTTGAAACCCATTTTAAATATATTTAAAATTTTGCTAAAGAATGATTAACTTTGCTATTATCCACTAAATACAAGAATGCATTTATAAGAAGAATCTACAAGTTCAAGGGTTTCATCCATTTTTTTAAAATTCCGTTCCAATATTTTTTTTTGTTATTAGACCAAAACATAAAATAATATATTCATATGATATTTACTTATTTAAAATATTAATCTAAATAATTATTAAAATAACAGTTATAGCTTCAACAGTTTTAGTTACCAAATAAACTTTTACTAATATTTAAAGTAACAGTTACTGCATTTTCTGCCAAAATTTCTACACCAAAAAATTTACATTAAAAATCTGCGGTCACAACCATTACCAATATTGACCCCTTAATTTTTTGTATTCTTTGCCTCCTCTTTTCAACCTTTTAAATTCTTTACATGCAAACACATTTTCAAAAATCATGTATTTTTTCTCAAACCATTTATACAGAGTACATGAACCGAATATAAAGAAAATTACTATCTGATATGCTTAAATTTGCCCTGAGCTACTCTCTTAAATTAAGAGATCGATGTAGTACTTAGGGATCGAATCCACAGGGAATCGAATAACACAACCAATTCGTGAATTCAAATTATGCTAAGTAAAAGTGTATGAATGAAGTAAAAAAAAACAAAAAGTAAACAAGTGAGAGATGATAAAGTTTCAAGTAATCAATTGGACAAGGAGTTAGGCAATGGGTTGTTCGCAGGAATGATTCGAAATTGATTCGTGTCGCTCGACACAGGTATCCGTGTCGATCGACACAGAGATAAAAACGGTTAGGATTTGTTAAGTGCAGTTCTAGAACTCAAACACGAATGTAAAATCAATAAACTTTCGTTGCAGAGATTATCTATGACTAAATCCCTAAATTCCAAATTTCTTTGCGAACTTAATGAATAAAGACAAGCATTAAATTCAGGTTCGATTGTTCACAAAATTACTAAGCCAAATGTCTTTGCGAATAGATAATTTTGCTCATCTAAGATTATATCAGGTTGTTAATAATACTTTCGCATCTATTAAAGCAACCTAGGATGTCCAATTTCAGTTGATCAATCCTAAAATCAGAGTTGAATCAATCTAGATGAAGAACATAAAGATAAATCCTAACAGGGTTTCAATCCTATTAATTTCTCATCAAACCCTAGAACTTCCCAAAACCTAACAAGCAAATTTCTCAGACATAAATGATGTAATCATAATGAATGAAATAAAATGCATTAAAAAGATAGAGTTAGAGATACAAAAGGGTTTCGAAATCTCTGAAAGTCTGAAGTCTCCCCCAATCTCTCCTCCTCTAAGTCTCAATAGAAAACAAGATAAAAACATGAAAACCTAAGGAAAACTGTTTATATTGTCTAAAAATCGGATTGGGCTTTGGTGTAAACTTCTGGGCTTTTTGGGCCAAACTGGAATTTCTTCAAAACTTGAAGTCTTCACGTGTCAGACGGGCATGTCGATCGACACACAGGTCCATGTCGATCGACACAGCCTGAAAACTCGACTCCGACTTGTTCACTTCGGCCCTTCTTTCCTCGATGCTCCAAAATGTTCCAAAAGCTTCCATTAAGCTTCAATCGTCCTTAATCCTGCAAAGACTCTAAAAGACTCGAAAAACCTCAAAAAGACACTATGAAAAGGACTTATATCATGGTTGAAAACGGGTAAAAACCATGATATATCACTATCCAAATACTGAATTATATGATTCCGTCTCACAAAAAAAAATCAAAAAAAAAATATATATATATATAGAACTGATGTCCTGATATAAGTTGATATCGACTGTCCAGAGTTTGCTGAAATGGTCTAGTATCCTAGAGAATGGCCTTTTTGTTTTTGGAATTACTGAAGGTTCGAGGTCGATACCCATAATTCCTCCAGGTCTGAAACCACAACATGTAATATTAGTTTCGTCTCAAATGCCACTCGAATCAGCGAACTCTAGGCTTTTGCGTGAGATCTTTACCAGTTGAGCTATTAGCTCTTGGTAAAAAAATTGGACCATTTCTCGAATTGTGCGTATCATCCTTGCGCAAGGGCCATATTAATCTTCTTTGTATCGTTCCAATTTTATCGAATGGCTTGTCTTTCACATCCTATCAGATATGTTCAAGGAGGTGCACGGTCGGTTTCTCCTGTTTTCTTTATCTTTAATTCTTTTAATTTAAAAATAGAATATTTAGTCTATTCAGCACGTATTAGAGTTAGTGATTTTATTTTCGTAAACAACTTTTCTCCTAATTAGATTATCGCCTAATTAGATTATCAATTACGGTGCTATTTTTTAATTTATAGTTTAGTTGATAAAACAAAAAAATAATCTAAAAATGAAGTAGGAGTAAAATGATGACTAATATTTACTAGGTGAGCATCCGCGCAAGATTTTTTTGATAAACATATTTGGTTAATTTTATTTTCTTGTTATCACTATATCTAAATATCTATAGGTATCAATATTTATGTACACTTGTTCTTGAAATATTGTGATGATGATTGTTCTTTATTTTTCTAATTCTTCGTGCCGTTATAACACGACTTCAACGCCTAATTTTTTTATTTTCAAACACTGATTAGGTTTTTCTTTGTAGATGTTCTCAATGAAAAAAAACTTTGTACATAATTTCTATGTTATAGTCAAGTGTTCTTCCTTTTTTCTTGTTAAGGTTGTTTTCCATTGATCCCTTATGCTTTTTTGTATCTATCTTTGGTGTCATACATATTTGTAAAATTTGTTTTTCTTTAGTTATGTTTTTCTAAAAATGTCAAATAGGAGCTCATGATAATTTACTATATTCATGAGCTATTTGGAAAGATGAAAAGAAGTACTCAATAAAAAGAAGGAAGATATGCGGAACTCTGGAAGTATAATGGCCAAAACTTTGTAAAATAAAAGTCAAAAGTATTTGACTAATGAAAAAAACCTATAAGAACATCTCCAATGTATCACTTCATTCTTTACTCCAAAATGGAATAACTTCAAAATGAGATTGAATTTTGCTCTAATCTATTACTCAATTTTCTACACCAAAAAGAATATTCCAAATATATTCTTTTTTATTCTATAATTAATTACTAATTATACCTTCTATCTATAAATTTTAAAAATTAACCCCATTTTCTTTTTCTTTCTAAAACGTTCATAAATTAAGATTATTCAAACTTAACATTTATAATTGAAAGGAAAATGCATAAGTGGTTTCCCACTTTATTAAGTCACTGGTAATTGTTTTATCAAATTTATCTTATGTTATCCTTAAATTTTATAATTCATGTATTTTTATTTTTATTATTTGTTTATTTTTTTTATTAAATATATATCATTTGCATTTTATTTTATATAGGTAAAATCATTATTTAATATATTTGATGTAATGTTTCACTATAAAATAATATTATTCACTCCAAATGTGTTTTATTGTAATAATTGGGAAAAAAATGAAAATAATAAATTTATTTAAAATTATAAGGGTCATTTTATAAATTAAAAAGTTTAACTCCAAAATGGAGTGGAAAATGAGATTACTCCATATTTGGAGTAAAGAATGGGGTTACATTATTTTAGAGTTGAATATAGAGTGGGGTTGGAGAAGATTTTACTCCAAAATAGTATTTGGAGTGGAATTTAAAGTAGGGTTGGAGATGCTTAATGGTCAAAACTTTGGAAAAAAAAAATCAAAAGTATTTGATTAATGGAAGAGAAGTGGAACTATACATGTCAAATAATTAGGAGGTGTCCATAAAAAATGCTTTGGAATTAATGTTATTATGATATAAATTGAATTCATTTTGAGATATACTAATTTTGAAAAGAGGAACAACAACGTATTTGACTATTTGTATTTACTTTTTTTTTGGTTTTATTTTATTTTTATAAAAGTTGATGTATTATGAAAATGAGTGATGATGTGTCAATACCTTGTGAGAAAAACTCAACTATTACATTAGTTTTTTAATATTTTAAACCCGTTACAGAAAATCAGTTTTGTAAAATTTATGTATGTATTATATAAAATTGATGTTAACAATCTTCTACCCAAATTAGTGACAGAATACAAAAAGATTCTTTCACTTAATTAGATAAATATTATGATATAGTATAGATATAGACTAACTAACCTTTTGAGCGTGATCCAAAGTGTGATTTTTGTGGTGTCGAGTTTCTAGCAACTCGACCACATAACTTAGATTAGGTTACCTGGATCTGTGCTATGTGAGTATAATATGAACTTAAGTGCTTCTCATCCATTTTAATTTTACACACGTACATAAAAACAAAAACCTATACATATAAAAAAAAAATCTATACTTAAAAAAGATATAGTACAAAATCAATAAAAAAAGTGGGGGGAGTTGGCAGGGTAATATGTAGTCTTAGTACATGCACATAAGAAAAAAAAAATTTTGTACAAAGATTATAAGAAAGTGTAGTTATTTGAGTAAAATGATTTGACTTTACTATTAGTCTAAATATTTTATCGCACATAATGTTATGGCATAACTGTAACGCCCATGAATCAAAATTTGGAATTTTGGGAAGTGCATCGATCGACGCAAGGTTAAATTGAACTGACATGTTCGATTTTTGATCAAACCGTTCGGTTTGCGGTCGGTTATGGGAACCCTAAGGTTCGCTTATAAAAACAAGACGACGCTTTTTGTGGCTGCGTTTTGGGAGAGAAAAAATCAGAACTTGAGAGTTCCAGAAAGAAGAGAAAGAGATCTTTGAGTGTTCTTGTTCCTTAAGGCGTGATTGAGGTCTTGGAGGCAGTTTTGTCCGGTTTTAGAAGAAGAGAGTAACGGCCAGTAATAACAGATCAGATCAGAGCAAAACTTTCATGTGAAGTTCTTTACTCTCTGATCTTGATATGGGAGAAAACGGTTTGTCAATCGGATGTGTATTCTAGGAGTTATCATTGTTTTACTGAGAAAAGTTTGTGCAGTTTTAGGTCTGCGATCAGTCCACTTCAAGGGAGAATTTCCGTCAAACCAGAAGAACTCAGGAGATGATCCGCATATCGTTGTATAGATCTCTCTGTCTAGTTTTTAGATCAGGTTTTCGATCCTGATTCTGAGGTAATCTCCGTTCTCAGTGTGCTTTCCAAGTCAGCATGTCGTTTCTGTTTTCTGAAGCCCTAATTCGGTTTAGGAGGTTTTTAGAGAAAGGATCGAGGTTTTGTTAATTCGTGAGAAAGGGAAGATAGAGCAGAGGCTGTAGGTGTCAGAGAGGTCTCTTTTCGTGGTTGTCCTTGTCTAGAATCGATCTAGAATCAAGGTGAATACGTGACTATGACTTATCTGGGTAAAAGGAATGTTATAATGCGATTGATTGATGATGGATTGATGTGATGATGATTGATTGTGAGTTTTGGATGTTATTCGTGTGTTTGTTGACTTGTTGGTGTAGGAAATCGATATGTCGGATCCTAGAAACGAGCCATGAGAGGATAGGCTCATGTTCCTCGATTTTGTGATGTGCGTCGATCGACACAGGTGATGTGTGTCGATTGATGCAAGGGTCGTGTCGATCGACACATGCGACGTGTGTTGATCGACGCAACCTGTTGAAGCACGTTTCTCACGCTGTTTATTGTGTTGTGCATTGTTGTGTGCTCGTTTGATATTGTATCATTTTTCTTATGCATGTGTGTATAGCCAAGTAGATGGGATGACCGTCTCACTGAGTATTTGTAATAATACTCACGCATCTCTTTTATCCATGTGATGCAGGTAAAGAAAAGATGTGATCGTGGAATCATGGCCAGGAAGAAGAGATGATCTAGTGTCTCGTTTACTTGTTATTGTTGGATTGTTAGAACTGCTAGGTTGCTGGTTTTATGAATTGACTTAATTGTTTTAGAATTGAGTTGGTTTAGTTGTTGAATTGGAATTGAACTATTGGTTTAGTAAATTTCTGGTTTAATTATTGGTTTGTTGATTTATGTGATTTCTGTTGGTTTATTGTTGATTGTGTATGTCTGATTGGATATTGAGAATTAATGTTTCGAATCTAATGTAAAAAAAATCGAATTGAGTTATTTCAATAACTTTTTTGAAGACTATACGATGACACGAGTTGATGTCTGGTGAGGATGCAATAATAAATGGTGAGTAAATTGTATTATATCTATTAAAATATATATATATATATATATATATATCAATCAAAATATGGTAAATTTTTTTGGTCAAATCATTATTTGTCGTAAAGTTTAAAAAGTGTCGTCTAGATAAATTGATAAACTAATAAATTTTTTCGATCCTAAATTAGTTATTCAGTGTAATTAATATTTTTATTAATTAATAACTTTTTAATTAATTAAATATCGTTCATCTAGTATTAATTTATAGAATTTTAACTATAATAATTGTTTTACCATTAATTTGTTGCCACTTTTATCAAATCAAATCAGAGGAAGAAGATGAGTAGCTCTGAAGCTCCGTCTCACAACATTTTTGTTTACGGCAGCATCCTAGAACCCGCCGTCGCCACCGTGATCCTTGACCGCGCCGCCGATACCGTTCCCGCCGTTCTCCATGGCTAGTACGCTCTCTCTCTCTCTCTCTCTCCGGATGGGTTTCTTCTTCAATTGGAGATTAAACTCCGATTTCTAGGTGTTACAGTCACAGGTATAAACTCAAAGGACGTGCGTATCCCTGTATTGTACCCTTTGAGGCAGGAACAGTCAACGGAAAGGTGTTTGATTCGATCTCTTTCTTCTCATTTGATTCTAGGAATTGGGATTCTATGGAATTGAGATTTTTTGGTGCAGGTGATAACTGGAGTAACCGATGCTGAGCTACAAAACTTCGATGTGATCGAAGGTACTGAGTATGAGAGAGTAACAGTTGAAGTTGTAAGAACGGTAAGTTTGAGAATCAGATCTCTTGTCTCGGATCAAATGCAAATTTTCAGGTAAAATTTGATTCTCATGTTGCAGGACAATTCAGAAAAGATGAAAGTGGAGACTTATGTTTGGGTTAACAAAGATGATCCTAGTATGTATGGAGAATGGGATTTTGAGGTTTGTTTTTTTTTGTTGAATGGATGATAAAATGTTGTTTGTTTACCAAATTTGTTTTTGCAGATTGTTAATGTTAGGATTTGTGTGTGTGTTAGGAATGGAGAGTGGTTAACGCGGAGAAATTCGTGGAGACGTTTAGGAAAATATTGGAATGGAATAAGAATCCTAATGGGAAGCGATTAGAGGATGTTGTAGAACCAATAGTATTGTCGGATGATTGATTTCTTCAACACCTTCAACACATGTAATTTGGATAATGTGTTTATGTGCGATTGAACAATGTGTATGGGTTTGTTGTGCATTAGTTTCTTCTTATGCAGATGTCAAGTGCTTGAGTTTGAAGTTATAAAGATTATTCAACTGTTATCAAAATACTGAGTGTTAAATGCTTTTTGTTTTTCTCTAATTTGATTACCCTATCTTTATAATTAACAATATGTGACAATGATTAAGTTATGGCATGTAATCTAATGGTATGTACTAGAATATTAATGTTGTTGTGTCACAGTTTTGATTTAAATCTGAATATACTATAAGATCAACTTGTTCTAATGTTTTGTAACTTTGTATTAAGCTTGTATCAAGGTTATGTCGATGAGAATCTCTGACAACCCCTCAAGACTCAGCCTGTTGCTGTCAATCTATTGGATATTGAATGGCTTCAACTGCATCGTAAAACTTGGTTTTCTGTGATTTTCTGGGTGTAGATAGATTGGATTGGTGAGGATGCCATTTAGACATGGTTTCTAGAGTGTGCGAGTATCTGAAGCCTGGTTTTATCACCATTGCTTCTGTTTTTTCCTCTCTTTGGTGTGGGATTTGAGTATTGACAAGGCGATTTGGATCTCTAGAGAATGCCTCTAGGGTACTTGAAATGCTAAGTCTAGATGCACCACTAGGCAGTTTGAGTTATTTCCTTGAAACTTTATAAAGTACAGTTTTTGCAGAGAAATTGCAGCTTTGAATCAGTCAATACTTGAAGACTCTGTATTGCTAACGTTATGCTCATCGTTTGATCTATACCACAGATTTCCTTGTGGTAAGCTTTGCTTATAACTTCCACGAGTTTTGTTTCTCTTGGTTTACTTTCTCTTGGTTAACATCTTCGTTCTTAAACCAATCCGAAAAAGATAGTTTTTGCTTTTTGGTGACACAAAAACACATTGGGAAGATGAGGGAGGATTGTATTATGTGCTTTTTTTTTCTCGTATTTACGTCTTTTCAAGTTGTAGCTTCGCAGGGATAGGACAAAAGTTCTTTGTCAATAGGACAAACTCTCAGCTCCTCTAATGGAGTTGATGAACTGGGTTCTTCACTCCTAATAGCTCCCAAATTCAATACGTCGAAATCTGGTTCAAGGGTACCATTCCCCAGGAAGAGCCCGAAGGGAAAACTTTCAGCAATGGTGATACTATGCTCTCTTTCTCATTTACAGCTTTATCTTCATTTTACTGAGACTAACCACATGGAATATTTGTGGAAAGAAGCGCAAGATGACCATTACTTTGAGCCTTTCTCTCATGTTGTGATTATGATTTCTGGTGCGTTTGGTTACTGGAGATACAACTGAAACATAATGGTAACACACCAAACTCCGATTCAAATTTCAGCTCATAGAAAAAATGAGACCACAAGATGTTTCAGGTTTCGATTTCTTTAAGCTGACTACTTTCAAGCATCCTAGATGTTAACTGTGTTGCTTGATTCTTGCAACTACCAACCATTAATCCTAGAGTTTGTTATTTTGGCCATTGACATTGTCATTTCTTACAAAAGACGAATATGTTTACATACGGGTGTTACAGCATGAAGAAGCTGATGGTACCAAGAGAAAGCAAGGATACAAGATAATGGAGACCAACATAAAACACATGGGATGATATGATCATCTCAGTGGAACTTGAGGCTAGTCAAGACGTTGTTGTTGACGGGATCCGCCAAATGGTCAAGAAGGTTCTGGTATGGCCCCACACCGGTCACTAGTCCCTGCACAAAGTAACCGAGGATGGCGAGCATAGCAAGTCTACCGTTCTTGACCTCCTTGAGTTTCAACTCTTTCATTGACTTCTCGTCTTTCCCAAACCCAAGAGGGTTAAAGAAAGGTCCACCGGGGTAAGATGGGTCACCTGAACCCGCAAAACCCTTCTCCAACCCCAAGAAGTACTGTTTACCCATAGATCCTGGGTTGTACCAGTCCTGCAACCTCCGGTGCTCAGCAAATCCCATGAGAGCCATCTCGAAAACAAAGAGTGTGTATGGGTCTGCCCAGTAGCTGTATGTCCCAGCAGGTGGAATCACACCGGTTTGGAACCAGGGAAGAGCAGTGTCTGCTGGAATCAGACCAGCCTTGCCTAAAATCTCAGGGGCAATGGCTCCCACTGCACCCAACATAGCGAACCGTCCGTTGATGATCTCTCCGTAGGCTAACCATCTTGGCTCAATGAACCCTCCCGTACCCTCTGGGTCTGAAAGACCAAGCGGGTCGAATCCATAGTCGCCAGGTAAGCTGCAGAATCACAATATCCTTAGTTATGAATCGAGTTCTATAAACATTTTGAAGATCGTGAAACTTAAAGAAATTAAGAATCGCTGGAATTACCTGCCATCCAAGTAAGAGAGACTCTGTGAGGATGCAAACCACAATGGTCTGTTTGCTCCTTGCTGAAACCAAAACACACAAAAACAGGACCAGATTGGTCAGTGCAGAGAGAGGGAGAGAGATTTGGTAAAGGCTAGATGCAGTAATGTCATGTACCTTGACAGGTGGAGTTGAGGCAGCCTTGACAACAAAGGAACTCTTCCTCTGTGACACGGACACAGCTGGTTTTGTGCCGAGTATCTGTCTAGCGGTCTGAACAGAGGAGGTAAGTGAAGAAGACACAAGTGCTTGTGCTGCCATTTTTCTCTGTTCCTTGACTCTTCTCTTCTGTCACCAAGAGATGATGATGATGATGATGATGGTTCGATTATGGTCTAGAGAGAATAAGGTTCGAGTACTTGTGGCTTTGAAATAGCCCAACTGGTTTTGGTCAGATTAGATTAGTATCTGCTTCACCAATTATATCTGTCCACGTGGCTACACAAGTTGGATAAGAGATTTTGTTTGTGTTATTCCTTATCTACCACACAAGAAGAAGAAGAAAAAAAATCTTTTACATACACACAAGAATTGGATATAATAAGATTTTCATATGCTTTGTTTGGTTAAAAGAATCTTTTCATACACAAGAATTCGAATGGATAAGCAACTGTGGTTAAAATATCGAATTTGCTTTAGATTGTTTAGCAAACGGACCACGAATCCCATGTCAAGTGTTTTGTAACAAAAACCACGAATTCAAATTTAAGTGTAGTTAGTAAAGAGAGAAGTAGCTAGTAAACCGTAGAAACTTGTATAATTAGGCAATTCGGAAACGGAGTTTGAGTGTAGTGGTGTGTGTTGGTTGACGATTTGAGTCTTGAGAGTCGTGTGAGTATATATGTTGGGAACTGCTATAAAATTTTGTAAATATTACTATATAAGTCACCACCGTTGTTCGAATAGCTTAGGTGTGGGATGGCCTGCGAGCCACACAAATATCTGCCCAAACGGCGACATTTAATGCTCTCTGTTCGCCTATCTACACAACTGATAACAGGAAGAACTATTGTGGAAGTTGAGAGTGAACTAGAGGAAAATATGCTCGTGTTGCACAAGGTGCGTCTAGATATAGTTTACTCAAACCCTCTTAACCATTTGGGTGAGAATGTGGCTCCGACGAAATGAGCTCATTGTACTAGATGATGGTGATGAGGATACAGATTAGGCCCGACCCAAACTCAAAGTGGACCCAGTGCAAAAATCAGTTGGAACTGCCCAAAAACCGAGCCTGATACAGATATGTGTCCAACCTGAGTGAATGATGCGGTTTACCCTGTTCTGGTAAGTTGATGGTTTTAGAAATTAGCAACTTAGTGGATGGTCTTTTGCATTTATGTTGTCGCTGGCTACACACCAATGTTCACCGTTAAGCTCAGATGGTGGGAATTGGATCAATGGGGCATACTCTCGCGTCTACCAACTTCTCAATCGAGGTTTGGATTAACGCACTGTAAGTGTTCGGTGATATGCCTGAACGAAATGTAAGGCTTTAATGTTACACTACATATATTTTAGCAGAAGACAAGTTACTCTGGAATAATAAATAATAGCTTGCAGATCACAGATAATATATAAGGTCTTTGCTCCTTTTTTCTTATTGATTTTAGAGTGTATCTCTCACTGATTCTGGTCAACTGTGCATGGTTGATTGCGTAAAAGGTTTGATTTCTTGGTTCAGACTATGATTGGTTGAGAGTGTTGCAAACTATTTGCTATTGGTCCCGTGCTTAGCGAATTAACAAGGACATGAAAATGAACCATTGTTTCAATATGAGGTCAACTTGGAACTGTTTGGAGCCAACTTGTATATATATAAGCATTTCATTTTTAAAAATTTGTACTAGCAAACAAGGATTTAGTTGACTGTGAATAAAGTAATGCATAATCTTGGAAGATGGGTGTGTTGTGGTCAACATGGGTTAGAGGTGCTGGAGAACACTTTTAATTAAGTCCTTGAGTTTGTTTTCTTTCCTGGCTTACTTTCTCTTGTATACATGTTCGCTTTTTACACTAACTCGAAGGAGGTTGTTCTTGGATGCACAAGAACACGCATGGGGATGATGATGTTTTTCTTTGCTTGTTTGCCTTTTTTTACAATGCTCTTGACTCTTAGCTATGCAGCTATAACTCCAACTACTCCTTTGTCAATAGGCCAAACTCTCAGCTCCTCGAACGAGGTTTATCAGTTGGGGTTTTTCAGTCCTAACAATACCCACAATCAATATGTTGGAATCTGGTTGAAGGGTACCATTCCCCGGGTTGTTGTGTGGGTGGCCAATAGAGAAAGGCCTGTTACAGGCTCTACGGCAAATCTAACTGTAAGCAGCAATGGAAATCTTCTCTTATCAGATGGAAAACATGGTATTGTATGGTCCACCGGAGAAACTATCACATCTAACGGGTCTCGTGCAGAGCTTTTAGACAACGGAAATCTTATTGTCATAGACAATGTTTCGGGAAGAACTCTATGGCAAAGCTTTGAGCATCTTGGTGATACTATGCTCCCTTTCTCAACCCTGATGTATAATCTCACCACCGGTGAGAAGCGTGTGTTGACTTCTTGGAAAAGTTACACTGATCCATCGCCTGGCGAATTTGTGGGTCAGATCACACCACAAATGCCATCACAGGTGTTTACTATGAGAGGCTCGACGCCTTATTGGAGAAGCGGTCCATGGGCTAAAACAAGGTTCACTGGGATACCAGTAATGGATGCATCGTTAACAAGTCCATTTAGCCTTCAACAGGATGCAAACGGGTCAGTATCTTTCTCTTATTTAGACAAAAGCTTCAAACCTCCACGTATAATTTTAACGTCAGAAGGCTCACTGAAGATTTTTCAGCATACTGGGACCGACTGGGAAGTAGACTTTGAAGCTCCAGCCAATTCATGCGATTTTTATGGTGTATGTGGACCTTTTGGGTTGTGTGTTATGTCAGCATCTCCAAAGTGTAAATGCTTCAAAGGGTTTGTACCAAAATCCATTGAGGAGTGGAAAAGAGGAAATTGGAGTGATGGTTGTGTGAGGCGTACCGAACTAGATTGTCAAGGAAACTCTACTGGCAAAGCTGCAGATGCTTTCCATTCTGTTGCTAACATAAAGCCTCCAGACTTTTACAAATTTTTAAGTACTGTGGATCCTCAAGAATGCTACGAAATTTGCTTCCACAATTGTTCTTGCATGGCCTTTGCTTATATTAATGGAATAGGGTGCCTAGTGTGGAACCAGGACCCAATGGACGCTGTGCAATTTTCTGTGGGAGGAGAAATTCTTTCCATTCGTCTTGCTCATTCTGAGTTTGGTATGGCTTAGAAAATAATTCAAAGACCTTCTTTGTCTTTTGTAAATTTATATTCATTGATATCTCTTCTCAATATCTCTTTTTCCCCGAATAGCATGACTGTTTGTTTAATTTGTTGTTCTACATTCTCAGATGGAAATAAGCACAAGAAGACCATTATTGCTACGACAGTGAGCCTTACCCTTTTTGTGATCTTGGGCATCACTGCGTTTGGTTTCTGGAGATGTAGAGTGGTACATAACGGTAACACATTGATGACTTTTACTATCTGCTGATCTGTCGCTGTTCATCCATTCATTTGCTTCCAACAAAACAATTATACATTTGTTATAAATTATTGATAACTAAAATAGAATAAAAAGGAGATATGTTCTTTAAACCACCATATCATATTTTCAGCTTGCATTACAAACTCTTAATATGCGTACTTGGCTAGATTACTAGATGTCAAGCACTAACACAACACTACTAACTCAAATTTCAGCTCATATATCAAAGAATGCATGGAGGAAGGATTTGAAACAACAAGATGTCCCAGGTTTAGATTTTTTTGAGATGAATACCATACAAACTGCTACCAATAATTTCAATCTATCAAACAAACTCGGACAAGGTGGATTTGGTTCCGTGTACAAGGTCAAAAACTTTTTATCCTCTTCACTTTTTTTCTTTTCTCTATTTTCTCGAGATGACATTTGCAACTTGTTTAGGGAAAACTGCAAGATGGAAAGGAAATCGCGGTAAAACGGCTTTCTAGCAGCTCTGGACAGGGAAAAGAGGAGTTTATGAATGAAATAGTTCTTATCTCAAAACTCCAACACAGAAACTTAGTCCGGGTTTTGGGATGCTGCATCGAAGGAGAAGAAAAGCTATTGATTTATGAGTTTATGGTGAACAAAAGCCTTGATACCTTTCTCTTTGGTTCGTTCCTTCTTGCATCCTTCCTTTACCGCTAGCAGATTTTTCAGTACATTGAACTGTTTATCTGATAGTTATTACAAGATATTATTGCGTAGATTCAAGAAGGAGGCTCGAAATTGATTGGCCAACGAGATTTGATATCATTCAAGGTATTGCGCGTGGACTTCTTTATCTGCACCATGACTCACGCCTCAGGGTAATTCACCGCGACCTGAAGGTCAGCAACATTCTTCTGGACGAGAAAATGAACCCGAAAATATCAGATTTTGGTTTGGCTCGTATGTATCAGGGAACACAATATCAGGACAACACTCACAGGGTTGTAGGAACTCTGTAAGAACCTATCTTAGAAACCATAATTAACTAGGATTCATAGCTATAATCATAAAGTATATGATATATGTGCAGAGGATATATGGCTCCTGAGTATGCATGGACTGGGATGTTCTCTGAGAAGTCCGACATCTACAGCTTCGGAGTTCTGCTATTAGAAATCATCAGCGGGGAGAAGATCTCAAGGTTCAGCTATGGCAAAGAAGGAAAAACCCTTCTTGCATATGTAAGTAAAAATTTAGGTATTGATACACTAGAATCTTGTACATATATCACTGTTTGTTTTAAAACGTTTCTTGCTCTTATAAATGCTTATTTTGAAACCACAACAGGCATGGGAATCTTGGACTGAAAATGGAGGAATTGATCTTTTGGACCAAGATCTTGCTGGTTCATGTCGCCCATTAGAAGTTGGGAGATGTGTGCAGATTGGTCTGCTTTGTGTTCAACACCAACCTGCCAACAGACCCAACACACTTGAGTTGCTCTCTATGCTCACCTCAACATCAGATCTTCCACCTCCAAAACAGCCCACATTTGCGTTGCACGCTGGAGATGACGAATCCCGGTTTACGGATTTGATTAGTGTCAACGAGATGACACAGTCTGTGATCATTGGGTGTTAAAAAAGAATCTTTGAAGTAAGTTTTAGAATTGAGGTGTGTGGATTTGTTCATTTGCTTCTCATGTAAGTTAACGTGGTCCATTGTTCAATGCTTCCCTTCTAAGCCTGCGAATATCAACAGTGAGAAGTTTGGTCGAGACCTCACATTTCGGGTTTCTCTGTAAATACATTTATAACCTACAAATGATATATGTATATACCACCAATACAATATACAATACACCGTTTTTTACAAGATGAATAACTCTTATTTTCTCGTCGAGTTTGTTGTTTTGACCCGACTAATACAATGCACAAAAACACCATTTGCATCACAATACACTTGTTCAAATGGAGTCCTTTATAAGAACAAAGCTCCAGTAAATGAGGTAGAAACAGAGAGAATTATGTGTTGTTGAATTGGTAATGAACTCAAGTATGTGACTTCTTCTTTGACAAGAACATAAAAAACCGTGGGAACGAGAGCTTCTTCTTTTTCTTTCCAGATTTGGTTGGTGGGGTTTGATTGGTTTCAGAGTTATCTTCTGTTCCATACGACTCAGTTGGGCTGGAGGCGTAAACCGCAGCCTCAGGTGATTGCTCCAACTTACTCAGCTCCTTTGCTCCTTCGGAGCTTGCTCTTTGGATTTTCTCTGTGTTCACTCCATCACCAGCCTTTCTCTTTTGTTCATGCTCTGCCCTCCACTTCCTCAGCTCCTGTTCCACCCCCAACTTCCCTTCTTTCGCCTTCTCAGCCTTTTCGGTTGCTTCTCTTAGTGCTTTCTTTCTTGCATCCATGTCTCTGTTAACTTCTTCCAGCTTCTCCAAGCTTCTCATTTCTGTTTCTTTAGCTTCCTCTATCCGAGAAACCGCTGCTGCTACTCTTGCGTTCGCCAGTTCTTCTGCCTCGTGAGCACGTTTGCTGAGCTCGTAGTACTCTTCTAGCGAGATTGTAACGCTTCGTGGAGAATCCATGTCATTAGCCTTCAATGTTGATTCGCTCTCTTCCAAAGCCTTGATGGCGGCTAAGGCCAGCCGCTCTGAAGCTTTAGCTGCCTCGATTTCTTTTTGCGCAGCAAATAGCCTGCTGTCCATTGTACTTGCTCCAGCCTTTGCTTGTTCTGCTTCTTCTTTGGCCTTTTCTAGATCTTCACGAGCAAGTTCAGCAAGCGACTTTGCTTCATCAGCCTCTTCTGCTGCTTGCTGAAGTTGCTTTGGTAGCTCCACCATTTTGTCTCTTGCTTCTTTCTCCTTTGACTGAACCGAAGCTATTTCCGACCTCGTTCTGTCGATCTCAGCTTCTAGAGAAGCAACTGCTATGGAGGCCATTCCTTCTCTTTGTTTGATTGAGGCAAGAGCAGACTTTTCTTTCTCAAGTTCCAGTTGCAAGGAAGAGGAGGCTACTTTTAAGATTTTCACTTCTTCAGCTGCTTTCTCGATATTGAGATTGACTTCTTCAAGTTCCTTCTTTGCAGAGGAAACAGCTGTGTGTAAATCTGGATGGCTCATGTTTTCTGTCGGATGATCGCTGTTTTTTATTGAGTCACATGCTTCCTGCTTTAGCTTGGATTCCATATAAGCTACCAATTCTGCCTTTAAATCAAGAAGCAACGCTGAGGCAGTGTCAAGCTTTGATTTTAGATCCTTGGAAGAAAGTATCTGTTGATTCAGTTTTTGGACTTCCTCCTCCGCTTGCTTCAGTTCCTTCTCCCAGCGGTGCGTATCCTGGTCTCTGGCCATGGCTGCTCCAATTCTCTGTTCTTCGGCCTCCAAATGAGACGCATGTGCTGATTCCAGTGACTCCTTTGTAGCTATCAGCTCTATGGTGAGTTCTTCAATGCTCTTCTCGACTTCCTTTGATACCAACATTGCTTCTTCAACTTTCTTGACGGCCACATCTTTATCTTTCACCAGAGCATCATATTCCTTGTGCAGAGTTTCTAGCTCCTCCTTGACAGACTGCAATTCGGTAATTGCTGATGTATGCCTCGCCTTGGCCACCTCAAGCTGCGCTTTAGCTGCAACACTGACATCATCAGATATTCCCTGTTCCATCTCCTCAACCCTTAGCTTAGCAAGTTCCGAGTCCTGCTTTGCCTGTTGCTCTTCTGTTTGTGCCCTCTCCAGATTAAGCTTCAACTGTTCTATGAGTCTCTTTGTGCTTTCTAGCTCCTTAAGCACTTGCAGTTTTGCAGCCTCGGCGGTTTCCGAGTTTGTTTTGTACTCAGGAATCTCCTCCTGGATCTTTTTAAGCTCTTCTTCTATGAGCTTGCGCCTCTGCAAAAGCACACATGAAAAGGTGAACAAGAAAGACAACAAAACAAATAATCAAACACATGTATATATATCTTTACTAGTATACCTCTACTGCTTGCATCCGGTGAGATTTCCAGTCAGTAATTCCTCCAAACTTTGAGACAGCTTCTTTAACAGATTCAAATGGTGCTGCAGTATCGATTAAACCTCTATATGAGTCCATATTTTTGGGCGTTCCAGTGGTCACCGGTGATCCCGAGAATCTTGGAGACAAGAGCGCTCTAGGAGATCCAACATTTCTAGGAGATGACAGAGTTCTAGGTGATCCACCATTTCTTGTTGTACCCACAGCAGTATCGGTAGTCTTTACACGAGGTAGACCACCGTCATTGGTAAGTTCATTTGGCTTCGACGCTTCTTCAGTTGGTGTATTAGGAATTTCTTTTTTGGGTACTAATCTCACACCAGTTGCAGGATCAGTAGCGATAACTGAATCATGGACATAAATTTTGGCATTTCCAATTGAGCCATCTGGTTGAGATTGTCCTGCATCTTCAGACTTGTCGACCTTTGTTGAAGATTGTATGTTAGTAACTTGAACAGCGGATAGGTTCAACTCTGCTGCAGCATTATCACTAACAACATCTCCACTCACAGTAGCCTCAGATGCTTCTTGACGAGGTTCAACTTGAGCACTTTTGACCTCCGCCATTCACAAAGAAAAGACTGAAAATAAAGAAACATATGGAGACTCTTAAGACTGAGTGTAAAAACATGTTCAGTGATCGGATTATAGTTTCAGTGAAGCAACAACTCATAGAAGTTTCATCTTTGTGTGAGCAAATACAGAAAATCTCAGGACATAATTACCCAATTACAGGATTTAACAGATTTTTCTGAACAAGACCCTAGCAATAATGATTTCTAAGGCTAATCAAATTCAGAGACTAAAGAAACAATTCCGAATCCTAAATTCCTAATTAACAATGATTTTATGACCCACAATCAAGGCTTAAAGAACACAATTATAAATTTTCATCTGAAGAAAACTTAAAAATATGAAATAAAACATCGGGAAGTTCGATTCAACAAATTGATAAAAAAAAAAAAAAAAGAGGAAAGTCTTACGATGATGATGATGATGATCGGAGGAAGAGGTTAAATTGATTCTTGAAATAAAAAAAAAGGTTTCAGACAGATGTTGGGAAATTCATCGATTAGAAAAGAGATGATAATCACGGTCGCGGAGACAAATCATGAAGCTCTTTCTATCTCTCTGTCTCTTAACCTCATCTTCTTCTGCATCCATCTGTCATTCTCTCCCTCTCTCATAATACTCCTCCTCGGTTTGTTTGTTTCTCCTTTTTTTTATTTTTTTAGTTATTTAAAATACACAAAAAATCACTGGCTTCATTTGTGGTCTCGACGGCGATTGGCCCACGTGTGGAAGTTGATTAACCAAACCCACACCCTCAACGCTACATCCGCGTCTCGACCCATCGAAAGAACCCCGACTGACTTTATTATCCAAATCGGTTCGACCTCAAATTTAATCTACCCGATCTAACTTAAGAGTACCATACTTTTATATCTTCTACTACGGATTGGCCAGCTATGCGTGGGTTTAAAATTTAATATAATAAAATATGCAATAAATTGTAAGTTATTGATTACTTATGTCTTTAATATTACAGAAATTTAGTGTTTATAGACTAATCACTTGTAACAAATAATTAGACATATACAATTTTCAGTGTATATATAAAAAAAAAAGACTAGGTACGTACTAACTAAACTTATTTGAGTTGATCACCAAAAAAAACCACGCAGCTTGGGTTTAGAAAAACTTTACTACTATTATATGCTTTTATGTTTTCTCTATTCATATCAATACTATGAATTTAGTATCATATTAGAAATTCATATTAATTAAAATGTATTTATTAAATATAAGGATTATAAAATTAGATTATGACTACAATAACTTAATATGTTATTTTCAGTTTTATTTTAATAAATTATTTTTTTTATAAAGTTATTGATAAGAATTTAATTTTTTCTTTATTGGAGGGATTTAATACTTTTTAATAGTGAGGTTTAATTGTTTATAAATTACAAATTATCATTATTTGGTGGTTTTTTATCATGTAATTAATGTAGGAAATTGATTTTCAGTCAATTTGGTTCTTTAATTTTCATATAAACTTTGTGCTTTTAAACACATTTTTTTATATATGCCGTTACGTTCTTACTAAAAAATTAATTGAACTCGATCTTTGTAGTTATACAATTCAAACTAAATCATATATCTAAAATCAAATGAATTTTATCTTTTGGTTGTTTCGTTATCTTTATTCTTTGAATTTTTTTTTAAAGAGAAATATTTTTTTATTGCTTAATTAAGATAAATATCTATAAATAAATTATGAAAATTTCTCACCACATCAGTTTATAATTTTTGTTGGAAACATATACCACAAGTCAATTAAATGTAACTACGAATGTTTAGAAATTTTTTCAACAATATTTTGTGTATTAGTTAAAATACATAATTGATAATATTATAGCTATGTTGAACGAGTTAAAATAAATAAAGATGGAAAAATATTTTTGAAAGATGAAAAGAAATAAAAGAACATATCAGATGAATGTATATACTCAATTTGCTATATGTTTTTTTATTTGTTTGAAAATTATCAAAGCAAAACAAAATTAATTACTGTCACTTATAAAATAAAAAGAAAATTACACATGTCAAAAAATTATAAGATACATGATAGCCTCTCATAGCTTATGTTTAGAAAAAACTTTACATGTGGTTTTAAAATCTACTTTGAAATGCACTAATTTTGTCCGAGAAAGATACGAAATCCGTTAAAAATTGGGCTTAGATTATTAGTTGTAAAAGTGAAATCTGTGACATCACCCATGACTCCGTCGGTCGATGGCTCCACTACGACGAGGTGATCGACATGTTCGCTCGAGCTGACGAGCTTATGTTGTCGAATGTCATTCCTATTCCACGATCTATCGGGCTGTACCATTTCCAGCGTCCGAGATACTACGACCACGGAAACTGGGGTTGTAGGCCACGTGGAGGCTTCGTCAGGAGGAACCGCATTCGTTTCTTTCAATTCGTCATCAACGAGATCTTTGCCATCAGAGCCCAGGACAACCGCTGATATATCATGGTTTTTACCCGTTTTCGACCATGATATAAGTCCTTTTTATCGAGTCTTTTTGGTATTTTCCTATTGTTTTAGAGTCTTTGCAGGATAATGGATGATTGGAGCTTTATAGAAGCTTTTGGAGCATTTTGGAGCATGGAGGGAATACGAGCTGAAGTGATCAAGTTGGAATCGAGTTTTCAAGCACGTGTCGATCGACACGGTCCTGTGTGTCGATCGACACAAGCTCGTCTGACGAGAAGAGAAGAATTTCCTCTTGGGCCCATGAAGCCCAAAAGTTTCCAGAAAAGCCCAGTCCGAATTTTAGACCTTATATATAGTTTTTCCTTAGGTTTTCATGTTTTTATCTTGGATTTTATATTGAGACTTAAGAGAGGAGAGCTTTTGGGGAGATTTCAGGACTTCCAGACCTTCAGATTTCGACCCTTCTGTATCTCTAACTCTATTTTTAATGCAATTTTATTCATTCATAATGTTTACTGCATCTATGTCTGAGTAGTTTGCTTGTTAGGTTTAGGGTAATTCTAGGGTTTGATGGGAAATTGGTAGGATTGAAACCCTATTAGGATTTATCTTTATGTTCTTCATCTAGATTGATTTAACTCTGATTTTAGGATTGATCAACTGAAATTGGATATCCTAGGTTGCTTTAATAGATGCGAAAGTATTATTAACAATCTGATATAATCTAGATGAGCAAAATTACCTATTCGCAAAGAAATTTGGCTTAGGAATTTTGTGAACAATTAAACCTGAATTTAATGCTTGATTTTATTCTCTAGGTTCGCAAAGGAATTTGGGATTTAGGAATCTAATCATAGATAGTCTCTGCAACGAAAGTTGATTGATTTTACATTCGTGTTTATGTTCTAGAACCGTTCTTAACAAATCCTAACTGTTTTTATCCACGTGTCGATCGACACGGACATCCATGTCGATCGACACAGCCGTATTTCAAGTCATTCATGCGAATTACCCAATGTCTAACCTTTTGTCTAATTGATTTCAAGAACCTGGTAATCATTCACTTGTTTACCTTTGCTGTTTATTTTACATTTATCACTTCTTACTTAGCATAATTTGAATTCACTAATTGGTTGTGTGATTTGATTCCCTGTGGATTCGATCCCTAAGTACTACTACGATCTCTTAATTTGAGAGAGTAGCTCAGGGTAAATTTGAGCATATCAAATTTTGGCGCCGTTGCCGGGGAATCGATCTAACCAATCGATTTGTGATGTTAGAATTTTGTCTAAATTTTTATTTTTGTTTATTTTACTTACTTTTTCTTTTCTTTTTGTTTTGTGTGTTTCAGGTTTATGCATCAGCGCGTTACCAGAAGCAATCAGAACAAAGAGCTGCTTGATCTCAATCCTGAGATTGTAAGATTAGAACGAGCCAACAGAGCAGCGACCATGACAGCTAATATGAATCCGTTGATTCTTATCAGAGGCGAAGATGGATTTCTTCAGGACACAGAGGGTCGCAGACGCAATGCTCAGGGTCAGAGACTGGATGAAAACGGGGCTGTGATTTTGGAGGAGCAGCATGCTGTACAGCGCCATGAGCCAGTTGGGCTTGGGCGTACTCTGGGAGAGTACAACAGGCCCGATGAGTTATATGCCAACAGGGCAGCAATCCGACCTCCAGCCTTTCCGAGGAACGATTTCGAGCTAAAGCCTGCCTATTTCTCTCTTGTGGCTCAGCACCTATTCCATGGCCTTTCTTCTGAGCACCCCATGGATCACATTGAGAGGTTTGAGGACCTAGCATCTAGCATTAAGGCTAATGGAGTATCCAGTGACTACCTCTACTGCAAGCTGTTCCCATACTCTCTCAGTGGAGAAGCAGCTTACTGGCTGAAGCAGCTAGAGCCGGGCTCGTTGACTACTTGGGAGGACACCAAGAATGCCTTCCTCAACAACTTCTTCGATGAGGCAAGATCAGAGGATCTAAGGACTAAGATCTCTACCTTCAAGCAAGGTCCGACTGAAGCATTTAAGGATTCTTGGATGCGATTCAAGTCTTATCAGAGAGATTGTCCTCATCACGGGTTTAGTGATGTTCAGCTGCTGGGTATATTCTTCAGAGGGATTGATTAGAGGTATCAAATGGCTCTAGATGCTGCGAGCAACGGGAACTTCAACACTAGATATCCCGAGGATGCATTTGTGCTTATAGAGAACTTGGCTGCTAGCAATAGTACCAAGAACGCAGACTTCGAGAGGAAGAAACTTGGTGGTAACATGGATGGAGGTTAGATCGCTGAGGTGAAAGCCAAGTTAGACTCTGTGCATAACCTTCTAGTTGGGAAGAAGTCAGTTCAGTTTGCTGCAGAGGTAGAGACTTTCGAGCCAGAGGAAAAGGATGTGAACTACATCAGTGGAGGTGGCTATCAGGGTCAGAGGTTTGGGAATCAACAAGGGTTCCAGAAGAACGATTTTCAGAAGCCTTTCCAGAGCAATTACACCAGAAACTATGGTTCATCCTCCTATCAGACACCTCCTCCTCAGACAGCAGAGAGCAGTGAGATGAAGTCTATGCTGGAGCAGATTCTGGAAGGACAGCAGCAGATGACGGTGAGCTTCAATGGCAAGATAGATGCCTTGTACACCGAGTTGAATGGCAAAATTGAGGCTATCAATCTCCACATAAAGAAGCTGGACACTCAGGTAGCCCAAACGGCGGAGTCAGTGAAAAGGCAAGAAGGATTCCTACCGGCTAAGACTGAGACAAACCCAAGGTTGCATATCAATGAAATCACTGTGGGGTGTGAGGAAGGAGAAGTCACAGATTTGGAGACAGTAGAGCTCGTGTCGATCGACACGACTGGGCTGTGTCGATCGACACAAGCCCTGAATTGCGAGTCTAGTTTCACAGAGAGCACCGTGTCGATCGACACAGAAGCCTGTCGATCGACAGAGTGTTACGCAATCGGTGATACATCAGACAGGAAGTCTCCTGTCGATCGACACACTACTTATGTCGATCGACACGCTGCCCAGAACAGGCCATTTTCTTCGAAACCTTCAGTCAAAGCAGAGGGAAAGGTCTACAAGCCTAAGCTACCATTTCCGAGGAGGAAGTCTAAGAAAGAGATAGAGGATGCCCAATGCAAGGCCATCATGGATAAGCTTGTTGTGGAGTTTCCATTGATAGGTGCTGAGAAGCTCTCTCCGGTGGTCAGAAAGTGTTTGCAGAGGATGGCTATCAAGAACTTGAGTTCCGAGCAGTTCAGTGCTATACTTTCCATAGAAGTATGCGCATTGATTCAAGACATGACTTTCAGAGGAACCTCCTCAACCCTCATTGAGGACGCTACCCAAGGTTTCTAGTTTTGGAATGTTTGTGATTCCCTGCTCTATCAAAGGTACGCAATTTAAGAACTCTCTGTGTGACACTGGGGCTAATGTGAATGTTATCTCTGAGGATGTTGCAAGGAAGCTAGAGATTGTGGATCTACAACCTTCACGGATGTCTATCTTCCTAGCTGACCATTCTCCCAGACCTTCAAAAGGATTCATTGCAGATCTAATGCTTCAAGTGGGAGACTGTCTCATTCCAGCAGATTTTCACGTTCTAGAGACAAAAGAGGGTAGCAGCAGTCCATTGATTCTTGGGCGAGCCTTCCTTGCCACTGTGGGTGCGATTGTTGACTTTCCTAATGAGCGAATCTCCTTCTCCAAGATCAACAAGAATGTCTTCTACCCAGCAGTTCATGTCACGGAGAATTCTTGTTTGACCGTCACTATTGAAGGAGGAAGGCAAGGTCTAGACCCTAGGGATGACGTGAAGAAGGTGCAGAACGTTCTTAAGATGGCCCCTTCCGATGCACATCATGAAGCCGCCAAACCAGCTAGATCCAAGTGCAAGAAGATCCCAAGTGATCCGCCCTCTATTCCACCCCCCTTGAGACCTAATGGAGACTTGGCAATCTGCAAGAGGAAGCGTAAAACGACTTCTAAACCCTTCTCCAAGTTCAGAATAATCCTTCCCATGGAGCTAAGGGAGAAAGGAGAGGTCGTTATCCAAAAGATGGTGCAAAACACCATGAAGCTTTTTCCTGGAGTGGTTCCCTTCCCTGATCCACCATAGTCCTGACACAGTCAAGCTAATGACTGAAAACAAGCGCTTAGTGGGAGGCAACCCACTTGTAAGTTTTTCTGTTTTCTCTTTTATCTTCCATTTTCTAACTTTGAGTCAGTTTGTCTGTGATTCTTAGGAACTTTGAACTTGAACAACTTAATGGGATTTGCCTTGTGTTTTTCTATTTGATAGTATTTGTTGAGTAATGCAGGTTTGCGGTCTGAAACAGAGAGGTCTGTGTCGATCGATACATCTTCTCTGTGTCGATCGACATGGACAACATTTTTTTCAAATTTCTCCAACACATAACGGTCCAATCTTTCAGAACCCGTGTCGATCGACATGGGAAGTCTGTGTCGATCGATAGGGTCCCCACAGTGGTAAATCTTGTTCGTTTCATTCAAGTTCAATTTACCTTTGATTTCTTTTCTTTCCAAGCTCATGTTTTAACAACACTGGGGACAGTGTTGGTTAAGTCTGGGGGAGGAAACTACTAACGTGTTTCTCTTTGTTTTGGTTTATTTTGAGTCAAATTTTCGTTTTTATTGAGTCAAAACAGTTGGAAACTATGACTTTTCTCTTGGTTTATTAGATTGTTCTTTCAGTTGTGTGACCATTTTTCCAGGATCGATTTCAGAATCAGACTAATGGGAAATCCTAAGGCTAACCAGTTAACTGGAGACATTTGTTACTTCCAGCATAATCCGTGCAGGGTTCGAGCTAATTATGCGGTCTCCTCGGTGATTGGTGTTCATAGAGCTTGACTCCTCATTCATACCTAACAAGTGCAATCTCTATTGAAAAGAATGGTACTCCTCTCCTTCATCAGACTAAAAAAAAAAAAAAAAAAAAAATATTTGAATGATTTGGGGTTATATGATAGTTCTTGAGTACTGGATGAGGAAATGAAATTCCAGTGAGTCAATACTCAAGAGGTGATCACCTGAACCTCAAAAACAGCAGTCTGAGTCCCTTAGAACGGATGTAGAGGACGAGCGATCTCACGACCCTGTCTCCTCACAAGGAACAATAGTAGTGAAAACACTGTTTTTGAGTTTCTGAATCGAATAAGTCTGGGGAGAGAAAGAGTACCAAAGGTTGTATGGTTCACTTGACATGGTATAGTATGAGAATGAGTCTAGAAGGTTCTTGGCACCGAGATCTGGGACGAGACCCAGCAATGAGAACTAGCGGGTTATGTTGAGAAGTCGTGGATGAATTTGGGAGGCTACGAATGTCTATGGAGAAATACATGGTGGTCTGAATCTGGATTGGTTTTGCGTTATGTGGATTACTAGTTGAAAGGGTCGGTTCAGTACTCCAAGGGAAGGTAAGTTTCTGTGTTTTCAAACCTCTTTCACATTCTTAGTATATGTTTTGCTTGAGGGCAAGCAAAGGCTAAGTCTGGGGGAGTTGATATATCATGGTTTTTACCCGTTTTCGACCATGATATAAGTCCTTTTTATCGAGTCTTTTTGGTATTTTCCTATTGTTTTAGAGTCTTTGCAGGATAATGGATGATTGGAGCTTTATAGAAGCTTTTGGAGCATTTTGGAGCATGGAGGGAATACGAGCTGAAGTGATCAAGTTGGAATCGAGTTTTCAAGCACGTGTCGATCGACACGGTCCTGTGTGTCGATCGACACAAGCTCGTCTGACGAGAAGAGAAGAATTTCCTCTTGGGCCCATGAAGCCCAAAAGTTTCCAGAAAAGCCCAGTCCGAATTTTAGACCTTATATATAGTTTTTCCTTAGGTTTTCATGTTTTTATCTTGGATTTTATATTGAGACTTAAGAGAGGAGAGCTTTTGGGGAGATTTCAGGACTTCCAGACCTTCAGATTTCGACCCTTCTGTATCTCTAACTCTATTTTTAATGCAATTTTATTCATTCATAATGTTTACTGCATCTATGTCTGAGTAGTTTGCTTGTTAGGTTTAGGGTAATTCTAGGGTTTGATGGGAAATTGGTAGGATTGAAACCCTGTTAGGATTTATCTTTATGTTCTTCATCTAGATTGATTTAACTCTGATTTTAGGATTGATCAACTGAAATTGGATATCCTAGGTTGCTTTAATAGATGCGAAAGTATTATTAACAACCTGATATAATCTAGATGAGCAAAATTACCTATTCGCAAAGAAATTTGGCTTAGGAATTTTGTGAACAATTAAACCTGAATTTAATGCTTGATTTTATTCTCTAGGTTCGCAAAGGAATTTGGGATTTAGGAATCTAATCATAGATAGTCTCTGCAACGAAATTTTGATTGATTTTACATTCGTGTTTATGTTCTAGAACCGTTCTTAACAAATCCTAACTGTTTTTATCCTCGTGTCGATCGACACGGACATCCATGTAGATCGACACAGCCGTATTTCAAGTCATTCATGCGAATTACCCAATGCCTAACCTTTTGTCTAATTGATTTCAAGAACCTGATAATCATTCACTTGTTTACCTTTGCTGTTTATTTTACATTTATCACTTCTTACTTAGCATAATTTGTAAGGAATATTTATTAATATTTCCTTTTCCTATTATGTGGTCTTTAGTGATCCATTTTCTATTAGAATAATGTTATTCCATAATATATTTGGTAAGCAATTAAATGGAAATAATGGAGTTAATTCCTAATAAATCTCTACTTTGATGGACGGTTGAGATTAATCCTAAGGAAACCCTAAAGAGGAATTAGGTCCTCTCTCCACCTATAAATATGTGCCTTTAGCCCATCATAAAGGCATCCCAATACACAACACCTAAAGAGAAGTTTATAGGCAAGGGGAGAGAAACCTAACTCCTACCTCAGAGATCAGGCTTTCTGTCTTCCATCAGGATATCGTTCAGGAAGATCTCTCCACTACAATGAACGGAGGTAATCCGATAATCCTCTTCATAGATTCTATTATGTGATTAATCTAGATGTTTAAAGATCTTAGGGTTCATGTAAATTATGACTTACATGTGGTATCAGAGCATGGTTGTAAAACATCTGTTTAATCCGTTAAGAATGATAGATCTATGATTTAAATAATGGAACATTAGAGATCTGCGAACTAGGTTGTTGGCATATATGATTTTTTGTTAGAAAATCGTCTGTGCAAATTTCGGGTTTCTGCGAATTATAATTTTTCTGTAGATCTGCTTCGTGCATAATCTGTGCGAATTTTGTCTGTGCGAAATTAGGGTTTTTCACATATTATTTTCTGTAGATCTCCTTCGTGCATAATCTGTGCGAATTTTGTCTGTGCGAAATTAGGATTTTTCACATATTATTTTCTGTAGATATGCTTCGTGCATAATCTGTGCAAATTTTGTCTGTGCGAAATTAGGGTTTTTCGCATATTATTTTATGTAGATCTGTTTCGTGCATAATCTGTGCGAATTCTTATATGAAACGTTCTGTGCATATCTCGTACAGATTAGTGTTATTTAAAAATCGTACAGATTATTCTGTGCATAATCCGTACAGAAACGATTTATAAATAATTCTTACATAAACGATTTGTGCATAATTCGTACAGAACATATGTTTCATATAAAAGTGCAAAGCTAGGGTTTTGGATAACACCACAGTGAATTCATCCTATAATGATTTGCATATTCGATCTATTCATGTAGTAATTAGTTACCCACAGGTAGACTATAAACATGAGATATGATTGATAACTTATGGAGTGATTGTATATGTGTAGACTTAGGATATCCACAGATAATTTTGTCTAAATAATTGAATATATCACTCAATAATGTTTTTCTGAATCTATGACTTTCTTTGAGATTATGGTGGTTACTCACAGGAACACCATGGTTTCTTGTCATATGCATTCAATTAATTATGTGTTGATTATGTTCTAGAAACCTAATTAGGACTTGTCGTATCTCTAAATCGGAGCTTTTCCTGCTAATTTGTCATCCATGGTCTCTGCTGTTCCAATCCTCACGGGAACCAACTTCTCAGAATGGAAAGAGAAAGTTGAGTTCACATTAGGAGTATTGGATTTGGATTTGGCACTTCGTGAAAACGAGCCAACTCCACTTACTGATACCAGTACTGAGGAACAAAAGACTCTCCATAAAGCTTGGGAGAAAGCGAACAGATTGAGCATCATGTTCTTAAGGATGACAATAGCTAGCAACATTAAGACTTCCCTACCAGTTGCAGACAAAGCTAAGGCTTATCTGACAGCTATAGAAGAACGATTTAAGACTGCAGACAAATCCCTAGCAGGAAAACTTATGGCAGATCTTACAACCATGAAGCATGATGGGGCAAGGTCTATGCATGAACATTGTATTGAAATGACCAATCTTGCAGCTAAGCTGAAGAATTTAGGAATGAGTGTGGACGATTCTTTTCTTGTCCAGTTTATCCTAAATTCATTACCTCCTCAATATGGACCATTTCAAATCAATTATAATGCAATTGATGAGAGATGGACCTCCAATGAATTGGCCAATAAATTGGTTCAAGAGGAGGCAAGGCTTGGGCGTGAAGGTATTAAGTTTGCCCATTATGTCCAAGGAGCTGGACCTAAAGCTGGGAAAAGGCATCAAGTAAGCCATAAAAGAGCACCACCCAGAATGAATGATTCCAATCAAGCTGAGAAGAAAAAGGCAAAGAAAGATGACCGATGCAACTTTTGCAAAAAGTCTGGTCACTTTCAGAAGGAATGCCCTAAAAGAAAAGAATGGTTCGAAAAGAAAGGTAATCCTATGGGTTTCGTAAGCTTTTTCGAAACCAATCTTACTCATGTTTCTTCTAACACTTGGTGGATTGATAGTGGTGCTAATGTACATGTTACGAATTCCTTGCAGGGATTCCTTACGACCCAGACTATAAATCCAAGTATTAACTACTTATTTATGGGAAACAGAGATAAAGCGCCAGTTGAAGCTATTGGCACTTATCGTCTCATTTCGGATAGTAGATTTTGTTTGGATTTATTTCAGACTCTTTATGTTCCATCTATTTCCCGTAATTTAGTTTCAGTAAGCAAACTTGATTTGGCTGGTTTTAAGTCGTCTCAAGGAGATGGTTGTTTCAATTTATTTTTGAACTCTAATCGAATTGGTTCTGGAATATTAGTTGATGGTCTTTATAAATTAAATTTGGCTGATCAACCTTTTGAAACTCATCTCACCCTGCAAGATAAACGTGGACTTAAGCGTAAAACATGTTCAAATGATTCGTATAACTTGTGGCATAAAAGGCTGGGACACATTTCCAGTGAAAGAATTAAAAGATTGGTAAAAGATGGAGTCATTCCAAATCTTGATTTTACCAATCATAAAGAGTGTATAGATTGCATTAAGGGAAAGCAAACTAAACACACTAAAAGAGGAGCCACAAGAAGTACACAGCTTCTTGAAATCATACATACATATATTTGTGGACCTTTTGACGTTCCAACTTTTGGAGGTGAAAAGTACTTCATTACTTTTATTGATGATTATTCACGTTATTGTTACATCTATCTATTGAAAGAAAAGTCTCAATCTGTGGATGCTGTACATGTGTTCATTACTGAAGTAGAGAGACAATTAGATAGAAAGGTGAAAATCATTAGGTCAGATAAAGGTGGTGAATTTTATGGCAGGTATGATGAAACAGGACAACATCCTGGACCTTTTGCCAGACTTCTCCAAAAATTAGGAATCGTTGCTCAGTACACAACGCCTGGTTCTCCATGGCAGAATGGTGTAGCTGAAAGGCGTAACCGTACTTATATGGGAATGGTTAGATCCATGATGAGTCATGCTAACTTACCTATATCCTTGTGGATGGATGCATTACGTACTGCAGTATATATCTTGAACAGAGTTCCTAGCAAAGCAGTTCCTAAGACTCCTTTTGAACTGTGGAAAGGCTGGAAACCAAGTCTGTCACATCTCCAAGTTTGGGGTTGTCCAGCTGAAGCAAGAATATACAACCCACATGAAAAGAAATTAGACTTAAGAACGATCAATGGTTTCTTTATTGGTTATCCTGAGAAGTCTAAAGGATATAGATTTTATTGTCCAACCCATAGTACGAGAATAGTAGAAACCAGTAATGCCAGATTCTATGAGAATGGCGAGTTCAGTGGGAGTGATAAAGTACAAGATGTGAACATTCAGGAAATTAGGGTTAATATCCCTTTACCCTCTCTTCCGAATGTAGCTGGTGATTCTTCTGTTGTTGAACCGTTAAACAACGAGGAAAATCCAGTGAATGATCATCCACACCATGATGATGATATCGCCAATAATGATAATGACCTTGTAGTGCAAGAGGAACCAGCATTAAGAAGATCTACTCGTGAGAGGAAATCTGCTATTTCTGATGACTACATGCTTTACCTAGTAGAATCTGAAGAAGGGAATATTAAAGATCCGGTTTCTCATTCACAAGCCATGAAAGATGTTAATTCTGATAAGTGGAATGATGCCGAAAAGGATGAAATGGAATCAATGGCTAAGAATGAAGTCTGGGACATTGTTCCATTGCATGAAGGACATAAAGCAGTCGGGAGTAAGTGGATCTTTAAGACCAAACTCGACTGTAATGGCAATGTTGATCGATATAAAGCTAGACTTGTAGCTAAAGGTTTCAATCAGAAAGAAGGCATTGATTACAATAAGACTTTCTCACCTGTGTCTAGGAAAGACTCGCTCAGAAATATCATGGCGTTGGTAGCTCAGTATGATCTTGAGTTACATCAAATGGATGTAAAAACTGCCTTTCTTAATGGAGACTTAGAAGAAGAAGTCTATATGCGTCAACCTGAAGGCTTCATAGCCGAAGGTTAGGAAGACATGGTCTGCAAACTGAAGAAATCAATATATGGGCTGAAACAAGCTTCGAGGCAATGGTATCTTAAGTTTGATGAAACCGTTACGAAATTTGGTTTCAAAGAAAATATTGTAGATCCATGTATATACCTCAAGATGAGTGGAAGTAAGTTCATATTTTTGGTATTGTATGTTGATGATATTTTACTGGCCTGTAGTGATCTTGGTCTATTACATCAGACTAAGAACTACCTCTCAGAGAATTTTGAAATGAAAGATATGGGTGAGGCATCCTATGTGATAGGAATTGAAATATTCCGTGATAGATCACTTGGAATTTTAGGATTGTCTCAGAAAGCATATATTGATAAAATTCTTGAGAGATTTGGCATGATGAAGTGTTCTTCTAGCATTGTTCCCATGCAGAAAGGTGACAAGCTTGATCTTAAGCAATGTCCACAGAATGAAATGGAACGTAATGAGATGAAAAATTACCCTTATGCATCTCTTGTGGGAAGTTTGATGTATGCACAGGTCTGCACTAGACCTGATATCAGCCACGCAGTTGGCATGCTGGGAAGATTTCAGAGTAACCCAGGACTCACTCATTGGCAAGCTGCAAAGAAGGTTTTGAGATACCTAAAGGGAACAAGGAATTACATGCTCACATATAGAAAATCAACACATCCACAGATGGTTGGATTTTCTGACTCAGATTTTGGTGGATGCCAAGACTCTAGACACTGCACTCTTGGCTATGTGTATCTCCTTGGCGGAGGTGCTATATCATGGAAAAGCCAAAAGTCGCAGTTGATTTATACATCCACTATGGAGGCTGAGTATGTGGCATGTTATGAGGCTTCTATTCAGGGAACATGGTTGCGGAATTTCGTGTCCGAGTTTGGGGCTTTGAATTTTGTTGACAAGCCTTTAACTCTTTATTGTGACAATCAAGCCGCAGTGTTCTTCTCTAAGCATGATAGGATATCTAAAGGATCCAAACACATGGATCTTAAATACCTATCACTGAAGCAAGATGTCAAAAGAGAAAAGTTTGTCATAGAACACATAGGCACTGATGTTATGATTGCAGACATATTTACGAAAGCTTTACCTCCCAAGACATTTCATAAGCATGCAAAAAGTATGGGTCTTGAGGATAGCTCTTAATTATGTTGTCTGATTTTGTTTAGCCTATTTTGACATTTATTTGAGATCTTTTAATGACTTTTTACATCTTTTGTATTCTGTTTCCAATGTGCACACACATTATTGAGTGTTGGATTATGATAACAGAATGAGTCTTTATTTAAAGACATAAGAGGGACCATTACGATAACTCCAACTTATGTTTATGGTCTAGCTATGAAGGTAGTCAGTGTAGTAGTACATGGAAGGGATCATGTTGCAGAATGATGTGCGACCGCCATGACTCCCATTGATTACTAGATTAGTCAAGACACTTATGATGACCAAATGAGGAATAGTGAATAACATATTATGCCGGCCTTATGATTCTTGGAAGAAAACAGTAATGGATCGTACTAGCGACCAAGTGGGAGACTGTAAGGAATATTTATTAATATTTCCTTTTCCTATTATGTGGTCTTTAGTGATCCATTTTCTATTAGAATAATGTTATTCCATAATATATTTGGTAAGCAATTAAATGGAAATAATGGAGTTAATTCCTAATAAATCTCTACTTTGATGGACGGTTGAGATTAATCCTAAGGAAACCCTAAAGAGGAATTAGGTCCTCTCTCCACCTATAAATATGTGCCTTTAGCCCATCATAAAGGCATCCCAATACACAACACCTAAAGAGAAGTTTATAGGCAAGGGGAGAGAAACCTAACTCCTACCTCAGAGATCAGGCTTTCTGTCTTCCATCAGGATATCGTTCAGGAAGATCTCTCCACTACAATGAACGGAGGTAATCCGATAATCCTCTTCATAGATTCTATTATGTGATTAATCTAGATGTTTAAAGATCTTAGGGTTCATGTAAATTATGACTTACATAATTTGAATTCACTAATTGGTTGTGTGATTTGATTCCCTGTGGATTCGATCCCTAAGTACTACTACGATCTCTTAATTTGAGAGAGTAGCTCAGAGTAAATTTGAGCATATCAACCGCTACTGAAGGTTCAATCATAGGATGTTCAGCTTCTACGGTATCTTGGTCCTTGTCCATTACCGACGATTACCGTAAGGGCAAGCCTTATTTCTTCTTCGGTTTGTCTGTTTTTTTATATGGTTGAGTGTTTTATCTTGTTGATTGTCTTACACTCGGTTTACAAGCATGTTAGTTCGAATGTTGTTTCTCTTTTTCTCTATTTGTTTCTTGTTTAGCTCGTCCGTTCGCTTCTTTATAACTTCCATATTAGCTCGCCAGTTTGTTTACATTTATATTCTTGTTAGCTTCCCTCGGAAAAATCTTTGGACCTCTTTTTATTTTTCCAACAAAACAAACTTTAAAAACACATTGACGTCGGTTTATCGGTTTACTACTTCAACTGTATCCCAAACCACCTAAACTCGTTTACAGACCAAAACTACAATCCAACAAACATGCCATTTTTTCATGTAAATACAAACACATGAAGCCCCAACAGTGCTTCTCAAACCATTTGGCATGAATGCAATACTAGACTACATACACAAGTATCTACAACTGCAAGAACCACATTCCGAAAAAGAGACGGCCTCACTGAAAATTCTCTTATCACTAAGAAACATGAACCAATACTAAGAGCTAATGTCATTATGGCTAGCTAGGAGTTGAACTGTTCATTTGTTTTCCCATTATTTCTACTTTTTGTGTTTTCAAGAAAATTTCCAGAATAGTAAGGGTTGCATACAATAGGAGCTTCTTCGAATTATGGACATTAGGCACATGTTGATGATACCTGCTATTGATTCTAGAACGATCTGTCGTGATCTTGATGACAACATTCCAAAAATTGAAAAGTTTTGAAAGAGAATATACACCAAGTGTCAATCTTGTTTATGACAAAGTTTATGTTTGTTGATGTCAGGTTCTGAACTTGATCATGAGGGACTTGTTCGAAGGACAACCCATCAGTCAAAGAAAGCTAAAAGAATTGTTCGGTCACACTCCTTCGCAAGTTCTTGCTGGAGCAGTAGTTGGTATTGTGATTGCTTGCTTTTGTTGCCAAAACTATCTCATCTCAATCTAAAAAACTCGTTTAACTCTTTTATTCACAAGTTTTCTTTTGTTTTTTGTTTGTTTATATTCGGTTCAAGTTTGCGTTAGCACAAAACTCATACTTTGAGTATCATCGATTTGGCTAAAGATTTGTGAGTTGTTTCATATGTTGTATTCAGCAATAGAAAAAACTCGTGCTTGTTATTTCTTTCTGATTTTTGTTGAGTTTTTTTGTAATCTCTGAAAAAATGCAATGATCATAAGAAGATATTTTATCTTTTACCTTATCCCGATTCTGACTTCTAAGACGACATTATAAGTTAGGCTCACTATTGATAATCATTCAAATCTTGACACTTTTTGTTATTGTGTGTGTATATATATATATACTCCATCCGTTTCTTAATTGGAATGTTTTAACTTAAAGCACGAAATTTAAGAAAAAAATTTCCTTTCAAATAAAATTATTTAATATATAAAATATAAACAATTCCACTAATTAAAAAAAAACTACATAATACTATTAGTTACACATTATTCAATAAAGATATAATCTACATAGAAAACTGAAAATATCCTCTATATATTAATTAAAGAAACACTAACTGAAAAAATCTTATATGTCATTTAATGAGTATTTAAAAAAACATTGATTAAATTAACCAATCAAAACATTTCAATTAATTTTATATGCCATGTTGGAATCTCTACATATTTACATTAATTTCATAACATAAACTCACAAATTTTAATCTGTGATACTTACCTCGACCCATATTGAAACTTCACAGAGTACTAGTGTATTTTATGTCTACTGGTGAAGTTTTAACATTTTTTCTCGAACGGTTTTGCGTATAGACCATGGATGGGGCGATTTGACTTGACGTAATGAGCTGTATCAAACAATCTGAAAATCCGTACATGATTTCTCGGGACATACTAAAAATTCATCAAGAAAACATGACGTTTTAGGTTGGTTTGGTGAAGTATCATGCCCTTTGCTCGAGTTGTTTAGTATTTGGCTCATAAAAGTGCTAGATCGTGAAATCGGCTCGAGCTATTGGATTTTCATTGTTCTTTTCGTATTTCTTTTTCTCACCTAGAGCTGGTTTCATCGAGCTAGTAGACGTTTGATCGAGTTATCTCTTTATGTCACATTCATGGTCGCCGAAACACGTCCGGATGGTGTCATTTATTCTTCAACTTGTTTACCAATATACCTCCGTCGATCTGTAGAAGCTTATAACAATTTTTCATAATTAAGTTGGTATGGTTCGTTTTCTTTCCCTTTTCTTCGTGCTTTCTACGGAGGGGATGATTTTGCACTTATACAACGAGTTTTTGATATGTATAATATTTTATCAATTTTACATATGGCTTTTATAGGATTTTAGCAAGTATTTATATTGGTGTTAACATTTTATTGCCATTTTTAGTGTTTTTTGTAGTTTTAAAACATACACAGCGAGTATATATTTAAAACCTACAGCTTCCATGCATCAAACGTTTTGTTTTGAAAACCTCCCTAGCATTGGATCATACTCAAATCTGGACAAAATAGACGTAATTGTCATTTTTCATCGTTTGAAGCAAATCCAATTATTGGATCGCATGATACGTACAACTTTCTAAAGACTGATCATTTTGCCTACGTGACGAAGCATTTATAAGAATAAAGCAATGATCAACTAATCCATTTTAGGTGATCGATCGATCATTGATTACCAAAAAATTCTATTCCGAAATCCTAATCGATTGAAAAAAATTTCAACCTTTTTTTTCCCCCTTTTTTTTTTGCACTTTTCATTCTATGGATGGAGATGCCATGTAGCCTTATTCATTCATCAAGAGATGTGGATTTAGTCGCCTGACAATCTTCCTTTCTTTTATTAATTATATCCTTTGTTTATATGACCCAAGTTACCAAGTATACATGTACAAGTAATATGTACTTCCTTGGGTCGACGTAAGAATGTTGGAATAATGAGATAAGTAATGAGTGGCGGCTGTAACCGTAAAGACTTTTAACTTTTACCAGGAAAGATATATTTTGTAATTTTATTTTTGTCGCCGCCTTTGATCTTTTCAAAACTCCCGTGACTCAGCTGTCTTTAACCCATAATAATCATTATTAAAAGTACCTTCGATGACCGATTGACCATGGCCATGCTTTCGTTGTTTGCAATGATTCACTTATTATAAGCAAATATATTGACATTATATTTACTTTATAACATCGCTGGGTGACTAGAGGAATGCCCTAGATGTGTTTCCTCATGATCGTTGATCCGAACCTATTAGTATTTATTTGTGTTTTTACCTTCAAAATCATATAAAAAGGTATTCATCGAGTGATATGGAAACACCACAAGAACCCCCGAAACTTGGTAGTTAATTTCTTTTGGAAAACACACAATAAAATCTTGTAAGTAGGTTATAAAAGGGTGGACGTGGTCTTACGGCGTAAGAAGAAAAGATGTTCACGAAAAGTCCATGTATACAAAGCAAGAAATTAAGAACCAATAAGATTGAATCTCCAAACGGACCAAACTACAAGTTAGTTTGACGCTTAATATTCTAAGAATGAAGACCGAGTCGAACTATGGTACAGTAGCCACCTTGTGTCCTATAAATACATAGAGCTTATCAACCCCTCATTCTCACAATTAAATAAGCCCTCATAATATCTCACAATTGAAGTTATATATTTTCAAGTATCTCTATACATTGATTTTTGTTGGATGCAAATGGAGAGCCCACAATCACCACTTCAACCCCCTACATATGGAAACTTAGTCACAATCCTCAGCATCGATGGTGGTGGCATTAGAGGGCTAATTCCTGCCGCTATCCTTGCTTTTCTCGAGTCCGAACTTCAGGTATATTTGTGCTACCAAGTTATATATTATATAGCATTCTGATGTGAGATTCCTAACATGTTTTGACTCTATATACATGGATGTATAGAAATTGGACGGAGAAGAAGCAAGGCTTGCAGACTACTTTGATGTAATGGCAGGAACAAGCACAGGTGGTCTGGTTACAGCCATGCTCACTGCTCCTAACAAGGAAGGCCGACCTTTGTTTGCAGCCTCTGAGATTAAGGAATTCTATCTTGAGCACTGTCCAAAAATCTTTCCTCAAGATCATTTCCCATTCTCGGCCGCCAAAAACTTGGTGAAGTCCTTGACCGGTCCTAAATATGACGGTGAATATCTTCATCAACTTATCCATGCCAAGTTGGGTGATGCAAGGTTGCATCAAACACTTACCAACGTTGTCATTCCAACTTTCGATATCAAGCATCTTCAACCTACTATATTTAGTAGTTACGAGGTTTGTTTTATATTATATATTTGTGTCTATGAAGTTACGATATATATATCACATTAACAAGACTTTGAGATAATATCTCGTAGGTAAAAAACAATCCTCTCAAGAACGCAACCCTAGCTGACATTGCCATCTCAACTTCAGCAGCACCTACATACTTGCCTGCCCATTTCTTCAAAACTCAAGATTCAGCCGGAAACGTCAAAGAATACAATCTTATTGACGGTGGAGTTGCAGCTAACAACCCGGTAAATTACCATAGATCAAATTATTGTCATAGTTTAGGGTTTCTATATATGTGATAAAAATCAACATTTATGGACTTATATCCAATAATAGAATTAGTGGAATTGTCTATGATTTTAATCTAGCATACTATGGCCTAGATTGTTAATGTGTGTCGAGGGAAGGTTTCTATATATATGATAAATATTATATTGATGGACTTATATCTAACAATAATTTATAAATATTGAATTTATGTATGATTTTAGTCTAGCATGTGATACTATAATGATAAGAACGCAATGAAAAAAAAAGGAAGGGAAGAGCCTTATATATTTCATTTTATTTTTAGTCAATAGAAGTCTTGAATTATGAATCATATCTATATTGATGATGTAATGTCAAGTATAGGCTTTGGTGGCCATTGGGGAGGTGACAAAGGAGATAACAAGAGGGAGCAGTGACTTTTTCCCGATAAAACCAAATGATTACGGAAGGTTTCTTGTGCTTTCCCTTGGAACTGGAAATCGTAAACTCGAAGAGAAATTCGATGCAAAAGAAGTAGCTGGTTGGGGAATGTTGAGTTGGTTAACACACGACAACTCTACACCTCTCATTGATGCTTTCATGCAAGCTAGCTCCGATATGGTTGATTTTCATCTCTCTGCCGTTTTTCAAGCTCTTCATTCCGAAGCCAACTATATTCGAATCCAGGTACCAAAACCGGCTCAATATTAACCTTTCCATTTTCTTTGTCGACATATATAGTTTCTAAGAAATGGGTTTCAATTATACAGGATGACACATTAAATGGGGATGCTGCTTCTGTTGATATCGCTACCGTCGAGAATCTCGACATTCTCGCCAAGACAGGAGATGAACTACTCAAGAAACCTGTTTCGAGAGTCAATCTTGAGTTGGGTTGTAATGAAAATGCTTATGAAGTGACCAATGAAAAGGCCCTTATAAAGTAAGAGATATAAATATTGCATTTGATAGCTATATGCATTCAAATTTTACATTTATATTGGAAATATTTTGTTAATATATTTAAATTTTGGGTGTGAAGGTTGGCAGGAATACTTTCAAAAGAAAAGAAGATCCGAGACCTGCGATCTCCTCATGGAAATGCGCCAAATAGGAAATAAAAATATCATTAATTTATCTTTTCTATTGTTTTATTTGTTATTGTTAATTTATCTTATCTTGTTGTTGATGATTTGTTTGTTTGACTCAAGTTTGGTTTTATTGTAATAATAAATCGTTGCTGCTCATTGTGGTTACTTGTATTATATCATTTGAATAAAGTCAATGAGAAATGATAAAAGATAAAATGTCTGGCCTTAGTTTCTTCCCATATAAGATACTCATTTATTTGTTACTTAACTATTTTTTTTTATTAATTTGTATATACTCATTGTAGAGAAAAAAACTAATTTTGCTTGAATTTACTTATTATAATTTTAAATAGATTCTAAAATATAATTAATTTTTGGATTTAAAATTTTATTTGATTTAGAAACATCTATATCTTTATACATATTATAAATAAACTTTTTTACTATAAATAAAATTTACATTTAATGTTTGTAAATAATATATAGAAAACGCTTATATCATTATTAATATTTTGTGCGTCATTAGTTAAACACCAGTTTAAATTTTTTTATTTATAGTTATACTAATATAAACAATCCAAATTTAAAATACTTTATAATATATTATTTATAGTTTTTTAATTAAGTTCATCTTTTCTTTTTTAAGAATCACGGTGATTTAAATTATTTATTAAAGTTATTTATTCGGTACTGAAATCACTCGTTGGGTCCTTCCTCATCAGATTTGCATTTTTTGCTAAAAATATTAATATCATTAAAATTAAACAGTTTTTTATAAACGTCTAAATTTATTATTATATTTATTACAAACTATGATGAACTCAAAAACGATTTTCCACAGACAATTCATTTCGATCCTATTAGATCCATGATAGACGACATTTCCTGCTCCATGCTCATGATGGACACCTCCTACCTTCAAAGCGTGGAATCACGGTGAACGGCTCTAATTGTACAACGATGAAGATCTCTTGTAAGTTTGCCTCCATTAATCTGTATGTTTATTAATAAATCACATTATCTGGGAATCGAATCCTAGATCTTCGGGTGTAGAAACACTAATAGACCATTGGTTAAATCATTGGATCATGAAGGTTTCCACACAAAAAAAAAAAAATTGAAATCTTAGATTTTGGTTAAAAAAATAATTAAAAACAAACATAGAATCAACGATCATTATTTGTTCCGGGCTTTTGCGAGACAACCCAGACCTAATAAATAAGGATAAAATCTGAAAAATTTGTATCTTTGTCAATGGAATATATAAATGGCCTGCTTTGCATGCACCAATATGTCTAATAGCAAGCGAGTTGCTACAATGACCAGCTTAAACTTACCTCTGACACAATAATTCTACCGAAATCTTCACCTCACTCGTCGAGACAATGCTTTTGTTGTTTTCAGTTTATGCATCGTCGTCCTCTATGTGACCTACACTGACAAACCGCGCATACAGACATGGATTTGAAAGAAAACAAGTGTGTTAGTTTATTCTTCTGATAACTTGTACATATTCTCTAATGTGTGTTGTAAATTGATTCTTGTAAAGTGATTTCTCCTCTAGTGTGTGGGCCCATTGTGTCACTCAATACTGCCGCTGTGATTATTATTATTATTATTATTATTATTAAATAAGAAGAAAGCACTCACCTGCCCATCCCAATCTCATCAGAGGAAGATGACTACTACGACTGATCATTCTCCGTCGCACAACGTCTTCGTTTACGGAAGTTTCCAGGAGCCAGCCGTCGTCAATTTGATCCTCGAATGCACTCCGGTCACCGTCTCCGCTCAACTCCACGGCTTGTACTGTCTTTCTCCACATCTCCGATCTTCCTTTTGCTTAGATTTTGACTAAATCCGATTTTCTGGGTTTTTCTCAGTCACAGGTACAGACTCAAAGGACGTTTACATCCTTGTATTTCTCCTTCTGAGACCGGCGTAATCAACGGCAAGGTAGCTCGTCTATGAAAACTTTCCCATATTTGTTTTTGTTTTTACTCTCTCTCTCTCTCTCTCTCTCTCTGAGTCTCCGATTCTTGAAAGAAAAAAGGTTGATGTTTGGTGCAGGTGTTGACTGGATTAACAGATGCCCAGCTAGAGAATTTAGATATGATTGAAGGAGCTGAATATGAGAGGAAGACTGTTGAAGTTGTATTGACTGTAGGTTCCACTGGATCTTCTCTAACACATTACCATGAGCTTAAAGTTTGAATCTTTAATCTCGTTTTGGCAGGACACTTCCGAGAAGATGCAAGTGGAAACCTTCATATGGGCAAACAAGGATGATCCTGACTTGTATGGAGAATGGGATTTTGAGGTTCAAACCATTTGCTCTTCGTGATATATAGATTCTTGAGTTATGTTGCTTAATGGTTTCGGCCAACACATGAATGGATTTGGTAGGAATGGAAGCGGCTTCACATGGAGAGATTCATAGAGGGGTCCAAGAAGTTCATCGAATGGAAGAAGAATCCGGATGGGAGAGGAAGGGAAGAATTTGAGAAATTTGTACACCAAGATACTTGAAGAATTTGCTTTGCTTGTGTTTCCCATCGAGAAATCACTTTCTTTATCTATCTCCTACAACAAATCAATGGCAATAAATGAAATTGGGAAACAGAACACAAAGAATGATATTGTATTCGGATTGTGCTACATGCAGGAAAAATAAAAAGTCATTTGTTCTGCAACAAAACCAAAACCAAAACCAAAACCAAAACCGTCATATCTAATATGTCTACCTACATAACGAAATAAGAACAGGTTTTAAAAGGAAATACTGAATGCTACTTGGTCCTTCCCTATTAAGAATGTAACTTCTTCCTTTCTCTTTCTTCCAAAAGTTAAGGCCATAAAGAGCTAAAAACCCAAAAAGAAGTGGTTAACGTAGTAGTAACATAGTTAATGTAAATTCAACATTTAAACAAACAAACAAAAAAACAATTCCAAAGCCACTAAACAGTAGAAAGTCCCACACAAAAGGAAACCATTACATTACCCATACAATGAGATATTTATTATACTTGCATATACACCAGAAACAAGTGGTACTTCATTTGGTAGACTAAGCAGAAGAAGTTTTCTGGCAAACCGCAAAACTTCCAGGGTTGATTGTAATGCTCTTTGTACAGTTATCTGTTTTGTAGATTCCCACCAATCTATCTGCTAGCTCAAACATGTTGTTCCTCAGACTGCACCATTTTCATATTATTAGATCTCAAAACCGCTAACTTAACTAGTTTATTACACACACCACTGCAAAGGCTATCAGGTTCTACAATGGAGATTGAACTGACCTGATGATAATGAACTGAGCATCTTTAGTACGGTCCTTCACGTAATGACCAACGATTGATACATTTTTGAAGTCTGGTAGAAAAAAAGAGTGAAACTTTTCAGGGATTAAGTGAGTTTTCCAGATGAAATTACAGTGGAGGAATGTACGTGTTACCTAGAGCAGCGTCGATTTCATCCATGACGTAAAGCGGAGTAGGCTTGTAGTGATGGAGTGCAAAGACTAGTGCGAGTGAGCTAAGTGTCTGTAAGTAAGAGATAGAGTAATCTTTAAGAGAGTTCCGAGACTGGTGAATAGAGAGTGTAAAGATGTTTGTTTTGTTATAGACCTTTTCACCACCCGACAAGTTTGCAATGTTCTTCCAGCTCTTCTTGGGAGGTCTGACACTGAAAACAACACCTTCTGAGAAAGGGTCCAGCGAGTCTACTAGCTCGAGCTCTGCATCACCTCCGAGAGTAATCATCTGCAGCATCGTATTGGTACAGATCAAATGTATAAGATAGGCAAAGAAAAAAAGGATTATGCTCCGGTTGTAAGATTTGAATAGCAGCATCCATAAAAAGACACCACGATTCATGGCCTTGTTAGTTTTTTCTTATTATTTCTGGATATCTTCGTTACACACCCTATTGTTTTTCGCTGAGCATAGGAGTTGTAAACAGTGTTCAAAAGTATACTAACCTGATACATTTCTTTCAGCTTTAACGATATTGTGTTAAATCCTGCCATAAACTCATCCAACCTGAAATGAATCCATAGTCATCCAAGTCCAGATTAGCTACATGAGATTGAAAACAAAAGGGGAAACAGGTATATATATGGAGAGAACTAGAGGTGTCACATACCTTCTCTTTCTTAATTCATCATACTGCTTTCTTATGTCATCACGCTCTTGGGTCACAGAGTTAAGTTCATCTACACGTCCGTTGTAAAGTTCCACTTTGCTCCGATACCTTTACGTAATTAGAGAAAACAATCAAGGAAGCTAGAGAAACATGCATCAATTGGAGTAAGGAAGAACCAGCAACAAAATTCTTACTCAGCGATTGAATCAAGATTTGGATTCAACTCTTTCAGCTGCGCCTCCAATAAGGCAACCATTTCAAGAGCCCTTTTCAGATCACAGGCTTCGTTCAAATTATTATCCATCAATGTTGCTTGAAGCTTGTCTGGATCAACAAGATCTTTCTGAATTCTGCAATGGCGAATGATGGATTTTAGACAAGGTTAGTATCATGAAATGGGGGGGTTCACCATACGTACTGTTCCATATGCTTTGTGAGTGCAATCTGCAAATCATTGAGTTTCTTCTTGTATCCCTTCTCTTTCAATTCTAGTTCATTGTATTTCTTTTTCATATCTTCGACCTTGAATTCTGCATCGACCTGTGTTCAACTAAAGAATTAGCTGATGAAAACTATGCAAAGGAACCCGGCAACAGTTATTCTGCAATGGCAAAAATTGAAAGGATTCAGTTATTTGTTACCCTAGATGCCTTCAACTCATCCACAGACTTCTTCAGCTTCTCATAATTGGACTTTGCTTCAGCCAGCACGTCTTTGTGTTCATCAATCAACTAAACAACAAAAAAAAAGGAATGATCCATGACTCTTATGCAAAGAGAGTCTAGATAACAGGGATAAGGACAGCTAAAACCTTCTGTGTTTCTTTATATTTCTCTTGGATTGCGAATGCTTTCTGTTCTATTGTTTTGAAAACAGTCTGCAACTTTTCCTTCTCACCCTCTAGTCTTTCTTTCTCTCGAGTGGCCTCTTCAATCCCCTTTGTCAATTTCTTAATCATTTTCTCGTTTGTTTCTATTTGAACATTACACCGGTTGATCTCTGTATTACTTTTGTCGATATCCTGAACACGTGAAGCATAAATTAGGAGATACTCAACTGTGAGCTCACTAACAGCATGCGAAGAGCTAAGGAAAACTTACATTCTGAATCTTCTCAACCTTTGCCTTCTGTCTTTTCAATACTTCTCCACCAGCGTTCTCTATGTTGGTTTGCAGCTCGAAGGCCTAAAAGAAGAAACAGACTCAGTTTAAATGCAGACTGATCTAAGCTCCCAAGGAAAAAGCACTCAAAACATTCATAAACATGGCTGGTTAGACCAAAAATAGATACGAAAAAGGGAAATGTGCCACATTTCAGACATAAAAAGAAATACTGATGCTACGCACTTTATCCTTTAGCTGTTTAGAGCCCTTTTCAAGTTTTTCAATCTCTTTTTCTTCTTCGGAGACGATTTTTTTCAGGTCTTTGAGCCTGTCCATCTCATCTGTCTTTGGCTGAGATGCAGCTTCCAGGGAAGCTAGTTGTTTTTCAAGGTAATTGTGCTCTGAATTGAGACTTTCGATCTGGAAGAAGGAAGGGAGCAACATTTGATTGCATTTAAGGTAACTTGATAATATATCTCAAGAGGGAAGGTTAAACGGATAAAATAACAACAGGCAGTACCTCCCTTTGGCTTTTTGCCAGTTCCATCTCCACGCAGGAGACTTCGTTTTCTGCAGCTCGATATTGACTCACAGCATTGCCAATCTTTTCACGGATGCTGCTTAACATGTCAACAATTTTTGAGAGCTCTTTCTCTGCATTAGTAACAACTTCGCCAGACACACCAGTGGCTCGAATAGAGGTTCCCATTCTTCCCCCACGTGGCTTGCCTCCCCCTCCACTCATGGTACCAGATTTTTCAAAGAGAGCGCCATCAAGAGTCACGACTCTTCGAAATTCTCTGTTCCCACCATATGCAATACGTGTTGCCTAATAACCAAAACAAGATGTATCTAATAGCTCAGCTTTAAGTCTACAAAAACTTTGTATTTTCAGAGGTATTAGCCCCTTTGGGTTTCACTAGATTAGCTGAGCTTAGCTGAATACAAATTTTTTAATGTCACTCAATGACTTTTGTTACTGAGCCAGTCTTAATGAGCAAACATAATATACCTGATCAAGGTCCTTTGCCACAACAGTGTTTCCCAAGGCTGCATAGAACGCAAGTTTCATCCGTTCATCCTTAACCCTGATTAGATCAAAGAGACGCGGAATATCCTCAGGTGTCTTCACTCTCTCCTTTAATCTTTGTAAATGATCGGTTTGTTTCTCCTGCAAAAGCAAATATTGTAGAAAGAATATTAATTCTTTTTTTGCAAGACCAGTAACCAGAACCTACTTGGCGAAAGAATACGACGCTTTGGATTCAGTCCACTTGAGAATTTACTCAGAGCACTACCTATTGTATTTTATTTGCCGAGTCATATCCACCACAACACTCTTCTGACTTTTCTAATTAGATACAATAGTTTACTAAGACCAACTCAGTATCACAGATCTAAAGATTCCTGTACATCGATTCTTCTGTTTTAAGTTAGCATTTTTAATGCAAAGACCACACTCATAAGATCCAAAGCATATAAACAGAAAGTGGTATACCAATATCATAAAAGTAGCAACGCCAAGATTTCCCTTCCGCAGCAGCTCAACACATGCTTGTGCTGCAGAAGTTGTTTCCACAACAATGTAATCAAGGCCAGCACATGCAGTTGATATGGCAACATCGTATTTTGCTGCAAAGGACACCCAAAATCAGTGACTAGTAGCTTTGCTGTTTATCATTTAAAAACATGTAAACAAGCAACTGTGGATTTACATCTAAAAATCCTATAATATGAAAAATACTGTCAATTAAAATTCCAAGCCACATAGTACAAGGAGAAAATAAGAGTCTGCTATATTAAACAACAGAGCAATGTTTCTACTAGATGATGGACCAATATACTCACCATCAATGGCACCTAAGTCTCCCATCCTTCCATATATTCCTTCAATTTGATTGCTCTCCTTTGCTCGTAAAACTGCCTTCAAAACATCACCCTGACTCTTCTCGGAATTCATTGCTGATTTGAGCTCAGCAACTTTTTCTCTGGCTGCCTGTTCTTGTGGAATAAGTGCTTCTTGTTCTGTAAGTGATTCCTGCACAAGTTAAGAAGCATAATCTCAGTTTCAACATCTAAGATGCAAGTAACACAGTCCTGTTCTGATAAAATTACCTCTTCCACTTTCCGAGCTTCAATTGCTTCAAGTTTTTTCTTCTCTAGACCACCTTTCATAGAGGTAGTTGCTGCAGCTTTTTCTTCTTTTCTTGTTGATATATCAGAGAGCTGTTTCTGAGCATCTGTGAAGGCTTTCAGAGCAGCTTTGTGCTAGTATAACAAAGTGGTTAAGTTCAAATGGATAGACAAAATAGTCGTCCAACAGTATTTTGGAAATTTTCAGACAGAAAGCAGCTATGACAAGCATAGAAAGATTCGATTATGGCAAAAGGATTCTTCAACAAAGCAGCTGGAGTTGCTAATTAAAACCTTCCTATAAACTCTTTTGAAGATGAGCCAACTTATCTTGACGAGTAAAAGTTTTTGACTCACAAACAAATTGTTATTACTCTATGGATGTACCTTGTTGCTCAAGAGTTCGCTTTCAGATGATGCAACATCAAGCTTTCCCCTGTGCACAATTAGATCTTTTTCCCAAGGTTCTAATTCAGCACGGATTTTTGTAAGCTCAGACCGGTAACCTTCAGTTTCACCTGTAGCAAAATTGATAGCAATAATCAACTGAACAAGCTTACTCTTGAGCAAAAAGTTAATGATAATAGATGGATACTAGCATGTTTAATAAGTAGCCAATTCTAAAGTCCTTTTTACTGCATTGTAGCGGAAGAAGCTGCCAGGAATTAGATAACAAGGTCATCATTATTGGGGGGCATAAGATCCTAAAGCATAACACACCTTTAGCTTTTTCTTTGATTTCCTCTAATGCCTTCTCCTCATCTAGCAAGACCTTCTGAAGCTTTGGTATATTTTCCTGGAGTTTAGGTATTAGAATTCTCGAGTCTTCACTCTCCTTTGTCAAGTCACTAATTTTGGATGAATCCTGCATAAAACACAGGTAAGATACATGCACACATTAACAAGTTTAACCATCTTTTTATAACCACAAACCTTTTCAAATTTATCCTCGAGTTTCTTGATTTTTTGTTTCACATGCTTCAAGTCCTCCCTATGCTTTACGTCCTGCCTTTCAAACTCTTTGAACTTCTCTTTACAGTCTTTAAGTTCATTATCAAGAACCTAACATTGGAAAGAAAGAAAAATTCGTTATTTGTAGAAACTTGGGAGAGAAAAAAATGATTTTCGACATGTGAGCCATAAGCATGAGAGCAGAACACATCTGGATCTCAGACAAACCTCTTGTCTCTTCTTATGTTTTTCATGCACAGAGTCTAGTTCCTTCAACTCCTTATTACTCTCATCCATTTTCTCTCTGAAAGAGCAATGTTACGATATTTGTTAAGAATGACTTCACAAAATTTTTATGATATTGAAAAAAAAGTTGCATGCGCTTACCGGTCATCCTTTAAACTATTTTCCAAACTCTGCAAGTTCTCTTTCTGTTCAGTAATTTTAGCTGTAGTATCTTTATATGCCATATTTGTAGCCTTTTCTTGCCATTTAAGATGTGATAGCTCTTTCAGCATGTAAGTCTCCGCCTCATCCTTCACACCCTGTTTCCAAAACATGTTAACAACAAGTACAACCAAAACCGGGTCACATACAAGAAGAGAAAACGTCAACAAACCTCTAAATTGTCTCTTTCTTTCTCTACTAATTTCACCATTTGTACAACTCCAGATCGCTTTTCATTGAGGGTTTCAAGCCTGAATTTCAGAGAGGAAGTTGCACTTATGAATAAAAACATCCAAAAATCAAGAAACACTTACATCTAAATCTGCCTAGTGAATTATGAACCCATTCACAAAAATAACAAAAATATATAACGCAACAAGAAGAAAGCGAGTTTGCATTTTCCATTTAAGCAATGCGCCTCAAACACAATTCTTGGGCATTGGTCATTTAAAAGAAAATGTAGAATGCATGGACCACTCACCCCTTATTTAACTCATCTATCTTCTCCACGTATTTATTTGTTCCAATAATATCCTCAAGATATTCAAGAAAACCTTCATCATGGGGACCTTGTGCTTTTGGCTTCATGAGTGATATCTGTTCTACCTCCCCCTGTAAACATTCAAGGTACAAATATTAGTAGGCGAACATGTAAATTTAACATGTAAATGTAGGCAGTTTCTCACCTGAAGAATCAAGAAACGGTTGTTGTCAAGATCTACTCCTTTCCCCTTCAGTTTTTTGGTAACTTCAGTGAAATTGCTCGACCTTTCATTGATATAATACTTGGAAGAATTATCTCGGAATGCAACCCGAGTAATCATGAAATCACTTCCAGGAACAGTTTCATACGAGCCATCTTCCTGTGTTAGTTCAGAATAACAATTCACGTTACAAGAAAGCTTTTCCAAAGTCGATGAATATTAGAGAGACAGGAAAAGCCATAAGTTGAAAATCATTGCTAAAGAGCTAAATTAAACAGAAATGCAAGATATTATTCAACAATGTTCAGGATTGAAAGAAAAACCAAAAGTTCGCCTTTTAACTCATTGTGCAGCCTTAAGTAAAAATTTTGACAAACAAGTTTTAAGAACATATTAAGGTCTTCAATGGAAGGAAAGTAAACAACAAGATTACCAAATCGATAATCTCTTCAAACTGTACAGAAACTCCAGCGTTATCCAAGTTCTGGTGATTGGTTGAGTTGTGAATTAGTTCTGATACTTTGTTGAGCCGCATCTGATACCAAAGAGATTAGTCAGACAGAGGTCATGTATCAGACCGTAACTAAGAGAAAATGCAAGAGTTGTTTTTACTTGCTTAGCTCGTTTCCCAAATACAAACAGCATTGCATCTATCACATTGCTCTTTCCACTCCCATTTGGTCCAACCACCGCAGAAAAACTCTGAATTTGAGTAAAATGAAAATTCAATAAATCTAATTTTCCAATTCTAATGAAATTCCTGAAAAAAAATTGAAATAATACCCCAAATTCTGTTCGGAACCTAGACTGTAATTGACAAGGAAATTCAAGAATCCCCCGATAAAACCCAGCCTAAGCAGGTTCCAATTCGTCTCTACACATGACCTAAAAGCTAAATCCTGCAACTTTCGACAATGAAAACCCTAACCTTGTGGAAAGGTCCGACGCGTTGTTCACCGGCGTATGATTTGAAGTTCCTCATGATAAGCTCTTTAATGTAAAGCCTCGGAGTTCCAGATTTCCTCTGGTCAGGCTCAGACTCGCCGCGAAACTCACCCATTGGCTCTTCCTCTTCCATGACCACCACCACCACTACTCTCCGGTCAACTCGGTGTTGACACCTGTTTCAGACCCAGAAATTCTCCCCGATTTAACTTCTCCTCTGTGAGCTTCTCGGTGACTCGCTCGATTCGCCGGAGGGAGACGAAGAATTTGTCTTCCAAAAACGAAATTGAATTTTCGATTTTTTTTTTTTTTTTGTTTGTTGTTGTTGTTGTTAGTACCGAGTTAGGGGTTTTAATTTAAGCGGGAAACCAAATAATTCGAATGAAAAGGGCAAAAATGTAAACGGGCCCCCTAAAGGCCCAAATTGGGTCAGTAGGCTATTTTATTTGTATATACTACTAGAAGATAAGTAGTACTAATTGATGGAGGTTTCGCTATGGTGGAAACTGCTTCTGATTGGCCGCCTTTGTGAGGAGAAATTGATGCTGTTTCTGAGAACAAGGTCTTTGGTTTAATCTGTTTTGGTTTCCAAGTTCTAGAATTAGGCACAAAAAGTTTGCTTAACAGAAAAAAAAAGAGAGTTAACATATTGTGTTATGTGTGTTTGTTTGCGCTATTATCATTTTATACTGGAATGATCATAACATTAAACGCGAACATAGACAGACTTTTACTAGTTTCGTAATAAAAAGATCGCTAGAAAACACATTTTCAATCTATCAAAGAGTTTTGGATTAGTCATATATCAATATTGTCCTAGAAGATATCAAAATTAAGTTTGATTTGAGACCTCTCTTTCAGAATTGAATAATTCTATTACAGAACACACACTAATAAACTAGCATATAAGCCTTAATATTCATGCACGTACAGTGAGATCTCTAACACTTGTAGACATATCATGGACAATCTGACATGATATTTACAGATAAATCTTGAAAAATACCATTTTTCAAGTGTTATTTTTTAAAAATACCACATTTTTAAAAATTTTATAAAAATATCACTTTTTCAAAATTATTTATTTATTTATTATGTTATTTATGTTTGAGTTAACTATGTTGTATTGAGGTTTAGTTTTGAGGGTTTAGGATTTGTTATTGGTCAAAAAAGTTTTTAGGATTTAAAATTTTAAAATTTAAATTTTAAAAATTCATAATTAGTGACAATTTTGCAAAATGGCACACCAAAAATGGTATTTTTGCAATTGTCCCGTATTTACAATGTCTATTCTTCAAATATTCGGACCTATTGAGATTTATTAAGCATCTTAAACGCCTAGACTCAAAATCAAATGAATGACACAATGAATTACTCTTGTGCATCATTAGTCACACTTAAAGTAGTTCGAATTTGCAGTTTTCTAGTATAGCCAATGCTATTTATTTTTAAACAGAAAAGTTTTAAATAAACTAAAAACAAATTATTATTGATTTTTTTGTCCTAAAAAAATTAATGTATAAAAGAAAGTTATAACTGCGAAATGGCAAATTGTAGTTAAGCAAAAAAAAACTGTACGGATGAAAATAGCGCATAGTTTATATAAATGGTGTGTCCTGTTAAAAATAGCATGTCATATTTGCAATATATAATGTGTTAAACCAAATGATTACTGTAAAAATAGCATGAAATTTGAAAAAAGAAAAAAACTATACAATTTGCCATCTCATTTGTATGTTTTTTGCAAATAGATATCACATCCAAAAAAACATTTTCTCAGATAACAACTACAGTAAAGTTGGTTACTATAATTCTCGTTATATATAAGTATATCATTGAAGATTGTGAGCTAATTTATATTGGTATGACTCTTATAGATTACGTTTTTGTTGTTGTTAGAAATCCAATTAAAAAGAATGATACTCGTTTTAAATAATACAATACTTTGGTGTGTTCTTTATTTGTAAGATATAGTGCGATGTGACTCCACCCACCCATAGATCTTCCGGCAAATCATATGTCGATGTCTCCGATCGAGCCAAACTCTCTATCGCCGGACAAGATTATTGCTCCGGTACGGGATTTGACTTGGGCCTGACTTCGTGTGTCGTTCATCCTTCCCGACATGGACCTGTTATTCCGGCCACTCAACCGTGTTCCTTTGCCACTTCGCAAGCATCTCAAAACCCTATCTTCCTTTTAGCATGAATCAACTATGGGCTTGGCCCAATATGTTTTGTGGGCTCTCTAGCCCAATAACACCATGCTATGTTGTCACAGTGTAATGAAAAAAAAGGGCATGTGGTGGCTTAGAAATTTTTCTAACCATAAATCCTAGCAAGTGTCAACCGATTTTGTCTCTCGATCCCTGCCGTCGTCTCTCCGCCGCCTTAACTCCTCTGGTCGGATTTGCCGTGATGGGAAGCATAAAACCAAGATTTTGGTGGCTTTGTCAAAATCCGGAGATGGGAAGCATAAAACCATCACCACAAGGGTCTTGGTGGCTACACAACAACACTTCTCCAATGTCACAACATATGTGAGTCCCTCAATCATGGCCGAAGGCTTAGTCATCCGATCAGCCTTATCTCAGACCCTAGAAGACATCATAAGGACTATCTCGGTAGGATCTGACTCCTTACACTTGGTTCGAGCCATCAACTTAGGCTCAAACGTTTCCAAACCTCATGGTTCGAGCCATCAACTTAGGCTCAAGCGTTTCCAAACCTCATGGTTCCATCCACGCCATCTCTATCTTTTCTTCAATGTTTGAATGTATCTATTTTAATCTCATCCTAAGAACATCACACCTTGTCGTTGATGCCTTGGCAAAGAAAGCTTTGTATGATCTTGTACCTACTTGAAATTCTATAAAGCATTTGGTTGAAAAAAAAAAGTGCCTATTAAGCTTTTTTACCAATTATCTCATATTCTTCATCATTTCGTAGATATAATAATAATAGAAATTCCTAACTACAAAAAAGAAAAGAAAAGAGTTTTGCATATATATATGCAATTTCTGTGGTGTGACGCCTTTCACCGATACCGTGAAATGGTTGTAAGATAATCTATATTTTTTATGTTGTTTACAACAATCCCGCCAACATTCCTAACTCAACGGCGAAAGAAAATCCGACTAGGGGACTGATGTTAGTGTTTTTCTCGGTTTCAAAAAGATTAAAACCTAGATTCACTAATCCGATGTAGAATAGTATAGGTTCGTTAAGGGACCAGCAATACGCTCTAATTCTATGGAATACAATCTCAGCTAAGCGATTCGAGTTGGGTTTGAATGTCACAAATTAACAAGTAAATAAAACAAAACAAAAGGTAAAAGCGGTTGTAAACAATTAAAGAAAAGCGTTAGATCAAGGATAATTCTCAGGGATTCGAATATCAGGAACCAAGCAATTATTCAGGTATGCGATTATGACCAAGTCTCGAACTCAACCATAAATATAAGGAGATCCACTTTCGTGGCATCTACAACTTTAACAATCAATCTAACACCCTAACTATCGTTGAGGTTACAAGGATTATCAAGCATTAAGCGATTATGGTTGATATGTTCACGAGATGCCCTAACTTCAACTTTCGTTGGCTAAGGATCAAATCGCCCACCTAAGTCAATTCCAGCAATTTACAAACTTTTGATAAGTAAATTTAACCTAAAATCAAAGGCTAGGTGATCAATCTAACCTAGGCAGTATGATCGACAATAGGTGGAGACTATCGAATGATTATTTTAAAACCTATTTATGCTTAGCTCATGAATCAAATCCCATCGAAAAACCCTTAACCTAACAAGTGGATTACTCGCCCATAATCAAACAAACAACAGCAGCAAGAGACATGATAAACTGCATAAAATCGATATATAAAAGAGTATGGTTTAAGAAAACTTCGATAAGTATTGAAGACAAATCTCCAAGCTTACAAACTCCCTCAAAACAAGTGTATATCTCTCTCTCTCTCTCTCTCGTTCTCTTGTATCTCTGCTGCTGTCCTCTGCGTGTTATGTGTGGCGTGATCTCAATCTCCAAGAATGAGTATCGAATCTCTCTCTCACTTTCGATCTCTCTCTTTTTCGATCTTGGTGGCGATGTGTGTCTGCGTGTGTCCCCCTTTTTTGGCTGCATGAATTGCCTTTTTATAGGCCTTGGCGGATGCCCTAAAACCTAGGGTTTTAAAAATAGGTTTAAATGAAGTTTCCATAATCAGATCTGTTGGGAGCGGGTGCTCTCTCTTCTGCACTAGGTGCTCCCTTTCTCCAGAATTTCTCAAAAAGGGTCCAACTTCATTCTTTTCTAGCCAAATCCATTTGCAATCCCCAATCATTGCTTCCAGCCACTTTTGTACCTAGAATGACTCGATAGGGAGTGAAAGACTCGATAAAAGCCTACAAAACAAGGGTTAGAATGCGCCAAAAACGCATTATATCAGGGACTCGCAGAAATTGAAATCTAGGTGGGTTTCTTGGATTGTATAGATAAAAGACGGTGTTGTGATTTTTGCAGCATTATTAGTTAACAATGGTTGGTGTAGTCTATTATATCTTCGTTTTTATCTTTCATAATGTCTTTTTTTGGTGAATCGTGATCACGATGCACAACAATATATGGATATGATTGTTGAAATAGTGTGCACTCAAAAATAGAAAATCTCTAACTATATTATGACTAGAATATGATATATGCGATATGTGAGTTTTTGTTTTACAATTTTATTTAATTTAGTGGCAAATATTTTGATTTATCTAATAGTTTTGTATTTGTAGTTGATAAAACCACTAATTCTTTATAGATACAAAATAATATTTGATTTGAAATAAAATTAGTTATTTTTCTTATTTATGTTGCATGAAAATATGAAATGATTTTCAATAAAAATATTTGTTGGAAACATTATTATCAACATTTGGCAGTGAATAAATCATGTTATCTAAATAACCAATCAAATGAGAATAAAATTATCAATTATTTAATAATCTCTGAGGTAATTCAACAGTGTCTACTTCACAAACCCACTTGTCGAATCTTTCAACTCCAATGCATATATGTCTCTCGCGTTAAACCCTTGGATGCAATTGCAGTTTCGTAATGTGTTTATGACACCAAGATCATTTGCCTCAAACTTGTTGTATGAACTACATGAGTCATTAGGTAATGTAGACTCGAACAACTTCTAATTTTTTTCTGTTTTTATAATACACGTGGTCCATCGCATGATTCTTTTAAATTTAATACCAAACAAGTTTACATTTGTAATCTTTAAGAAATATGTGGTTTCCTCATTGGTCACTACAATATTTTATTACGCTTAAGTTAAATCCTCACTTGCCAATTTTACATCACTTTCACTTTTTCATAGACCACCTTGAAATGTTAACATACCGTTTTCCTATTAAAACTCTCGAGGAGATCAAGACGTTCCACTTAGTAAGTATTTACCTGGTGACGGATCATCATCACTTCTCCAAAATCGTAGGGTTCTATTTACATTTGATTTGACATAGCAATCAAGCTTCATTCTAAAAACTGACATCGAAATCAAGCTTCATGAGGATATTTCATTTAGAGATTTTGATGATAACATTTATGATTTGTTATTGAGGCTTATAGTTGAGTGTAAATTTATGTTTTAAACCTTAGAGTTATTATTATGATTTAAATGTGAGTTTGAACAATACTACTACGTTCGTAGATAAAAAAAATTTTTTGTTAATTTTTATAGATAGTTATCATATCAAAACATGATATACAACATATAACATATTATATCATACTAAAACAGCTTAAAATATACAATGTGACATGTTATTTTAATGTATAACATGATATACCATACTAAATATAATATGTTAAATGATATATATAAAACATATTATTTATTTATATAGTATAAAAATATAATATGTTATAGAATATCTATCGTGCTCTAAACAATCTTTAAAATATAGTATTATACTTATTATTAGTCAACATAACATATATAATATGTATAATAATAACATGACTTATAATGTGAATATTGGCATGTCATATAAGATACAAACATATATCATATAACATCTTCTACTATATTTTATTACTGTATTATATGAATGGTTTGAGTAATTTATGTCTATGTTTGATAATAATATGGTATATCATGGTATATCATGTTAATATATGACATGTTATATATGTTATATATGATATAATATAAATTATATTACGTTTTATTATAATATTATATGAGCGATTTCTAAATTTTCAAATTGTAATATTGAAACGATCTGACCCAAAATTTTTAATTTTTCCTTTCGGATTAGTATCATCACAAATGATAATCCTCAATGGACCAACACAAGCAACACGGAAACAACGAGAATAATCAAATAACAGTCCAATCAATAAATCTCATATTTTATTACTCCACTAAACCGTTCAACCAATAATCAATTCAATTTTAATACAAATAACCAAACAATAAACCAACAATAAACCAAGTATCAGTTCCAGAATTCACTAGCAACCTAGTAATTCTAACTCAAGAGCCATGAAATACGAGACAATAGATCATCTCCTCTTCCCGGCCATGATTCCACGATCACATTTTCTCTTTACCTGCAACACATGGCAAAAAGAGTTGCGTAAGTATTATCACAAATACTCATCGACGCGGTCATCCCGTTTACAGGTTATACACACAGGCATAAGCAAGAGATACAATACCAGGATTAGCATACAAGAAGCATACACGAATAATCAAACAATGAACCAGTCCAGGAGCACTGTGTCGATCGACACAACCATTAGGTGTCGATCGACATACTGCACTTGTGTTGATCGACACACCACCATGGTGTCGATCGACACGATGCACTTGTGTCGATCGACACGACATCGCAGACACAAGAAACGAGCCTATCCTCTCATGGCTAGAACCCGAATGCGACCCGTCGATCTCCTGCACTATTTCATTCATAAAACACACGATATTCAATCCAAACAACCACAATCAATCATATTCCATCTAATCCTTTATCCAGTTAAACCTACGGTCACGCACTCACCTCAAAAAAAGGATTGAAAAGAGGATGAACACGAAAAACTCACGAAGAACACACGAACAGCCTCTAATTTCATCCTCACAAACCCAAAATCAGCCACATCAACAATCCTCCTTGCTCACGAGCCTCACGAACAAGCCTTAATCGATCAATCCTTCTAAAAAATAACCAGAACTCTCTCAAACTCTATTATTTCTGATTCTCTCCCAATTCTCTCTGTTTTCTTCTGAAAAACGCGGTCCAACGCGTTTGTTTCCCTTTGATATCAAACCCTAGGATTTCCTAAACCGATCGCCAAACCGCGCGATCAAAAATCGAACCTGTCGGTTCAATTTAACTCCGTGTCGATCGACACACTCCACTCGTGTCGATCGACATAACGCCCAAAACCCGACTTCTCACAAGTCCAAAACACTCGTGTCGATCGACACACACACCTTGTGTCGATCGACACCCAACCAAAATCCACTTTTTGGTTCACGGGCATTACAATTCTCTCCCACTAACACGGATTCGACCTCGAATCACGTGACCCCTTCCCGCTAAGGTTAACACTCCCATCTAAAGTCCGACCAGATTCACCCGGAAACATCAACGATGCAACGCTCCCTGATCTGGATTAGGGTTGCCCGATTGATCGCACAACAATCAAACAAGAACATGCACGACCAACCGTTGACCCAAAATTGGACCAAATGATCGCGCAACAATCAAACAAGAACATGCACGACCAATGATGCTACATATGCTACCAGGGTTGTCCGAACTGAGGTTCCAAACACAAGTAAAAACCTAGACTCGACGTCTACAAACACACTCCTGGCCCTCGGCCAGTACCACTCGTAATCACACCTGATCCCCGAGCTCCACTAGTCTCATACTAGCCACATTGCACCGTCTCACCATGGCTGTAATCCTAACCCCAACCAGGTCAGCACCACCTGAGATCCACTCCTAATCCTTGAAGTTCATCCAGTCTCATATTTACAATCACACTACAGACACTATTGCTAATACTCATATCTATATACACCACCCCGCTCTCAGGATCGTCATCCTTTGATCTCTCGATGTATATCATACCACCCCACCTTCAGGACCGCCGTCCATCCAGCTCTCGGTATGCTCCAGCCCCTCCCACACTCAGGACACACAGTCCATCAAGCTATCGGCTACAGAGGAATCACACATACCCTGGAGAGGCTTCGGCCCCTCAAAGGAAATGCAAAAGAATCACTTCCCCTGTAAAAAAACCTCACTGTCCCCTCAAGTACATCCAGAAGAACCACTATCCCCTGGGTAATCACGCTGTAACGTGCATCATAAGCACCTATCGACCAAAATCACATCTCGTGGTCATCCGGAACAACCCAATCACCAGGGTGTTCCCACAGAGTCCCTGGAAAAGAAGTCCTAACTCACATAAAACTTCTATTTCAGACTCCCCCTAGGAAATATGCAGGCTCTAACTCACATAAAACCCCTATTTCCCAGCGTCATCTAGGGAATAACAAGTCCTAACTCACATAGAACCTCACCCTCCAGATAATCCTCCTAGAACATGGACAGCCCTAACTCACATAGAACTTCCATTTCTTGCCTCCCTAGCTGATAGACAAGCTCTAACTCACATAGAACTCTATCGCTAGTCTCCACATGACCTACCAGTCATCACCATCCATGACTCCACTAGTCATACCATAAAAACACACGTCTTATAACACATTTAATAAGGAAAAACTCATCTTATTAAATCTCAGAATGTATAATCGTTACAACAACATCAAAACGAAAATACATACATCTCATATCCACATGCTAAAACAAACTCTGAAAACCAAAAAGACACTCAAGCCACCGCTTGCTTCTCGAACCACTTCGAGAACTTTGTCTTCATCAACGCTTCTGGTTCCCAAGTCTCCTCCTCAATACCGCTACAGTCCCACACGACTCTCACCAACGGTATACTCTTTCGACGCAGCACCTTGACTTTCCTCTCGAGAATCCTCACAGGTCTCACCGCCAACGTCATGTTGGGCTGAAGATCCTCCAGAATCCTAGCCAACACCTCCTCAGACTCATGTAGATACTTCCGCAGCATCGAAACATGGAAGACTTTATGAAAAGACTTCATCTCTGAGGTAACTCCAATCGATAAGCCACCGGTCCGGCCCGTTCCACAACCTTGAACGGACCCATAAATCTTGGACTCAGCTTATTCTCCGAAATAGATCTGTTAGGACACCTCAATATCGCTGCCTTGAGATACACCAGATCTTCCAACTCAAACTCCAGCTCTTTCCGTCTCCTATCGGCATAACTCTTCTACCGATCCTGAGCCTCCCTCATATTCAGCCTCAAGACACGGATCTTCTCCGTTGTCTCCTAAACAAAATCTGCACCAAACATGCTCATCTCCGTACTTGAGTCCAGCATAATGGTGTCCTACACGACCTCCCATACAGAGCCTCATATGGAGCCATCCCAATACTCGCCTCGTAATTGTTGTTGTATGCGAACTCTACCAGGTCCAGATGATCCGTCCAATGACCACCATAATCCAGCACACATATCCTCAACAGATCCTCCGATGTCTGAATCGTCCTCTAAGACTGCCCATCCGTCTGAAGATGATACGTTGTGCTCATATGCACCTTAGTGCCCATCTTTGCCTGAAATTCCCTCCAGAACTCTGAAGTAAACCTCGGATCCTTGTCTGACACAATACTCGCTAGCACCCCGTGCAGTCTCACTATTTCCCGCACATACTTCCAGCCAATACCGCCGCTCTGTCGGTCTTCTTGATGACCTAAAAATATGCTGACTTTGTCAGATAATCCACTATAACCCAAATCGCATCACATGTCCGTGACACTGGCAACCCCGTCACGAAATCCATGGTAATCATATTCTACTTCCACTCCAGAATAGGCAAACTCTGCAACAAACCACTCGGAACCTGATGCTCAGCCTTCACTAACTGGCACACGTTGCACGCTGCAACCTAGTTAGCTACACCCCTCTTCATCCCGACCCAGTGATAATACCGCTTCAGATCACGATACATCTTGTTCACTCCCGGATGAATTGATAACATGCTCGAATGAGCCTTCCTCATGATCTCCTGCCTCAGATCCTCGTCTTTGGGTACACAAACCTGCCCGTTCACCAGTATCGTACCATTTGCCGAGACCACACACTCTGAACCGTCGCCTTAGAAGCATCAATCAAACCCTTATCCTTCTCCTGAGCAACCCGAATCCTGCTCAACAAATCTGCCTTGTTAGCTGTCTCTAACCCCAACGACTCCTGTGATATAACACACAAACTCAATGTATTGATCTCGCTCACCAGAGCCTCCATATCCCGCTCTTGATCTGAAACAACCCTCTTCTGACTCAACGCATCTGCAACCAGATTAGCCTTACCCGGATGGTACCCAATCTCTAGGTCATAGTCCGCAACTAACTCCACCCAGCTCCTGTCTCTAGTTCAGCTTTGGCTGAGTGAAGAAATACTTCAGACTCTTGTGGTCTATGAACACCTGCACCTTTCCGCCGTACAGATAAGACCTCTAAATCTTAAGAGCGAAAATCACCGAACCAACTCCAAGTCATGGGTAGGGTAGTTGCACTCGTGATTCCTCAACTGCATCGAAGCATACGCAATAACCTTTCCCTACTGCATCATCACACATCCCAGACCAACCCCATAAGCGTCTGTATACACCACGTAAAGCTCACCCGGCTCGAGTAACGCCAACACAGTTATACTCGTCAGCATGTCCCTCAGCTTCCCGAAACTCTCCTCGCAAGCTGAAGACCACACAAAATGAACATCTTTACCTGTCAGCTTCGTCATTGACTGCGCCATACTCCCAAATCCTTTGACAAACCTCCGATAATAACTCGCCAATCCGAGAAAACTACTGATCTCAGTGGCACTCCTCAGTTCAGGCCAACCTCTGATAACCTCTATCTTAGCCGGATCCACAGAAACTCCCTCTACAAATACTACATGGCCAAGAAAGCTTGTGTCACGCTGCCAGAAACTTCAATTACTCAACTTCGCGTACAGTTTCTGCTCCCGCAGCTTCTCCACAACTATCCTCAAATACACCTCGTACTCCTCAAGACTCCTTGAATACACTAGGATATCATCTATGAAGATGATCACAAACCCCATTCAGATACTCCTGAAATACCCCGTTCATCAACCGCATGAACGCTGCTAGTGCATTCGTCAACGCAAACGGCATCACTACAAACTCGTAATGCCCGTACCTTGTCCAAAAGGCCGTTTTCCTAACGTCTGCCTTATCAATCGGGATCTGATGATAACTCGAAGCCAAGTCAATCTTGGAGAACCAAGAAGCCCTCCGCAACTGATCCAACAACTCATCAATTCGCGGCAGAGGATACATGTTCTTCACAGTGACTCGATTAAGCCCCTGGTAATTAATACACAACCGGAAACTCCCATCCTTCTTCTTCAAAAACAACACCGGTGCTCACCACGGTGAAACACTTGGCCGGATGAAACCCTTCCCCAACAGATCATCCAGCTGCTTTTTCAGCTCTGCCATCTCTGATGGAGCCATACGGTAAAGTGCCTTGGATATAGGAGTCGTCCTAGGCTCTAACTCAATCGTAAATGGATCCGACTGTGACGGTGGCAATCCCAACAACGATTGAAACACATCCTGGAAATCCCGAACAACCCGAATATCTCTAAATGCAACCTCTCCAACAATCTCCGGCATCACTATCGTCGCCAGATACGCCTCGCAGCCCTTCTCAATCAACTGCTCAGCCTGTATCGCTGAAATCACGAGACTCCTGGAAGTCGGTCTCACCCCCTGATACACCAACCTTCCCGACTCTCGCTCGAACACAACTCGTCCTCGATGACAAGCCAGATGGACCTTGTACCGATCCAGCCAATCCATACCTAGGATGACATCATACAACTCCAGTGGACTGATAATCAAATCTGCTGGCATGGACTCCCCCACCACCAGAACATCCACACTACGAGCCCGCCCGAAAGTAGCTAACGTCCTTCCACCCGCAACCTTAACTACTCCCAGCTGCTCACTAGAATCGCTCCAGATACCGCTACACTCCGCACATTCTGGAGTAATGAAGCTATTCGTAGCTCCCGAATCAAACAACACGTGGGACTCGCAACCGTCCACAACTAAGGTCCCTGCACAAATCCCATGTGCTTTAGGACCCGACACTCTAGCGCAGACACACAATTTTCAAACAGACTAAATTCAATCACCACAAGAATTTAAAAAGAATAAGTCTGAAATTTACCTGTGATCGATTTGGCGTTAGAAACCGCGTGCTCGCCCTCGATGCCCCTACCAACATGTACTAAAAGTCGACTGAACTCCAGGTCGAACTCCCTCACGGTCTAATCTCCCTGAGCCATGTTCAGAAATCTCGACTCCAACCGATCCACCGCCTCCTGCGGGAAATACTTGGCATTAAACTCAGCCAAGAAATCCTCCCAGACCATCTCGGCCTGTACCCTCCTGGCCTCAACACCTCTCCACCAGAGATGCGCGTCACCATCCAGATAGAACCGCCAGATCAACCCTGTATCCCTGTGGACACCTGATAAAGCGAAAATTACGCTCCAACCTTCCCCGCCACTCATCGGCCTCCTCAAGCTTGGCACCACCCGAGAAAAACCCGTGCCAATCCTCTGCATCTGCTCCATCATCCTCAGGTAGGATGGAAGCTCCTCTGCCACCGCCACACCCGGCTGCACAGCAGCCACTCCTGGCTGAACCTAGACACTCCCGGCTGACAACCAGCCACCACTGGCTGCACACCAGCCACACCTGGATGAACACCCGGAGCCAGTACCCCACCTGGTAACCGCTCTATCATCCTCAGGTAGGATGTAAGCTCCTCTGTAACCGGCACACCCGGCTGCACACCAGCCACTCCTGGCTGAACCTAGACACTCTCGGCTGACCACCAGCCACCACTGGCTGCACACCAGCCACACCTGGCTGAACACCGGGAGCCTGACCTGGAGCCGGTACCCCACCTGGTAACCGCTCCAGAATCATTTGCAGCAAACCCGCCAAGCGATCATTTCCATCCTGGGCCACACCTGCGGTAGCACCCCCACAAAAGCCCACCGCACCGCCAGCTACACCGGGACCCACACTAGCCCCACCAGCCATCACACTGGTACTCGTAGCAGCCTCACCCACACACCCCTCCTGAAACGCCTGCGAGTCTGTCACCTGCTCCTGCGTGGTCTCCTGAACCACCCTCGCGGCATCAGACTCACACTGTAGTCCTCGCCCGCGCCCACCATGACCACCTCGGCATCCACGGCCCCCACGACCTCTGCCTCTAGCTACTCTAGCTATCACTCGGCACTAACCAGCAGACTACTAAGTACTAGAAAAACAGAAAGTCATAAACATATACCGTGGAATCTCATTGAAGGCTCGGACGAGATGATCTAGGACTCTAACCCACACAATAATCAATTGACTAAAATACATAACCAATCAATTGCACCCACCCTAGAACCATAAGGGCTTTGATACCAAAATAAAATGACCCGACCTAAAAATTTTAATTTTTACCTTCGGATTACTATCATCACAGATAATAATCCTTAATGGGCCAACACAACCAACGCGGAAACAACGAGAATAATCAAATAATAGTTCAATCAATAAATTTCATACTTTATTAATCCACTAAACCGTTCAACCAATAATCAATTCAATTCTAATACAAATAACCAAACAATAAACCAACAATAAACCAAGTATCAATTCAAGAATTCACTAGCAACCAAGCACTTCTAACTCAAGAGCCATGAAATTTGAGACACTAGATCATCTCTTCTTCCCAGCCATGATTCCACGATCACATTTTCTCTTTACCTACAACACATGGCAAAAAGAGTTGCGTGATTATTATCACAAATACTCAGCGACGCGGTCATCCCGTTTACAGGTTATACACACAGGTATAAGCAAGAGATACAATATCAGGATTAGCATACAAAAAGCATACACGAACAATCAAACAATGAACCAGTCCAGGAGCACTGTGTCGATCGACACAACCACTAGGTGTCGATCAACATACTGCACTTGTGTCGATCGACACACACCAAGTGTGTCGATCGACACGACATCGCAGACACAGGGAACGAGCTTATTCTCTCATGGCTCGAACCCGAATGCGATCCGTCGATCTCCTGCACAATTTCATCCACAAAACACACAAAATCCAATCCAAACAACCACAATCAATCATATTTCATCTAATCCTTTTACCAGATAAACCTACGGTCATGCACTCACATCGAAAAAGGATTGAAAAGAGGATGAACAGCAGAACACACGAACAGCCTCTGATTTCGTCCTCACAGACCTGAAATCAACCACAGTAACAATCCTCTTTGCTCACGAGCCTCACGAACGAGTCTCAATTGATCAATCCTTGTAACGCCCGTGAACCAAAAAGTGGATTTTGGTTGGGTGTGTCGATCGAAAGAGGTGTATGTCGATCGACACAAGTGTTTGTGACTTATGAAAAGTATAGTTCTGGTTGTTGTGTCGATCAACACGGGTGAGGTGTGTCGATCTACACGGGTGACTCGACACGGGTGAGGTGTGTCGATCGACATTAGTTTGAATTAGACCGACAGGTTCGATTTAATTGTCTGGTTTGGTGGGCTGGTTTAGGGAACCTAGGATTAAATATAAAAGGCGCTGAACAGTGAGGGTTCGCCGATTTTTGGCTGTTCTTAAGGAGAATAAGAGGTTTCCCGAGAGAAATCTGTGTGTTTGAGAGAATTGAGTGATTGTGTGAGTAAAGGAGATTCTGGAGGCTGTGTTCTGCGATTTGGATTAAGGATTTTTGGATTCTGGAGGCAGTGTTCTTCGCGTTCCTCGCGTTCTTCGGGTTTCCTCATTCCTTTCCTTCCAGAATCGAGGTGATTACGTGACCGTAGGTTTATCTGGGTAAAAGATTGGATAGATTACGTTTGTTTGTTGTTTTTGGAATGGATTTGTGTGTTTTGGTGCTTGGATTCGTGTAGGAGATCGACAAATCGCATTGGATTCGAGCCATGAGAGGATAGGCTCGTTTCCTGGGTTATGCGATGTCGTGTCGATCGACACACTTTTTCGTGTCGATCGACACGGGGCTCCATGTCGATCGACACCATGGTGGTGTGTCGATCGACACAGTGCTTCTGTGCTGTTCATGTTGATTGTTTCGTGTATGCTTGTTTTATGCTTATCCTGATAATGTATCCCTTGTTTATGCCTGTATGTATAACCTGTAGACGGGATGACCGCATCGCTGAGTATTTGTGATAATACTTGCGCAACTCTTTTTGCCATATGTTGCAGGTATAGAGAAAATGTGATCGTGGAATCATTGCCGAGAAAAGGAGATGATCTAGTGTCTCGGTGTTGTGGTTGTATTGTTAGAATTGCTAGGTTGCATTGTTAGAATTGCTAGGTTGCTAGTAGATTCTGGAATTGATTTTGGTTATTGTTGGTTATTTGATTTTTAAATTGAATTGTTTATTGAATTGAACGGTTTAGTGGGATAATAAAGTATGGGATTTGTTGATTGGTTTGTTATTGTTATTTTAATTGTTTCCGCATTGCTTGTGTTTGGCCCATTGAGGATTATTATCTGTGATGATAGTAATCCGAAGGGAAATATTTTAAAAATTTTGGGTCGGGTCGTCTCATTTTGGTATCAGAGCCCTTATGGTTCTAGGGCGGGTGATTGATTGACTGATTGTGTGAATAGTTGATTGATTGTTGTGTGGGTATGGAGTCCTAGATTATCTCTTCCGAGCCTTCAATGAGATTCCACGGTATGTGTTATTTGAATTTCTGTTTTTATAGTACTTAGTAATTTGCTGCTGAGTGCAGAGTGATGGCTAGAGTTGCTAGAGGCAGGGGTCGTGGGGGCTGTGGAGGCTGAGGTTGTCGTGGTGGGCGCGGGCGAGGACTTTTGAGTGAGTGAGACGCCGCCAGTGTGGCCCAGGAGACCACGCATGAGCAGATGGCAGACTCGCAGGCATTTGAGGAGGGTCTGTGGGTGAGACTGCTACGAGTACCAGTGTGAGGGCTGGTGGGGCTAGTATGGATCCTGAGGTAGCTGGTGGTACGGGGGGTCCAAGTGGGGGTCTTGCCGCAGGTGCAGCCCAGGACCGAGATAATCGCTTAGCGGGATTGCTACAGTTGATTCTGGAGCGGTTACCAGGTGGGATGCTAGTTTCGGGTCAGGCTCCGGGAGTTCAGGTGGGGCTGGTGTGCAGCCAGTAGTGGCTGGGGTTCAGCCAGGAATGGCTGGTGTGCAGCCGGGTGAGGCGGTTGCGATGGAGCTTCCATCCTATCTGAGGATGATGGAGCAGATGCAGAGGATTGACACCAGGTTTTTCTCGGGTGGTACCAAGCCTGAGGAGGCCGATGAGTGGCGGCGGAGGTTGGAGCGTAATTTTCGCTCCATCAGGTGTCCAGAGGAATACCGAGTCGATCTGGCAGTTCACTATCTAGATGGTGACGCACATCTCTGGTGGAGGGGTGTTGAGGCCAGGAGGATGTAGGCCGAGATGGTGTGGGAGGATTTCTTGGCTAAGTTTAATGCCAAGTATTTCTCGCAGGAGGCGATGGACCGGATGGAGTCGAGGTTTCTGAACCTGGCTCAGGGATATCGGACTATGAGGGAGTTCGATTTTGAGTTCAGTCGACTCCTGGTACATGCTGGTAGGGGCATGAAATGCGACCAGGCCCAGGTGAGGAGGTTCCTCAGGGGACTTCGGGCTGATTTGAGGACTCGCTGCAGGGCGAGTAAGTTCGCCACGAGGGCGGAGTTGGTGGAGACGGCTGCTGCAATCGAAGAGGATCTCAGAGAGCAGGTGGTGGTGGTTAGTTCACCGGTGCAGCAGCAGAGGAGGCTGCAGCAGCAGACTAGGTTCAAGCAAGGGCGACAAGCCTACTCAGGGTCAGAAGAGGAAGTGGGAGAGCACTTTAGGAGCTAGTCAGGGCGGTCAGGGTGGTTCAGGATGCTACGGGTGAGGTGGTATGGGCCACAAGGTGGCGGACTATCCGAAGAGGAGAGAGGATCGGGCGGCTCAAGTGTGCTATCACTGCAGGGAGCCGGGGCATATCAAGCCCAGGTGTCCTAAGCTACAGCAGATGGTAGTGGCGGCAGTGCAGCCGTTGGTGGTGCAGCCTTTGGCTTAGATTGCGGTGACACCGCAAGTTTTCACGTCGGCAGAGGCGGGCGGTTCTAGCGCCAAACCGATCACAGGTATAATTTCATACTTGTCTTTTAAATTCTTATGGTGATTGAATTAGTCTGTTTGGAATTATGAGTCTGCGTTAGAGTGTCGGATCTTAAAGCACATGGGATTTATGCAGGGACCTTAGTTGTGGGCGGATGTGAGTCCCACGTGTTGTTTGATTCGGGAGCTATGAATAGCTTCATTACTCTGAAGTGTGCGGAGGGCAGCGGTATCCGGAGCGATTCCAGAGAGCAGCCGGGAGTAGTTAAGGTTGGTGGAGGAAGGACGTTGGCTACTTTCAGGCGGGCTCGTGGTGTGGATGTTCTGGTGGTGAGAGAGTCGATGCCAGCAGATCTGGTTATTAGTCCACTGGAGTTGTACGATGTCATCGTGGGTATGGATTGGTTGGATCGATACCGGATTCATCTGGATTGTCATTGAGGACGGGTTGTGTTCGAGCGAGAGTCGGGAAGGTTGGTGTATCAGGAGGTGAGACCGACTTCCAGGAGTCTCGTGATTTCAGCGATACAAGTCAAGCAGTTGATTGAGAACGGCTGCGAGGCGTATCTGGCAACGATAGTGATGCCGGAGACTGTTGGAGAGGTTGTATTTGGAGATATTCGGGTTGTTCGAGATTTCCAAGATGTGTTTCAATCGTTGTTGGGATTGTCACCGTCACGGTTGGATCCATTTACGATTGAGTTAGAGCCTAGGACGACTCTTATAACCAAGGCGCCTTACCATATGGATCCAACAGAGATGGCAGAGCTGAAAAAGCAGCTGGATGATATGTTAGGGAAGGGTTTCATCCGGCCAAGTGTTTCACCGTGGAGAGCACCGGTGTTGTTTGTGAAGAAGAAGGATGGGAGTTTTCAGTTGTGGATTGATTACCGGGGGCTTAATCGAGTCACTGTGAAGAACAGGTATCCTCTGCCGCGCATTGATTGAGTTGTTGGATCAGTTGCAGGGGGATACTTGGTTCTCCAAAATTTATTTGGGTTCGAGTTACCATCAGATTCCGATTGATGAGGCAGAAATTTGGAAGACGGCGTTCAGGACAAGGTACGGGCATTATGAGTTTGTGGTGATGCCGTTCGGATTGACGAATGCGCTAGCAGCGTTCATGCGGTTGATGAACGGGGTGTTCTAGAAGTATTTGGACATCTTCGTGATCATCTTCATAGATGATATTTTAGTGTATTCGAGGAGTCCGAAGGAGCACGAGGTGCATTTGCGGTTAGTTCTGGAGAAGCTGCGGGAGCAGAAGCTGTATGCGAAGTTGAGTAAGTGCAGTTTCTGGCAGCAAGAGATGAGCTTTCTTGGCCACGTGGTGTCTGCAGAGGGAGTTTCTGAGGATCCGGCTAAGATAGAGGCTATTAGAGGTTGGCCTAGACCGAGGAGTGCCATTGAGATCAGGAGTTTTCTTGGGTTGGCGGGTTATTACCGGAGGTTCGTCAAGAGGTTTGCGAGTATGGCGTAGTCGATGACGAAGTTGACGGGGAAGGATATCCCTTTCTTATGGTCTTTAGCTTGCGAGGAGAGTTTCGGGAAGCTGAAGGAGATGCTGACGAGTACACCTGTGTTGGCATTACCCGAGCCGGGTGAGCCTTACGTGGTGTATATTGATGCTTCAGGAGTTGGTCTGGGATGTGTACTGATGCAGCAGGGAAAGGTTATTGCCTATGCTTCGAGGCAGTTGAGGAAGCACGAGTCTAACTATCATACCCATGATTTGGAGTTGGCTACAGTGATTTTTGCCCTTAAGATTTGGAGGTCTTATATGTATGGCAAGAAGGTGCAGGTATTCACAGACCACAAGAGTCTGAAGTATTTCTTCACTCAGCCAGAGCTAAACTAGAGACAGAGACACTGGATGGAGTTAGTTGCAGACTTTGACCTGGAGATTGGGTACCATCCGCGTAATTCTAATCTGGTTGCAGATGCGTTGAGTTGGAAGAGGGTTGCTTCAGATCAGGAGCGGGATATGGAGGCTCTGGTGAGCAAGATCAGTACCTTGAGGTTGTGTGTGATCTCACAGGAGCCGTTGGGGTTAGAGGCAGCTAACCAGGCAGATTTGTTGAGCAGGATTCAGGTTGCTCAAGGGAAGGATCAGGGTTTGTTTTATGCTTCTAAGGCAGCCGGTTCAGAGTATGTGGTCTCAGCGAGTGGGATGATACTAGTGAGCGGGCGGGTTTGTGTACCCAAGGATGAGGATCTGAGGTAGGAGATACTGAGGGAGGCTCATTCGAGCATGTTATCGATTCATCTGGGAGCGACCAAGATGTATCGTGACCTGAATCGGTATTATCACTGGGTCGGGATGAAGAGAGATGTAGCTAATTGGGTTGTAGCATGCAACGTGTCTTAGTTGGTGAAGGCTGAGCATCAGGTTCCGAGTGGTATCTTGCAGAGTTTACCTATCCCGGAGTGGAAGTGGGATATGATTACTATGGATTTCATGACGGGGTTGCCGGTGTCACAGACTTATGATGCGATTTGGGTGATTGTGGATCGTCTGACCAAGTCAGCATATTTTCTAGCCATCTAGAAGACCGATGGAGCGGTAGTTTTGGCTAGGAAGTATGTGCGGGAGATAGTGAGGCTGTGTCAGACAGGGATCCGAGATTTACCTCAGAGTTTTGGAGGGCGTTTCAGGCTGAGATGGGAACTAAGGTGCATATGAGCACAGCGTATCATTCTCAGATAGATGGTTAGTCGGAGAGGACGATTCAGACATTAGAGGATCTGTTGAGGATGTGTGTGCTGGATTATGGTGGTTATAGGGTAGATCATCTGAACCTGGTAGAGTTTGTGTACAAGAACAGTTACCAGGCGAGTATTGGGATGGCTCCATATGAGGCTTTGTATGGGAGGCCGTGTAGGACACCATTATGTTGGAATGAAGTGGGGAGAGGAACATGTTTGGTGCAGACTTTGTTCAAGAAACAATAGAGAAGATCCGTGTCTTGAGGCTGAACATGAGAGAGGCTCAGGATCGGCAGAAGAGTTATGCCGATAGGAGACGGAAAGAACTGGAGTTTGAGCTGGGAGATTTGGTGTATCTCAAGGCAGCGATGCTGAGGGGTCCTAATAGATCCATTTCAGAGAATAAGCTGAGTTCGAAGTTTATGGGTCCGTTCAAGGTGGTGAGCGGGTTGGGCCAGTAGCTTATCGGTTGGAGTTACCTCAGAGTATGAAGGCTTTTCACAAAGTCTTCCATGTTTTGATGCTGCGGAAGTGACTGCATGAGTCTGAGGAGGTGTTGGCTAGGATTCCGGAGGATTTTTAGCCCAACATGACGTTGGCAGCGAGACCTGTGAGGATTCTCGAGAGGAGGGTCAAGGTGTTGCGTCGGAAGAGTATACCGTTAGTGAGAGTCGTGTGGGACTGTGAAGTATTGAGGAGGAGACTTGGGAGCCAGAAGTGTTGATGAAGAGGAAGTTCTCGAAGTGGTTCGAGAAGCAAGCAGAGGCCTGAGTTTGTCTTTTCTGGTTTTCAGTTTTCTGATAGCATGTTGTTATGTTGTTGTATTGTATTTTGGTTGTTGTTGTAACGAGTATACATTTGGAGATTTAATAAGATGAGTTTGCCTTAGTAAATGTGTTTTATAAGATGGGAGTTCTTATATGTTATGAGTGGTGGGGTCATGTGATGGCTAGGAATGGAAGTTCTATGCGGCTTAGAGCTTGTTCATGTTCTAGGAGTGGCTAGAAATGAGTTTGTTCATGTTCTAGGATTGGCTAGAAATGGAAGCTCTATGCGAGTTAGAACTTGTCTATTCCTAGGGAGAGTCTGGAATAGAGGTTTTATGGTGGTTAGAACTTGTCTATTCCAGGGATTCTGGTGGAAACACCTAGTGGGGGTTGTTTCGGATGACCTAGTGGGGGTCATGGATGTGATGATTATTCCGGGTTGGGGACGTCATGATGGAGCAACGGAGGCGATTCCGATCGACAGGTGCGTATGATGCGCGTTCAGAGTATTGCTCCAGGGGACGGGTGGGTTTCCTGCATACTTGAGGGATGGTGGTTCTCTCTATGGGACGGGTGGGTTCCCTGCATATACTCGAGAGTTGGTGGTTCTCTCTAGGGGACGGTGGGTTCCCTACATATACTTTGAGGGATGGTGGTTCTCTCCAGGGGACGGGTGGGTTCCCTTCACACGTAGCTCAAGGGATGACGATCCTGCGAGTGGGTGTGGTGTATATGTATATGAGTTATGAGTATGAGTTATGAGCAGTAGCGTCTGAGTGTGGTCGTGAGTATGAGACAGAATGAACTTCGGAGATCGGGAGTGGATCTCAAGTGGTGCTGACCGGGTTAGGGTCAGGATTGCAGCGGTGGTGAGACGGTGCAATGGGGCTAGTGTGAGCCTAGTAGAGCTCGGAGATCAGGTTTGATCACGAGTGGTGCTGGCCGAGGGCCAGGTGTGTGTTGTGGATGTCGAGTCTAGGGTTTTTCCTTACGTTTAGAACTTCATTCGGACAACCCTGGTAGCATATGTAGCGCCGTTGGTCGTACATGTTCTTGTTTGATTGTTGGGCGATCAATCGGGCAGCCCTAATCCGGACCAGGGGACGTTTCATCGTTGATGTTTCCGAGAGAATCTGGTCGGGTTTTAGGCAGAAGTGTTAGCCTTAGTGAGACGGAGTTGCGTGATTCGAGGTCGAATCCGTGTTAGTGGGGGAGAATTGTAATGCCCGTGAACCAAAAACTGGATTTTGGTTGGGTGTGTCGATCGACAGAGGTGTGTATGTCGATCGACACGAGTGTTTGTGACTTATGAGAAGTCGGGTTCTGGTTGTTGTATCGATCGACACGGGTGAGGTGTGTCGATCGACACGAGTTTGAATTAGACCGATACGTTCGGTTTAAGTACCCGATTTGGTGGGCCGGTTTAGGGAACCTAGAGTTGAATATAAAAGGCGCTGAACAGTGAGGGTTGGCCGATTTTTGGCTGTTCTTGAGGAGAATCAGAGGTTTTCAAAGAGAAATCTCTGTGTTTGAGAGAACTGAGTGGTTGTGTGAGTAAAGGAGATTCTGGAGGTTGTGTTCTGCGATTTGGATTGAGGATTTTTGGATTCTAGAGGCGGTGTTCTTCGCGTTCCTCGCGTTCTTCGGGTTTCCTCATTCCTTTCCTTTAAGAATCGAGGTGAGTGCGTAACCGTAGGTTTATCTGGGTAAAAGATTGGATAGATTACGTTTGTTTGTGTTGTTTGGAATGGATTTGTGTGTTTTGGTGCTTGGATTCGTGCAAGAGATCGACAAATCGCATTGGATTCGAGCCATGAGAGGATAGGCTCGTTTTCTGGGTTCTGCGATGTTGTGTCGATCGACACACTTATTCGTGTTGATCGACACGGGGCTCCATGTCGATCGACACCATGGTGGTGTGTCGATCGACACAGGGCAGTCTGTCGATCGACACAGTGCTTCTGTGTTGTTCATGCTGATTGTTTCATGTATGCTTGTTGTATGCTAATCCTGGTAATGTATCCCTTGTTTATGCCTTTGTGTATAACCTGTAGACGGGATGATCGCGTCGCTGAGTATTTGTGATAATACTCACGCAACTCTTTTTGGCATGTGTTTCAGGTAAAGAGAAAATATGATCGTGGAATCATGGCCGGGAAGAGGAGATGATCTAGTGTCTCAGTGTTGTGGTTGTATTGTTAGAATTGCTAGGTTGCTAGTAGATTCTGGAATTGATGTTGGTTATTGTTGGTTATTTGATTTTGAAATTGAATTGTTTATTGAATTGAACGGTTTAGTGGGTTAATAAAGTATGGGATTTATTGACTGGTTTATTATTGTTGTTTTAATTGTTTCCGCATTGCTTGTGTTTGGTACATTGATGATTATTATCTGTGATGATAGTAATTCGAAGGAAATTTTTTTAAAATTTTTGGGTCGGGTCGTCTCTATCCTTCTCAAAAATCACCAGAACTCTCTCAAACTCTCTGATTTCTGATTCTCTCCCAATTCTCTCTGTTTTCTTCTGAAAAACGCGGTCCAACGCGTCGTTTCACTTAAATATCGAACCTTAGGATTCCCTAAATCGATCGCCAAACCGCGCGATCAAAAACCGAATCTGTCGATTCAATTTAACCCTGTGTCGAACAACACACTCCACTCGTGTCGATCGACATAACGCCCAAAACCCGATTTCTCACAAATCCAAAACACTCGTGTCGATCGACACACACACCCTGTGCCGATCGACACCCAACCAAAATCTACTTTTTGGTTCACGGGTGTTACAAAAATTTACAAAAAATATTGTTTTTTATAGATAATTCAATTTTTAAACAATACATTATATCAAAAAAACATCAAACGAAGAAAAATTGATAAAATATAAAATGAATTAACACAAAAAATAAAATCTGTCACGTTATGTTCTTTCTATGGTAGGGTGTATATACAGTTTATGTTTATGGTGGGTCAGAAAGAAAATTTTGTTCAAAAGTTATTTTTCTTAGTCATAAAAATTTATCGCTTACTCTTTCCGTTTTAAAATATAATTTATTTTACCTGAAAACGTAGATATTAAAAAACTATTTTTCTATTAAAAAGTATTATTTAATAAAAATAATTTGACCAATCACACAAAAAACTATAAAATACTAGTATTCCTATAATATTCAATAAATTTAAAAAATACCTAGAATTATTAAAACAACTTATATTTTGAAACAAAAAAAAACCTCCAAAACAACTTACATTTTGAAACAGAAGAAGTCTATTTTCCGTATTTGATGTATATTACACAAAATCATTCTATCTTGAAAAAACATCGTCGACAATTCTTTGGAGTAAATCTCAACAACCAACATGAATAAAATAAGAGGCAATTACAAAAATACCAATTTTTATGTGCACATTTGTAAGAATGCCACTTAATAGTGTTCATTTGCAAAAATACCACTAATTATAGATTTATAAAACCTATATCTTAAAATTCTAAACTCTAAAAAATATTTTGATCCCTAAACCCCCTAAACCCTCAAAACTAAATTATAATAGAAAATAGTTAATCCAAACATAAATAATATAAAGAAAAAATAATTTTCAAAAAATAGTATTTTTGCAAATATTTTAAAAATATAGCAATTGTAAAGTGACATTTGAAAGTGGTATTTTTTGAAATTTCTCATAAAATAAATAACCTCATCATCTTTCTTCTCTTTAGTTTTTTTTTAATGCATTGACCTTCTGTCTTTATATATGATTTTGTTGATTCTGTCTATTTCTAATGCATTGACCTTCTGTCTTTGTATATGATTTTGTTGATTCTGTCTAAAGTTTACTAAGTTCATTCGACATAACATATATTTTGTTTTGACGTTGTAATTAGTTTTTTCGGTGAAATCATATTATATGTTTTAGCTATGCAGATGATCCACGCCATGACTGTCAGTTCACATATATTTTAGTGCATTGTTGGTTAGATATTTTGTATAAACTAAAATAGAATTTGGTGATACATAAGTTTTTATTTTAAAATTTCATTAGATTAAGAGAAATAATTTAATTTTTTACTAGTTAATTATTATTGAGAAATTTTGAGAAATGCCACTTTTGAAGTTCTATTTTTTTAAAAATACTACATTTTCAAAAATTTTGTAAAAATGCCACTTTTAAAAATTATGTATTCATTATATTATTTATGTTTTGGTAGACTATGTTGTATTATGATATAATTTTGAGGGTTTATGGTTTGTTAGAGGTCAAAATATTTTTTAGGGTTTAGAAAATTTGAAATTTTTTAAGAAATGTCACTTTTCAAGTGTTAATTTTCAAAAATGCCACCTTTTAAAAATCTTTATAAAAATACCATTTTTTCATTATATTATTTGTGTTTGGGTTAACTATGTTGTATTAGGGTTTAGTTTTGAGGGTTTAAGGGGTTTTAAGGGTCAAAATTTTTTTTAGGGTTTATAATTTTAAGATTTAGGCTTTAAAAATCTTTAATTAGTGGCATTTTTGCAAATGAACACTCCTAAGTGGCATTATTGCAAATGTACACACCAAAAGTGGTATTTTTGCAATTATCCCTTAGAATTTTAAGATTTAAGATTTAAAAATTCATAATTTGTGCTATTTTTGCAAATAAACAATATAATGTGGCATTTTTGCAAAGTGACATACTAAAAATAGTATTTTTGCAATTACCCCTTGATTATTTATATTTGCAAAAATGACCAATTCCTTATAAATACAAAATAATATTTAAAATAATATTAGTTGTTTCTCTAATCTATAATGCATGAACATGAAAATATGAACTGATTTAGAACCATTTTGATATTAATGTTTATAATTTGAAAATAAATATGTTTATTTAGAATTTTGTGAGCTACTTTGACAGTTGGATATGTATTGTTGTTTAAATAATCATTTATGATTTTAATAATAACAACAATCAATTTTATTCTATAGTAATGATAAATAATCTCTATTGAGTTAGAATAATCGCGTAGCGCCATGTGTTTTAGATCAAATTTTTCCGTGGTCGACGGTGAGCTTGGCTCCTAGTTCAGATTTGGCCACTCTCATTCTTTCCATGTCTAATGCTTGAGGTGGTGTTAGATGTGAGTAGAGGTTTTTAGTTCATTTTCCCTTAAAGGTTGGTGTTTGGTGCTCACTTGGTTTGGTCTGGTTCTCTTTGGCCTAGGTGATAATTTGTGGAAGCTCGGGTGGTCTTCTGACAATCTAGTCGACGACTTTTCAGTCTTCTATTTGCCGGTCATTTTTTCTCTTCTCTTGGTTTCTCGGTTCTGTTGGAATGGACATGCTGTAGTTGTCTTTTCGCTCTGTCTCTTCCTCTCCTCTTTGATTTCTGATTTGTGTTGATCCCTGTCTATGTTTCTCTAGTCCTTTTTTGGTGCTTCTAGTCAATAGCTCGGTCTAGGTTGCTCATGTTCTAGTATTCGTAGGCGTGTTCATCTTGGGTTCGGTTCGGTTCTTATAAGCTCTCTATTCAAGGCATTGTCGGGTTTTTGGTTTTTTCGATAGGTGCATATTTTGGTCTGGTTGCTTAAGGATGCTGCTATTGTGTTGCCCTACTTCCGCTAAGGGTCATCAATGGGTGTTAAGGAATGTTGGTTTTACGGGATGCTTCGTTTTTTGGTTTGATGACGAAGAGTATTTTTCTCAAATACGATTGGGAGATGTGTTATGTTTTTGCGGTTTGCCCCTTTTTAGTCCAGCGGTTTTTCTCGGCATGTGAGACTCTTTGGATTGTTTGGAGATTATCGTCGATGTGTCATATTCTTTGACACGATCGCCGGTTTTGACAATTAAACTTCTTATTTGTTATGAATTGTTGGCGGTTCACGGTTCCGAAGCAGTTTAATATATTTTTCATATTTTAGCGTATATTTCTGAAACAATTTAATATATTTTTGTATTTTAGCGTTTATTTTGTATTTGTCGAGTTATGTGGTAGTCGTTAAAATTATTCACATTGTTTATTTTATTATGCATAATTCTTTTCCCAGTTTTCGGTATACAAAGTTTTTAAAAGTTAATAGGTCATGTTTAATGTTAAAAAGTTGAAAAATAATAATAATAATAATAATAATATTGATAATAATAATAATATTCATAATAATAACAATAATAATATAATAATATAAATTTTGAAAAATGTCATTTTTGAAATACTATTTTTTTTAAATATCATATTTTTGAAATTTTGACAAAAATACTACTAATATAATATTATTTATTCAAAATGTCATTTATATTTGGGTTTAGTTTTTAAAGTTTTAAGATTTGTTAGGGTCTAAAAATTTTTAAAAATTTAAAATTTAAAAATTTAAATTTTTTTAATTTGTGATATTTTTAAAAATAGATAATTTATAATGATATTTATGAAGTTGTATTCTCGAAATCTCCCATAATAATAAGAAGAAGATGTGTGAACCGTACCTTGTTATTTGACTAATCTACCCTCCCAGCAGCCGTGTTGTTAGACTTTAGACCCGATCAAAGGTTCTTATGTTGATTATTAATTAAATATGGGTTTTAAATACTTTTCAACAAACTACGTAATCATAATTATCACGCAAAGAATTACGCGTGACACGTACTGAAAGATTCCACATGTCACTCTACATCGTCATGGGTATAGTTAGGAGCTCGCCACGTTAATTAAACGTTCTTGGGCGAATCATCAAATTAGTCAAACCTCGATTGTTCTTCTAAGTTTTCGAACATCTTCAGCAAATACATAGTTAATAAATTTTCAATAATTTATTTGAAGTGAAATCCAACGAAATATATAATCTTTCTTTCGCGAAAAATATAAATCAAAACCTGGTTGATAGGAAATCAATTAATGCTATTACAGCTCACAAGTTGACGAACTGATGAATATTAGCAAAAAGAAAAAATCGTTCAGTGTCATATTATGTTGGATAGATGATAAAGACAGAACATAAAACTAGGATCCTTTTTAATTTTCTAGGGCATAGAATCATGATTTGCATGGTTGGTCCATAATAAAGGTAAAGTTTTATTGGCCTTGTTTTTGCTTGCAAATAAGTGGTCCTAAAAAGCAAAAACTAATAATCAATGGGATTAACAAGAAAAGGAAAAATCCTAAAAAGCTTATTATATACGTATTAAAAACAACATTCTACGTTAACTAATGTTTTTATGCATTAGACAATTCACAAAAATTCTTGAAACATATAAAGAATATCGATTTAGAGTTCAATAAAATCTATTCTAAAATTCAAATTACGAATCTATAATCACTTTTATCAAAAAAAAAAAAAAATCTATAATCACTCAAAAACTAAGCACAATTAATAGAATTACCGATTTAGAGTTTTAATATACGTATTACTTGTTTTTATACAAATAAATCTAATAAAATATATTCCCTCTGTTTCATATTAGTTGTCATTCTACATTTAATTTTTTGTTTCATATAACTTGTCATTTTATATTTTCAATGTACATTTATGACTAACTTTTCTATTTTTATCTTTACATTTTTAGTTTATTAACTAAACATATCAAATAAAACAAAGTATTAATTAATGGTAAAACAGAAAATTTAATTATTTTCTTAATTTGTGTGAAAAATTTCATAATTATAACTAAATTGAAATGGAGGGAGTAATTTCTAATTCAATTAATACAATTGGTCATTTAATTAACCAACTCTCGCAGCGATGATTAATTATATTTAAGCAACTTAAATACACAACTCTAGCATACAAATAGATAGATAGATATGCATTATTTACATCAAGATTCGATAATCTAACTCCATGAATAAGACTCGGAATTACACCAAGCTTATTGTCATACGGTTTCAAGGCTTACGGCTTGAATGAATCGAAGTTTGCCACACAAAGTTGCGGAATGACTTTGTGATAAGAACACGAATCAATATCTGTGTGAACACACACAAAGACATAGATCCCACTTGTTTTCTAAAAGAATCACACACAATAAAAAAGACAAGCAAACAAAACCTAAGGTTCAGAAAAAAAATCTCTCTTTTGTTTTTCCAAAAATTCTATATATTTTTACAATGAATGGAGAATGAGCTTATATAGGCTCAAAAACAAATCATCAAGTAAATCAACATAAATACAAAATAAATCAAATTAATTACAGAAATCAATCAACAATTAAATACAATGAAAGATTGACCAATTGACATTAATGGAGATTGTTTCTTTGTATCTAGATATTTTCTTGATATATCCATGAATCAATGGTCTTCTAGAATCTTTGAATTTTGGACTTGATTTGCATTGAATCATTTTTTGATGCGCCATGGATATAAACAATATTTTTGAGACTACATCACTCCATAACTCAAATCTTGTAGGTTATAACGTTAAATTCACCTACTACTAGTTCCAATCATTTAATCAAGTGATGTTCAAGTAATAATCAATTTGAATTCAATCACAAGTTGGCAAGACAAACAACATACGATATATAGAAGCAAAGATGAACACTCTATCTAAACTCTTGAACATAAACAATTCATATCTATTGACTCATGATAAACTCCAAATCGGAAGATCTATGGAATTCTGGAATAAATTCATCATCTCTCTTTAGATTTACAAATCAAAACCTTTGAATATGTTCAAAGGTCGAACAATTCTGAGGTTGATTGCTTAGCAAAATCAACTCGCTATCATGTATCCCTCAATTCCCGGTCTAATCAAGTTTAATAAAAAAATCTCAACCTTTGACCATAAAAAAGAGAGGATAAACCTCTTTAAAATCCGTTGAACTCAACAATCAAACTACTCAATCATGGAAAGATAAACCATAACGAGGATAGAGTGAAGAAATTGCATAATTAAAAAAAAAAATCAGAAAGCTTCTCTCTTTTGGTACAACGAATATCTTCTCTTTTGAAACAAAGTGTGAAAGGTGTAATCACGTACGTCATTGGTGATTAGGCCTATGTTTATTATCCATAATCGAAAATCGAACGACAACTGGCCTAAAAATACCCGAATCAAACTTAACTAACAATACCAAATTACCCGAACATACCTTATATTTTCAAAGTTTGGATATATGAACAGAAGAGTACCCAATATTTCCAAAACATAAGGCAATTTATAGATATTTCGGTTATAAGTCACACATGTTCAGGAAGTTTGGGTAAAATTTTCAATCTCTTTTTTTATTTTTTAGTTTGAGTATTTTACTTGAATTACTCAAAAATTACCCCAAAATTACCTAAAAACAGAACCGAAATCTTTAAATTACTCGACTATTTTTGGTTATTAATCGGTTGTCAACAAGCCTATCCAAACCGACCCAAAACCCAAAATCTAAATTACCCTAATGGTTCCTGAACTTATATACCCAAACACCAAACCAAAACCGACATGAATTCATGAATCCCCATGACTAGTGGTGGCGATTTTTGTGATTTTTTGTGTTTTAATAGATGTGGAAGCCGGTTAAGAAAAAATCCAATAGAATTGAAAGATATTCTTTGATAAACTAGGAACAACAAAGACGATTTTAGGAATTGAAATGTTTAGAGGCATAAAACAGAAGAAGCTTTTCTTCATTAAAATTGTGTAATCACTTTTTTCGCTAAAACTGCAAAATTAAGGCTATGGCCAAAACTAGAGAATTATGTTTTTCCTGCCATAACTGTAAATCAAGTTATCTTGCCAAATTTGTAGAATCACATTATCTAGCCAAAAGTTGTACAATTATGTTTTGAAGTAAACTATGTTTTATATCAAAACTGAAAATCATGATTTTTAGCTAAAAATGCATAATCACATTTTATAGCAAGACCTAAGAAATCATGTTTTCTCACAAAATCCTAAAATTATATTTTCCCATCAAAACTATAGAATCTCGTTTTCTACCAAAATTGAAATACTACATTTTCTTGCCTAAACATGTTGTCCTACCAAATAGATGAAAACTCATTTACCAGCTAAAATTTTGTTTCGCCGCCAAAAATTATGAAATTTGAATCTCCTGCCTGTGACGAGACGCCTACGAACCAAATTTAGGGATTTTGGTCGTGTGTCGATCAACGCAGGTGGTTTGCGTCGATCGACGCAAGTTAAATTGAACCGACATGTTCGGTTTTAATCGTCGGTTTGCAGGCCGGTTTAAGAAAAATCCTAGGATTGCCTATAAAGAGGTTGTGGCCGCGTTTTGGTGGAGATTTTTCAGTTCTAGAGAGTTTACAGAGAGTTTTGAGAGAAGATTTGAGAGAAAAGGAGAATCACTGTTGATTTCTTCCTGTTCTTGATCCTAAACGCTCGGAGTGTGTGTTGGGAGGCTCTGGATTGGTGAACTGGTGCTCATCCTTTGCAAAAGAGGAGACGATTTTTGATTGGAGATCTGATTTCGAGTGTTCTTCGTAGTTTCATTCCTTTTTCCTTTCCAGAACCAAGGTGAGTACGTGACCATGGCTAATCTGGATAAAAGAATTGATAGGATGCGATTGATTGTGTTGTTTTTGTGGATCTGTGCTTGTATTGGTGGATTTTGTGCAGGAGATCTATGTGATACGTTTTGGAATCGATCCATCAGAGTATATGTTCGATTCCTAGACTTTGCGATGGTGCGTCGATCGACACATGAGCTGTGCATCGATCGACAAACGAGCAGTGCATCGATCGACACTGGGATTGTGTGTCGATCGACGCATGGTCTGTTGTGCTGATTCTAGTGTCTCGATTGGTTGTTGTGATTGGATTGTTTAGAATCGATAGGATGATGTTCTATAGAATTGGTGGAACTGTTGTTGAATTGGTTTATTTGAAATGATTTTGTTGAGTTAATTCGTTATGGAATTGGATTGATTATTTTATGTGATTTCCGCTGTTGTTGATGTGTTGGTTTGATCGGATATTGAGAGTTAATGTTTATGGGAATATTAATTCGACTACAATGTATTTTAAAAAAAAATGGATTGGGTCATTTCACTGCCAAAATTGCAAGGTAGCGTTTTCTGTAAAATAGTGTAATTGAGTTTTTAAATTGAGGCACAAAAAGGGCAAAGTCGCGCTTTTATGCCAAAATTGGAGAATCACGTTATGTCTACAAAACTACCATATAACTTTTCAACAAAAATCAAGGATCTTGTTTTTACACAATGTTTGAATTCCGATTTGACAGTTAAACACGAGGTTTCATTTTTCCGCTAGAAATGTGGAATTCTATGTTTACACCAAACCACAAATCTCAAAGTAAAAACTTAAATTAAATACAAACAAACATCAAAATACAAAAATATGGATGAGGCATCTTGATGTTGCATCTACATCCATATTCAAAAACTAACAGGAGATAACATAAAAAGCAATTCTACTATTGGGTAACAATTGATTGTTTTGTTCATGTTTGCTGTTTTTATAATATGTTTACTTTCTACACTGACAGATAATTTATAAAAAAATATTACTAAAACTAAAAAAAAGTAGATGAAGAGATTCGAAATAATGTTATTTTCAATACAATTTTAGAGTTGGAATAGAAATTACTCCCTCTGTTTCTATATGATTAATTTTCTAGAATTTTTACACATATTAAAAAAATATATTAATTTTTGATAATAAATGCATTATTTTTGTGCTAAACAATTTGTTATAACTTTTAGTCAATAGTAATTCAACAAATCAATTAATATACCTTGAAATTCATAATTCATCATCATAATTTCATAAAAATTATATAGAAAATGTAAAAAATCAATATTTTATAAACAATTTTTTTCTAGAACATCAATCATTTAGTAATAAAGGAAGTATTATAGAATTTTTTTTTGTCAAAATAGTGTTTGGAGTATCTCTTAGAATAGAGGGTTTGAGATGCTATCATAATCCCTTATTCATTGCTATTCAAATATACTCATTTTTATATCTAGATAATAAATAAATAAATAAGAGTAATTCTAAAATATAGTTTATTTTGAAGTTTTGTTTAAAAAAATACCACCGTTAATCTCTTTTTTTATATTGTTGTGATTTATTATTTGTTACAAATTATAAAAATTATTATAAAGACGATTGTATTACGGATAATTCAATCTGAATCTTATATAAGCCCACGATATACGGTATTTTATGCTTCATGCTTATGATAGATAACTTCTACTTTTAATACTTGGAATCCCTCGCGAACGGCTCTGCTTGCATTACGCTGAAGATCTATTGTAAGTTTGTCTCCATTAGTCTGCATGATTATTATTAGATCGTATTTTCTGGGAACCGAACATCAGACTTCCTAGTGTAAAAACATTAATGAACCATTGGTCAACAACTAGATAAAAGGGACTTCTACACCACCATCAGTTTAATAAACCAAAATTACTACCAAAAGTTTTGTTTTTTTTTAAATACCACAAAAATAAAATTAGGTTTAAACTTTCAAAACTAAACTCAAACTCTCCCCCTCCACCCCCAAAAAAAATTTATTCTAAATCTAAAATAGTTAATCTAGACCCAAAAATTTAAATTATAAATCTTTGCCAATCAAAATTAATATTTAAAGTATTTTTGAAGAACAAAAACTTTTGGTTGTACTTTTAGATTATTAAACTAATAATGGTCTTTTGGAAAAAAATTCAAATTGTGGTATTTGAAAGAATTTCTAAATAAATAATAGGTAGATCCTAACGATGACATATATTTTATTCTTTTGCGTTCACCATGTCAATAATAAACATATGCACTGAGTTACATATGTAAATCATGTACCAGAATATTTGAGTACATAATTTAAAGTGGACATAAACGCATACATAAATATTTTTGTTTTCTGCGATAAAAGAGCTTTTTTATCATCAGAGATCGAATATGATATATGGTTGAATATCTCATGTACAACATTAAAACTTGATAGACGGTGTGCAAACTGACCTAAGAGTTCAAAAATAATCGAAATGAAAAGTGATCCTATATATATATATATTTTTTTATTTTTTTTGTTAATGTTACTAGAATTTAAACTTTGTGAAACTAATGTGGGATGAGATGCAAAACAAAATTCACTTATAAAAATAAAAAGATTGCACAGATGATTTACGAAGTTGCTTCATCAGAATGAACAAAGCATGTCTCCCAGTGAATTGAAGCTTTTGCTTGAGTGAAGGCTGGAGAACAATCAATCCTAAGAAATTGGCTTCAAAGAAAAATCTTGATTTTGAGTTGTATCAACGCAATAATTTGAGAAATGTTGCGATGAAGTCTGAATTTACTCTTTACTTTTCTTGTAAACTTAATATATATGAAACTGGAACACGCGTGGTACGCGAATTAGGTTATTTTTTATCAACTTTTTTAAAAATTAGTTTTCTAGTATATGAATGCTATGTTTAAATTTCCATTTTCAAACGTAGATTTTAACTATACTATAATATAATATGCGTATACTTTTAAACCAAAATATTAATTGTTAACTCATTTTTTTTTTTGGTCAAAATTTTGTTAGCTCTCATAATTAATTAATGTGTATATGTGTATTTTTTGTATATATGTGTATTTTTTGTAACATCTATGTTACAAATACTTTTATTTTTTAATAAACCATGGGAAGAGTTCTGAACATTTGCTTCATAATTTCTTTGGTATCTGAATACAGACTTTGGATATTCCGATTTAAAGAATAATCCTCAGTACCAAAAAGAGTTTGAATCCAGAACACAAAAAACCAATCATTTGTATTATTACTAGGCTACCACACGTTTGGTGTAAACATAGTCGTTTAAAAAATTTAAGGAAATTCCAAAAAATCTACGAGAACTTGCGGCCATCGAGCGGTGAAGGCTCACAAAGCGAATGCATAGAGATTGAGAAGGACGCAAACCCTTCTCACTGGGACAACTTTAACTTTGATCTCAACAGAAATAGCTCAAACCATTGATTCCAATGAAAGGGAGTGGAAGTAAAGACAACAATTCCAATACTTTTTAGTAGGGGTAAGAGAAAACCCGAAACAAAACAAACTAAACCAATCCGATCCAACTAAATCTAAACTGATTTAAACTAGATATACAAGCAATGTGGTTATTTTCTTCTTAACACAAATGGTTAATTACGCTAAATCCATAAATCAAAATTTCTTCAATTAAATATAATATAGAGAAATTTTGAGTAATGTTATTTTTGAAATATCACTTTTCAAAAATGTCACTTTTTCAAAATCTTTGTAAAAATGCCACTTTTTAAAAATTATTTATTCATCATATTATTTATCTTTGAATTAACTATGTTGTATTAGGGAATAGTTTTGAGGATTTAGGTTTGTTAGGGGTCAAAACATTTTTTAAGATTTAGAATTTTAAGATTTAGGCTTTAAAAATCTATAATTTGTGGTATTTTTATAAAGTGGCACAGCAAAAGTGTTGAAGTATCACTTTTTAAAAATGCCACTTTTTCAAAATCTTTGTAAAAATGCTACTTTTTAAAAATTATTTATTCATTATATTATTTATGTTTGGATTAACTATGTTGTATTAGGGAATAGTTTTGAGGATTTAGGTTTGTTAGGGATCAAAACATTTTTTAAAATTTAGAATTTTAAGATTTAAGTTTTAAAAATCTATAATTTGTGGTATTTTTGTAAATAAACAACCCAATGTGGTATTTTTATAAAATGACACACCAAAAGTGTTGTAAATAAATATATACGAAATAAAACTTAAACTAAAAGACTTATCACCGTTAAACAATTCCTTAAATCCACCATCTCGATGTGAAGAACATTTCTTTCTCCTTCCAATCCTTGGTAACAAGGGCATAAAGGCATGAAGGCTTTTTGAAAGAGCCACATCAACTTGGCCCATGGCCGAATCACACATCACTTTTCTCTCTTTCTCCAACTAGCCGGAAGAGGCGCTCAAGAACAGACAACAAACAAAGATGTGTCAAGGATACTTTAAAACAGGGGAGAAATGGGGGAACTAAAAAGGATACTCTGAAATTTATGGATCAAGGTTGAATCCTTATCCGAGGATCCCTGGTGGAGCATGAATAAGTAGCATAAGATAAATCAATAATAAGACACATCTGATTTCAATTGCAATTAATCTAACTTCAAAATATGTAGCAAGAGATAACAATTTTTTTTGGAGATCTTTGCATACATAAGTTTTGTAAATTCTCTGTTAACTATTTATAGATCTGCTCTGATTGGTATCTATATAATTGATTAAATGAACCAACAATTTTCTTAAATTTATTATTTTTATTTTAGTTTTTTAAATATCACAAACCTAGTTAAAGTATATAAATATAGTGATTTATGATAATACTATATAATAATACTTCAATAAATTAATAATGTTATAATTTTAAAAATTTATGAATTTATAGAGATAAATATTACGATATTGTTGGCTATAAATTAACAATATTGGAATTTTAAACTTTATAAAAAGTTAACAATACTATATATTACAATATATTTAGAAATAGTTATATGTAACGAATTAATTATGCATTTATAATTTTTTACAGATGTTGGATACATATAAAAAAGGCATAAAATTTGTTGATGTAATAAATAAAGTTAAAGATAAAACTCCAACGTAATTTCAATTTTAACTAAAAAATAATAATCATATTTTAATATATTATTATAGTTATATATGGATAAACATATGTGATATTAATATATAATATTATCAGATCCACATATTTACATTACAAAATTGAAAAAATATTATTTTATAGAATTATGTTAATTTTTATATCAGTTTTTTTTTCTTTTTTTTTGACATTTTTATATTGGTTCAATTCGAAATCAATAATTTTATTATAAAAGTTATACTGTAATTGTGTTACCACCCAAATAATTTTTTTTAAGTTGAAATTTTACCATCTAAGTTTCTATCCATATCTTGTATATATATTTTTAGGTTCTATCCATATATTGTATATATCTTGTTTAAAAAATGTCATAAATAAACCTTAAATATATAGTACTATCTTTATAACTTATGTAATCTGAAGTAAAATTAAACTTGCTAAAAATGGTTTGGTACATTGTATTAATCAAATATAGAAATGAAATGTTTAAAAGTTTTTTTACCGCATGAACAAATATTAAGACAAAGATAAATGAAAACAAGAAGAAGTGTCGCAATGCATGATAAAATTTATAATTGGACTGTCTTTAAGTTGAAGACATTTATTACTCTTATACATTTTCCCCACTCCCTATCATGGGTCCACTTTTAACCATAATCATCTAACCATAGTTAAATCATCAACGCTCCCTGCCTGTTAAACATCCTCATTTTTATTGTTTTTATATATTTATTAATATTTATTTCTCCTATTAATTATTTTATTCTCTCTTTGCAACAACATTCATCACCAGATTCACTATTATCTTATAACATCTTCTTCTTCTTCCAAAAGTTATATATTTCTTAAACATATTAAAAACTATAAAATGATCCCCATGAGTTGATTAGCTCTTCTTTTGAGTTTTCCAGTTTTTTTTTTTTTTTGAGTTTCTGAGCTTACCACAAACCCTAATTATCGTTTTTTTTCTCACAAGATTTTCTTGAAAAGAAAAACAAAACAAAAAGCCGTAGATGCCTAAACTTTGAAGCAATGGATATGACTCCTAAATCTCCTGAACCAGAATCCGAAACTCCGACCCGGATCCAACCAGCAAAACCCATCTCCTTCAGCAACGGAACCATCAAACGCCACCACCACCCACTCGCCGTCACCTACAAAGAATGCCTCAAGAACCACGCGGCGGCGATTGGAGGTCACGCGCTCGACGGTTGCGGCGAATTCATGCCTTCTCCTAGTTCAACACCTTCCGACCCAACTTCCCTCAAGTGTGCAGCCTGTAGTTGCCACCGTAACTTCCACCGCCGTGACCACGACGATTCCTCCGCCGTACAACCACAGATTCTCCCTCCATCTTCCACCACCACCGCCGCAATCGAGTATCAACCTCACCACCGTCACCACCCTCCTCCACCACCTCCTCCACTCCCTCGAAGCCCTAATTCATCTTCTCCTCCTCCTATCTCCTCCTCCTACATGCTCCTCGCTCTCTCCGGTACCAATAAAACCGCCGGAAACAACTTACCTTTCTCAGATCTCAACTTCTCCGCCAATAATCTCTCAACTCACCACCATACACCAGGTTCCAGGAAGCGATTCAGGACGAAATTTAGCCAAAATCAGAAAGAGAAGATGCACGAATTCGCCGATCGAATCGGATGGAAGATTCAGAAACGCGACGAAGACGAGGTACGCGATTTCTGCCGCGAGATCGGAGTTGATAAAGGTGTACTCAAGGTTTGGATGCACAATAACAAAAACACTTTCAGTAACAACCGCCGTGAAAACCACAATTTCTCCGCCGTGCAGAGGATCGATAACCACCACATCGCGGTTGCCGGCGGCGAGAACAACAACAATAACGCCGATGATGATGGTAGAAGTGGTTTAGCACACGATCTTCACCACGGTGGTGGTGGTGGGAGATTCGAGAGTGATAGTGGCGGCGGAAACGCAAACGCCTCGTCGTCTTCGTCGTGAAGAAGAACAAATCTTGTCGTTTTGCAGGGAAAGATTAATAAGGAAGCTTAAGCTTGCTTAGCTTTAGATCATAGAGAGTAAGCACTGCTATTATCATCGTTAATACGTTTATTAATATTAAATTAAACTCTCTTTTTTTCTTTGTTTTTTCGGATTTTAAATTGATCCAAGTAACACGATGTTGTCCGAAGGAGGTAATAAGATAATGTTCCAAAAAGAGTTCATTAAATTCTGAATTAAAAGGAATTTATCTCAACTAATCTACACTATTAATTAATTCGGTGATGTTTTAATATGATAAATTTTGGTAAATCGAATATGAACCCTAATTTTGTACTTTATCAAATGATCAGAGGAAGAAAGTGCAGGTTTCCCAAAAAACAACTAATAAATTAGTGGGATTTTAATAAGTCAATTTTGGTAAATCAAACATGAACCCTAAAATGTGAGTGGGTTCTAGTTGCAAATGATGTACTTTATCAAATAGATTAGTGTAAATTAATTAGTTTTTTTTTTATAGTAGTAATATATTTTGGCTTCTTATCTTTAAAGTACTTTGTCGCTTAATTTAATATGAGATCGAACTAAGATCTAGGTGTCCTTTTCGTAAATGTCCCTTTATTCTTTGAGAAAAGAGAGTTTTTTTTTTTTTTTTAATGTTGATTTTTCTGATATTATAATTTCCAATGATTACTCTTCTTTTGTTTATTGCCATCTGATAAACCCAAGATTCATTGGATAATCCATTTTAATTTCCTCATTAATCCATTTTCTTCTCGTCCTTACATTCCCACTATCCGTTTTTGGTATATATGCTCAAGTTTTTTCATGATTCTTAAAGTACAAACAAGCATATCTTACTATATAATTGGGATCTAACTATTTTTATTAAAGTGCAATATATAGGGTTTTGGGCGTGGAACTAATCATCAACTTTACGAATAATTTAAATAACTTTCCATTTGGGAAACGTAGAGATGCAGCCGTGATTATGCAATAGACTTAACTAAGACAATTAGATACCAGTCGTGATTAACAAATGTCGGCTTACCAAACAAAAAAAAGTAATTAGATTCAAGTATTGTGGAAGCCCTTTGTTCGAAGTTATAGTTAAACAATTTCGGATAAAATTTAACAAAACGAAGATTTAATATTCTTTTACAAAGCTTGAGATTTCATTTCTATAAAATGTCTTATATTGCTTACTTATGATTGCGTAATAAAAATGTTTAGATAGAATCATTCATCACAATCTCGTATGTAAAGAGAAAAACTATAAGCGTGTGTAAATTGAATAGTATGCTATTCTCCTTGTCCTATTTTATTAGATGTTTTTAGAAAATTTTATTTATTCTATTTTATTTGATTTTTTCATGTTTTTATGCATAATTTATATTAATTAAATATATTATGATTATTTATATTCTGCAATATATTTTTCTATTGATTAAAATGTTTTTAACTAAGTAATAAATAGTATTTTAATAATTTTTTAATTTTTGCACATTCAACTAAAATATCTTATAAAATGGGACAGATGGATTATCATTCATCATGATTTTATGTATTATAGACCGTTAAAATTCATTGGTTTTGAATAATAATATCAATATAATTAAGAAATAATTATAATAGTCATATCAAAAACAGAGAAAATAATTAAAATATTAGACTTAATAATATTATCATTATATTTGAATAATAATCAAAATATTTTGTAATGACAACATAGAAGGATAAAAAAAAAAAAAAATCGATCATTGCATTTCTGTAAACGGAATTTGTTAAAATTAATATAAACAAATAAAAATATGGAATAATTACAAAATATTATTTTTGGTGTTTTAATTTTCATAAATGTCACCACAGTTTGTTTATTTGCAAAAATATCATTAATTAAAAAAATTTAAATCTTAAATCTTAAAATTCTAAACTGTAAAAAAGTTTTGACCTTAAACAAACCCTAAAAATTCAAAATTAAATCATAATACAAAATAGTTAACCCAAATTAAATGAGATATTGAGTAAATAATTTTGAAAAAATAATATTATTACAAAAATTTTGAAATTTTTTTTTATTTAAAATAACACTTAAAAATGATATTTTTCAAAAATTCTTTAAAAATATTTGCAATTATTTAACACATTTCGTGAAGTCACAAATCTCTTTTCGTGGTGGGGTCAAAACTTTAACACAGGCTGAGGTTATGGCCCTAACTGCCATATACCATGTGCACAGTGCACCACTTCCTAATTTGAATTTTTCCTGACGTAACTTAACAAAATCGTACATTTTATTTTATTCTTTATATATCCGATTTAATATATGTAAAATAACGTAGGTCGACCTAATTTTCAATAAATTTAATACGTGTGGATCGGTAAGTATTTTTTTTTTTTTTTGAAAATTATGTGGATCGGTAAGTTTCAAAATGCTGAGATTTTTTTTTTTTTAAAACTTGCTGAGATGATTTTTGCGATGCAATAAAGTTATACCTTGGGTTATACTACGATTCACAACAAAGACAGCTATATATCATTAACAACATATTAATGGAACGCGATTTACATAATGCAATTTATTTTCTCATGTAAGATTAATTATCAACATAAAAAGTATGTTTTTCACAAGTTTTCCATTAATGTTTACATCCTCTAGATTTTTTGATTTGTTTTTCATTTCTGCAGTTTCATAATGTTAATAGTTATAGGTGTAACGATGTTCTAACAATTTTAGTTTGGAAATTTTAAAATAAAAGGACAAATCTGGTCGACTTCTTTTAGCACCATCTATGACTTTTATAATGATAATGCTTACAAATAAAAAGCTAATGGTTCTTGTCTATTTTTTTTACCACATGTTTAGTAAGTCTTGCAAAACTGGAACTTTAAAATTTTATATATGTAGAAAAAGAACAACTAAGTTATGCATGAAGTGGGATAGCATAAACTGGAAAAATGCTTATTCGAAGAAAGTTGAGATTTGGAGAATCAAAGATCAAATTGTGTGTATCTTTTCCCACTCCTTTTGTATAATAAATAAAATGATTGTTGTGTGAAAAAACAAAAAATACAGAAGAACCTATGAACATTATCTTGATAACATCACTTAGTTGAAAATCAACTAGAGGACCACGCAATTACACTAAATAAAAATAGTATATAAATTAGAAAAGTCTTTTAAGTTGTACTTTACTATTTTTCTGGTACATAAATTAAAATCAAGTTTAACTTTTAAAAAGTAAAGAATTTTCAAGAATTATTAATGTGAACAATATTTTCGTAGTTGTATTATAAAGAGCTGATAATTTTATATTCAAGTAATAAAAACAATGATTATTTATTAAAATCTATAGTGTACTGTAATTTTGTTTTTTTGAATTACCATGAGAATCTAGAACGAAATTTGTAATATCTCCAGATCCGAGATTACAATATATAATATTAGTTTTGTTCCAAATCCGTAAAAATAATGATCATTTGTCAATGATTATGTAGCATTTTCTTGAAATATAGTATTTACTTATCATATTATATATTTTGTTGTCGTTTGACAAAAACAAAATATCAACTAGAGTAGTAGATAAAGGAATATTTAATTAATTTGAGAGCTTTCTTCTTCTTTTCTAAACGTCTTTGGGAATAAAAATTATTTCACTTTTATGTGGTCCTTTTTCTCAAACCACTTATACCTTTCACAAGATTTGAATCTCCATTGCTATACATTTCTTTTAAGAAATTAAACTTTTTATCCACTACAAAATAATTAAACATGTATTTTCTTACGCGAAAAATTCATATTCATAATGTTTTCTTTTATAACCGGAAGAAGTTACATTGAAATACCTAATCTCGAGCATTTAATAACACTAATTTATATGCTTAAAATATTTATATTGAATGAAAATAAACAAACTACGAAAAATATCAATGATAAAAAACTCGTCTTTTGATTTGGAATCATAGAAAAAATATTAACCATTAAGAGTTCTTATTTTTAATATTTATAATGTCTTTGAAAATATTTTTTTTTGTTGTTTTTTGTTTTTAGGTGGGCGACAATGGACTGATCCAATAGCTTTTTTTACCTTACGTGGAGGATGATGGGGTCGAAACCCAGGTGCCATAGAGTGTTCAAGTGAAGCATGTGCTATTGTTGTACCACGATGTTCTTGGCACAAAATACATTTATTTAAAGGTCAATTAATTAATTAATGATATTGGACATAATAACCAAGAATATAATGACATCTCATAATTAATCAAGTAACCAATTTGAAGAAGATAATGTCTATTTTATCTCTCCTTCACGAAGATAATAGCATCTCTCCTTTAAGAAAAAACAAATTCATCACCCTTTTATTTCAATTAGTTTAATCTCTTTTAAAATAAAATCAATCTCACGATCTTACAAAACAAAATGCTTTGTTTATTTTGTTTGCATACATCATAATTTTTAGTCTTGAAAACGAACAGAAATTATTCAGAATTAAATAAGTGATTTTGATCTAGACAAACTATTCTATATGAATATATAAAATAATATAGATTTGAAAATCAATTAAACAAATGTTCACCCACCAATAATTAATATTATAGGCGTAACTATACATATATGTATAACACAATTGAAATAAAAATGAAAATGTTGTTTTTCGTTTGCAAAATGCATTGGTATATGCAACATATACATAATACAAAGCTTGTATCCATACATAAATTATTGTAATCAATACATAAATTATCTTTAAATCCAAATATTAAACTATAAATGCAAACTACAAAAACGACGCATCTGACATTGTTTGAATTTAGTAAAACATAAACATTATTTCTTAAAATTGTGTATAATGTTTATAGGTAAAAACATTTTATACTATATAGATCTTTGGGTATAGATACATAGTGAAATAGAATAGTCTACATAAATAATAGAATAGAATAAGGTATTTTTGCGTAAAACCATTTTTTCAGTTTTTTTGAAAAATACATGTTCATTTTCAAAATTTTAAATCATGATATGTGCGAAATAAAATCTATGTTTTTCTATTATGATCGTAAGTTTTAATTGTTTTAGCAAATAAAATGGAAGGGGAGAAGATTTTCAACCAAAAAACAAAAGTAGATTAAAAAAAAGAACAAAAAGTTAGCCTTGTGTGAGTTGGTGTGAGAGGAGGATAATATAGTATATATTGTAGAAAGTTTGTTGACATTTTTTTTATTTTGGCTAGTTAGTTAATTATAATTTTAATGGCTATTTCACCTAATTTTCCTTTATTTAATCTCTTATTTTATATTTTTTCATAGAAATTTAAAAGAAATCAATTTTCTCCATAAATATAGTAAAACAAAAAGCAATAACAATATTTTAAATTGCGTGAAAAGAAATTATGCAGAGATAAGCAAGATGGAGGATTAGGATTTTAGACAGTTGAGGTCTTTAATACGGTGCTGTTAGAAAAAAAAACTTTGGCGATTAATGGACAACCTGAACGCTCTCTTGGCCAAAGTTTTCAAGGGACGATATTATTAGAATTCCAATTTGATGGACTCCGGCACTTCATGCTCTCTATCTTCTTATTGGAAGAGTATCATCTCGGCTAAACCCATGGTTAGAAAATGGCTAATCAAAAGATTTGGGTCAGGATTCTCCATATCTGTATGGAACGATCTTTGGCTACCAGTTCAACAGCCATGGACAACCACTTGTAAAACTATTAACTATAGCCATCTTTTATGGTTAATCATTTGATTAATCCTCCAACGAAGACTTCAATATGACTCTGATATATGCGATAATAGTCTCCGAAGATGTGGATATCATTCACAGTATCCCGGTAGGTAACATACTCATACCGGATTCGGTTGGCTGGTGCCATTAAAAATTTGATAAATACACTGTCAAATGGGGTTACCAAAGAGTAAACGATAGTATGCATTCCGATCAAAATTTGCTATTCAGCCCAATAATTAAGAGGTTGATTGGTTCTCCGCTATCATCCGCAAATGCAGCGTTTGCGGGTGGTAGCGGTTGTCGGCATTTGATATCAATCATGAAAAATATTTTATACCGCTTTGTGTCGCTCGAAACCTCTCAAAATCAAAAGTTGTTTTCCTCAAGCATTTACGATTGCAGACGGTTACAGTTGGATAATTAAAAAAAAAATTGATTTTTTTTTCTTAAAACTAAAATTTATTTAAAAATCAAAATAAATATAATAAGTTAGAAATTAAGATTTGGATATCAGAATTACAAAATAGATCAATAATTTGAAACTTTCTAATTATATTCAATAACCTATCATAATTTTGTATTTATAAAATCTTCAAACCATAATTTTTTTGATAATTGTTTCCTTGATCATTAATTAATAGATCTAACAAACCAAAATGTTCAAAATCTAAGATTAACCTCTCAAAAATAAACAATTTCTCCATTAAAATCATAATTTTATCTAAACTAATAAAAAATAAAATAAATGAACATAAAAATTATACTCATGGTACTCTATTACTAATTATACTGAATTAATGATTTTTATATTTGATTGTAATAATATGGTTTTTGATGTTTTCCAATAACTATATAATGTGTTTATATTGCTAATTTATTGTTTAACTGCTACCGCATCCGCTAGTCGACCGGTTATAAATATTCTGTAAACATACACATTTCAACTGTTGCGCCAGTTGTATGAATCGTTTTATAATGCTTGAAACCACAATCGCCCACTTCCGCAAACTCCCGCAACCACAACCGCTGCGTTTAAACCTGTGAGACCCCAAGTGTTGCAAGCGTCAATCATGGAAAATACAATGTTGTCAAAGTTATGACATTTTCTGTGGCAAGTTCTTACGGGGATGTCTCTTGGTAAGTGTCAATTTGCATAGTCGGAGAATTAGGTGTGACACATAATGTACCCGTTCTGGCATGGATGAGACAATAAACCACACTCTTTTTGAATGTCCTTCCGCCTTTGAAACATGAGCTTTGTTGACGTTTCATACGGTACTAGGTGTCTTCCTGGTACCTGCAGTCTTTTAATATAGATTTTCTGTTTTGGCGAGTTCCTCCCGGATATCAGTATAAGATATTTTCGTGGCTTCTTGGTATACGTGGAAAGCCTAAAATGGTAAGGTCTTTAGAGGAATAAATGTGGTTCAAAATATTGTTGTACGAAATGCGGAGGCGAAAGCTAATGCTTGGGAGAAGGCTCAACCTGAGAAAGCGCCCCAAGATATGGAGCCAATAATTGGTCCCCCAACTTACCAATGGTTGAAATGCTACATTGATGAATCATGGAAGGAGAGATATCCCACTTCCAGTATAGGATGGTGTACTTTCCAAGTTGAAGATAATGCGATTTTGATGGGTGTCTGAAACACGAGACGAAGTATAACCCCCTGCATTCGGAGGTAGAAGCGCTATTGTGGGCGATGCAATGCTTGCTTTATCAGCAAAAGACGGAAGTAGTTTTCGCAACAGACTGTTTCGACTTGGTGAAGATGGTGTCTACAATGAATCAGTGGTCGGCGTTTGACGTATACTTCGGAGACATACTTAAGCTTAATAAGAAGTTTAGTTACTTTTTGTTATCACTCATTCCGCGCATACTGAATTCCAAGGTCGACCGGCTAGCGAATTATGTACATATAGTTAATTATGACATTTTTTTTGTAAATTCGTCACCACTTGACTGGATCACTAATTGGTGATAAAGTAGTTTTAGTATGTTGTTGACAAAAAAAAAGAGAAAAGTACTCAAATAGCATAGAAAAGTTGTTATATTACTAGAATAACATACATCTTTTGGAAATTATTCAAAAGTTTTTAAAGCCTAGTAAATTACAATAAACACCCTTGGTTATTTTTTTTAATTGAGGTTATTTATAATTAAAAAATAATTAACTAATCCACGTCACTAATCACTGTTCCACGCCACTAATAAGATTAACCGTGTTAACAAGTCGGAAAAGGAAACTCAAAGGACGGAAAAATAAAAACTTCGTGTGTTAACGTCGAAACTTCCAGTCTTTTCTCTCTAGTCGATTTCTGAGAAACATTCACCGCCGTTGTCATCAAAACGTCTGCTCTGCATTTTCACAGTCGGATTTTAGTCGAAAGTGAGTATAAACAGAGGAGTGGGGATTCTTCATCTTCCTTCGTTTTATTTTGAGTATAATCTGAGGAATCGAAGGTGTTTGTCGCTTATTAACGGTATTGTGGCTGATTTATTATTCTGTGGCGGCTTGTTTATCGTTGCTAGTGGCTGTTTAAGTTATTTATTTCGGCTGATTTATATGTACAATTGTGGCTTAGTTTGTGTTACGTTAAGGCTGATTTATATGTTCAATTGTGGCTGAGTTTGTGTTGTGTTGCGGCTGATTTATATGTGCAATTGCAATTGTGGCTGTTGTGGCTGAGTTTGTGTTTGGTTTCGGCTGGTTTATTTGTTTGTTGTGACTGAGTTTGAATTTTGTTGCGGCTGATTTATCAGTAATATGTTATGTCTTTTATGCTGAGATGGCTATTTTTGAAGATCAAGCAAGGGATTACCCTCCAAGACTATACGCTGAAGGGGCTTCTAATCTGGAAAATGAAAAAATTAATCACAATGTCCATTTGGGAGACTTCTCTCAAGTCAGAGACGCAATAGGACATGATGTGTGGGAACACATGAAGCAGTTTCCTCTTGGAGTAGTTGCGAAGCTAGCTGATAGCCAACTCGTGTGGTCTGGGAAGACTGTACTCTATCTACTATGTAGACAGCTGCGAGTACATAAGAAGGAGATTTGGTCTCTCGTTGTTGATCAACCTCTCAGGTTTAGCTTAATCGAATTTGGTGCGCTCACGGGTCTAAACACAGGTCCACTGCCAACAGAAAGTTTTGAACCTGAGCAATACAAAACCTTTTGGGAGGAGTTGAATGTGCCGCTTGGGGTAGGACCCAAGTTAGATGAACTGAGGCCATCATTAGAGGTCTGTCGATACTGGAGTTTTGAAAAGCGGAAATGGTTAGGGCTGTTGCTTCTTCAAGCCATGGGACTTTATGGCTTGCATCATAATTCTAGAATACCCTTTGAAAGTGCAAAAAGAGTATTCGACGATGAAGCCTTGAGGACTTATCCGTGGGGTCGGACTGCATTCGAAGTTCTGGTTGGTTCAATTAAGATGTTGAATCCACAAGGAAAGTTGTACACCGTTAGCGGCATGAAGGACGTGTTGCTGGTTTGGGCGTACGAAGCTGTGACTTGCTTCGGAGAGCGTTTTGGAAGAGTAGTCAATGAGAACGAAATTCCTCTTTTGCGATGGGGTGGAACCCGTACACGTAAAAGTCTCACTACAGCCATATCTGAGGAGATCAGAGATCATGGTGAGGTAAGAAGGTTGACTTGGCTGAGTTATGAATCATTTGATGTCTAACTTATGAGTTACTTGATGGCTGAGTTATGAATCATTTGATGTCTGACTTATGAGCTACTTGATGGCTGAGTTATGAATCATTTGATGTCTGACTTATGAGTTACTTGATGGCTGATTTACTATGCAGGTGCATGTGAAGAAAATGGTTATGAAGGAGGCTGTAGAAGAGCTGTTTCCGCAGTGGTCGAGTGAAAAAAATGACCCACAACTTGTAAATTTGATAACAGACATACATGCGGATAGGTTTGTTAGAGGTTTTTGGGATGTGAAGAGCAATGAGAACAAGAAAAAACTGAAGGCTGCTGTTTCGTTAGATTCCGAGCAACCCCCCGCAAAAAAGCAGAAGAAAGCTAAAAAAAACAAGGAAGTAAGCAACAGTGAGATTGTGTTGCAGCATGTTAGTGAGGAGGATATGGAGAAAGAGACGGATTTGACGACTGTAGTGAATATCCTGGGAAATCTTGTCAGAAGATTTGACAATTTTGACAACTTTGCTAGTAGAATAGAGAGTGTTGAGTCGCAGTTAACCGCCTACAACACAAAATTTGGAGAGTTGTCAGATTTGAAGAAGATGATTGGTGATACAGTCCGAGCTACTGTTGAAGAAAGAATTGCATCTATTGGGAATGATCGGATGCAAATGAGAGAGCGTCTGAATGCTCTCGAGGCACGGAACAGTTCCCAAAAGGATGATAACATCTCAAAAGTCATGAACATCCCGCAGAAATCCGTTATAGTCCAAAGGTACGTTACAGCTGAGTTATGTTTATTTTTGACGACTGAGTTATGGTCACATGACGACTGATTTATTCTTATTAGTCTCGGCTGAGTTATGTTTATATGTTAATACAGCCGAAGAAGGACGAGTTTAAAATTCCTGAACCAGTCAACAAAAGCCTCCTGACAGCCTCAAAGGTACGTTACAAGTGAGTTATGGTTAGTTTTGACGGCTGAGTTATAGTTACATAACGACAGATTTATTCTTATTATTCTGGCTGAGTTATGTTTATATGTTAATACAGGAGGCTAGTCCTGAACCAGTTAATATCAAAGTGAAATTGAATATCAAAGATCCTAAGGCCACTGATTTGCAAAAGAAATTGGCTGAGGAGTTTGGTAATGACGAAGAAACAGTTGATTTCGTTACTGTTTCTCCTGCTAAGACAAATAAATTGGCTGAGGCAAAAAAGCAGGAGCCTGAAGTTAAAAAGCAGAAGGAGGCCGCTGCTTTAAAGAATTAGGCAGCTGCTTTAAAGAAGGAGGCAGTTGATTTAAAGAAGAAAGAGGCCGCTGCTTTAAAAAAAAGGAGCCTCTAAGAAGGACAACGAGGCGTCGTAAGGGCGACGACGATCCGAAACCTACGGAAGTGACTATCCCAGAATCGAACATAAGAACACCTTTGACAAAGAATAAACAGATTGTAAGCAACAGTGAAATTGAGGATGTCACCGACAAAATTATCGCGCAAAATAACGAACTTTTGCCAGAGTCTGATGAGGAAGAAGAGGAAAAGATTAGGTCTGAGAGAATTAAGGCTTATCGGGAGTCAAGTGTTCAATTATCTCCTTATAGGTTTTCAGCGAGGCTACAAAATGATCCCCAAGCACGAGTTTTTCCTTATATTGGAGACAATGGAACGACGTGCATGAGAAAAAATTATGAACCTTCACTGGCAATCTATGATCCTCTTTCACCTGCTGATCCGATTAAAGTGGATAAATTTTTGGATCACCTAAAGCCATTCAAGTATGACCATTTAGAGCATGTGTTAATATAGCTATTAGCAATATTTGCCTAAACTAACTTGTGTTTAATTGTTTCAGGGACGTTCCACTTAAAGAGGCTGTTGAGGATATCGAATTCTACAGAATTCTCATAACTGAGAGAAAGTATTGGCCAAATCCAAGTTATGGATGGCTGTATGATAATGTAAGTATACTGTTGGAGCTGAGTTAAATATACTTAATGTCTGAGTTATTTATTATATGTCTGAGTTATATAGGCTTAAGTATGATTTATGTCTGAGTTATATATTATATGGGGCTGAGTTAAGTTTAATTTTGGGCTGACTTGATTCTCTTTGTACATCATATTTCTGCGTATATGAGACTCCTCATAAAAAAATCCAAGCTAGATCCCTCCCCATTCTACTCCAAGCGAATTGGATTTTTGGACCCTTGGTTTACTTCAGGATGGTGTATTGATTATCCACAGTTCAATATCAAACCAAAGATGTTTAAGTTCAAAGGTGCTGGGTATGAGGAGTTAGTAAACGGCAAAATTCCCGCAGACACGCCAACAAACAAGAAGTGGTTAGAAGATGTCGATCACTTGTACGGAGTTCTACAGACTGGAGGAGATCATTGGGTGGCATTTCACGTGGACCTTCTTAAGGAGAAGATCGATGCTTACGATCCCATCATTGGATAGGTAACACCCGAAAGTGAACAGAAAATCCTAAATGAATTTAGGCCGTTTACGTAAATGATCCCTGCAATGATGAATGAATTAGTTCCTGCCAATCTCCGACAACCTAGATTCAAGTAGTTTCCGTTCTGAAGGAGGAAAGGCAAATACATCCCACAAAACGTCCAAGTTGGCGACTGTGGGGTGTATGCATTGAAGTTTGTCGAGTGTCTAGCGCTTGATCTAACTTTAGATGGGATTAATGAGGCGAATATTCATAATATACGGGTAAAGATGGCATCAGAGATCCTCCGTGAAGGAACTTATAATTTGTTTGGACAGTTCGAAACATAAACCTGTTTATTGTATTGTATTTGACTTATGCATGATAAGCTTTCATTAAAAGTGTAAATTAAATAGAGTCCCAATTAAGACTATCTAAACAAATCCTAAACATACCCTAAACATACCCTAATCATACCCTAAACATAGGTTCTCTTACAACTATCTAAACCCTAATTCATAAACCCTAAACCTTAAACCCTAAATCTTAACATACCTAAACATACCCTAAACATACACATTGTTCTCATAAAACCCTAAACCCTAAATCCTAAACCGTAAACCCTAAAACCTAAACCGTAACCCCTAAACTGTAACCCCTAAACCGTAACCCCTAAACCCTAACATACCCTAAACATACCCAATTGAGGTATAGGTTCTCTTACAACTATCTAAACATACCCTAACATTGTGTGTATATAACTCAGTACTTTAAACCTATATAATATGAATGGTATCTAATTGGTGAGATAAACAATGTTGAGGTATAGGTTCTCTTACAACTATCTAAACATACCCTAACATCGTGTGTATATAACTCAGTAATTTAACCTATACAATATGAATGGTATCTAATTGGTGAGATAAATAATGTTGAGGTATATGTTCTCTTTCAACTACCTAAACATACCCTAATATCGTGTGTACATAACTCAGTACTTTATAAAGTTACGTTGAAGCTCTTATAACCTAAACCTAGACTATCTGAATGGTATCTAATTGTTAAGATATATGTTCTTTTTGAATTTGCGAGTGGTCACTCCAAAGAACTCGATACATAAACCCTAAACCCAAATTTATGACATTCCCAAACCATGCCATAAGTCAGCCATTAGGTGAATATAAGTCAGCCGAAACGTGTAATTTATCTCACGACGTTTCGTATTTCGGCGGGAAAAAAACATTATTTATTCAATTTTATCTCGCGACGTTTCATATTTCTATATATCTGTATATATCTACCTTCTCGTAAACCTTGTCTCCCCCCATCACATTCTATCCTACACTGTTTTCTCTCTTCTCTGTAATCTATCTGTTTCGTATTCCTTTTCGACATGTCGGTTGTCCCACACTGTAGTTTAAAGTTAATCAGCAGTTTCGATGCCATATTATACTCTGCTGATCGGGATCACCTCCCCGTTCTGAACCTTGGTATTGGTATTATTGATAAAACAACCATCACGTGGTTCAAATTTTTACACGAGCTCTCGAAGGCGATCCCGAAGATTCTTCGAGAAGGATGGGTTCATGAGTGGCTGACTTACCGCTTCATTCCCGATTATTTTAAGGAACGATGGTTTATTAAACTCGCTGTAAGCCAACACTAATATCTTTCTTTCCCGATCATTTTATCAACAACAATAATATTTCTCTTTTTTTTTTGGGTAGCGGAAATACAGATGGGAACCGAGACACACTTTGACGATTTGGACACATTTTGATCTGGTGGCTAGAACGCTATTTCGAACTCAAATGCGCACGTTAAGGAGGATATGGGTGCATGATGGCGAGAAGCCAGATTGGATAAACACTATAGTTTGGACGAATCTGGTCGATATGTTTAAAGAGTTTGGCCCTGATAATTTTGGTTTTTGAATGTAATTTAGTTATGATACCCTTTAGTTATTTGTGTTTCATCTCTTTAAACCAGCCGTATCTTTTGTGTTTTGCATGAATAAATCAGCCGTATCTTTTGAGTTTTGAATGTATAAATCAGCCGTATAGATAAACTTAACTGACGAGTTATTTGTGTTTTGAATATTTAAACCAATATATCAGCCGCTTCTTTTCCACAAAGCAGTTATAACTCAGCCGAAACACGAATTCGTCACTCTTAAGTCAGCCGCTTCTCTTGTAGACATCTGTTTCGGTACATGAATCTCCTTTATCTGAACAAAAACCGCCAATAATTCCTTTATCTGAAAACCCTAGGTTGCGAAACAACGCGGCTTCTCTCTTTCTCCTCTCTTGCGAAACCAAAACTTAAAATCTCAATCCATCACTTATCATGACATCTCCGTCACAATCCCCAAATCCTTCACCGGATTCTTCCTCTGCTACCTCTGAAACTCGGTTCCCTAGAAAAGCTAGGGAAGGATATACGATTGACTTCTACAATGATCCATGTAAGTCTCTTCGACTTCCTCGGTTCAAGATCTTTCCTTTCTGACTTCTAACTTACTGTCTGACCCCTTTTTCTCTTTCCCTTTCTCTATGAACCAACGACAACCACTGAAGCCCCTCAGGAGGTCGCTGACTACACGATAATTGGAGGAGATCTCTTGTAAGTTTCATGAACCAACCCTGTTTATCTTGAACCCTGTAGATCATTGTTACAAACCTACATACTTCTAACTGCGTACATGTCGATTCAAACACCAATCTCAAAATTTGCAGCGCTAATCTGAAATCTGTTTCTCTGTTGCGACATGACCAATTGACAGGGCCATCGACAACTATGCCCGAAAACATTCACGAAACGGAGAGAGTTTTTTGTTCTATGAGGCCATTCTCGACAGAATTTCCAAGTAAAATCTTAGTCAACATGTCTGCTGGGTTTAGAGTAGCGTGTACCTTTACAATTTTGAAAATGCAGAAATCAAGAATGTCGAATTCTGTCAATATGTGTATTGCCCTGACATGAAATGTCGAATTCTTTGCAAGACAAATTTTTCTTGTTTTCAACCTGGTGAAATTAATACTGTCAACCTGTGATGTTTCTTGTATTTTGTTTGTTTCTCGTTGTGCAGGTACTACCGGGACTTCCTCGCTCAAAGGAACAGAGCTCGGTTCGAAGAGAGGACGCCAAAAACTGGAGATGAAGGCGAATCATCTCGCTGGAGTCCAAATCAACCACCAAATTCGAAGAAACACAGAGCCGATACCTCGCCGTATCAGACCGAGAAGAAACCACAAGATTGAAGTTTGAAGTTTTTAAGTTTTTATGTTCAAGTTTTTAAGTTTGAATTTCTGTGTTTGAAGTTTCTCTCTCTGTAAAAGATTGAAGTTTTTAAGTTTTGATGTTCAAGTCTGTTAGTATATTTCCTGTTTGAAGATTGAAGTTTTTAATTTTTGTATGAGAAGTCTTCTATTATATCTCACAGAGAAGTCTGCTAGTAGACTTCTCTAGTAGAATTCTCGTGCAGACTTCTCATGTAAATTAAATCTGTAGACTTCTCAATGAAGTCTACTAGTAGAGAAGGTAGAGTATTTGATGTGCATAAAACTTTCATGTAGGGTTTATGCAATTAGGTCTTTAAATTTATAACCCTATAGAACTGCAAGTGCACAATTAAGACAATTGTAGTACTTAGGGGTCAATCCACTGAGGACTAAGTGATGAATGCGCTACAAACCTATATGATTCGGATTAAGCTAAGGGAACATATTATTTGGTTTTGGGGTTTTATGGAAGCAAATAACAAAGCAATAAAAGTAAAAGGGATATATATCAATTAAGATTAGAAATCAAACAGTTCATAAAACATATGCAAACACAAGCAATCGATTTAAGGTTTTAGTACTAGTTGTTCTAGAACTCATATCACTAAGGTAAGGTCATCCCACTATCGTGAAGTAACTAACCATCTACGTTTTACACCCTAATAGACTCAACTATCGCAAGTTATTATAAGGTGAAAACATGCATTATTGGTCAAGATTGATTGTTCACTAAACTCCTTAACTAACCTTTCGAATTGTTAAGGTTTCTAGCTCATCGAATACTAGGTCCGGAGATATAATAAGCTTTTGGAAAGTATATCAACCTAAGATCAGTCCTTGGGTAGCTAAGACAATTCATGCTTTAAGTATAAATAAAGATGAAAAATCAATTCTAGAATAAATCCCTAAACGATTAAATGCGTAAAAACATAGAATTAAGGAAGTGCATAGAAATCAAATCAAAGCTATAACTCTAACATGTTTTGCAACACGTAGCAGCAAGAGTAAAGCACATAAACAGTATAATTCATTGATCTATCTAAGCGTAAGGAATTAGATCTCATCTCTTTGCAATAGGGCAAAGATCAATCTATCCTTAAAGGCTTCTAGAATCAAATAAACATGAAGAACAAGAGATAAACGAAATACATTGTTTAGGTATTGATTTAGGCTATTAAGGCCGGCTGCTTAAGTTCCTAGAGAGGCTAAAAGCAAGTATATATAGGGGTTAAGGAGGCTTAAGTCGGTTAGGGCTTCTTCGGGCAATTACGTCTTTTCAGGTCAAAAACTGAGGCAATTTCGGTCAGGATAAGGATCAAGCTTCGTGACCGGTATTGGAAGCTTCTAGGGAGCTTCTAGAAGGTCATACAAAGGCTGGATATCGGCCCATGGCCTGGCCCGGTGCTTGGCTCCATTTTGCACTAATTTCACTTCGAAGGCAGTTTGACATGTCCTCAGTGTTTCGGGTGTATCTTCTAAAGTAAAGCTCCAATTGATGAAATTCCAACTCCATTGGAAAGCTAACTCAAAGGGATATCGCCACACCAAGTTTCATTAAATTCCCAAATGATTTGATTCTCCGTTTGTCAGCAAACCTCTGGCGTATGTGTTCTGTCCAGTAGGGAAATGTGCATTATCTTCAAGATAAAGTGACTTGGCTTGGTTCCTTTGACTTGGATAAGTAGCTGCATCATAGATGATACTCCTTTTGCTCCTTTTTACATCCTTTTGATGATAAAACCTGTTAAGTCCTTAAAATCTACATATACGAGAAAACTACCTCTTTTGGCTCAAAAGCTTTATTAATATATATAAAAACCATACTAAAATAGATAGAAAAAGTGGTAAAATATAGGGTATATCAGTATTCAATCTCTAACATGCAAATTTTTTTAAACTGACGAGTTATTTGTGTTTTGAATATTTAAACCAATAAGACAACCGCTTCTTTTCCACAAAGCAGTCATAACTCAGCCGAAACACGAATTCGTCACTCTTAAGTCAGCCGCTTCTTTGCATAATCAGTCTGAATTAATTGATTTACAAGTCCAAAATTACTATGGCTTCATTTATTATGCGATGGGATTATGTAAATAATCAGACATACTTTTTGGTAATAACGAGACAGTAAACTGACGGTAAAAAACGCATCAAAATTTACTTTTTTGGTTGATCACTCAAGTCAGCCTTTACTCAAAATATACGAACAATTGTTTTTCTACTCAGTTACCGAACAGTTGCTTTTCGTAACTACTCAGTAACCGAAGAGTCGCTATTTAATTTTTTTTGAATCTATAAATACCATTTAAACACTCATTAACCAGTCATAAACCCTGGTTGTTTTTCTACTCAGTTACTGAGCAGTTGCTTTTCGTAAATACTCATGAGAGTAAAGGTTGACTAACACATAAGTCAGCCTTTACTCAGTAACCGAAGAGTTGATATTAAATTTTTTTAAATCTATAAATACCATCTCTTTACTTATTTGTATTTCATCTCTTTAAACCAGCCGTATCTTTTGTGTTTTGCATGTATAAATCAGTCGTATATATAAGCTTAACTGACGAGTTATTTGTGCTTTGAATAATTAAACCAATAAGTCAGCCGCTTCTTTTCGACAAAGCAGTCATAACTCAGCCGAAACACGAATTCGTCACTCTTAAGTTAGCCGCTTCTTTGCACAATCAGTCTGAATTTACTATAACTTCATTTATTATGTGATGGGATTATGTACATTATCAGACATACTTTTTGGTAATATCCGACACTACAAGAAAACACAGTCATTACCGACGGAATTACCGACGGAACTGTATCCATCAGTAATTATCGACGATTAAACGACGGTAAACCGACGCAAATTAATCTGTCGGGTTACCGTCGGTTAATAACCGACAAAATTGTTTTCGTCGGTTTTTGGTCGGTTATTAACCGCTGAAAAATATTGTCGTCTGTAATCCATCGGTTAATAACCGACAAAGGTTACTCTGTCGGTTCTCCGTTGGTAAATAATCGACGAATTCAAGTACGTCGGTTTTACCGACATAATAACCGACAAAGGATACCGACGAATGTAATCTGTCAGTTATACCGACATACGTCGTCTTACTGACAGAAAACCGACGGATAACCGACAGTGTACCGATGGATTACCGACGGCTCCCGTATCTGATTTACCTACAAATCTGTCTTCACTCTCACTCCTTAAAAATATGTATTCACTCTCATTCCCTATAATTTTCCTATCTTCATCATTTTTTCTTCATAGAAATAAACATACAGCAAAATCAATGTCTTATTTCCGGTCGTGGATGGACCAGCCGATGCATGATCCGGAATCAAATGCAATAAACGACGATTACGCACGAGGTGTTGGGGAGTTTGTGGATGTAGCTTGTCGGCAACCATCCGCCCAGAAAAGTGGTATGTTGAAATGTCAATGTTGTGTTTGCCGGAATTCTCGTAATGTTAGGATTGATTTCGTGTGGAGTCACTTATATACCAACGAATTTATGGATGGTTACAAGATTTGGTTGCTTCATGGTGAAAGACCGGAATATGGTAGTACTAGCGAATCATCATATGTTGCGAATATGATAGAGGAACATAGAACGGATAGTGTAGATTTTGGTGTTGGTACGATTCAGATGGTGAATGATGCATATCGAGAACATATAGGGACTGTGGACGAACCTAATTTGCATACGGCTGAAGAACCAAATTTAGAGGCCCGAAGGTTTTTTGATATGTTAGATGCATTTAAACAACCATTATATAGAGGATGTAGAGATGGTCATACTCCTTTATCATCTGCAAGTAGATTGATGTCGATAAAAACAGACTACAATTTGGCAGAAGATTGCGTGGATGTCATAGCAGATTTTATGAAAGACATCTTGCCTGAAGATATTCTTTCTTCGGCTTCATATTACGAGGTTTAAAAATTAGTATCTGGTCTTGGATTGCCATATCAGATGATTGATGTCTGCATCGACAATTGTATGATATACTGAAGAGAAGATGAAAACCTTAGGAGATGTAAATGGTGTGGTCAACCCTGATTCAAGGAAACAAGTGGGAGATATCCTTTCCCACATAATAGGATGTGGTATTTACCCCTTACAGATAGGTTGAAGAGGTTATATCAATCTGAGCGTACAACAGAGGCGATGAGATGGCACAGAGAGCATAGAACAGAAGAAGGGGAAATTACGCATCCTTCTGATGCGGAAGCTTGGAGACATTTTTAGGCTGTATATCCGGATTTTGCTTATGAGCGAAGGAATGTATACCTTGGATTATGTACAGATGGTTTCAATCCGTTTGGCAAGCATGGAAGACAATATTATTTGTGGCCAGTAATTGTAACACCTTACAATTTACCTCCATCGTTGTGCATGCGTCGAGAATTTTTGTATCTTTCGATTCTCGTTCCTGGTCCTGAACATCCAAGAGATCACTTGATGTTTTCCTACAGCCGTTGATTTATGAGTTGCAAATGTTATGGGAACACGGTGTTGAAACATATGATTTATCCTGCCAAAATTTTTTTCAGATGCGAGCGGTACTTATGTGGACGATAAGCGACTATCCTACTTATGGTATGTTATCTGGGTGGACGACACATGGAAAGTTATCTTGTCCTTATTGTCAAGATAACACAGATGCATTCCAATTGAAGCACGGACGAAAGACATGTTGGTTTGATTGTCATAGAAGGTTTCTACCTCCGCGTCATCCTTATCGTCGTAGCAAGATTTTGTTTACAAAAAACAAGCGAGTGAATGATGTCCCACCTCCCGAAGCAGATGGTGCTGATATTTTGATTCAGTAACGGGATTTTGGAGCATCAAGGACTCTTGATGTTGGTGGGAATGAGCATACAAGTTTATTCGGTGCTGGTGTGAATCACAATTGGGATTTGCCATATTGGAAAGACCATTTGTTGAGGCACAATCTGGACGTCATGCACATTGAGAAGAATTTTTTCGAAAACATCATGAACACCGTCCTAAACGTACAAGGGAAGACAAAGGACAATTTAAAGTCTAGATTAGATTTGGCAAATATATGCTCTCGATCCCAACTCGAAGTACTGCCAGATGGGAAGTGTCCAATACCGACATATCGTTTAGAAGTGCCAAAAAAGCAAGCGTTCTTCGAGTGGATTATTCGTAGTGTCAAGTTTCCTGATGGTTACGCATCCAATTTGCGTAATTGCGTTGACCTTGCAGAAGGAAAGTTTAGTGGAATAAAAAGTCATGACTGTCATGTTGTGATGCAGCGCCTACTTCCATTTGCTTTTGCACATTTTCTTCCACAGAACGTTCATGAAGCTATTGCAGGTAAATTATTTTTACCAATTAATTTTTATAATGATTTAGGTAAATTATTCATACCAATATATTTTATAATTAAATAATTTTTTTAATTATGCAGCTGTTGGTGGTTTTTTTCGAGATATATGTACAAGATCGCTAACAGTTGACGGTATCCACAATTTAGAGGCAAATATTCCGCTGATCTTATGCAATCTCGAGAAGATAATTCCACCGTCATTTTTTGATGTTATGGAACATTTACCAATTCACCTCCCTCAAGAAGTTGCATTAGGAGGCCCTGTTCAATATCGATAGATGTATCCTTTTGAGCGTTATATGTTCCATCTAAAAAAGAAGGTTAAAAACTTAAGCAAAGTCGAGGGTTCCATTGTGTCGCAAAGCATAAACGAAGAAGTTTCATACTTTGCTGAATATTACTTTCCATCTGAGGTTCATACAAAGAGTCGTAAGCCTTCTCGCCACGATTTTGGAGGCGAGCGACCAAGTTATCCTGTGTACGTACCTAACTTGTTTACACAAATTGGTCGCTTAAGTGGGAAAGGAAAGAAATGAAAACTTTCAGAGCAGGAATATACGCATTTGCATAGGTATATTCTCAATAATTGTGAGGATATTCTGCAATATGAAAGGTAATTAATATTATGAATTTTTTAAATATTATATTTAGGGAAAAAATAAAATACTAATAAGTTTGATGTAGGATTTACATGGCCTTAATACGCACCTACTACACGGGTTACACTGAACAACAACTTGAGAAAGTAAAAGAGGGAGATTTTTCTGTTTGGCTTGCATTTTATGTAAGTGTTATATAGATATTTATTAATTTTTTTTTTTTAAAAGTTACATGTCCCAAATTATAATTAAATTGTAATTAACTTGTCACAGGTATCAGAGGAGGTAAAGAAAGTACAATCATTTCCGTCATGGTTATTGGAATTCATAAACGGGTCTAACTACATTGTAAGTTCATATCCGAGATATTGCACGAGGGGATACGCATTCAGGATTCATGAGTAGGGGTCAAAGAGAACACAGTGGATTACGGTATCTCATCGACATCTGACGATATTGTGTATTATGATATCCTTAGAGAGATACTAGAAGTTCGGTATCCTGGCATGATCAACTTAAGGTGCATTGTATTCCTCTGCGATTGGTACAATCCAGTTATTGATAGTGGTGTTCGGATTGACAAGTTCGGAGTTACATCGGTCCACTCACGACGAAGACTAATGAAATATGACCCTTTCATCCTTGCATCACAAGCAGATCAGGTACAAATCATTATTCACATAAATTAAATTTTTTTGAAATTTATTTATTTTTTGCGAAATAACATTTTCTTATAAACTTAGGTATGCTACATTCGCTACCCACAGGTCACAAATCGGATAGATCCTTGGTTGACCGTAACACCTATAAATCCAAGAGGAAGACTTTATGGAGTTGCCGATCATGAGCCTTTGCAACCTAGCGGAAGTGGTTTAATGGCCCCGGTTGAGCATTCTCTTGAAGTCGACCTTGTCGTTGACTTCACTAACTTCACAGATGATAGAGTTCATGAAGACTCTGAGCCATCAGTAGGAGAGTTTGACGATGATGAAGATTCAATTCCTTTTGATTACTCTACTGATTCGGAATAATGTATTGGATCATTTTAATTTTTTTTTTATCATTATGTAATATTTTTGGATAATTTGAAAATGTTTAATTTGGAGACTTAAATGGTTAATCATCATCAAATAAGTCTAATTTTAATATTAAACCCTTCTGCCCGAAACCCTTACCCATATCTATACCCTAAACCCTTATTTTGTCGGTTTGTCGTCGGTTAACTCTGATACAATACCGACGAATTACTGACAAAATTCTCATAAACTGTCGGTTTTCCGTCGGTTTTGGACTAAAACCCGACAGAAAACCGACGCGCCACCTTTTTCGACAGATACTATGATTTTATTTCTTCTTTATCAACGGATAACCGACGAAACAGATCACACTTATATTTAGGGATACAAATATAAAATCGTGTTATCAAAACAATTAGTTTCTCAACTTCTATTGATGTTTCCAACTACAATAGAAGTCATACCAACATTAAAGTGATATAAAATGGTGGTTTTTGTAAATTATAATGAAATGACTAACTAATAGTATAAGTATTATATATACTTATGTAAATGTATTTGTGATTTGCATTATAAATTGTTAAATGTTACAAGAATGATATAAAAAAAGATTGTGAAACTTCTAAATTGTGAGACCTCATCAAATGACCCTAATTTTAATATTATACCATACATTCTAAACCATTACTCTGATCTATACCCTAAACCCTAAACCGTCGGTTTTGTGTCGGTTAACTCATAAACTAACCGACGGAAAACCGACGGGCATGCAAAATTTGTCGGTTTTCCGTCGGTTAACAGTCGACTGGCCAATTAAATGACATGCAAAAAATCGGATGTTGTGTCGGTTACGTGTCGGTTATTTTACTACATAACCGACAGAATACCGACGGATGTTTAATGCCATCGGTTTTCCGTCGGTTCCTGAAATTATTTCCCGTGTTTCTTTTTCCGAAATTGTTTCATTTTCCGCACAAACAATTTAATGATATTTAATGATATTTATTTCCCTTTACAGACGGAAAACCGACGGCTTTGCAAAATAAATAAAACCTACACTCTTCTTCTTCCCCATTATCGGTTTCTTCTTCCCCACAAACTCCATTTTCTCTCAAATCCGATTTTTCTACCAAAACCTACCGAGTATATACTTTCAAATCGGAATCCTCCTTTTCTTCCTTCTCCTCTTGCGATTGAATACCGTCGGTTTTCTATCGGTCCACCCAAAATTCCAATTCTTCTCCTTGATGTAAGATTTCTTCCTCTATGTGTAAATCCTAGAGATTTGGTTAAGATTAGGTTTGTAATTTTATTTTTTAGATAGTTTAGGTGGTTAGTTTGCATTTTTATGTTTTAGATTAGTGTATTTGATGGTTGTTTAGGATTGAGAATTGTTTTTTTTTTTTTGAGATGTGTAGTTTGAACAAAATAATTGGTATGTCGTGGAACAATACTGCGGCGGTTGGGTAATTATATATATAGATAGTTATATAAATGTTAAAATAATGGGATTGTTGGTTAGTCAAAAACATTAGATTAATAACAAACTTGAATATGAAAATGATAAAGAAGGTGTTGAATTATGATGTCTTTGTTTAATATACATGTTCACAAAACGAATTAGTGTTGAATTTTTTGTGTATTTTAGTGTTTTATAAATTTTTAAAATTAGTAGGATTAAATTAAAAACAAATTAATGGTGAATTTTTGGTGTATTTTAGGGTTTTATAAATTTATAAAACAAGTAGGATTAAAATAAAAATTATTACTAATTTAAGAATTATTACTAATTTATAAAATTATTACTAATTTATAAAATTATTAATAAATTTATTACTAATTTAAGAATTATTACTAATTTTTGGTGAATTATATATATTGTTACTAATTTATGAATTATTAAAAATGATTTGATTTTAGGATTTGTATATTGAGATTTTATTGAACTTATTGATTTTTCATATTATGTTTGCAATTACAATTAATTGTATTATTGATTTTTTTGTTTAATTTGTTAAAATTTTAATAATGTTTATTTAACATTTCTTTATTTTCTTAAGGGATTATAATAATTATATGGAGAGTTAATTCAGCCGCTCGATCCAAAATCCGGCGGATAGAGCGAGTGGATCGCAATCCGCTACTCAGAGCGATACACCGATGCAACATTCGGTTCCACCAATGGAGATGAGTATAGAGGATTTTGTGTCGCAGCCGGGACGACACCGAATGACTGTTCTCGACCCAGATCTAAAAGTACCCAAATCTACATGGTAAGTCAATTTTAGGTTTTCAATATTTGTTTTTAAATTAATGAAATTTGATAACTTCTAACATTTTTGTTTAATGTTTTTAGGTTTGGATATTCGCACAACGGCATTTCAAAATGTTACTTACAAATGATGCACGGACTCTTGAAGGCTCCCTATCCACAATTCAGTCTCTTGCCGCAAACGGAGAAAGATACTTGATTTAGACAATTTGCTGTAAGTAAATTTTTATTTATGATTTACGAATTTTATTTAATTTTAAATACTAATAATTGTTTTGTTTTATCTTTTTTAGCAAAAATTTACATTGGATAGAAACATAACGCACGAGGTTCGTGTGGCGTTTGAGGACGACATTCAGACACACTATAGGAAACAGATCAACGAGTGGAAGAAAAGGTGGCGACAAGGGAAAGTACTGAGGGGGGTGAACGATACAGTGTTCCAAGGGTTGCAGCTTCACTGGGAGAAGCCAGAAACAGCTGCAGCATCAAAGAAAAACTCTCAGAATCGGTTAAGCGACCGAAATGGAAAAGGATATTCTACACACAATTCTGGATCAGTGAGCTTCAAGACCCGTGAACAACAAGCTGTAAGTGTTTCAATTTCTTTTTATTTTATCTTTTATTTTTAATAATTTCCAACTAATATTGCTTTTTAAATTAATAATAGTTTGAGGAAACTGGTGTGCATCCTTCACATTTATATATGATGGAGCATATGCACACCAACAAAAAAATTAAACAAAAACAAGATCCCGTTGCAAGAGAAGTTGTTGAGTCTTCGAGGAAGAGGATTGAGGAGTTTGCGGCAACCCAAGGATCGACTCCAGAAGACGTACCCACACAGGTTGTCAACGACATAGTTCGTGAGGTAATTTAAAATTTTTTATGTTAAATTTGATTTTTTTATGTTTATTATTAAAATTTACTAACTGTTTTCCATAACTTGCAGGAAGCACCTAAAAAAAGGGTCGCATCTTCGGGTTAGGAAATCTTTGTGTCGGTCAACGACCATCTGCTTGGTCTTGTGGCATCGACCACGACGCCCTCGAGAAATCTCTGAAAGAAAGGGATGAGCGGATTACAGCTTTGGAGAAGCAAATGCAAAAAGATCGAGAGGCGAACAGACGCAGTATGGAAGCTTTCAGACAGGAGATGTTTGGTCTAAGGATGAACCCATCTCAAAACCCAAACCCGTAGATTATATTTTTTTTATTTTGTATAATTTCTGAATTTAATATTTACAATTTTATTAATATTAATTAAAATTTTAATTATATTATTTCATTTTAAAGTTTTAATAGATTTCATTATTTTATAAAAAATATATTATTAAATCATAAAAATCAATAAACCGTCGGTTAGTCGTCGGTAATTACTGACGAATAACCGACGGATATTCACAAATAACCGACGAACAACCGACAAACTAAAAACAGACGAATTACAGATGCCGTACTGACGAGTATGCCAAGACAATTATCATCGGTATTTGGTCGGTACCCCGTCAGTAATTAACCGACAGATTTTGCATCGGTAAGTCATCGGTTGTAGGTCGTCGGTAATCCGTCGGTAATAATCGACGGAAAACAGACGAAATTTCAATTACCGACCAAATAGAACCGACGAACTTTTGTCGTCGGTTTTCTGTAAGTTAAGCCTGTTACCGACGAATTACTGACGGAATGGCTTGTTAGTAACAACCTGTTTTCTTGTAGTGCGAACAGTTGCTTTTCGTAACTACTCAGTAACCGAAGAGTCGCTATTTAATTTTTTTTGAATCTATAAATACCATTTAAACACTCATTAACCTTATATCTCTAGAGAAAGACGACAAAAAAAAAACAAAATATCTCTAGAGAAATTTACTCAAATTTACAGTGAAATCATAACTCAGCCGTACTATATACACTTTGTAATGGAAGTATTCCCTCTTACCGCCCTACCTGAAGAAATCCAAGCCTTAGTGGCCGAACGTGTGGCCGCTAACTCCGTTGCAAATCTATATAGATTGAGAGCAACATGCAAGTCTATGAAGGAACTAACAGACCGACCCGGAGTGTACGCATCTATAGATGTGTTTACCTTTCCTTCGTACATACATCTATCTAACTTGGTGATGCAAGTTTGCTACGCTAATGGAAACCCGAGTACACTGTTCTTAAAGGGGGTACAAATGTTCTTCACGTTCGACCTCCAAGATGAAGGAATTGCTTTGATTAAGAGAGCAGTAGATGCAAGATTCGAGCGTGCTTTGTACACATATGCAATGACACGCAAGGTATTTTGGAATACTGAGGAGTATTTCTCTCTTTTCACAAGGGAATCTGTTCAGAGGATAGGCAAGATTGTTAGATCTCTAGACTGGGGTTGGGGAACGTATCACACTGATGCGTTTGTAACAAAGAAGTATGAGTTCATGTCAAAGGAAATAACCTTGTTCTATAATTGCACATGTACTCCATTGATGGATAGAGATTGGGATCTTTGGTACATTGAAGACAGTAACGAGAATAATTTGTGTGACCGCTGCTTTTGGATCAAAGAGTTAGGTCTTTTTTACCATGATTTTAAGCCGATTATATATTGGCCAGACACTAGGCTTTGGGTGTTGAAATATAGACTACTGTTTCCTCTTTTATAATGTAATTCAGATCAGTTATGTATTTTAAGTACTCTAATGCTTTGTTTCTTCGTTTTTAACTTCACTTTTGACACGCATGAGATAAGGCAGCCTTCTGTTAAATATAAGTCAGCCGTGTATTAAATATAAGTCAGCCGTGTTAAATATAATTCAGCCGTGTAGTAAATATAAGTCAGCCGCAACATGTAAATATAAGTCAGCCGTGTATTAAATATAAGTTAGCTTTTTTCTTCCAATTACTCCGACTTTCCACGATTTCGTCACTGGTAAGTCAGACAATTTACTCACGCGATAATTTGAATTTACTATAAGTCAGCCGTGTAGTACTCATAGGTCAGCCATGAAGTTAACCTCAAATTACACTTTTTTAAATTTACAATTTAATTGAATAAATATGGCGTGTGAATATATGTACGTAATCATATTACGCACGCGTTTGGTACTCTAGAGATGCTATAGTGACGAGTTATATGTATTTTTATAGTATTTTTGGCAACTACTCAGTAACCGAACAGTTTTAGTAACCGAACAGTTTCGTTTTTTTCTATAAATACCAAGTGAACACTCAGAAACCGAACATTCATTTTTATTAAGTTTGAACTTGTTTTATCCTTTTGCAATCTCAAATACAAGTTAGTTTTCCTTGTTCTCCAAGTATATGTAATTCACGTTTTTGCAACTTGATTTGTTTATATGTTTACATTATTATTAACATCCTATTTTTGATATACATGCAGCATCAATGGCAGAATCGAAGAAGATGATGAAGCGTCCAATGGAGGATGACTATGGACAAAATGCTGTTAAAAAGGCCAGAAGGGAAATCGAGGACCATTACAAGACGTTGATCCTCTCACCAAAGAACAGATGAAATCAAAAGCTGAATTGCATGATGCTTTGGTGGAAGTGAAATATATTTCTGCGAAAATGGATTTGCTTGAAGAATTTATCGGGAAGGAAAAGGTTGACTAATGCTTATGTTTATGTAATGCTTACATTTTAGTAGTCTTATGTTTATGTATTTTTAGTACTCTAATGCTTATCAATTAAAGCTACCTTCGTTTGAATATAAATTCTTCGTAAAAAGTCAGCCTAACATTTTATATAACTTAGCCGAAACTTCGTTCATGAATTTACTTTTGACACGCATTAGATAAGTCAGCCGTGTATTAAATATATTATAAGTCCGCCGTGCAGCACCTATAAATTACACATTTTTAAATTTAAATAATAGAGAATATATGATTTATTATGGCGTCTGAATATATGTACGTATTCATATTGAATATTATGGTGTCTCGAGGGTATTAATTTCAATATTAATACCCTCGAGACACTAAACTGACGAGTTATAAGGCTTCCTATATTAGGTGTAATGATTAATCTTTTGGGAACTAGTAGTTATGATTGAACTTTTAGGAATTCTAATATTTTGGTCAGCCTTAACACGTTTATGTCACTTATAACTTAGTCATAACTCAGCCTAAACTAAACACTCAGTAACCGAATAGTTTTTAATTATATTTTTGGTAACTACTCCGTCACCGAAGAGTTTCTAGTATATATTTTCGTTTTTTTCTATAAATACCAAGTGAACACTCAGTAACCGAACATTCGTTTTTATTATTTTTGAACTTGTTTTATCCTTATGCAATCTCAAATACAAGTTAGTTTCTCCTTGTTCTCCTAGTATATGTAATTCACGTTTTTGCAACTTGATTTGTTTATATGTTTACATTATATATTAACATAACATCCTATTTTCGATATACATGCAACATCAATGGCAATCGAAGAAGATGATGAAGCGTCTAATGGAGGATGACCATGGACCAAATGATGTTAAAAAGGCCAGAAGGGAAACCGAGGAGCATTACAAGTTGTTGCTCCTCTTGGTGAAGGAACAGATGAAAGCTAAAGTTGAATTGCATGATGCTATGAAGGAAGTGAAATCTATTAATGCGAAAATGGATTTGCTTGAAGAAATTATGGGGAAGGAAACTTTGACTTCATTGCTGAGTTGGAGAAACTTGTAACAGAACTCGTTGAAGTCGAAGAAAAGATGGCCAGTGTCGAAGTTCCAGAAATTGATTGGCTGAAGGTTGATGCAAAATATATGGCTGACTAAATGTTTATCTAATGCGTATGTTTATGTAATGCTTATGTTTTAATACTCTACTGTTTATGTATTTTTAGTACTCTAATGTAGAATTTGTTTTTTTTTATCATAACTCAGCCTAAACTTCGTTTATGACTCAGCATAACCTATAGCATAACTCAGCCTAAACTTCGTTTATAACTCAGCCTAACCTTTAACATAACTCAGCCTAAACTTCGTTTATGACTTCGCCTAACCTTTAACATTACTCAGCCTAAACTTCGTTTATAACTCAGCCTAACCTTTAACATAACTCAGCCGTGTTTAAAAAATAAGTCAGGCGTGTAGTTTCTATAAGTTTATACGTGTATTTAAAATAAGTCAGCCGTGTAGTATGTACGTAATCATATTACGCACGAGTTTGATACTCTCGAGACTTTATACTGACAGTTATATGGCTCCCTATACTAGGAGTTATAATTAATTTCAGCCTAAACTTCGTTTATAACTTCACTTTAAACTTCGTTTATGACTTCACTTTTGACACGTATGAGATAAATCAGCCGTGTTTAAAATATAACTCAGTCGTGTAGTTTATATAAGTTTAGCCGTGTATTTAAAATAACTCAGCCGTGTAGTATGTACGTAATCGTATTACGCACGCGTTTGGTACTCTCGAGACGTTTCTATACTAGGAGTAATGGTTAATCTTTTGGGAAATCTAATCGTTTGGGAATTCTAATCTTTTTTAAATATTATTTATTTTAAAATATAATGATTTATTTTTAAAAGGCAAAGTTACAAAAAATGACCGATAAAATCTTGCGAAACCAAAACTTTTGATCTCCATCCATCACCTATCACGACCTCTCCGTCACGATCCCCAAATCATTCACCGGATTCTTCCTCTGCTGACTTCACGAAAGAAGATCCATGTAAGTCTCTTCGACTTCCTCTGTTCAAGATTTTTCACCGTATTTTCTCTTTCCGTTTCTATATGAACCATGTAGAGAGTATACTCCATAAATAAGAGGAGGAACCGTTACACAGCACTCATAAACTTAGGGTTTTTCTTATCTTCGAAGCTACTTTTCCAACTTCGACAATGGCGGATCAATTACGTAAATCTCCTACAAACCCACATTTCTTTCAACCTCTTCTTTCCGGCTTCCACTCCCACCTCGTATGTAATCTCCCTTCTTCCTTCCCCCTCTCTCTCTCTCTCTCTCTATATATATATATATATATATATATATCTCAATGTCTTTCTTCTTCTTTACGGTTTGTGTTTGCTGTAGAGCATTCCGGTGAAGTTCTTCTCGAAATACATAGAAGGAAGAAACAAAAGAAATATGATGGAGCTTAAGTCGGACGCGTGTGAGAAAACATGGAAAGTTAAGATGGAAGGTCGGAGACTCACCTTTGGATGGAAAGAGTTCGCAGTTGCGCATGATTTCCGAGTCGGAGAGTTCATCATTTTCAGACACGAAGGATATTTTTTGTTCCACGTCACTGGTCTTGGACCTAGTTGCTGTGAGATTCAATATGTACAGTCTAGCAACAACGTCGATGATGATGATAATGTGGAGGGGGAGGAGGAGGAGGAGGAGGAGGAGGAGGACAACATCTCCACAAAACATAGCAGCAAAGAAAAGAAGAGAAAAGCGGTGAGAGTAGTCAAAGTAGAGTGTCATCTACACTAAGTGAAAACCGATTTGTGACACTAACTGTCACACCAGCTAGTCTCAAAGATTCTAGACTTGTAAGTTTAAGTAAACTCTCTTGAAGGAGTTTTGTTCCCTTATTTTTTTTGTTATTGATGCTTTGTCAAGAGCTTATTGTCTCTTTCTTATGCAGCATATTCCAGTGAGCTTCACTAAGGCTCACCAGATGGAAAAAGTAGGAGGGAAGGAGATTACTCTTTTGGACAAGCATGGAGTAGAGTGGCCAGTGTATCTATGCGTGGCAGACATACATATGAGGTTGCGCTTTGGTTCAGGGGTTAGAGAATTCGTCAAGGCTATTGGCATTAAGGCGTACGAATCTTTTGTGCTGGAGTTGGTTTGGGAAGACAAAGCATCTCCTCCTATGCTCAAGTTTTGCTCCAAGATCAAGGCATGATGCCTCTAGTTTCCACCCAAGTTGTTTAATAACTATAGCTTGTTTTAGTGAACTCATAATCTATATAGTATGGATCCGATGACTATACGGCTGATAAGTCGTTTATTGATAATAATTTAATCTTACTTTACGGTTGATTTATCGCTGTAACAAAAACACAAATCAGCCCAAACTAAGACATACCGCAGCTCTGTCGTGTATATAACTCAGCCAAACCTCAAACATACCAAAATTTATGACATTCCCAAACCATGTCATAAGTCAGCCATTAGGTGCATATAAGTCAACCGAAACGTGTAATTTATCTCTCGACGTTTCGTATTTGGGAGGAAAAAAAACATAATTTATTCAATTTTATCTCGCGACGTTAAGTGCATATAAGTCAGCCGCAACGTGTAATTTATCTCGCGACGTTTCGTATTTGGGCGGGAAAAAAAAACATTATGTATTCAATTTTATCTCGCGACGTTTCGTACTCTCGAGAGGCTATACTGACAGTTATATGGCTCCCTATACTAGGAGTAATGATTAATCTTTTGGGAACTCTAATCCCTTAAAATATTATGATTTGTTTTAAAAAAATATCACGCGTTTGGACGAGTTACCATCTTCTTTTCTAAAGTTTCGAAAGAAAATGTCTTCCTCATCTAACTCAATCTCATCATCGTTTATTGACAATCAGCCGTATTGTAATCATAACTCAGTCGTTTATTGACAATCAGTTGTATTGTCATCATAAGTCAGTCGTTTATTGACAATAATTCAATATTTATGGCTGATTTATCGCATTAACAAAAACACAAATCCATATATATCCAAATAACACTTTTAAATCAGATAAGTTTTAACATTATGCCCATACTGTTTACAACGAGAACATGTGTGTCGTTTCCTATGATGTTTGTTCTCAAGGGCAACTTCTAAAGCAGATTTCATCCTACTTTTCTTAGGCCTTCCTTGTTGTTGACGAATAAGCGGGGGCAAGCACGGTTAGTTAGCAACGTTATTTGAAACTTGGAGCGCTGAATCTATCGGCATAATCGACTCAGCGTATGCGTTTACCAAATACTTGATGTTGTAGTAAGGACTGCACAAGGATATACGACAAATTTTCCTGTCCTCGGCAGCTGCGATTGCAAGCACGCATAGTAATTTCTCGTGTTCAAAACGCCGACATGTGCATTTTCTCGTTTCCAAATTCACAATATGCAAAGACGATCCATATGTAACTTCCGTGTGATAAGGATCAATCCTTTGTACCGTCATAAGTCTGGCGGCAATGACACGGCTCTATTTATAATACATAAAAAATTAAAAAACATTACGGCTGGCTTATCGTAAAGGCTGGGTTATGGAACAATAACGACTGAATTATTAACTGCAATGGTTGACTTACATGTAGTAGTTTCTCGACACCACGCGAAAGCGTGGTTAGCTGCGATTTCGCTACCTCTCTCCGTTCTTCAAACCATCTGGTCATCATAACCCGTATCGATTCTAATAGTCGAACAATGTGAAGACTTCTAGCATTTGACAGTGCTCCGTTCATTGATTCCGCTATGTTCGTAGTCATCAAATTGTACCTTTGGCCCAGGAAATAAACACGCGCCCACAGTCGTACATCAGCTCTTTGGAGGTAGTCATGAAGTTCAAGATTAATCGTTTCAATCTCCTCGAACATCGTAGTAAAGTCAGAAACCCTAAAACATTTTGCCGCTTTCTTCACCAGAAGAAAGACATCTTTTCCTTTGTACCGTTGCAAAATGTTCTTATATAAATGGTAAGTGCAAATTCCACGAGAAGCTAACAGAAACACATTTCCAATTGCTTTTCCTATCGAATTATGCCTATCTGAGATAATCGCAAGACCCTCATCGTCAGGAATCAAAATTTTTAGTTGCATAAAAAACCAGTGCCATGACTCATCATTTTCAGTGTCAACCACACCGAATGCTATTGGGAAAATCTGAAAGTTACCATCCTGAGCTAGTGCTGTGAGAAGTGTCCTTTTGTATTTACCATTAAGAAACGTACCGTCGACAATGACAAGTTTGCGCATGAAAGGAAACCCATTTATGCTCGCACCAAACGCAAGGAACACATACATGAATCTTCCAAACTCAGCAATTTGAAGACGCGTAACCGTACCCGGATTTGCCCTTCTTATCATATATAGGTAAGGAGGTAAGTCTTCAAACCCACTCTCAGAAGTTCCCATATCGATTTCCCTTGCAAATTGTAGCGTTCTATGTGATTTCCAATAATCCATCTGTCCACACGGAAAACGTAAAGTACAAGTAAATTAGCTGTAATAAACAAATAAGTCAGCCGAAACGTACCAATAAATCAGCTGAAATAGAAGTCAGTTGCAACGTACTAATAAATCAGCTAAAATACAAGTCAGTCGCAACGTACTAATAAATCAGCTGTAATATACAGCTAAGTCAGCCAAAACGTACTAAAAAATCAGCTGTACTATACAAATAAGTCAATTGCAACGTATTAGTAATTACCTTTACACCAAATGGCTTATTGATAGTTATTCCGACACTCTTAGGTTGAACTGACGGGCCAACGTCGCCAAGATAATCCCTGTACAACTGGCCTAAAATATCTGGTGTTGCTTGTCGAGATCGATTAGAACGCTCAGTTACAGAACATGTATGCTCCTAATCATAAATACGAACATAAAATGCCGGTAATTCCCCTTGTGTAGAAGCACGAACTCTCCAGAGACATCCATCAACCCAACACTTAACAATGAGTGTGTCCAAATTGGATACGTATACATCAAAATCAAATTAATCACTCACCATAAGAAGTTTTAGTCGTTTCTCCAAATCGGCTTTACTCTCGTATCGTTGCCCTACCACGAGGTTTAGCGAAGACATCTCCAACCTTAGAACCTCTGGATTCCTTTCTGATCTGTTCATCGACATGTTCTGAGCTCTCTTCTTAGGCGGTAGCGTCGGTGAATCTTCGTCATGTGTTGGAGACTCACCGTATGAACTGAAGTTATCATCTTCAGATGAAGCACCATCCGAGTCGTCGAACATATCAAATCGGCTTTCAAATTCATCATCTTCTTCGTCTTGTTCGCCTACTTCGTCTTCTCCGCCTACTTTGTATTCTTCACCTTCCATTTTACTTGCGCAATACATGTCTTCATCGTCACGTTTATCTTCGTATTTTGTTTCAACACCAGGACAATTATCATTACTGAAACCACCGTAATCTTCGTATGTAGATTCTACTTTTGAGCCATAACTGAATAACCTTTTCTTCTTCTCTCTCACTTCGTCATTCGGACTAATTTCGCTCTCCTTTTTCTCCGTAATCTCTACACAGAGACGTAGCTGTTCGAATTTTCTTAGGCTTAGAAAACCTATCAATTGTCGAGTATTGGAGACGTAAACTGGTGGAGTATCGTGCGCCATTGTTTTCAAAGTTTTATTCGAGAACATGTAGCTCAGCTGAATCTGATGGCTCGACTCGTTCAATCCGTAATCATCGAGTACCGACTTCGCAAGTTCGTCGTGTGTTGTTTCATCATTTAAATACAGAACTCTACACCCTCTACCGTCAGCGTTGAATACGTATCTGTTTTTCTTGACCCAATTACCGGAAACAATAATTACCGGATCCATAAGATCGCGAACAAAGATCAATGAAAAAAAATAATGAGGAAGGAAAATAGATGAAGAGGGTGACGATTAAGTTTCTGGGTATTAGATGATAAAGAAGGTAAATAGATGAAGAAGAAGAAGACACGTCGTCACAACATAAAACTCTAATAATGACATAGGAAATGACATGGAAAATAGGAGCTGATGACATGGAAAATCGGATTTGATGTCATTAATTTTTTGCTTATATGGCAAGTGAGCCACAAAACGAAAACGTAAATCAGCCTAACTACATCAGTTATCAAATACATATGTAGTCAGTTGCAACGTGAATACTATTTCAGTAATAAAAACAACAAAAATCGGGTTCGAAAAGAGGCCATAAAAAGGCGTAAATCAGCTGGAAAATATTATGTCAGCTGTATCGTCAAATAAATCAGCCGTCAAATGAATGCTATTGTAGTAATTAATCTTTCGCTAATAAATCAGACGTAATGAGGCCGAGTTTACTATTAATCAAGCTAAACACGGCTGATTTACGCTAATTATACTTAAATCAGCCGTAACTACCTTTCATAGGTAAGCCGCCGGTATAGTAATACAACCAGTCGATGATCATTCCATCATCGTGAGAAACATAACTCAACCAGCCGATGTACAAATCAGCCGTCATATATGTACGTTAGTCAGCCATTAGCTCATAAATCAAGCAGATTTTGGTAAACTCAGCCGTCACAAAAATCTTAAGTCAGCCAGAAGATCTTAAATCAGCCACGTTTTATAACTCAGCCGTATCGTTTGGCTTATTTGTATATGTATATCAGCCAATTTTTTTTAAGTCAACCACATCGTATATATAACTCAGCCGTCAATACCGCCGTAATGCTTTACGGCTGAGTTCATTAATACACGTCAGCGATTTCCTATGTGGCGCCGGATTTTATCTGATGTGGCACTCAAAAGTAACGACATTCTTATAATTAGGTTTTTTGTCAGAACGTAATTACAAGGACACGGTGGGCATTTAAAATAAATCAGTTATAAAAAATTTTTTTGTATACTTCTAGTAATATTACCTAATTTATATACCGTTTAAGTTAAATTTTCCAAAAAAATATCATATTTTCTTTTAAACACTTGCTTTTATTTTTTGTCATTTGATATTATATATAAATTAAGATTTAAAATTACACAAAGTTGTCATATGAATAAATATATTCATAGAAAAAGCCAACAAAAGATATGAATTCTCTGGAATAAAAAAACATATGACATGGAAACTACACCCTAATCCTACAAGAAAATGGACCAAAAGAAAGAGACCATGAAACTTATGCACTAACATTTAGCAACTGTACTAGACCATTTTCACACCTTTTATTAAGAATGTGAAGAACCTAAGGCAACTCTTAAACATTGGAAGTCATGAGTAAGGAACTACAGAGCAAAGATACCACTATTTCACTATCTCTCTAAGGAAATGGGGCACTCGAGATAATATAGGCTCAAAGTAAACCTTGAAATTTGATTGGGAGAATAACAAAAAAGGCAAGAAACTCTTACACATGGACACTCGTAAACCAGTTTCAACGATCTACAAATTACAGAATCGCCACCTCCTCGCAAGAGATGAACCAAAGATTAAACCCACTACTTTGTCCCCAAAACCTAAAAGACTTCTAGGAAAGGCTAGTAGATGCGTCCACAACGAGATATCATCTAAAAGACTAACCCTAATAGTTAAACTTAGGCCACCTCTAAACAACGAACCGAAGAGGAACAAAATGCAGAAGATCTAGGATCCAACACCTAATCCCTAACAGCAAAACCCTAACTTAAACCCAACAACTAAACCCAAACAAATTGAAGATGGAAACGCAAAAAAGGAAAGTAAACTTAATTGGGTAGCCCAAACGCGGACATGTGGAAAATGGAACAAATCTAATAAACTCAAGAAAACAAATCGCGACATACAACAACGACTGAGAGAGAGAGAGAGAGAGAGAGAGAGAGAGAGAGGTAGTAAGGAATGATCTGCATAGAGCCACAACATGCAGTTACAACACTGTTTGAACGACCTGCCAAACATTGGCCGCGTCCTCCCCTCGCTTTATTCTAGCCATCGTACTTGCAACCGCAGTAGAGTACGTCAAAGCGTTAGTTGATGGTGCACAAAGTAAGGAAGTAAGGATCAATCCCTTGTGCTAGTGACAAGATTTAAATTTATAAGCTCTAACACTACTAGAGATGTCCCAAATATAAGGCAACAATAACGGTAACTAGGTCACTGTACTTGCAGCCGCGACATAGTATGCCAAAGTGGTAGCTGTTGGCGCACAAAGTAAAGATTGTTTACTAGAAAGTAATGATCAATCTCTTGTGCTAGTGAAAAGCTTTATATTTATGAACCCTACTACTACTACAAATGCCCTAGTTAGAAGGCAACAATACCGGTAAGTAAGGATAAAACCCAAATGAAGGAAAAACAAAGCCAACAAGACTAAGAAGTGGACTTAAGCGAGATGAAATCAAAGAGAGGTTTTGGGTTTTTTGAAAAGAGATCATTGTAGAGATCTCAAGAGTGTTCAAGTCCCAATCTTGCATTAAGAACTCTCTAAGTGATGAGACAAAAGAAAGATCTAGCCTTTTTAAAACAAGAGATCCTTGTCTATGAAGCTTTGATACAAGATCACGTCCAAAGCTTCCATGTTCTCCTTTGGACTAGCAATACATCTAAAGAAATAAATCTCAACATGAATCAAACAACAAACATCATCATCTTCCTAGCCCAATTACCACAAATGAGATCTACCCACTCATAAACACGGTGGAAATAAAATCAAAGGAAATAGATGAGATTAAAGACATAAGTAAATGCATAAAGATAAAGAATTTAATGTAAATGCATAAGACTTAAATTAAAAGCATAATGAAAGACTTGATTAAAATAGCATTAGAAAATAAAAGTGTTCTTCATGTCTCAAAGGATTTACATGAGATCCCAAGGGTATCTAAAGACCAATGAACTAAACAAATGGAAAAAACTCTCTTTTTCTTGGTTGCATCAGAGTAGTATGAATAGGGAAATACGATAGGGAAACTAGGTTAAATTCCATGGGTCGGATGGCGCCCCATCCTTCCTTGGTCCTCATTCACTTGTACGCTTCTACTTACGTTTGTATCTTTTCTCCTTGCTTTCTTCTTGCTCCTCTTGGTGTCTTTGGTCGAAAGTGTGCTCCAAGTACCTAGATTAAGAGTCAAATGGACGAAAAAAACACATGCATGTTCTAGGACTCCAAAATGTGATGAATGTATGCAATATGCCAAGTGAAGCCATTGATAAATGGTAAAAACCAAAGCTTACAACCATTAAAATATGGACACATCAAATCCCTCCGAACTTGTCTTTTGATTGTCCCAAGCAAACAATCAAAAGTAATAAAAAGGTTTTTGATGATGGCGGGGACTCATATCTAAAACAGAAACATAATAAGGCTCTTATTATAATTTCCAAAATTTAACGCATAAGTCGCAAACTTCTTTTGTGAAAATTCTCAAACTCTCCAGAACTTAGCTCCAAAGCTAGACTCTAAGTATTTAAAAGCCATCATGCTTTCAACTTTTTAACATTCAGATTCATGATAATAAAGTGAAGTCTTGCTATGGGAAATGAAATCATGATCAATTTGTTTGGTGGAAAAATTCGTTTTACCTAGGAAAGAGGAGGTTAAATGTGTTTGGGTTTTTTCTCAAAATAAAATGCAAGTCATGTAGCAAACACTACAAGAAAGTAGCTAATTTGTAATGGAATATTCCGTTACAAAGCCATCAAACTCCGTTGCTAAAATAGCTTTGAAACGGATTTGTGACAAACCAAAACTCGTTGCAAAGTGATTGTTGCAAAATTATTTCGTTGCAAATATATTGCAATGTTGTAACGGTTTGCAACGGAGCCTTTGCAAATATTTGCAACGGTTCTTTTGTAACGAAATTGCAAGGGACCTTCTATTGCAACTTTTGCAACATATCTTAGTGGTTATATCGTTACAAGTTTTTGCAATGAGTATTTGCAACGAGGGCTTTGCAAATATTGTAACGGTTAGTTTGCAACAAAATTGTAATAGATCTTCCATTGCAAACTTTGCAATGGTAATCGTGGGGAAACTGTTACAAAAATATATCTGTTTGTAAGAATTCAGCATCTTTGTACACCATTGCAAGATTTTTTTGCAACTAAAAACTTAAAACCAGTATAAAATATTTGTAATTGTTATGAACATATTAGTAACGAAAATTTTGTAAAGTTTCATTGCAAACATGCGTATTTAATATTGTTGCACATTTTTTGTTTAATTCTAATTAAAGATTAGTTTCTTAATTCAAAAGTTATCTTACAAATAGCCTTGTAATCAAAGTTATCTTACATATAGCCTTAAAAGTTATTTTACAAACCCAAAAAACACAGAGCTTATTTTACAAACTCAAAAAACATAGAGCATAACTATAATCCAGATCTTCCATGTCAAGATATTCAGAGCTCTTGTTCCCGTCACCTTGGTCGCTCTTATTGCCCACAAGGTTGGAGGGTTCATTTCTCGGCGGATTGGTTTCTTGAACCTCCATTTGAGGTAGATGGGCCTTCATCATCTCTACGACAGCTTCCAATGACCTCAAACGTTCGTTGTTTGATGCCAACTCTTGTTTCGTTGATGCCAACTCTGTCTTTGTTGATTCGAGCTCAGTCTTCATGTTTGAAAATTCTTCTCCTCGGAAAGTAGATGGCCTAGTTTTCCTCAACCTCTTGTTTACCGATCCAAGGCCATAGATACGACCTTTGTCCGAAGGCGGAACCATCTACAATATCAATTCCACAAGCTGTCGTTTAAAAAGACATAAGTATTAAAAAAAAAAAAATGTGCAGAAGCATCAATTTCACGTATGTAAGAGAAACAGTTTCTAGACTCTTCATGGGACAAACATGATATACTATTAGAGATTTTGTGCAGTGACTCTAATAACGTCATCTCTACAAAGACTTATAACTGTGCAACACTAAAAAAGTTAGAAGAGAATCAGTAGTATACCTCGAGATAAATGTCATCCATTTCTTCCTTTGTCGGAGTATAGTTGGAGTCGACACTATCATCACCACCTTGTGATGCTTGGCGGGCCGCCAATCGTTGCTGAAGCTTCTTTTGGAACTCTTCATTGATGAGCTTAGCACGGTTATCAACATAAGTTCCATTAGCCCGAGTATGAGTCTTGTGGAGAAGCTCTATAATAGGAATTGTAATCCCTGTTTCTTCCGCTTTATATATACATATATAAAAAAAAAAAAAGCAGAATAACTCAAACTTGTAATTAAACTATCTAATAACTATTATGTTACAAAGTTAAAAGCTACTTACAATTTTTTTCACGTTGTGCATCAAAGGAGATAGAACCAGATGTGTGCTTGTGCACACCAAGACCATTACGTGTAGACATTCGTGAATTAGAGCACTTCTTACTTTTAGCAACCACATTAGGTAGCTGCCAGTTGGTACGCATCTCATTCCACAAATCGGCATCGGTGATGAACTTAGGTTGAACACCACCTGTCTTAGCTCGACTGACAAATACATTGAGGAGTGACGCAGCCTTGTGCTCAAAATGGGAACGAATAAATGTCGTCTCATCATAATCCCAATTGTAAATATGCTACAAATTCAGAACGTACACAATAAATTAATATTCTTATACTGTAGTAGTAAAAGTATCAAATTATTGTAAGGGAAGTAAATTACAATGAATTCGTGAAACCAGGCATCGATGGTGTCTCTATCAACACACGTCCAGCTATACTTAAGAAAGTGAAAGAAATGATGATGATACGCTTGCTTACCAAATTGTGCCGTCCTCGCCATACGGAGAGATAAATGGCACCTTGTCTCGAGTTGGACTTCTAAGAAGCTCTTCTAGAGTAACTGACACTCTTAAACGACGACCCTCGTTAGCAGCTGGTGCTGAACCCTTTGGCACCTCAGGATACATGTCGTTTGTTTTTGATGGAGGTGATTCCGCTTGATGTTTAGAAACCGGGTTTGTTGTGTGCTACAAAAAATCATAAATTTTATAATTAAATAAACAATTGAACAATATAATTTAATTATAATTTACCTAAATGTATACCTGAATCAGCTGTAGTGGAGCAGTAGGAGTAGATCGAGAACTTTGTGAAGGACGACCCAGCAGAGAACTTTGTGAAAGACAACCCAGCGGTTGATGAGGAGTTTGTGATGGCAGAGGCATCGGTTTAAGAGGTCGACCTCGACCCCGTGGACAAGTGACCGGAGTATTTGAATATTGTTGGTTGGGATTAGATGACTCGCACGCTATACTGTTGAGAAATAAGCCTATTTCTATCCATAAATTCGGTAAGAATCTAAGTTTAATGATCAATCGATATAAAAACACAAACTAATCAACCTTTGCCAAAGGGAGAACTTTATTCAATGAGAAGTTTGTTACAAGTAAAGCCCTAATCGCTTGTACTTTGTTTCTATTCAAGGTATGCTTACAAAATGGAAATCCTAAGAATCTTTGTAAAACCTAATCACCACGACTACCATCTTCTGATCATGTAATTCCTTTATATAGATTCAGTTTTTCCTAGTGAACCTTGTAATCTGTTTTGGTCTGCAACTTTGGGCTTAACAAGAGATGTTTCCGTAATGGCCCAATAGTGGCCCAAAAACCTGCCCACAAACTCCACCTGGTTTTGGGGACACGAGAACCCTAGACTCATTTTGCAAACACGAGAACCGCCGACCTTCACATTTCTTCTCCTCTTCGACGACGTCTCCGACTTCGCCAAACTTCGCCTTCTTCGCCGGAGAAGCCGTCTGTTGCTTCGCGATGACAGCAGAGATGGTGCGACGACTTCGCCTTGCTCGCCGGCGATTCACGAACCAACCGTCGCCAATTCTAGCCGCAGCCATCGCCGGTTCTCTTCTCGCAGCAGTCATCGCCTGTTCTCTTCTCCAGCGACGATTGCAGCCGCCGACTAGTTCTTTCTCCTTCTCTATCGTTTTTCGCATCGGAGTTCCAGCTTCTTCCTCACTCACCGGAGCCGCCGATTCTCACCACAGCCGAGCCGTCATCCTTCCTCCAGCCGACACTTAGGGTTGTGGCTTCGGTTTTCGTCGGGTCTCAACCGAACCCGTTGACTTCGGGTTTCAAAACCCAACCTGCTACTTCAAATTCCGGCTTCGATTTTCTCCCTCTCTGGTAAGCACAACCATCCTTTTACTTCTCCCTTTGACCTCTCGACTTTTATCGACCAATCACCCTAGAAATTAACATCTTCAACTTCTGATTTTCAGGTTGACTCCACCTCGAGACAATGTCTTTTGTACTCGCCTCTTCACCTAGCATCAACAGGTAACTCGCTTGTCCTTTCATCCGTTTACCGTATCACCACATTATAGAATCAACCAGACCCTAACTAGTTTCTTTTCCTAATATGCGAGAGTCATTTTGGTGATACTGGAGTTACCTGGAGCTGTCGCTGCCTTCAAGGGACGTTAAGCAGATCACAACACAAGCTAAACTTCGGTCCAGGTAAAGCTTTAGTTAAAAAATCTGCTGGGTTTTTGCTAGTATGTATCTTCGCTAGGTTGATGGTTCCTAGTTCTAGCGAATCTCGAATGTGATGCCATTTGGTTGCTACATGTTTTGTTCGTTCATGATGCACTGCATTCTTAGCTAGAGAGATAGCACTTTGTGAATCACAGTTAATTGTAACACACTTGCCTTTAAAACCTAACTCGTCACAAAAATCTTGCATCCATATAGCCTCTTTAGCTGCTGTAGATAGGGCCATGTATTCTGCTTCTGTGGTCGATAACGCAACAACTGATTGCAATGTAGAACGCCAACTTACTGTGTTTCCCCAAACCTTAAACACATATCCAGTTACTAATCTTCTCTTGTCAAGATCAGTGGCATAATATGAATCACTAAAACCTTCAATACTGAAATTGCTATATTTAATGAATGTAAGTCTAGTTTTTAAAGTGCCTTTAAGATACCTTAAAACCCACTTAACAACTTCCTAATGTTTCTTTCCTGGAGCTGACATAAATCTACTAATTACACCAACTGCAAAACCCAAATCTGGCCTTGATCCAATCATAGCATACATTAGGCTTCCAACTGCACTAGCATAAGGAATTTCGTCCATAAATCTAGCCTCCTCTTCTCTTTTTCTATCACTTAAGCTCTTGTGCTTAAAGTGAGTAGCTATAGGTGTAGTAACCGGTTTTGAATCGATGATACCAAAAACCTTTAATACTTTCTCTATATAGCTTTCCTGGGACAGTATGAGAACTCCTTTCTCTCTGTCTCTTATGATATCCATCCCTAGAATACGAGAAACCCTTCCTAGATCCTTCATCTCAAATTCCTTGTTTAAACTCTCTTTTACTCGCCTAATCTCATCTTTGTTTCCAGACGCCATAAGCATATCATCTACGTAGAGGAGTAGATAAATAGCTTTAGGCGTGTTTACATTCTTCATGTAGACGCATATATCCTTGCTGTTTCTGATAAACTTTTCCTTTTTCATAAAAGTGTCAAATCTCTTATTCCACTGTTTAGGAGACTGTTTTAATCCATAAAGAGATTTTTTCAGAAGACACACCTTATGTTCATCACCCTTCTTTATGTATCCTTCAGGCTGTTCCATTAGAATTCTCTCATCTAAGTCCCCATGTAGGAAGGCCGTTTTTACGTCTAACTGCTCCAATTCCCAGTCCAAATTAACCACAATAGACAACATTATCCGTATGGATACATGTTTTACCACTGGAGAGAAAATCTCATTGTAGTCAATTCTTTCCTTTTGGGAAAAACCCTGAGCAACCAACCTGGCCTTGTGCCTTTTATCCTCAACTCCCGGGATGCCTAGTTTCAACCTGAATATCCATTTACAGCCCACTGTCTTTTGATCTAATGGTCTTTCAATCAGAACCCAAGTCTGATTTCTGATTAAAGAGTCCATCTCTTCATCAGTTGCAGCATTCCATAACTTCCTCTCCTTTCCTCTCATTGCCTCAGAAAACGTTTTTGGCTCCATAACCTCTATATCTTCAGCAATCGCAAGTGCATAAGCAACATAGCTACCATTTTCATATATAGAAGGACGTTTAACATCCTTTCTCCTCATTCTGTCTCGGGCTAATACACCATCTCCTATATTCGTCTCTCCATCATTGATCGAATCCTCACTGTCAAGATCTGATGGAGAGTAGTCCGATCTTGTATCTTCAGCTTCTAAATTTTCTACTAAATCTGTACCAGATTCAGATTCATATTCCTCTGAGTTTTCCTCACTGTCACCTACTCCACCTTGAGCTGAAATTTCTTCAATTACTGTAGCAGTAGGTGTAGGGCCTCTAATCAGTTGTGCACTAAAAGATACCTTCTTCTTTTGTTTTCCCTTAGTATCAGATTCCGAGTTTGCAACCTCTGAACCGCATTCTTTAGGATTATTCAATGTGTGTTTGTAGAGCTCCATTTCGTTAAACACCACATTCATACTCGTAATGCACCTGCCTTCATCATCCAACCAGACCCTGTATCCTTTTACACCAAAAGGATAACCCATGAAGAAACCCTTAACCGCCCTAGGACTAGTCTTGTCCTGTACTACATGAACAAAAGCTGAACACCCAAACCTTCTAAGATGCTTTAAATCAGGTATAGTACCAGACCATACTTCCTCTGGTAACTTAAACTCTATAGATGAATTAGGAGATCTATTTATCAAGTATACCACTGTAGATGTAGCTTCTGCCTAGAATTCTTTCTCTAAACCAGTTTCTGCTAACATGCATCTTACTTTATCCATGATTGTCCTGTTCAATCGTTCTGCTACCCCATTCTGTTGAGGTGTGTAAGTGCATGTTCTATGTCGTTTAATGCATGATTCCTTACATAGGTTGTCAAACTGATTATTGCAGAATTCTAATCCATTGTCTGTCTTTAAACACTTAATCTTCTTGCCCGTATGCGTTTCAACTGCTGTTTTCCATTCTTTAAACTTTCTAAATGCTTCATCTTTTGATTTCAGAAAGTAGACCCATACCTTCTTAGAGAAGTCATCTATAAAGCTCACAAAATACGTGCAACCACCGAGACTTGGTGCGTTTGCAGGAGAACCCCAGAGATCTGAGTGTACATACTCCAAAATCTCTGTAGTAGTGTGCTTAGCAGCTGGAAAAGGCTGCTTGTGAGACTTGCCTAGCACACAACTATCGCAGAAGCTAAATTCTTTTCCCTTAAAATCTGATATATATCCTTGTTTGCTAAGAATTTCCATATTCTTAGAACTCATATGTCCCTGTCTAGAGTGCCATATATCAGTCATGTTAACATTCTCATTAACTGCATTAGCTTCTGCTCCAACCACTTTAGCTTGTAAGTAGTATTAACCGTTTTCATACTTCCCTGAGAAAACCTTCTTTCCATCTTTGTAGTAATGCTGCATTCCATTACCACCTTCGTACTTACAGCCGTTTTTGTCCAGCATGCCTACTGAAATCAGACTTTTATCAGGCATATATCTCACATCGCTTAAGATAACTTCTGATTTGTCTGGATTTATAATTCTGATTTTTCCCATTCCCTTTACTTGACTAATGGTTTTGTTGGCCATTCTGACCTTGGTTCCATCAAACTCTTCCAGGTCAAACAGCTTGTTTCTATCAGGAGTCATGTGAAACGTACAACCCGAATCTAGAATCCACTCTCCATTGGACGCAGCTGTGCAAACAGTCAAAACCATGGGCTGTGGCACTTCCAGAACCACATTAGCAGACTCAGGTTTTCGTTGCCCCTTATCTGGACACTCTCTCTTCCAATGTCCCTCTTTTCCACATATGAAACATGCTCCTTTGTTTGCAGCATCAAATTTCAGTTTAGACTTGGATCTTCCTCTACTTTTAGATCGCCCCCTATAGTTGTTTCGCTTGTCTGATCTTCCCCTTGAACCAACAAACAAACTGTCCGAACCCGAATGTCCCTTATGCAGTTTTCCTTTCTCCTTGAGTTCTATCTCTTTGTCATAAGCTGCACTTGTGACTTCATCCACAATGATGGTCTCTTTGCCTGTCCCATATTTCAGGGTATGTACTAATGGCTCAAAGGGAGGAGGAAGACTAGAGAAAAGCTGTATAGCTTGGTCTTCCTCTGATATCTCAACCTTTAGGCTGGCCAAATCAACAACCAACTTCAAGAAGGTATCTACATTCTCCTCTATAGATTTTTCTTCTTCCATCTTGAAACTTGCAAACCTTTGTTTCAAGTAAATCCGGTTTGGTAATGAGCGAGTCTGTTATTCCTTTTCCAGAGCCTTCCACATGCCAAGGGCAGTGGTTTCCTTCATTACCTTCCTTAGGATTCTATCGCTAAGACAAGTTGCAATAAGATTTCTAGTCCTTAGATCTTTTTCAGCTTTCTTAGGATCAATCGTAATGAGTTTAACAGCTAGCTATGTTTCTCCTTCCTTTAGCACTTCCTTTGTTTCTGTGGATGTCCAATCCTCACTTAACACTGCTAACAGTCCCTGTATTTCCAATGGACCAAGTAATTTGAATTTCCATAATCCAAAATCACCAGACCCATCGAACTTCTCCATCTCAAACCTACCTGGTGTAGGATCCATTCTGACTGGTTCTTTGTTTACCTCTTTGCAGATATCAACAGCCGAAGATAACCATCTAGAAGCCTATCTAATTCTTTCCTAAGCTTGAAGAAATCAGACCCAACACACAAGAGCAATAGTCGCCTGATCCTAGTTGAGTCGCCGCTCAACAACCCTTAAACAAATAAGTTTTCTTATATCTTTAAACCTAGATTCTCTGCACTCGCACCTGGAATACTCTGATACCATTTGTTGAGAAATAAACCTCTTTCTATCCGTAAATTCTGTAAGAATCTAAGCTTAATCTAAACCTATTGCTAGAAAAGTATAGCATAAAATTTAAAGATATGATAAGTTTGATCAATTTCTACGTGTTAACATATTTGTTTATTAATTTAAATTACTTTTTTGTGACAAGATTTTGGCTTGTATTGGTGGACGTTTTAGTGGTTTAAATGATCAAATGTTACATGGTTAGACACTAGAGTGATTTAACAACTTCAAGATTTGGTCAAAATTTGTAAAAGGACTTGTGTCCATAAGTGTTCTTTAAGAATACATGCTTTGCAACAAATTTGCAACCAACTTGTAAGGCCATTGTTATTTGCTTGCAGAAACGTTGCAAAGTTTTCCTTTCGTAATAACTTTGCAATGGAAATTTAATTTTTTGGCAAATCTGTTGCAAATTCTTAAACCCCATATCAAGATTATAACCTCAAAACAAATTGGTTGATTATATGTTTTTGTTTTCTATGTAATATTCTTATGCTTTCAAATTTTGTGGATCATAATTAACTAGAACATATATGATATATAGAAGGGTATATATATAGCATAAGATTTTAAAATAGGATAAGTTTGAATATGTGTTAACTCATTTGTTCATTGATTTGAATGACTCTCTTATGCTGAAATTTTGATTTAGATTAGTGTCATGTTTTATTGGTTTAATATATCAAATGTCACATGGTTAGACACTAATAAGCACCACAATTTCAAAACTTGGTAAGAAAACTAAAAATACTTGTGTTCATAAGTGTGATTTGAAAATACATGGTTTACAATGGATTTGCAACTAACTTGTAATTTTTGTTGCTATTTCCTTGCCGAAACATTGCAAACAGTTTTCTTTGTAATAACTTTGCAACGGAAATTTAATTTCCTCGCAAATCTTTTGCAAATTTTTAAACCCCAAATCAAGATTATTACCTAAAAAAACAGAGGTTGATCATATGTATTTGTTTTTCTACGTAATATTCTTATGTTTTCGTATTTTGTGGCTCATAATTGACTAGAACAGATATAATATATAGAAGGGTAATATATATATATAGCATAAGATTTTGAAATAGGATTAGTTTGAATATGTGTTAACTCATTTGTTCATTGATTTGAATGACTCTCTTATGCTGAAATTTTGACTTAGATTAGTGTTATGTTTTATTGGTTTAATAGATCAAAAGTCACATGGTTAGACACTAGAAAGTGTAGAAGTATATATGGAAAGGCTTATAATGACTATATGATTAATCTAATATCGCTCATGTAAATCATATATAATATGCTGTAATCACCATCTAATAAGATCAATCAATTACCTATTCTATATGGTATCAGAGCCAAGATACCTAAGCCGCCGCTAATTTTCCTCTTCTTACTTCTTCCTCTGTTCTTTGCTACATCTTTCTTCTCCCTTCTCTTCACTTAGTCTTGTTACCATGACAACTTCTACGGGTTCACCGGCCTCGACCACTGAGACAATCATTGTCTCCGGAGCACATACTCTTCTTAACATCAATATGGCGAATGTCACCAAACTGACCACGACCAACTTTCTGATGTGGAGCCGACAGATCCAAGCCTTACTCGATGGATACGACTTAGCCGGATATCTTGATGGATCTCTCCAAATACCTCCTCCGACAATCACGGTTGTTGATGTCGTCTCCCCTAATCCGGCACATACACTGTGGAAACGTCAGGATCGGCTCATCTACAGTGCACTGCTCGGTGCCATCTCCATCTCTGTTCAGCCTCTTCTCTCCACCACGACTACAACGTCAGAGATTTGGAGTACTCTCTCTGAAGTTTTTGCTAAACCTAGTCGCGCACATCTCCGATCTTTGAAAGAGCAACTGCAGTCATGGAAAAAGGGCAGTAAGTCGATCAATGAATACTTCCAAGGCCTTACTACTCGCTTTGATCAGATGGCGCTCCTCGGAAAGCCACTTGATCTCGAAGACCAGATTGAGTTCATATTGAAAGGGCTGCCCGACGACTACAAGCCCGTAATTGATCAGATTGAGGGTCGTGATACCCCTCCTTTTCTTCCTGATGTTCACGAAAGGCTACTTAATCATGAGGTTAAACTTCAGTATTCTACTGTCACATCTTCACCCTCTCCAGTCACTGCGAATGCAGTGAACTATCGTGCTAACAAAAACAGCAACTACCGTGGACAACAGAATCGCAACAACAATCGGGGTCACCAGGCATGGCAGCAACAACAACAAGTCTCACAAAGATCAGATCAACGTGGACCACGAGGGTATCAAGGAAAGTGCTAGATTTGTGGTGTTTTCGGTCATAGTGCGCAACGTTGTTGTCAACTCCAACTCTCCGGCTCTGCATTTAATCAAAATCAGTTGTCGTCTGCTCCGTTTTCTGCCCCGTGGCAGCCTCGTGCTAACCTTGCCGCTGCCCCCTCATACACCAATAGCTGGATTTTAGACAGTGGCGCGACACATCATCTCACCACCGATCTCAACAACCTAGCGTTGCATCAACCTTATACCGGAGGTGAAGAAGTCACTATTACCGACGGTTCAGGTCTTTCGATCTCGCATACTGGTTCTGCCCTCCTTCCTACTCCATCCAAACCTCTTACTTTAAAAGACATCTTATACGTTCCTAATATCCACAAAAACCTAGTCTCTGTTTATCGACTATGTAACACTAACCGTGTCTCTGTGGAATTCTTTCCGGCTCATTTTCAGGTGAAGGATCTCAGCACGGGGGTCCCATTGCTCCAAGGCAGAACTAGGCATGAGTTGTATGAGTGGCCGATTACTCCAAACAACCCCACCTCTCTTTACGCTTCACCAACAACAAAACCGTCTCTTGCTTCTTGGCATTCGCGTCTTGGCCATCCCTCTTCTTCACTTTTAAAGGCTGTAGTTTCTCAATTTTCTTTACCATTTTCAAATTCTTTGCCAAAAGACTTCCATTGTTCGGATTGTCTTATCAATAAAAGCCATAAACTTCCTTTTCATTCAAACACTATTACATCTTCGGGACCCCTTGAATATCTATACACTGATTTATGGACCTCTCCTATACTCTCCCATGATAATTTTAAGTATTATCTTATCTTCGTCGACCATCATACTCGATATACATGGCTCTATCCTCTTCGCCAAAAATCACAAGTCCGGGAAACAATCACTGCCTTCAAGGAGTTGGTCGAAACTAGATTTCAATGTAAGATCCGAACATTGTATTCGGATAACGGTGGAGAGTACATTGGATTACGACCCTTTCTGGTGACTCATGGCATCTCGCACTTAACGTCGCCACCGCATACACCAGAACATAATGGGATCTCGGAACGGAAACATCGACATATTGTTGAAACCGGCTTGACTCTTCTCCACCAAGCATTCGTTCCTAAAGCATTTTGGCCATACGCTTTTGCCACCGCAGTTTATCTCATCAATAGAATGCCGACCCCGGTGATCAACAACACCTCACCATATGCTAAGCTATTCGGTCAGCCTCCAAACTACTTGAAGCTTCGTGTTTTTGGTTGTCGATGCTTTCCCTGGCTCCGTCCTTACACTCAACACAAACTGGAAAATCGTTCAATTCCGTTTGTGTTCGTTGGCTACTCGTTGACACAAAGTGCCTATTTGTGTTTGGACACAATGTCTAACCGGCTGTATACGTCCCGACATGTCCAATTCGTCGAGTCAAGTTTTCCATTCTCACAACCCAACCGCAACCATTTCAGCGAAGATGATGTTATGTCTATTTCGTCTCCCTCTGACTCCACTCCTACCTTCATCCATATCCTCCATCGGCCACTCGCTCAACCTCTACTGTTGGTGCCCCCACGCTCAGATCCTCCACCGCCGCAGTCTCAAACGACGGCTCCGCCGGAATCTGATGACTCTCAGGTAACGCCTCCTTTCTGTGATGAATTACTTGGTCGTGAGAGAATTTTCACAGAGACACAAAACCAACACTCAAGCCCAATTCACCACCACTCAAGCCCAATCCACCAACCCACAAGCCCAGTTCACCAAATCTCGAGCCCAAATATTCAGCCCATAAACATAACCCAAATCGATTCACCACAAAGAAACACACATCCATCGTCTTCTTCCCCTGCCTCCTCCAATCATCGATCACCATCTCCTACCCAGTTACATCCGCCATCACCGAACCCTACGCCTCCAACTTCGGCCCCTTTAAAATCACCTACTCCGCAACCTCCTCCTGCATCTCCGTGTCGTAATGACCATCCCATGAGAACCAGAGCCAAAAACCACATCATTAAACCAAACAAAAAGTTCTCCTTAACCGTCAACACTAGACCTATAATCCCAACTACGATAAACCAGGCAATGCGAGATCCGAAATGGCGTAATGCGATGGTCGAAGAGTTTAATGCTGTTACACGTCATGGGACTTTTGACTTAGTCCCTCCGGATGTGGCGACGAATGTCATTCCCACAAAATGGATTTATACTCTAAAGTATTTCCCTAATGGTTGTCTTGATAGGTATAAAGCCAGGCTTGTTGCGCGTGGTTTCAACCAACAATATGGAGTAGACTACTCAGAGACATTCAGCCCCGTTATCAAATCGACTACGGTTCGCTTAGTCTTGGACCTTGCTGTCCGATTCTCGTGGCCAATTAGACAACTCGATGTGAATAATGCTTTCTTACAAGGCAGTCTTGACGATGAAGTGTATGTTACTCAACCTCCGGGTTTCATTGACAAGGATCGTCCTTCTCATGTTTGCAAACTCAAGAAAGCGCTCTACGGTCTTAAACAAGCACCCCGTGCATGGTATGAAGAACTTCGAGCCTATCTTCTCGCCACAGGATTTTATAATTCAGCAGCAGATACGTCTTTGTTCATTCACACACACGGTCGTGAATCTGTCTACATCCTAGTATATGTTGATGACATTATTGTTACTGGGAGCAGCTATCCACTTGTTAATAACATCATCACATCTCTGTCTCACCGCTTCGCTTTAAAAGATCACGGTCATCTCAGCTACTTCTTGGGTATTGAAGCGACTCGCACGTCTCAGGGCCTCCACTTAATGCAATGCAAGTATATCACTGATTTGCTGCAAAAGATGCATATGGTTGACTCTAAACCATTTACAACTCCGATGTCGCCTACTCCAAAGTTGACCCTCCACACGGGTTCTAATCTCTCAGACCCCACTCAGTATCGGATGGTCATCGGTAGTCTCCAATACTTGGCATTCACTAGACCGGATATCGCCTTTGCCGTCAACAAGTTGTCACAGTTTATGCATTCCCCGACGGATGTTCACTGGCAAGCTGCAAAGCGGGTGTTGCGTTACCTCGCCGGAACTTTATCACATGGCATTCTTATTCGCTCCAATTCTCCTTTAACGCTATATGCCTATTCCGATGCAGATTGGGCGGGTGATCCAGATGACTTCGTCTCCACGAATGCGTATATTCTCTATCTTGGCGCCACTCCTATCTCATGGTCTTCGAAGAAATAAAAAGGTGTTGTGCGGTCATCCACGGAGGCTGAATACCGTGCTGTAGCAAACACAACTGCTGAGCTCCGATGGGTCTGTTCACTTCTCACCGAACTTGGCATCAACTTGCCGTCAACACCGGTGGTTTATTGCGATAATGTTGGCGCAACTTATCTTTGTGCCAATCCGGTATTCCACTCTCGCATGAAACATCTTGCTCTTGATTATCATTTTGTCCGGGATAATGTGCAATCAGGAGTTGTCCGTGTTACTCACCTCTCAACCAAGGATCAACTCGCTGATGCGTTAACGAAACCTCTCCCAAGGACACGGTTCTCTGAACTCTATGGCAAGATTGGCGTGACTGAAGTCCCTCCATCTTGAGGGGGCGTGTAGAAGTATATATGGAAAGGCTTATAATGACTATATGATTAACCTAATATCGCTCATGTAAATCATATATATATGCTGTAATCACCATCTAATAAGATCAATCAATTACCTATTCTATAAAAAGACACCACAATTCAAAACTTGGTAAGAAAATTAACAATACTTTTGTTCATAAGTGTGATTTGAGAATACATGGTTTACAATGGATTTGCATCTAACTTGTAACCTTTGTTGCTATTTGCTTGCCCATTGTAAACAGTTTTCTTTGTAATAACTTTGAAACGGAAATTTAATTTCCTCGCAAATCTGTTGCAAATTTTTAAATCCCAAATCAAGATTATAACCTCAAAACACAGAGGTTGATCATATGTATTTGTTTTTCTATGTAATATTCTTATGTTTTCGTATTTTGTGGCTCATAATTGACTAGTACATATATGATATATAGAAGGGTATATATACATAGCATAAGATTTTAAAATAGGATAAGTTTGAATATGTGTTATCTCTTGTGTTCATAAGTGTTCTTTGAGAATAAATGGGTTGCAACGGATTTGTAACTAACTTCTGAATACCATTGTAATTGATTTGCAACAACGTTGCCAAATATATTTTTTGTAACGATTTTGAAACAGAAAAATAATTATATGGAAAATCCACTTAGAAAATAAATATATAACATCTTGCTTCAAACACTACAATATTTAACACTGTAAAAATCATTCATCGCTACAAACCATTTCATCAATATCATCTGAACTAGTTTCATAATCATCAGAATTGTTCTCTTCAAATTCGTCAGACTCTGCTTCATCATCAATTTCCTCGTATTCCAATTCTACAGCTGGTTCGAAACGAGTTACCAATTCATCAACTGTATTTATGGCTTCAATGTCATCTTCTTGCAAAGGGGTATCCATCAAAACACCCTAGATCTTTTGTCTTGGATTTATTTTTATAGCGCAACACCATGCATTTTTTGAAGTCGCAGTACTAATTTTGGGGTATGGAACAAAGCATACTTGCTCGGCTTGGGATGTAAGAATAAATGACTCGTATTTTTTGAATTTTTGTGCGGTGTTGACATTAGTAACTCATTCCTTTTCCTATTGTTGTGTCAAACCAACTGCACCTAAAAAGAATAACCTTCAAACGAATCAGTCCAGGATATTCAAGCTGAATTATTTCGTCTAGGATACCATAGTAGTCCGGATCCTCCATCAAATCAGAAGCATACCCTTTAACACATATCCCATAGTTGGTGATTGATTTGTTGGAGCCATGTTCACGTGTGTGAAATGCATATCCTCGAGTAAAATACATAGGCCAAGAGATGACTCTTATAATTTGTCCATTAACTAGTTCACGCAACCACATTGGAAATTGTTCCAACATTAATGGCGATCCATCACCATTTTCAACCTGCAAATATTAAAAATTAATTTGCATATAATATATATAAATTGTTGGTTATGTGTAAATATAATGGTTGTATATATATGTGTAACTTACATAGTTTTTCAGCCAATATAGATAATCTTTTTCTTTTTTTTTTACCAAATCAACATCGGTTATTCCAGAAAAATGCCTTCTAAGATTGATACGATCTCAATCAATGGACCAAAACTTTGATGCGGAGACGAGTCTTTAAGCGATAGACGAGATGGAAATAGAAGGAAAAGATGTTGATGAGACGATCGGTGGAGGATGGATACAATCACACAAGTATGAAAGACTTGGTGAAGGGTTGAAGGCTCGCTCTCCTTAGATATAACACACTAAGAGAGAAAGAGAATTCTCTTGTTCAAGAGAATGTGCCGAATATCTCAACTCGACGGTTTGTTCTCACAAGGAAAAGATAAAGAAACTTTGAACCCTTTTCAAACTAAAACTTCGATGATCTTTATTCATAGATGGCGAGCACTATATATAGCCAAGAAAGGTTACATGCAACCTTTCTTGGAAATCACAACTTAGAATTAACTACAACTACCTAATAAATAAAGAGCTTGCATGAAGAGTATTTCAAATTCCAAATGAAGATAAGATTTTGCAAAAGATGATAGGCTTCTTCATAGATGCGAAATGGGCTTGGGTTTTTGGGCTTGGACTTCAAATCTTGAATTGTTGAAAAGCCTATAGTAAAATCAAGGTAAATTACTAAGTGAAAATGGGAAAGTAACCTAGCTTACCTCGTTAAAAACCATGTTCGAAAAACCCATTGGGACAAAACCGAATATGGAAAAAAGAGTATAAGCTAAGAACTTTTTTCACTTAGACATTACCTTAATCTTCTTCCTCTGCTTGCATAAGCATCACGATCCGGCTTGTCTCGGTTTGTCTTCCGTCTTGTGCCTTCTCGAGCATCCTTTGAATAGTTTGTGTGAGCTCCTTTGCCTTGGCCCTCGTGACCGGTGTTTGTGGAAGCTCCATTGCGCTTGTATAGTCCCGAACCTCGGTGTTGCCGCCTTGGATCATATCAAAGATACTCCTCATATATGCTACAATTAAAATAAAATTAAACCAATTTTTTATTCGATTTTTTATATAAATAAATATACACAAATATATATATATATATATATATATATATATATATATATATATATATATATATTTATACCTCTCATATCTTTGTAGATATTCACAATTCATGAGAACATATGTATGTGCAATGTTAGGTTATCTTTTTCTAGCCATACTTCTTTTGATTTTCCACCAACTCTTCCTATTTATATAAATATGTCTGGAACATCGGTAACGGGATAGTATGGAGCTTCTCCGTCGTCATATTGATTGGCCTTTCTATTTTTTGTTTCAATGTGCGGCTCGAAATAATATTCGGAAAAATAAGACACCTTTTTAAGTAAATATTGTTTGACAATCGATCCTTCAACTTTTGTCATGTTTTTAACTTTTTTCTTCAAATGACTCATGAATCACTCAAATGGGTACATCCACCTAAGTAATTAAAACTCATTATGTATATATGTTGAAACATTTAATTATAATTATATAAAATAAAAATTTATAAATAGACCTACCGATATTGGATCGAGTCACCAAGTTCAGCTTCATGAGGGAGATGAATTGGTAAATGCTCCGTCACATCAAAAAAAGAAGGGGGAAAATTTTCTCCATATTACAGAGTAGCATAACAATTTTTTTCTTTCATAATAGAGAGTTGATCTTTCCGCAAAGTTCTACGCCTTAAATCTCGAAAAATACACCTATACCTGAAATTAATTAAGACAATGAAAATACAGTAATTTAGTCTAACAAATAATTTACATAAAACTATAAAAAATTATATTTAATTAGCTAATATCGGTACCTGCCACAACCGCATGAACATCAGCATCTAGAAGCTCTGCGAATACAAATGGAAGTAATCGTTGCATACAACGTGACAATCATAGTTCTTCATATCTGTTAACTTACCATTCTGAAAATCAACACCATTTGCAAGATTAGATGAATATCTATCCGGAAATTTCACATTGGCTGCCAGCATCTCTAAAAATGTTCTTCTACCCATTGCACTCAATCTGAATAAAAGAAAAGGGGATTTTCCATCATCCGTGATATGCAACTCTCTACGGGAGCAATACAACGGTAAATCCAACTGCGACTTAAGATTGTCCTTTGTTTTATCCCGAACATATAATATTGTACCCATAATATTATCATGAAAGTTCTTCTCAATATGCATTACATCCAAATTGTGGCGTAGCAAATGCTCCTCCCAGTTTGGTAATTCCCAAAATATGCTCTGCTTATGCCAATTATGCTACTGTCCATATCCCTCAACTGCTTTGTCATGGCCATTTTCTCCACACTTGATTGTCTTCTCCACATTTAACTGTCTTATGCGCTCATACAAGATTTCTTCACCTGTCAAATATGGTATCGGATCAGCTGTAACAACTTTGTTTCTTATGAAATTATTTTTGTTCCGTCGTAGCGGATTGTTTTCTGGGAGAAACCGTCTGTGACAATCAAACCAGCTTGTTTTTATGCCATTCTTCAGCCAAAAAACATTAGTATCTTCAATACAATATGGACATGATAACCTACCATGTGTTGTCCATCCCGATAACATGGTATAAGCTGGAAAATCACTTATGGTCCACATAAGCACCGCTTTCATTAAAAAAATTTCATCCAACGATATATCATAGGCATCAGCTCCATTTTTCACAAATCTTTCAACTCTTCAATCAATGGCTGCAAATATACATCTAAACTCTTACGTGGATGATCAAGCCCAGGAACCAAAATTGTTAAAAACAAAAATTCCCTATTCAACCACATATTGGGTGGTAGATTATAAGGAGTGAGGATTACTAACCACATCGAATAGTTTTGTCCAAACATTTTGTATAGTTTAAATCCATCTATACAAAGTCCAAGATATATATTTCTAGATTCTTGCGAAAAACTTGGAAATACTGATTGAAATGTTTCCAAGCTTTTCCATCTGATGGATAGCCATGATCTGTTCATTGTCGTCCCTTAAATGCTCTGCATGCTATCTCATTGAAGAGGCAATATTATGAGATTGATACATCCTTTCCAATCTATCTGTGATTGGTAAATACCACATTTTCTTACGTGAAATTTGTACCCGCTTTTTTTTGTTCTCCTCGTCTTAGGATTCATTAACTCCTTAGCAGCTGATTTATATCTGCTTTTTCCATAAAACGACAAGAATCTAACTTTGCATATTCTTTCCAAAATAACATGCAATTACTAGGGCAAACATCAATGGTTAGATAAGGCAAACCCATACCGCTCACCACTTTTTGTCTCGTAATATGATCCACTAGCTTTGTTATCAGCTGGCAGATAATCTTTAGTCGTTGATGCCACCCTATCCATGCAATTCTCCGGCAAATTGAAATTAGTCTTGATGCTCATGCATCTTGCCACCAATGAAAACGGGGAATGTCCTTCTTTGCAACCATCATAGATTGGTTGGTTCGCAACATCTAGCATATCATAAAACTTTTGCGACTCTGCATTTGGTTCTTCCTCGATATACTGATTATGATTATATGCATTGAAATCAGGTTGATTATCATATGTAGATGAATCATATTGGTTATATGTACCGGAATCACACTATAATCAGTTTGATTATATGCACTATAATCATGTTGATGATCATTAAATGCATCTTGCACCATTTCGACATATCTATTATCCGTCTTCATGTTATCTTCGACATGATGACTTGTGCTACCATGATATGCAGTACTACTACTTCCTAAAGTAAAATTGTTAACTACATAATTTTCTCCATGTGTCCTCCACATTTAATAATTTTGCATGAACCCTTTTGAATATAAGTGCTTCCCCACTAAATCAGCCACCAGACGGTTTCCGTTCTGATATTTAATACAAGGGCAATATAACGTACCCGTATAAATATAATCTGGCTGACTTGTTGCAAATTGTATGAACATTGAAACTTCTTCTCTGAATTCTGCAGAAACTTCATTTCTTTCATCAATCATACATCCATCGTCTCTCATGAACTAATTTTGCATATGACATTTTTTTTTTTCGTTTTGAGAATATGTATGGTGGTTGGTAATGAAGAGAATGCAAGGATGAGTTTTATTTATAAGCCTAAATATAGCAACGGATCAGCAACATTTAAAACCATTGCAAATATTTGCAACCGATTTGCAATGTTATCACCTACCTACAAACCTACGTGTATATCATTCCCACCTACAAAAGTTTGCAACGGATATCAATTGTAAAGATTTGTAACGGTTTGCAATGACGTACGCTGCCAAAATTTGTAAGATCTATCTATTGCAATTGTGACGACCGTGAATCAAATTTTCGTGATTTTGGTCGTGCGTCGATCGACGCAGGTGGTGTGTGTCAATCGATGCAAAGTTAAATTGAACCGACAAGTTTGATTTTAATCATCGATTTGCTGGCTGGTTTAGGAGAATCCCTAGGGTTGCCTATAAAAAGGGTTGTGGCCACATTTTGGAGGAGATTTTCAGTTCCAAAAAGTTCCAGAGAGTTTTGTGAGAGGATTTGAGAGAAAGGAGAGTCATTGTTTTTTTTTCCTGTTCCTGATCCTAAAAGCTCGGTGTGTGTGTGGGAGGCTCTGGATTGGTGAACTGGTGCTCATCCTTTGCGAAGAAGGAGAGGATTTCAGATTGGAGATCTAATTTCAAGTGTTCTTCGTAGTTTTATTCCTTTTTCCTTTCCAGAAACAAGGTGAGTGCGTGACCATGGTTTATATGGGTAAAAGAATTGATAGGATGCTATTGATTGTGTTGTTTGGATGGATTTCGTGCTTGTATTGGTGGATTTTATGCAGGAGACCTTTGTGATGCATTCTGGAATCGATCCATGAGATGATAGGTTTGATTCCTAGACTCTACGACGGTACGTCGATCGACACATGAGCTGTGCGTCGATCGACACACGAGCAGTGCATTGATCGACACTGGGGTTGTGTGTCGATCGACGCACGACCTGTTGTGCTATTACTCGTTTGATCGTTCGTGTTATGCATTGTTGTTTGCTTATCCGGTATTGTATCTTTTGCTTATGCATGTGTGTATAGCCAAGTAGATGGGATGACCGTCTCACTGAGTATTTGTGATAATACTCACGCATCTTTTTTAACTATGTAATGCAGGTAGAGATAAAGTATGATCGTGGAATCATGGCCGGGAAGAGGAGATGATCTAGAGTCTCGGTTGCTTATTTATTGGATTGCTAGAATTGATAGGGTGTTAGTAAATTCTAGATTGTTGAATTGTTTATTGGGAAATTGATTTTTGTGAGTTAATGGATTGTTTCTGTAACACCCGTGAACCAAAAAGTGGATTTTTGGTGGTGTCGATCGATACAGGTGTGTGTGTGTCGATCGACATGTGTGTTTTGGACACAGGAGAAGTCGGGTTTTGGGCGTTATGTCGATCAACACAGGTGGTGTATGTCGATCGACACGTGTTGAAATCAGACCGTCGGGTTTGGTTCCAATTGGCCGGTTTGGTGGGCCGGTTTAGGAAAACCCTAGGGTTTGATATAAAAGGCAGAATCAGAGGTTCTGGCCGTTTTTGCTGGAGAATCAGACTTTTCAGAGAGTTTTTAGGGAGAAGTTCTGAAATCAGAGAATTTGAGTGATTGTTGGGGAATTCCTGGAGGAATTGATCGTGAGTGGAGGTAGAACGAGTAAGAGGTTGTTGCTGTGCTGATTTCGGGCCTGTGGGGACGGAATCAGAGGCTATCTTGGTGTTCTTCGCTCGTTCTTCGCGTTCTTCATCCTTTTCAATCCCAATCAAGGTGAGTGCGTGACTGTAGGCTCGTATAAGTATAGGGAATCAATGGAATACGATTGCTTGGTGGTTTTCGTGTGTTTGTGTGTGGATTTGTGCAGGAGACTCGACGGATCGCATCAGATTCGAGTCATGTGAGAATTGACTCGATTCTGGGTTCTGCGACGTCGTGTCGATCGACACCGGGATGGTGTGTCGATCGACACGGGCCTATGTTCTTCGACACCTAGTGGTTGTGTCGATCGACACAGTGGATCCTGTCGATCGACACGGGTCACTGATCATCGACACCTAGTGGTTGTGTCGATCGACACAGTGTGGCCTGTCGATCGACACGGTGTATTCTGGATTGGTTTGTTTGCTTGGTTGTGTATGCTTGTTTGGTGATCATCCTGGTATTGTGTTGGTTGTTTATACTTGTATTTAAATAGCCTGTAGACGGGATGACCGCGTCGCTGAGTATTTGTGATAATACTCACGCAACTCCTTTTGCCATGTGTTGCAGGTAAAGAGAAATTGTGATCGTGGAATCGTGGCGAGGAAGGAGAGATGATCTAGGGTCTCACTTTCTGTTGTTTGAGTTAGAATTGCTAGGATGTAGTAATTCTGGAACTCCGGTTTATTTGTATTGGATTGGTTAGTAATTTAATAAGTATGGGATTATTGAATTGATTATTGATTGGTTATTGAATCGTTTAATTGTTATGTTTTCCGCATGTTGTGTTGACCCAATTGAGGATTGTTAACTGTGATGATAATAATCTGAGGGGAAAAATTTTAAATTTTTGGGTCGGGTCGTTTCAGTTTCAGTTTGGTATCAAAGCCCTTATAGTTCTAGGGCGGGAGAACGTTATGGATTATGTGAATTAGTCAATTCTGTGTGAACTGTGATTGAATTGATTATGAGTAGTTAATCAATTATTGAGTGGGTTTGGAGTCCTAGATCATCTTTTCCGAGTCTTCAATGAGATTTATGTGTTTATTTGATATTTTTGGTTTCTTGTATGCTTAGTGTTTAACTAGGTAGTGTAGAGAGATGGCTAGAGGGACCAGAGGTAGAGGCTATGGAGGCCGTGTTGGCCGTGGTGGTCGTGGAGAACGTGGACGCAGTCGGGGGCTTGAGAGTGAGTCCACCACCGCGAGTGTGGCCTAGAGTTTCGCAGAGGAGCAGGTGGCAGCTTCGCAGACATTTCTGGAGGAGTCCGTGGGTGTGGCCACTGCGAGTACTAGTGTGAGGACTGGTGCGACTAGTGTGGGTCTTGGTGTGGCTGGCGGTGCGGTGGGCCCGGGTGGGGGTGCTGCTGTAGATGTAGCCCCGGATCAAGATGATTGTCTTGCAGATTTGCTACAGTTGATCTTAGAGCGGTTACCGGGTGGGGTGCCGGCTCAGGTTCAAGCTCCGGTAGGGCCACTAGTGGCAGGAGTGCAGCCGGGTATGGCTGGAGTGCAGGTAGGTATAGCTGGAGTGCAGCCGGGTATGGTTGGTGTGCAGCCGGGTATGGGTGGTGTGCAGCCGGGTATGGGTGAAGTGCAGCCGGGTGTGGCAGCTGCGGAGGAGCTTCCATCCTATCTTAGGATAATGGAGGAGATGCAGAGGATTGACAAGGAATTTTTCTCGGGAGGTGCCAAGCCTGAGGAGACCGATGAGTGGCAGCTAAGACTGGAGCGTAACTATTATTCTATGAGGTGTCCAGAGGGATATCAGGTTGACTTGGCGGTTCATTACCTAGAGGTTGATGTGAATCTCTGGTGGAGAGGTATTGAGGCTAGGAGGGTGCAGGCACAGATGGTTTGGGATGACTTCTTGGCAGAGTTTAATGCTAAGTATTTACCGCAAGAGGCGGTGGATCGGTTGGAATTGAGAGTTCACTCAGGGTGACTGGTCAATGAGGGAGTTTGATGTGGAGTTCAGTCGACTTCTGGTTCATACGGGTAGACGCATGTAGGGTAAGTAAGCCTAGGTGAAGAAGTTCTTGAGAGGACTTCGACCTGATTTGAAGACTCGTTGTAGAGTGAGTAGGTTCGCCACGAGGGCGAAGTTGGTTGAGATTGCTGCGGTGATTGAGGAGGAGCAGGCGGTGGTGGTTAGTCCACCTGTTCAGCAAACGAGGTCGCAACAGCAGGTGGGTCCGAGCAAGCGCGGCAAGCCTGCATAATGGCGGAAGAGGAAGTGGGAGAGCACTTCAAGGTCAAGTCAGGATGGTCAGGGTGGTCCGGGATGCTTTGGGTGTGGGAGCATAGATAACCGGGTGGCGAGCTATCCGAAGAGGAATGAGGCTCGGGATACGCAGGTGTGCTTTCACTGCAGGGAACCGGGGCATATTAAGCCCAAGTGTCCTAGCCTGCAGCAGATGACGGTGGCGGTGGTAAAGCTGGTGGCTCAGATTACAACGGCACCGCAGGTGTTCAATTCGGTGGAGGCAGTTGGTTCTAGCGCCAGACCGATCACAGGTAAAATTCAAAACTTGACTTGTTAAATTCTAATGTTGTTGAATTTAGTCTGTTTATGAATTTGTGAGTCGATGATAGAATGTTAGGGTTCTTTAGCACATAGAATTTGTGCAGAGACCTTAGTAGTGGGCGGTTGTGAGTCTCATGTAATGTTTGATTCGAGAGCTATAAATTGCTTCATTACTCCGGAGTGTGCAGAGGGAAGTGGTATCCGGAACGATTCCAATGAGCAGCCGGGAGTAGTTAAGGTTCCTGGTGGCAAGTCTCTAGCTACTCTTAGGCGGGCTCGAGGCGTGGATATTCAGGTGGCGGGTGAGCCTATGCCAGCTAATCTGATTATTAGTTCGGTGGAGCTATACGATGTTATTCTGGATATGGATTGGCTGGACTGGTACATTCATCTGGATTGTCATCGGAGACGAGTTGTGTTTGAGCGAGAGGCGGGAAGGTTGGTTTATCATGGAGTAAGACTGACTTCTGGGAACCTCGTAATTTCGGCGATTCTGGCTGAGCAGCTGATTAAGAAGGGTTGTGAAGCGTACTTGGCCACAATTGTGATGCGAGAGACTGTTGGAGAGGTTGTAGTTGGGGGTATTCGGGTTGTTCAGGACTTCCAGGATGTTTTCCAGTCGTTGCAAGGATTACCACCATCTCGGTCTGATCCTTTTACGATTGAGTTGGAGCCCAGGACGACTCCGATATCTGAGGCACCTTACCGTATGGCTCCAGCAGAGATGACAGAGCTGAAGAAGCAGCTGGATGATCTTTTGGGGAAAAGATTTATCCGGCCTAGTAGTTCACCGTGGGGAGCACCGGTCTTGTTTGTTAAGAAGAACGATGGGAATTTTCGGTTATATATCGATTACCGGGGACTTAATCGAGTCACTGTGAAGAACAAGTATCTTTTTCGCGGATTGATGAGTTGTTGGATCAGTTGCGAGGGGCTAATTGGTTCTCCAAGATTGATTTGGCTCGGGTTATCATCAGATTCCTATCGACAAGGGAGATGTTAGGAAGACTGCTTTCAGGACGAGGTATGGGCACTATGAGTTTGTGGTGATGCCGTTTGGTTTGATTAACTCACCAGCAGCATTTATGAGGCTAATGAACGGGGTCTTCGAGGAGTATTTGGACGAGTTTTTGATTATCTTCATTGATGATATTTTGGTGTATTCGTGGAATCCTGAGGAGCACGAGGTTCATCTGAGATGTACGCGAAGTTGAGCAAGTGCAGTTTTTTGCATTGAGAGATGAGTTTTCTCGGACATGTGGTTTCTGCAGATGGAGGTTCTCTGGATCCGGCGAAGATAGAGGCTATCAAAGGGTGGCCTAGACCAAAGAATGCCATTGAAATCAAGAGTTTTCTTGGTTTCGCGGGTTACTATAAGAGGTTCGTTAAGGGTTTTGCAAGTATGGCGCACTCGATGACAAAGCTGACGGGGAAAGATATCCATTTTGTGTGGTCTTCAGCTTGCGAGGAGAGTTTCGGGAAGCTGAAGGAGATGTTGACTCACCAGTGTTGGCGCTGTCGGAGCCGGGCGAGCCATACGTGGTGTATATAGATGCTTCAGAAGTTGGTCTAGGTTGCGTGTTGATGCACCTGGGGAAAGTAATTGCTTATGCTTCGAGGTAGTTGAGGAAGCACGAGAACAACTACCCTACCCACGATCTTGAGTTGGCTGCAGTGATTTCGCTCTAAAATTTTGGAGATCTTATCTTTATGGCGGAAAGGTTCAGGTGTTTACAGACCATAAGAGCCTGAAGTATTTTTTTTACGCAGACAGAGCTGAACCAGAGATAAAAGCATTGGATGAAGTTGGTAGCAGATTATGATCTGGAGAATGCTTACCGTCCGGGTAAGACGAATCTGGTTGCAGTTACGTTGAGTCAGAAAAGAGTTGCTTCGGCTCACGAGCGAGATATAGAGGCTTTGGTGAGTGATATTAGCACTTTGAGGTTATGTGTTATCTCACATGAGCCGTTGGGGTTAGAGGCAGCTAACAAGGCAGATTTGTTGAGCAGGATTCGAGTAGCTCAGCAGAAAGATCAGGGGTTAATTGATGCTTCTATGGTTGCAGGTTCTTAGTATCAGGTCTCTGTGAACGAGACGATACTGGTGAACGGGCGAGTTTATGTGCCTAAAGATGAGGATCCGAGGCAGGAGATTTTGCGAGAGGCTTATGCGAGCATGTTGTCTATTCATCCGGGATCTGAAATAGTATTATCACTGGATCGAGATGAAGAAGTATGTCGCTAACTGGGTGGCGGCTTGCCATGTGTGTCAGTTAGTGAAGGCTGAGCATTAGGTTCCGAGTGATTTTTTGCAGAGTTTACCCATTCCAGAGTGAAACTGGGATATGATTACCATGGATTTCATGGTAGGATTGCCAGTTTCACAGACTTATGATGCTATCTGGGTGATTGTGGATCGTCTGACTAAGTCAGCACATTTTTGTGCCATTAAGAAGACTGATGGAGCGGTGGTGTTGGCTAAAAAGTTTGTGCGGGAGATAGTGAGGCTGCACGGAGTGCCAGCGAGTATCATGTCAGACAGGGATCCGAGGTCCACTTCAGATTTTTTGAGAGCCTTTCAGGCTGAGATGGGCAGTAAGGTACATATGAGTACTGCTTATCATCCTCAGACAGATGGACAATCTGAGAGAACGATTCAGACACTCGAGGATTTGTTGAGGATGTGTGTATTGGATTATGGTGTTCATTGGGCGGATCACTTGAACTTGGTAGAGTTTGTGTATAACAACAGCTACCAGACGAGTATCGGTATGGCTCCATATGAGGCTGTGTATGGGAGGTCATGTCATACACCATTATGCTAGACTCAAGTGGGGAGAGGAGCATGTTTGGTGCAGACTTTGTTCAGGAAACAACAGAGAAGATCCGTGTTTTGAGGCTGAACATGAAGGAGTCTCAGGATCGGCAGAAGAGTTATGCTGATAAGAGAAGGAAAGAGTTAGAGTTCGAGTTTGGGGATCAGGTGTATCTCAAGGCTGCGATGTTGAGGGGTCCTAACAGATCCATTTCAGAGAATAAGCTAAGTTCAAGGTTTTTGGGTCCGTTCAGGGTTGTGGAACGGGTTAGACTGGTAGCTTATCGTTTGGAGTTACCTCAGAGTATGAAGGCTTTTCATAAGATCTTGCATGTTTCGATGCTGAGAAAGTGTTTGCATGAGTCTGAGAAGGTGTTGGCTAGGATTCCGTAGGATCTCCAGCTCAACATGACGTTAGAGGCAAAACCTGTGAGGATTCTCGAGAGGAGAGTCAAGGTGTTGCGCCGGAAGAGGATACCATTATTGAGAGTCTTGTGGGACTGTGGCGGTATTGAAGAGGAGACTTGGGAACCAGATGCTAAGATGAAGGCAAAGTTTTTAAAGTGGTTCGAGAAGCAAGCTGAGGCGTGAGTTGTCTTTGCTAGTTTTTAGTTTCTGAGATAGCATGTTGCCAGAAGTTTGGTCTATATATTTTCGTTTGGTGATGTAACAATTTATACATTGTTGAGATTTAATAAGATGGGTTTTTCTTATTAAATGTGTTGATAAGACGTGGGTTCTTATGATATGACGGGTGTGTCATGAGGTTGGTGTGGAGAGTCCGGAGATAGAGGTTCTATATGAGTTAGAACTTGTCTATTTTCTGGAGAGCTAGAGATAGAAGTTCTATGTGAGTTATGACTTGTCTATTGCCTAGAGAGAGTCAGGAATAGAAGTTTTATGTGAGTTATAACTGTATATTTTTCTAGGAGACTTGAGTGGAAACACCCTGGTGATTGGATTGTTTCAGATGACCTAGAGATTGGTAATGGATGTGATGATATTCCGGGATAGGGGATGTCATGATGGACCATGGGAGGTGATTTTAGTCGACAGGTGCTTATGATGCACGTTGTAGATTTGATTATTCCAGGGGATAGTGGGTTCCCTGCATATACGTGAGAGATGTGAGTTCTCTCCAGGGGATAGTGGGTTCGCTGCATATACTTTGAGGGACAGGGTTCTCTCCAGGAGATGTTACTTTTCCTGCATGCCGATAGCTTGCCGGACTGTGTGTCCCGAGAGTGGGAGGGGCATGGAGCATACCGATAGCTTGACGGACGGCGGTCCTGAAGGTGGGAGGGGTATGATATACATCGAGAGCTCGAATGGTGACGACCTTAAGAGTGGGAGGGGTGTATATAGATATGAGTTATGAGCAATAATGTCTGAAATGTGATTGTAAATATGATACTATATGAGCTTCAAGGATCGGGAGTTGAACTCAGGTGGTCCTGGCCAAGTTTTGGTCAGGATAGTAACCGTAGTGAGACAGTGTTGCGTGATTTGGGGTCGAATTCGTGTTAGTGGGGGAGAATTGTGACGACCGCGAACCAAATTTTCGTGATTTTGGTCGTGCGTCGATCGATGCAGGTGGTGTGCGTCAATTGACGCAAAGTTAAATTGAACTGCCAGGTTTGGTTTTAATCATCGGGCCAGTTTATGGGAAACCCTAGGGTTGCCTATAAAAAGGGTTGTGGCCGCGTTTTGGAGGAGATTCTTAATTCCAAAAAGTTCCAGAGAGTTTCCAGAGAGTTTTGTGAAAGGATTTGAGAGAAAGGAGAGTCATTGTTGATTTCTTCCTGTTGTTGATCCTAAAAGCTCGGTGTGTGTGTGTGGGAGGTTCTGGATTGGTGAACTGGTGCTCATCCTTTGCAAAGGAGGAGAGAATTTCGGATTGGAGATCTGATTTCGAGTGTTCTTCGTAGTTTCATTCCTTTTTCCTTTCCAGAACCAAGGTGAGTGCGTGACCATGGTTTATCTGGGTAAAGGAATTGATAGGATGCGATTGATTGTGTTGTTTAGATGGATTTCGTGCTTGTATTGGTGGATTTTATGGAGGAGATCTTTATGATGCGTTCTGGAATCGATCCATGAGAGGATAGGTTCGATTTCTTGACGGTGCGTCGATCGACACACGACCTGTGCGTTGTTCGACACATGAGCAGTGCATCGATTGACACCAGGGTTGTGTGTCGATCGACCCACGACCTGTTGTGCTGTTACTCGTTTGATTATTCGTGTTATGCATTGTTGTTTGCTCATCCTGGTATTGTATCTTTTGCTTATGCTTGTGTGTATAGCCAAGTAGATGGAATGACCGTCTCACTGAGTATTTGTGATAATTCTCACGCATTTCTTTTAACCATGTGATGCAGGTAGAGATAAAGTATAATCGTGGAATCATGTTTGGGAAGAGGAGATGATCTAAAGTCTCAGTTGCGTGTTTATTGGATTGCTAGAATTGCTAGGGTATTAGTAAATTCTAGATTGTTGAATTGATTTTTGTGAGTTAATTCGTATTGAATTGAATTGAATATTTTATGTGATTTCTCTGGTTGTTTGATGTTAGTTTGATTGGATTTGATAATCAATGTTTATGGGAACATCTATTTGAGTCCAATATTTAAAAAAAAAACGGGTCGGGTTGTTTCAGCAGTATTTAGAAATGGAATGAAAACAATTCGTTGCTAATACTAATCGTTGCTAAATCTTTGCAAAGCAATGCAAAATTGCAACCTTTTTGCAACCAATTTATTTTTGATAATTTTGCAGCGGAATTGCAATGGAATTTTTTTTGCAACAGTTTCGCCATAAGTTTCGTTGCAACATTTTGCAACGATATGTTCCCTTTCGAATTTCTTTTGCAAATTCCCCAATTTCTTGTAGTGAAAAAACAATAGAGAGTGGAACAATTGATGCATACAAGAGATCTCTTTCATCAATATACCCATCCCTAGTCTTTGTTCTAAATTAATCACAAGACTTAACATTCTCTCTTGAAATTTTCTTTGAATTATATCACATCCCATAACTTTTCTTTTAAGGCATAAACCAGCCCAATTTTCAGCTACTAAGGGGACTCTTAGATTAGTACTTAGCTCTTTTCTATAGATGTAATGCATGCATTCCTCTTATGAAACACTTTTTGTTTTGTCATTGATTTTAGAGGAGCCATTACATAATTAAACACAAAGCTTTTTTTTTTTAATCACTCCCGTAACAACCTTTTTTCAGTAAACTGTAATGTTATTATCCCATTTGTTTCTTCTTTCTTTCTTTTGATTCCACACACACATCACCCAGAACCTCTCAAATATTTATTAAGCTCTACTCCTTGATTTACTAGGCTTTCCTAAATGAAAGAGAGGACTTGTCGTTCCTATCTCGAGAGATTTTACATATGAAAACACAAAAAAATGTTTCACTCAAGAATATATTATGGGTTGGAAAACAAAAGGTTTGAATTAAGGTGGTACGATTATAAAAATGAAAATGGCCACTTTAATCAACAAAGAGTGGTAAAATGATTAAAGGAGATTCAAGTGTGAATATACCATGATCAAATAACTACAATTCCCTTAGCAAGAAGAATTAAGTCCGGTTTGAAGTCCATATAATTTTAGAATTAAAAAATACAACTATTTAGAAAGAAATCTAACTTTTTCAATCAAGAGTTTCTAGTTTTGAAAAACGGTTTTAGCGACATTTTTTTGTTTTAATTAGAATTACGAAAATAAAACTATATCATTAAACTTTACAAGGAATTTTAATCATTGTCTCCTATGCAAGTGAAAATGCAACTAAATGCTATCTAGGTTCCTATAAAATATGCATTTAAAAATCCGATATGATTTTTTATTTTTTCATTCAATTTTTCTTTTGTGGTTTTTAAAGAATTTTTTTTCCAATGTTTTTGGTTTTTTTTAAAATCATAAAAATATATAAAATGCACTACAAAGAATATGGGGCCCTAAGACATTTTAAATAAGACATAAGAAAACTTAGTCAATAAAACATAAATTTTCTCCGTGAACTTAAAACACATTGTCTCAGTGTGAAACTAATTCAAAAATAAAATAAAAATCACGAAAATAAAAACTAATGGTATTTACAATGCTTTATAAGAGTACTTGGTACTAGTAGACGTCGGGAGTGGATTCCCAAGTTGGGCGCGTGATAGGGTGAAGCGGTATTGGAGTGTTGAAGTGGAGAAAATTCGTGTAGTTGAACGAATTGAATAGCGTTTACGGTAGAAGACATTACACCGGTGTACCATCATCGCGGAAGAGGCGATACATGAATTGATTTGGTGTAACTGTTCCTATGATGGTCCTTGTCATGACAAAGTAGGAGAGATCCATGTTTTTGGTGAGGTAAAGTGGTGTATACCCGTTGAAGTCAACACCAACTTCGTTGAAGAGCGGTGTAAGCATTCCGCATTTGTATGGAAGACTTTTCTCAATTAGAAATCCAGAATCTTATGCTCATTAGATTGTCAAGGAAAATCTCTCCCGCATTGTTGCCACGGTAGAGTAACATGAGTTCTATGTTTCAACAAAAAAAAAAGAATTCTATGGATGAGGCGGTCGTGGGCTCTTAGTATGAAAATATAGTAATGGCGATGTTCATCGTAGTGCGTACCGAATGGTCAGATAGCGCTAGGATCTCCAAGGCTTATAGGACAAATTGGTCGATGCTCTAGGACAACCCGGCCAACTCTATGCTCTATGCAATATGCAAAACGAAGCCATTGATAAATGGTAAATACCAAGGCTTAAAACCATTAAAATATGGATACATCACTAGCAATTATCATAAATCCATACACAAATCTGAAGCCCGTCCAAACACGAGTCGGACCCAATCTGAAGCATCAAACAATTCTAAACCCATCGTTTTTTTCCTATTACCCAAACAAAGCTGAACCTCAACCACCGAATATGACCATCATTGCAGAGCAAAACAAATTCTTTCTTCACCACCACCGCGAAAATTGCACATGAACCACAAAAGGAGAAGGATGTGCTAGACGAAAAGGAAAAACTGCACCGAAAACCTCTCACGGCGACCAGAGCCGGATCTGAAATTTTGGGGGCTTGAAACAAAATAAAAAATGGGGGCCAATATAATATATCAAAAAAAAAATTTTCATATATAAAAAAGGTTAAACCATTAATGAAACATCAGTTTTCTCAAAAAAAAAAAACTAATAATAATCTACGGCTTTTTAAAAATATCCCTTCTTGCATTTTTTGCGGCAAAGTCATTCATCAAACTTTGATAGTCAAGTTTTCCAACCATGTCTCTCTCAATTGACAACATCGCCAACCCATTCAATCGCTCTTCTGACATACTTGACCTCAAATAAGATTTTATCAACTTTAACTTGGAAAAACTTCTTTCGGCTGAGGCAACTGAAACTGGAACCGTTAGCATCACTCTATATGCAAGCCATGTATTCGGATAACAACGACCTTCATACCTTTTCAAAAAGTCTAACACTTCAATGGCCTTCTCGATCTCAATTGGTAAAACTTCTCTTAAAATCATGATCTCTAGGAATAAATGATTTCCATCAATGTCTGAAGTATCACCATGTTTAAGAGAAGTTTCAAGGTTGATACATGCTGCCTTTAAACTATCACCTGTTGCCAATCTGAGCTTCTTTAGATCAAACAAAAATCCAAAAATCTTCTCATATTCTTCAAATTGTTCAAACCTCACCTGAAGAGATATTATAGCTTGATCCACGATTCTCAGGAAAAAATCAATTTTAAACTTCTCTTCCTCGCTTAGCATCTCAAATTCATCATCCCTTCTTCCAATCTGTTCATCAAAATGTATTTTCCTTTTAATAACGCGCTTTCTTTTCATAGGAAAATCTGGCTCTATATCCATAGACTCTGCAATAATCTTAGCTTCTGCTTTTGCTTTTTCAAATCCAGTTTCCCTGTAGTTTTTCAAATATGAAACAAGTCCTTTCAATTGAATAATGGCATTATCAATATCAATATGCTCTGATTGCAGCGCCTTACTTACCGTATTAACGGTAAATAGAAGATCATACCAAATAACCATACCAAATAAGAACTCAAATCCTCCAATTCCATGAGTTTCACTTGTAGCAAGAGATTCAGCTTCGCTACGAGCTCCAGGATCAGCACAGTTTTCAGCCAAGTAATCCAACGCATCTCTTATTTTTGGAGCCTGGAAACGAATTGTTCTAACACTTTCCACACGACTTTCCCAACGAGTTTCTGATAATGACTTAAGTGTGAGACCTCCTACCATCACCTTGAATAGCTCCCACCTATTTGTAGATGATGAAAACAAACAATAAATCCTTTGAATGATTCCAAAGAAATCAATCGCTTTTGTAGATGATTTAGCCATATCAGAAAGTGCCAAATTAAGACTATGACAACCACAAGGTGTATAAAATGCTCTTGAGTTGATATCCAACAATCTTTTCTGTACCCCTTTGTGTTTTCCTCTCATATTAGATCCATTGTCATAACCTTGCCCTCTCACATCATCAATATTCAAATTTAGACCAGCCAACGTATCACAAAGCAATTCAAAAAGTCCTTCTCCAGATTTATCTGCAACTTCTAGGAATGTCACAAAAAATTCTACAACTTGTGTTTTCTCCATAGAGACATCCACACATCTGATAATAAGACTCATTTGTTCTTTATGACTCTTATCTGGAGTGCAGTCGAGAATCACTGAAAAATACTTCGCCTCTTGAATTTTATTGATGATCATAAGTTTAATCTCATATCCTAGCATAACAATCAGTTCATCTTGAATAATGTGGCTTAAATAATGGTAGTGAGTCTCACCTTCCTTAACTCGTCTGATATACTCTCGCATGACTGGATCAAACTCTCCAAATGATTCAACAAAAGTCAGAAAGTTTCCATTGTTTTTTTCACCAAGCTTCTCATTAGTCCCACGAAATGCTAAATTTTGTTTAGCAAGAGTTGTTACCAATGAAAATATTCTCAACAAAACCTCTCTCCAATGGTTTCTTTCTCTATTGATTTCTTCTTGGAGACACTTATCAATGGTATGATTTTTCCTTAGTCTCAACTCTAATTCCATCCACTGACTCATGCACACAATATGACAATGACTGGTTTCATGTTGGCTCAGTCTTATCCTGACATTCTTCCAATCATTAAACCCCTTGCTTGACAACTGATTGGCATCTTGATCTCGACCAAACAACTTGCAGCAAAAACAATATGCTCTATGCGATACTTTAGAATAAAGTAGCCAGTTCCTATCTTGTTTATCTCCATTTTTCATCTCTCTTTTGTAATACCTATGAGAAAAATGTCTACCAATACTATCTTTTGGAAAGACGTAGTTCTCATGTACTCTTTCCATAGGACCCTTTTTCACTAGAAAATCTATCAAACTCTGATCAATTATTTTCCAGCTTGCAGGATCAAGTTTTTCCAGAATCCTTTCTTGTTCTTCAACATTCACTTCATCTTCTCTACTCCTTTTTTCCACATTCTCAGACTTATCTATAACTTCCTCAGTCTTATCAATAGTTTCCTCTATCTTATCATCCTCTAAATCAGTAGGATTTTCATCACCAGCTCCACCACACTCATCACTTTCAAGAGTTTTTGATTTTTTAACAAACCTTAACATAGAATTGGCTAGAGATTTATCCTCTTCTTCTTTTCTTTTCTTCTCTCTTAGCTTTTGGGCTCCTGATTTGCATTTTGTTTTTCGTGTTGGAATTCCTAAAAAATTTGTATAAAAAAAACAAACATAGTAAGAATTATTTTTTCTGATCAAATTCTCAACTCTAACACAAAATTTAACATAATCTTAAAATTAGTTACCTGACATGGTTTATGGCTAGGATTTTGATATAAAACAGAACCAATTGAGATGAACTTGTGTTTGAGATTGAGAAAAATAGAAGAATGGAACTTAGAGAAGAAGGAAGAAGGAAGCGTCAGGAAGGAGGAAGCTTAAGCGACGAACAAGTCGCGTAGGTTTTTTTTTTTTTGGTTTTTGTTTTATTGATTTTAGTTTTTAATTATTTGGACATTCTATTGGGCTTTTTTAATAGCCACGTTTTTAAATTTGGGCCACATAGAAAATCAAACATTTTTTTGTCTTTATATTATGTATATATATATTTAAAAAAAAAATATTTGGGGGCCTTTAAAAAATAGGGGCCCTAGGCGAATGTTTCATCTGGCTATGCCCAGATCCGGCCCTGACGGCGACGGTCCACCAAAAAGACCACCAAAACCGTAGATCTACTTTAGTGTTTTCACTTTTTTTTTCCCTCTATGTCGAGGGCTTTCGATTCGTAATCCTCTCTAACTCCCTGCTTTTATATATCAGTTTAGCATCGAAACTAGAATCCAATAATTAATATAGTAATAAATCACTCCCATCGAATGTTCTTATCCCGCATATGAAAAGCGTTTTGAGAAACTGTCCACTGACACTCAAGAGTTTGATTCTCTTGTTGCTTTGGATCCAGTGCTATGTTTAATTCTCTTGTCCACTAGATTATTACGTCATAGCCAATACGTAATAGACTAAGATGTTGGGGTCTCACCATTAGATCATAGTGCCTATTTTGCGATTACTAGATTGAGTCGAGAGGTCATTTATTATTTTATTGCAATCTAAGCAGTGGGTTTTGGTTTTATTTCATTTCAACCAAGCTACAATTAATGAACTTTTTTTTTTTTTGTCACAGTTAATGAAATCTTAAAACCACAAGACGGTTCCAAAATCAAGATCCGCCAGATTTATCATATGTCACATAACGGTTCATTTTAAGCATGCTTAATTAAAACTATTATAAAATAAAATGAAACTATTTTACTAAAAGTATTAATGGTTTATTACGGACACTAAATATATATATTTTTTTAATCACAAGACACTTTGATTAGCCAAACACAGTCGTATCTGGAAACCAATGTGGAGTATACGTGATAACATAAGAGAAAACTAAGTTTCCATGTCGAGCGGTCCAGGCCATTATGTCAGCCTTTTCATTCTGTTCCCTGGGGGCAATACTATAAAGTAAAGTCAGAGAACCACGCTCGGAATGCCTTGTATTCCTCCAATTCGGTTCTAAAACGCGGCTAGTTGTCCGGTTCTCGTATCATTGCAGCTAACTCTTGGGAATCCGTGGCGAACATCGCACAAAACAGTCTTTTCCGGCGCAGACTCTGAAGGGCCCACAATAGACTAAGCAGCTCTATCTGCAGGGGAGAACCCCCTGTTCACACCTCGTAGTCCTAGAAGATCAATCTCCCCATTTTACGGACACTAAATACATATTTACAAAACATGAAATATCGGGCCGTGGACCGATGCACTATGGGCTGATATCATGGTGTTTTCTACACATGCTTCTCCTACTAGCCATACGTATATACGTCTTCAATAAATCAGGTGTATTTTCCTACTACAATTCTAAATATTTGAAACCAATTTCATTTGAAGGTCAAAGAGCTCTCTGTCACCACATTTGATCGAATTACAAGCTCGGAAATACCTCTAACGAAAGGAAACCTTCTGATACTTTTGCATTTTCTGATGGAAAAATGCATATCTTACGAGTTAAGTGACTTGGTTGTTGTTCATGATTTGGGGATATGGCTTATTAGTGATTTAATACTTTTTTGCTTCATTTTTCATCATTTTTAATGATTTTGACCTACAAAGACTCTTAAAACTACAAATATGAGAAACTACGTCTAAATGCTCAAAACTGTATAAAAACACTTAGATAACATATTAAAAACCATAATAAAATAGTAAAATATAGAGTATATCACATGAGCTCTCACATCCAGACTATATGTTTCCAAGGTCTGTCACGCCCGTCCTCCAAGTCTTTTTGGACTCTCATGCCCCAGGTCATTGTGAATTATTTGGTTAATGCATGCTTTATTTTTTAAAATACATGCACATGAGATCACGTTGGCGATTCAAACCAAATTTAAGTTTATTTATGGATGGCAGAATAACCCATAGAAACATTCCACTCCACGAGTTTACTACGCAGATTCTCGAATTGGGGACAAATTGTTGGGACTAGATATCATCTCTTAGCTAAGGTGAATCTCTTAGCACCACATATAATTAACTTTGTCAAATCTCTTAGCACCATGTGTAATTAATTTATGTAAAGTTCTTAGCTCCATCAGTTGTGTTTGCAATACGATCGTTTGGGCTTGACTTTACAGTTGCCCTAATAACTTATAGGAATGCCACTAGATCTTTAGCCTCTAATATTAGGTGACTCAACCATGATATCTAAAAAAATTAAACCCTAAAAATACAATACAAGTGTACAAACAATCACAATAGAATTTAGAGGTGAAATCCATTGGAGATTGAAAAATTGCACAACAAATCTCTAGAAATTAGCGAATCTAAGGCAAAACAAAGAGCCATTTTTTGAAGTCACTAGAAATTAGAATGAAAATATGTACAAATCAGTAAATATACTATGATAAATCATTTCATTAAGAGTTCTATAGGATTGATGGATCAATTTATTCATGCATTAGGCATGTAAAATCTAGAGTAGTCCAAAGTCAATTATTGGTATCATGATCAACCTGCTCCCGTTAATTCTGATGGCTAACTATGTCTAAAAAATATAAATTACTCAACTTTCACATGCAAATAAGCAGTTAACCATGCAATAATTCAAATCAAGAGTCTCATTTTCCAATATTCATAAGAATATTTTCTACAAAACCATACCCACTATTGAATCTTCCAAACTTGCATCTTATGTTACCATTATCAATGGAGATTAGTTGTCAATCGAGCGATAAAAGAGCATGTTCATAAACGTGAGGTTAAGGAGGTATTGAATGGAGACCCTCACATGATAACAAATAAACTCTGTCCAAGGAACAACGAAAAGAAGAAGGTGAGAGCCTGAGGATCAAGGGAGATACTCAGATGACCTTGTTGCCACATATGTGTTGGAGATGCGATTAAGTATGAACTGAAGTGCTAAGAGCATAATCAATGGTAGTGTTTAGAAGTTTTTATTAGGGGTTCTAAAAGATTAAAAAAAATTAAATAATATATAAAATACTTAGAACCCCAATAAAAAGTTCTAATTTTATAGATTTAGAACCTCAAATCTTAGAAATTTAGAACCCAAAAATAATTTATAATAAAAATTACTTAACACCTCAAATTAAAAAACTACCATTGATTATGCTCTAAGGAACTTTGAATTCTTTCTCCAAGGTTATAGCAACTCTCACACCAGAGTGTAAACAAAAAGGTGAAGAAACTATGTGAGGTATGTTGAGAATGTAATTAAAGATGACTGATTGGAGAACTTGTTTTGGAGCAATTTCTCATGCTCACCTTGACAAATATATGAAGTCGAAGTCAAGCTAATGACAACCCACTGGTTAGTTTTTATTTTCTTTAAATTTGTTTCATCTTTCTCTTGATTTATTTTTCACCGGAACGGTTTATTTTCTGAAAAATGGTATTTATCGTTTACTAACATTGTTTTCGTTATTTTTTCCCATCTGAGTCATTTTCAATTTTCTTATTGAGTCAAAACTTAGAGTTTTGTAGGTTTAGGATTCGGGGTATGGACCAGGCTTGTGAAGGTCATAGAGAATCATAGTGAGGATTTTCTAATTTGTTTAATGTGGTCTACAAGTGGTAGTTGCAGCATTGGTTGCTGAAGATTTGAGAGTTCCCACTGTTTTTAATTCACTTCCTTGTTCTTGGTATTACGTTTGTTTGAGGGTAAGCAAAATATTAATGTAATACCTCGAGTTCTAAAAAATATATGGTTCGTGTGAAATGGCTTGGAATAATTTATTTGGTTACCTATGTCACCAAAAAGCACTTATCTTTTCGGTCACTGGTCTTGAGAGAACTCTAGAGTTAACCATGCTTGAGCTGGAACATTTTTAAGGATTGGTGACCTACAAGGAATTTATTTCTAGTACCGTGTGAGTCAGGACAAAACATGTGGAAAAATCACATAGTTAGTAAACAAGAATTTCGAGGCTTCCGAACTAACACACCGGCCATCAAAGTGGGGCCCATGGGCCAAGAGTGCTCGTGAGGCTCACATAAGGTGGCAATCCGGGAGTTACTAGTGGTATCAGAGCCAAACCTAGAAGAGTGTGGGACTCACACTGTCGGGGTGACGATTTTGGTAAGCAACGAGGACGTTGCGATCTATGAGTAGGAGTAATTGTAACACCCCAAATTCTAGAAATATGTGGTGCATGAGGAGAGGCTTAGAAGAATTGATTTGGCTATCTATGTCACCAAAGTGCACTTATTTTTTCGGTCACTAATCCTGAAAAAACTCCAGAGTTAAGCTTGTTTAAGCTAGAGCAATTTTATAATGAGTGACCTTTTGAGAGGTCAATTCTAATACCGTGTGAGTGAGGACAAAACATGGCAAAAGATCATGTGGTGATTTGCAAGGTTAGTAAACAAGACTTTCGAATCTCGGACTAACGCACCGACCGTCAGATAAGGGTAGAGACCTACGGGCCGAGAGTGGTTGTGGGACTCACATAAGGTAGAGGTCAGGGTGTTATTATTAAGTCCTTGGGAGTTGATGTGTTGCGTTTTCTACTTTCTAACGCTTGTTTTGAGTCTTTACTAAGTCAAAGTAAGTGATTTGAAACCTTTGGTCCTTTATTAAATTATTTCAGGTCTCATGATGGTTTTGGAGAAAAATGAGTTATTTTGAATGCAAATAGATTATAATACAAGCGTCCCAACTTTTTCATTTGTTGAAAAGCTTCCCATTGTTGGATCAAGCTTACAATTGGAAACAAAACGGCCATTTGAGACAACTTTCATTTTGCAGTGATTGAAGTCGATCGGATAAGTGTAACAGTGGCTTATAGACAAAATTAACACTCTTGTAAATGTTTATAAACATACTTATAAATCTTTATAAACATTTTTGTATTGCCATAACTACTTTACTATAAATATTTAAAAGTTTTGAATATTTTAATAAAATATGTTATAAAACTGTTTAAGAGATTTCTAAAACTGACACTTTTGGAAAAGAACAAAAAAATAATATTTTTGGAAAAGAACAACATAAAAACGTATTTTGGAATTCAAAAAAAAAAAAGACCAACGAAGAATTCGCATTGTACAAAAAATCTTCCTCATAGTCGATTTCTTCACTGCTTCTCCATCGTCTTTCATTTTTTTTGTATGATATCTGTTATACAATTAATTTAAGAATCATATACGAATGCCTTAAATAGTTCTCATAGTGACACGTGAAATATAAATATAACTATTATTACTTTTAATTCGACATGTGTTGTAAATTCTTTCAAAATAAATGTTATTTGAGCTTCTCAATCGATATATATATATATATATATATATGTATTATTTTGTATGAGAAATTTTGGGAAATTTAAATCGACATTAGCCTGACCAAGTTCGGTACAATGTTGCTAACATATGCCAGAAGGAATTGTTTCTCACCATAGTCAAATACCTAACAAATGTACGTTCAGGATGATACATTTCACATGTCGTCATTTCAAATCTGTTAGCAGCCAAATATATCTAACTTGTTTCGAATGAAAAATCTAACTTCCTCTGTTGTTTTGTTAATGTCGAGTTTCACTATTAATTAAATCTGATAGAGAATGTTGTATTTTTCAGCAGTAGCAATAACACAAATCTCTTTATGGAAGTATATAACAATTTCCTACAATTTTTTTGGCATTTCTTCATTTTATATGTTGGTTTAATTGTACTTTATTTGAGAGTATTCAATTAGAATAATTCCTCTATTTCTGATTTTATAGAAGACTAAACATCAGAAAGTCACAAGCCATTGCATGAATGATCATTATTAGTTTTCACACTTTTTTAATACATCAATTTAAAAGCTAATTTTGTTCATCATAGCACGCTAGCAACCAACAAGGATTAGATTTGTGGGCCTCTGACTCCCTATTAAATTTGAAGATATTTCCCATATTTTTTATTATGTTGTATAAAATCTGAATATCATATCTTGTAAAGAAACAAGATTACAATATTTAAACATATATTATTTTCAAATTAAAAATATGGAAGGCATATACCTGAAGTCTGGGCATATGACGGGTACCCTGAAAATTTGGGGTACCTGTTATCCGACCCGACCCTAACGGGTATTTGAAAAACAATATCTTTATCCGATCCGCAAAAAACGGATACCCTATTTAACGGATACCCGGCAAAAATTTGTTGATCCGCCGGGTACCCGGTCTATTACCCTTACCCGCCCAATTAACATAATTTATCTATAATTAAAGTTAAACAACTTGTATACCAAAAAATAGAATTGTTATTACGAAAAGGAAAAAAAATCTTAATAGACAACATATATAGTTCATAAAATATAATATTACAAACTTCGATACTTAAAACTTGTAAATCATCATTTCTAAAATTATCAATGACAATTCAAAAATACAAAAGATTGACGTTGCGAGTATTTATATATTACTATATATTATATAATTTATTTTATAACTAAGTTTATCAAATATTAGTAATATAGAATGCGGGTATTTACGGATCGGGTAGCAAATCCAGTATGAGAACGGGTAACGAGACGGGTAGTGGAAAAAAATGATATTCTTTACCCGATCTTTACCCGCGGGTATCAAAATTATGGTACCATTTACCCGACTCGAGAATTACGAGTATCTTATTTTTCAAGACGGATACAAGTCGGGTAACGGATAAAAGAGAGTAATAGGTATCTGTGCCCAGCAAGGAAGTGGTATTGTGGTAAACGGTCTCGAGTTAAACATGTACTTCAAACAAAATTTACACTAATATATGAAATATTGCTTAAATATAACAATACTGTTAAGTTAGCTCCACAATTTTCATTCAAAAAAGAAGCTAAACGAGTGGTCTCAGAAGAATAAAATATAAACCTTTTCATTCCCTTTTATCATTACTAATTTACTATATTAATTTATCATTATTCTAATATACCTAAATAATTTAGGTGTTGGTTAGCAAAAAAATAAAATAAAAATAATTTAGGTGTTGCGAGAACCAATAATTGTACTACTATATTCATCTAGCTTATCACAAGAGAAAAAAAAACTTCCATATACGTTACGGAACAATTGAATTCATTCCATTATCAACAAAAAAAAATTTCAATTATTCATTTCACAATACAGTTAAGATTTGTCTTTAGTGGACGACATAATTGAAACGATACATGTTTCGACAACATAATCAAAATCCATTATTTTGAGCCAGGAAAAAAAATCAAACTGTATAAACCATAGAAACAACAATAATCTTAATATTTCACTTCAGAAGCCTAACCTTTTCCACAACATTTCTCAAACCCCAAAACATCCAATTATTGTAAATCTTCCACCACCTTAAATCTATAAATCTCTCAAACATTCACAACCCTTGACATTAAAGAAGTAATTAAAAAAAAAATCAATATAATATTACCACTTTCATCTGTATATACTATATAGATAACACATAAAGACACAAACAAACACTTAGGTCTACATATTTTCTGGTCTAATTCCCAGTGGAAGGAGGTGAGTTACAGTCGCAAACAACCTCAGTTTGGATTTCTCTCCGGTGGAAACTTCGGTGGCAGCCACAGGCGGCGCAAGTTAGTGCTGCCACGGTACCTTCCTCGCCGCTGCTTGCCATGAACTCACGGCAGCCGTCGACGGCGTAACCTCCCACTGCCGCCGCATGGTTCTTCTGACACTCACCGTATCTCACTCCTCTCACCGTTAGAGAAGAAGCGGTCGACGAGCTTCTGGAAGGTTCCTCCGGTGAGGCTCTTCTCAACACCACTTGACGTTTCCTCATGCTTTCTCAGCTTCTTCTTCTTGACTCTTTTGTGAAATCTACAAACTTGTAATAATGTGATGTATCTATCTATCTATCTATATATATATATATATATATATATATATATATATATATATTCGAGAAGAAGAGAGGAAAATATATATATATATATATATAAATAAGTGTTTTATTTTATTTTTTAAGTTTAATTTCAACGGTGAGAGATAGAAGAGTGAAATGTGAAGACAATTACAAGAGAGGACCTCAGTTGTTAACCCTAACCCTAGATGAGATATTTATAGAATTTCTGATAGCAATCGACAACCAACCTTGGAGATATTTTTATGCATCGGTATGTGTTTGTACATGTTCATATCCATGCTATATATGATGCATCACCCCAACCAATTAAAACCTACCTAGCTAGTTTACCAAAGAAAATAACAAATATTTAAATCGGTATATATTCACATATATATGCATTCACATGTGTATGAATGTTATTCAATTATAACTTGTATCACATGTTTTGTTTTGTTTTTGTTACGAACCTATATATGGTGGAAGTTTCTTTGGCTCATGTTATTTAATATTCAGATTATGAATATTGTAAGTTTTTAAATTTTTATTTGATTAATAAGAAACCTTCACTTGAAATCTAATCAAAGTTGCCTCAAGTGCTTACAAAATATCAAGTTATTCTGAATTGACATTTGAATCTCTTAATCGGAATTTACATTCACTTGCAGTCGTCTTGAGTTGATAGTTAGATCTTCGTTATAGATGATATATATCGCCCTTATAATCATTACCATTCGAACCTTCTAAAACTTCTGATATGTGCAACTTTCTCTAAATATATATTCGGCACTAATAATCATTATAACCATAGCCAACAGAATAAAATAATGTAGAGTTACATCTTGCAACCTAAAATATATTATGAAAACTAAATTAAATCATTTGTGTGGACTGTGGATGCAACTTTTGTTCAACTTTGCGAGAAAACCCTAAAATGATAACAAAGCTTTTCTTTAAGACCAAACAAAGTGATTGGTTATAAAAGGAATGAAACAGCTAAGCTTGTCTTTTTAAGACCTAATATGTACTGTGGTGGCCCCTTAACACTCATCCCCTTTAATCCTCCTTTTCTTTCTTCTTCCATTCTATTCTATTTCATTTTAATTTACGTAATTGAACTTATAGTTACGACTTCTTAATCCTATCATAAAGAATCTGATAAAGTATCGAGTTCGAATATAATACTATGCATAGACAACAAAAACTGTTTATGTCGGCTATGTGATATTGTGACCCAATTAAGTTTCTACCCGAGATAACGTACGGACACATGTGTTGTATTCATAATGAAGAATTCAAGTTTGTTGTATTCAAAGTACCAATCAATATATTTAGATTGTATGATGAAAATGCATGAACATAATAAATACAACTGTGTGTATAGATGTATATACATTTGGACCTAAAAACGTGGGACTGATAAGTTGGGCTACCAAACCTATTTTGTACATCATCAAGACAACGCAATCCCTTCACGATATTTTGCTCCTTTGCAATTACGTCTTGGTTTTTTCAATTACACGTGCTTACATTCATTCGTTTTTCGGTTAGACATCAAGAGTTCTTATTCATGTGTTCCATCAATCTCGGATAATTATATAAGAATAGCTTTGATATTATTCCTTTGGGATTAAATAAAAGAATATTGAAAATTCGATTTCGACATAAATTATGAGATATTAACCAAAAAGTATTGCCATAGCCGGCAAGCGCTTGGACTTCAGTTAATTAGCATTGTTGTTTAATGGTAAAACGATTTTTAATAGAATTAAGTATGGGTCAATCTATTCATTGTTGATTGATTTTGCATTGAAAGTCCACAAAACGCAACATTATATCAATGCACGAGTCTAAAATGAACTTCTGTTCCACTTCCACATTGATCGAAAGAGTTCTAAAAAAAACGTGTTAGAAATCCCACATTTTAAATAACAGAGATCTAAAATAATATATGTGGAAAACAATACAATAGTCGTCGGACTCAATACAATACTCAATTCACATCCGCAAGTTTCTAAGAATAATCTACATATAGAAAACAAGATTATGGAAAAGACAATCTCATTGTATTTTTTATTCAACTGACATTTTTAAGATTAAATTTGGATTTTAAGACGTATGGTGCATGCATATGTATTTAAAAGTGTAAAGCACAGACAATGTACAATTCATTATTCTTATTATTTGTTTTTGAAAAAAAATTATTCTTATTATTTGATATGATTGTTTCTGTCTAACGATAATTAGGAGTCGTACCACGCATATATGCGCCATATATAAGTTAGTAATGAAATTATAGGCTAATTTAGCCAAAAAAAAAAAAAATTTATAGGCCAAACAAAGCCTTTTTTGATTGTTTTATATAATGATTTATAATTATAAACTCATGGCAAATTAATTAATGTATCATTCCTTTTACCATTTTTGGTGTAGGTTATGATTCAATAAATTTACAAAATATTCTTACAGTCGGACCACCACCTCACTCGGATTAAAGAGATCATAAATTGATAATGTTGTATGAATTATGTATATTATATCTATGGCACATTGTACATAACTCATGCATGATCTCAATACTGTTACACAATAAATTATTTGTTTGTCATCTTTTTTGTTCGTGCTGTCATTGACCAAAGAAACATTGGGGTCTAATCTACCATGTCTGATGCATAAATAGAAAATGTACGACCACTCTCAAGAAAAGAGAATAAATTACGACCAATCTCAAAGAAAGGTAAAAAGTTACGACTATTCTTAAAGAGATGGAAGAAGGTGGCAAAGTTCTTATCTCCATAGGAGAAGATATTGAGACTGATCTCTCCCCAAACGAGGAGGACACTGGAATTGCTCGCTCCGTTAGGGAGAATTTTGATACTCTAATCATCCTCATATAAGCCGTAACAAGAGACATTGTAAAATCACGAAGAGAAGAATCATCGGCATGTGGCTTTTGGTATAGGCCATAAAGAAATGATTTTATTGGGTTTGAAAGCCCACTCATCTGATTGCCCCAGGCCCAAAATTGATTGTTGCAGAGAGGATAATAGGGTTTTGGGGATCTGGAGTAGTGGTGGAGGAACGACGGTGATTGTTCGGAGTATCGAATCGCCCCCGGGAAGGATGACGGGAAACTGGGATTCAAAGCCAAGTCGAAACCATTGTTGGAACAAAGATCTTCACCGACGAGAGAGTGATTGGATGGGCTAGAGAAATCGACATGAGATCTCGGCGAGGGAGAAGAAGATGGACAGATCAACCTTCGAGAATGGAGGTGAGACACAGAGTCTCGAGACCAGGGACGAAGGGAGACGTAACCAGGAGATGGCAACATCAACTTTCGAGACCAATCCAAACTTCTAGATCTGGTGTCGTTCAGATCTAGAGAGATTGTCGGCGTAAGCAAACGGTGGTGGAGGGTCTTGTAAACAGAATGATAAGGCAAAGGTGCAGAAGATGGATCCGGCGACTCTGGTGGAAAAGGAGAGCTCGGCTGCGCCAGAGCCATCATCTCGATGAGTGAACATGCGAAAAATGCCGGAGCAGAAGATGACGCCATAATAAATCGCAAAGGCTCGGATGCAAACGCCATGGAGAGAGAGGTGATGAAGTCGGAGTAGATTTTATTAGTGAAATCCATCGACGGAAACGCTCTTCGGGAGAGTTTGGAATGACCGGAGAAGGAAGGCTAGAGATGGAGAATCATTTCGATCTTCAAACCGGCCGCTATCTCGAAGTTAGGGTCTGGGAGAGAATTAAGCTACGATGAGATTTTGCTTAATTTGATCCAAAATTCTCCAATGATTACCCTTCAGGTGAATAGTACTCCCTCTGTTCCATAAAAATTACTCTCTCCGTTTCACAATACTTGTCATTCTAATCTTATTTTCTTGTTTCAAATTAGTTGTCATTCTGTAATTTCAATGCACATTTATGACTAATTTTTCCATTTTTATCCCTACTTTTAAACTTATTAATTACTTATATCAAATAAAACATTGTATTAATTAGGAATAATATAGATTTTTAATATATTTTCTTAATATTTGTGAAACAACCTAGAATGACAACTATTTTGAAATAGAGGGAGTAATATTTTGAGTTTTTTTGTTCCATAAAAATTAATGTTTTAGATTATTAAATAATATTTTCTGCAAACTTCAAAAAACATTAATTAAAAATATTTAAATTCTAAATTACTATTGGTTAACAGGTATTGCAAAATATTTAATATTAAAAAGTAATGCATTAATAACTTACAATTAATTGTTTCTTAATTTGTGTGAAAAAACCAAAACATTAATTTTTATGGAACGGAGAGAGTACTATTTAAAATATATATAAAATTTCTATATCAATATAATAAAAAGTATATTTATTTGTTTTTACTCTTTTTTTAAGTTTAGTTTTACTTTTTATTTGAGAACTACAACAGCTTAACTTAAAATCAGACCAAATCAAATTAAAATTTTACCAATTCAAACAAAACATATTTCAGTTTTTAGTATAGGGAATACTTATCCTGATTAATTCAAACTGAAGCGGCTTAACTCTGAAATACTACATTTTAACCATTGAAACACCAATAAACTTTTAATACATATTTAAAATAAGATTACAAGTTTGTTAATGACAAAGACCAAAGTGGTAAACAGACTAATGATGGTTATGATTTATGAGATTTAATAAAAAGGCAAAGAGAGGTTATTGTGTTTCTCAACAACCCAACTCTCATTCCCCAGCTTCCATTAATCTTTGGATAGTTAACGGTCATTCTTTTGTCTTTAATTCGGATAAGGAATTTTAGGTGTCACAAGTCACAACTCATGTAATATTCACTACTCACTCCGTTTCGTAATAAATACTTCTTCTGAACTACATAATTCCTCGCGTAATATCTTCTAAATTTTGAAAAAAAAATGGGCAATATATACGAACTCAAACGCTAGATGTATCGACGTAAAGATGAAAATGGAGGGCTTTTAGAAAAATTCCTCAACGGCCTTGAAATTTTCATGGCTCAAGCGAGTAGTGTGCCTACAATTCAACGGACCGGTTTCATGGTGTGCGCGGGTCGGAAGTGCAAAAATTCGAGGCCGCAGACAATTGATACAGTTGGTACGCATTTATTTAATAGAGAGTTTACACCTGAGTATTATGTTTGGTTTTATCATGGTGAGGTATATGAAGATGAAACTTCGGGTAGTACTAGTTACCAACCTATGGATCAGGGTTATTCGAATGAGCAATATGATCAGCATCAATTTGTTATAGAAAATGATCATGATGTTGGGTTAGAGCATAATAGGTTCGAAAAAATGGTAATTGATGCATTTCCTGGAGTTATGTCTACTCCTGATGTTGCTGAGGAACCCAATGTAGATGCAAAATTTTTTTATGATATGCTTGTTTCTGCAAACCAACCAATCTATGAAGATTGTAAGGAAGGTCTGTCTAAATTATCATTGGCATCTAGGATGATGACAATAAAGTCTGATCATAATCAATCTGAGAGTTGAATGGATGATTGGGCAGCTCTTCTAAAAGAATATTTGTCAGAGGGTAATCAAACTGCTGAGTCATACTACGACATACAAAAACTAGTCTCTAGTTTAGGATTGTCCTCGCAGATGATAGATGATTGCATTGACAATTGCATGATATTTTGGAAAGATGATGAAGATCTACATGAATGCCGATTTTGCCACAAACCAAGATTTAAGCCCCAAGGAGCTGTAGAAGTAAAGTGTCATACTAGCGAATGTGGTACCTGCCCATAACAGATAGGCTGTAAAGGTTATACCATTCGGAACGAACAGCTGCATCAATGAGGTACCATGCGGAACATTCGACTATTGAAGGAGAAGTTCATCATCTTTCTGATGCAAAAGCTTGGAAACACTTCAAATCGGTACACTCTAATTTTGCTAAAGAGAAGCGCAATGTTTATCTTGGCCTATGTACAGATGGTTTTAGTCCGTTCGGTATGTCTGGCAGACAATATTCTTTGTGGCTGGTTATATTGACACCTTATAACCTTCCGCCTGATATGTGCATGCAGAGGAAATTTCTGTTTTTGAGTATTTTAGTCCCTGGTCCGAAGCATCCAAGAAGATCTATTGATGTGTTTTTACAGCCGCTGATTCACGAGTTAAACTTGTTGTGGTGTCATGGGGTTCGTACTTTTGATTACTCTAGGAAAAAGAATTTTACCATGCGAGTTGTGCTTATGTGGACGGTAAGCGATTTTCCAGCGTACGGAATGTTATCTGGTTGGACAACACATGGTCGGTTATCATGTCCGTATTGCCAAAATGAAACAGATGCCTTCCAACTTAAAAATGGTAGAAAATCTTGCTGGTTTGATTGTCACCGGAGGTTTCTCCCTATGAACCATCCGTACCGGGGGAACAGGAGACTATTCACAAAGGACAAACGTGTACGTATCCCCCACCTCCATATATTTTAGAAGAGCAAATTGAAGGTCAACTTGATTATTGGGGAGCTCAGGACACAACAAAACATGGTGGTAACTGGCTTAATATCCCGACCAATCTCCGAGATGGATACCTTGTCGAACATAATTGGCATAAGAAGAGCATTTTCTGGGATCTACCGTACTGGAAAGATCATCTATTGCTCCACAATCTTGATGTCATGCACATTGAGAAAAAAATTTCGATAACATCATGCACACCATCGAAAACATTTCAGGCAATTCTAAAGACAACTTGAAATCTAGATTGGATTTGCCTCTTATATGCTCTAGAGTTGAGTTACATCTCACGGGAGATGGGAGAGCTCCAGTTCCTATCTTTAGATTGTCAAGCGAAGGCAAATCAACATTCTTCAACTGGATTTCCACCGAAGTTAAGTTCTCATATGGATACGTGTCAAAACTCTCTAAGTCTGTGGAACAAGGGAAAAAATTTTCTGGTATGAAGAGTCATGATTGTTATGTGTTTATGCAGAGATTATTTCCTTTTGCCTTTGCAGAGTTTTTGCCAACGAACGTGCATGAATCACTTGCAGGTATATTTTCTATGACGATATATAAATATCTAAACAAATGATGTGTGGAAAATTATATTTCTTTTTTTTGTTGATATTGGACTTTGGTTTTAGGTGTTGGAACATTTTTTCGCGATCTGTGTGTGCGAACTCTGACTGAGGATGGAATTCAACAACTAAACAATAACATCGCAATATTGTTGTGCAACTTAGAGAAGATATTTCCTCCATCTTTCTTTGATGTTATGGAGCATCTTCGTGTCCATCTTCCTCACGAAGCCGATTTAGGAGGGCCCGTTCAATTTCGTTGGATGTATCCTTTCGAGAGATTCATGAAACACTTAAAAGGAAAGACAAAAAACCTTGCTAGGGTTGAGGGATCAATTGTTGCAGGAAGTTTAACCGAATAAATCTTTCATTTCAGCTCATATTACTTCTCTCCAACTGTCCGGACATGAAAAAGAGCTTCACGTAGGTACGACGATGGTGGCATTGCGCAAACGTATCCAGTTTCTGATGTCCCAGATATATTCTGTGAAGTTGGTAGGCATACCGGAATTACAAGAGAAGAAGACTGGTTCTCATACGAAGACTACAATTGTGCACATACATATATTCTCTTACAATGCGACAAAGTTAGCCCATATATATGCTTTGAAAATATTTGTTATAACTATATTTTCTATTAGTGAATTCATTCGCTAAGTTAACGAGGCTTTCCCAAATGCATCCGCCGGTGAGATTGATAAACGTAAAGATCTACACTTTGCTAAATGGTTGAGAACTCAGGTAAGTTAAAAACAAAATTATATATATCTAGTTTCCATAAAAACCTATATATACAATTTGTGTATACTATATTTACAATGTGTATACTGTATTTGACAGGTTGATTATGGAGACACGTCATACTCTGTATGGTTTAGAGAGTTAATCCAAAGTCCGTTGGAGAAAGTTACGTCATCTCCAATGTATTTTACAAGAGGTTATGTGTTTCATACGTTCGAACATGGAAAAAATAGAGCAACTGCGAACTATGGTGTGGTAGTTCGAGCCGGGGACACGGATTTTTATGGCATTATACAAGACATTGTTCAAGTGAAATTCCCTAGTTTGGTTAACTTAAAGTGCACCATTTTCAAATGCGAGTGGTTTGATCCAGTTGTCGGGCGAGGGGTTCGAGTAGGAAAGTTTGGTGTCATCGATGTTAATAGATCGCGTTCTTATGCGAAGTACGATCCATTTGACCTTGCATCACAAGCGGATCAAGTTTGTTTCATTTCATATCCACGTGTCAGAAAAACAGGGATTTCATGGTTATCTATGCTTAAAATAGCTGCTCCTATGCAATATGAAACTGTCGTGGATCTAGCAACTCCAGAACAAGAGATAGACAACGTCATTCTTATAGATCCGTAAAATCGAGAAGCTGAAATTATTCCGGATGCTACCGATGCAGAAAACCCCGAAGACGAGTTCGCAAACGAGAGTGAAGAATGTACCGATGAGGATGACGAGAACTCAAATGACGATTCAAAGTGAAGTATAATATATATTAATTAGTGTTTTTATTTCATTTGTAGAACTGCTTTTTTTATTTGTGTGCCGGATAATTTAAATTTGTTTATGTATTTATTTTCGAATTTTTCTTATTTTTAGAATATTTTTAATTTATAATAAATTTTTTAAAAAATTATAACAGTCGATGCTAATTCGACGCAATTTAGCATCGAATTAGCGACGAACACGATGTCGACGCTAATTCGACGCTAAATTGAGTCGAATTAGCATCGACCATTATAATTTTTTTTCTAATGATGAAATCGTCGCTAAATTGCGTCGAATTAGAATCGAATTCGAAGCTAATGATGAGATCGACGCTAATTCGACGCTAAATCCTAAACCATAAACCCTAAATTAGGGTATAGAAAAAAAGTTTTAGCATCGACGATTCAGAGTGAAGCATAAATGTTATCTATATTGAATCTTAATTACGAATGAATAAGTATTTATTCATAATTAAAAACAATTACATGTAATATATACAGATTTCAAAAAACTATATAGTTTTACATTTAGGTTCATAACCTTATATGAACCTAATATGTAAGTACAAAAAATTTCAAAGTTTAAAATTCTTCGGTTATAACAAAGATTGAAATGGCTAAGATTGTTTTCGTATCGGTGACGGTTTCGTTACCCTATATCAAAAACAAAGAGATTTTTATTTAGCGTCGTTATAGGGTCAAATTAGCATCGAAACCTACGAGCTCGACGCTAATTCGACGCTATTAGCATCGAATTAGTGTCGAGCTCCTGAGAATCTGATGCGAATTTGACGATAAATGAATCAAAGATTTATGTTTGGGGTTTAGGGTATAGAATGTAAACCGCATCGATTTTTTGGGATTTGACGCAAAATCGACGCTATATTGAATTAATTTGATTAAACCAATGGCGGTAAACCAAAAAATTTTATACAGATTTTTGATTTAGCGTCGATTTATGCGAATTCGACGCTAAATCAAATATTTTCCCGATCAACACGCGGAAAACATTTACTTTGCGTGGGAAACCGAAAAGAAAATTAATTGAAATTTTTAAATGCATTTCGACGCTAATTAGCATCGAATTAGCATCGAATTAGCGTCGGATCGCGAATATATTTTTGCGGAACAGATCTCTTCTTCCTCACTTACGTTTTCTGCAATCAAATTTCTTCTCTCTCTCGCCGATAGCCTTCACCACGACCGTCGCTCTCCCTTCACCATGATCGTCACTCTCCCTTCATCACGACCGTCGCCCCAATCTCTCTCTCTCCGCCCCAATCTCTTCTCTCTCTCTCTCACGCGGCCCTCTCTCTCTCCCTCCACCACCGGACCTCTCTATCTCCACCGCCGGCACTCTCTCTCTCTCCACCGCCGGCCCTCTATCCTCTCCACCGATCAAAGCTTTTTCTCTTGCCAAATTATGGTAATTTTTTTTTATGTTCATAAATTTTTTTATATATATTAGTAATTTGTTATATATATTGGGAATGAAATTTGATATGAAATAGATTTTAGGAAATTTCATATGAAATAGAGTTTAGGAAATTTGATATGAACAAAATTGATATGAAATAGATTGTAGGAATTATGTAGGAAATAGATTTTAGGAAATGGAATTGAATTTAGATTTGATAAGTTATAGATTTGAATTTAGATTTGATAAGTTATTAATTTATAAATTTGGAAAAAATAAAAACGAATTTATGAATTTATATTTTTTAAAATTTATTTATGTAAAGTAAAATAAAACGAATTAATAACTTTTTTGAATTTAAAATAATTATTTAAAATAAAAAACGAATTTACAAGTTTTTTTTGAAAAATATAAAATTATTTCCTAAATGTTAAATTTATGGATTTATGTGTTTGTATTCATATATTAAATATAAAATTTATGAATTTATGGATTGTTCTACCAAATTATTTTACAAGTTTTAAATTTATTTTAAAATTTATATTTTACATATTTTAATTTAAGAAATTTGTTTTTTTGTAGGCGGATCGACCACCTCCTTCATACGGACAGTTATTTGGCGAGTATGTTATGGTTCCCAGATCCGCTGGTCGTCGAGGATCCGGATCAGAATCAGGGTCAGGTTCGCAGGCTGCGAACAATCGTCTACGGGCTCCACCACGAGCTCCGACACGAGTTCCGCCATGAGCTCCGCCACAGCCTCAGCCACAGCCTCAGCCTCAGCCAGAGCTAGAGCCAGAAGAAGACGAACCAGATCATTCTGATGACCACACTGAGGCCCCTCCACCGGCAAATGCGCCTCTTATGATGCGGATTTGTGAGCTTTTCCGCCAACCTGGACGTGAGACACGGGTTAGGATTCTCCATCTGATGAGGCATCCTGGTGCATTATGGTATGATTAATTTTTTTTTCAATATTACTAATTAAATTTATTTTGGGTAATTAATTTTTAATTACAAGTTCTAATTAAATTATTAATATTTTAATATTTTGTTTTACAGGTTTAACGATAACAAGGTTTCGCGTTCGGTCACCAAGGCCATTGCGGCCTATTTCACTATGCCTCATGCTAATTGGAGCCAGATGCCGCAGCAGGTTCGAGATATTTGGTTCGAGTCATGGGCGGTAAGTAATTTTATATTATTTATTTTTATTTATTAAAGTATTTGATTTTAAATATATTTATAACATTATTCATATTTTTGTAACAAGGGTGGCACTGGGAGGAATTTCGTACTTTCGAAGTGCGAGCGACGTTCGAGTAGAAGGCGCTACGTCTAAATGGTTACGTCGGTAACTTGAAGAAAGCGTGGCGCGCGAGAGGTGATGAGGCAAAGCCGATAGGGATGGATCCCGATGTTTGGGCGGGTCTAGTGCATTTTTGGGAGGATCTCCATTCGGTGGTTAGATCAGGGAAGTGTTCTGCAGCCCGTCTCACGCCGGTAGCTGAAGGAGATGGACCTTCAAAGCATTGTGCAGGTCAATCATCATACGCCACAGTCCGTATCAATATGGTAATATTTAAATTAAATTAATTTATTTGATTATTTGTATTTTAAATATTTATTTATTATATATTTTATTTTTTATCTGTGTTTATTTTTGTTTAACAGGCTAATGGTAGTGATCTTCCTCCGATGCACAAAGTGATGGAGAAAACTCATCGGAAGAAGGATGAGACGTTTGTTACCGCTCAAGCGGAACAAACGTTCAACGCGTACAACGCATGACTGGCAGAGCTAGATGAGTCTGTCCAGTCTACGATGGGTGTCAAAGATTTCGATAGACTTTACGAGGAGGTAATTTTTTAGGTTTTTATAATATAGCGAAACTTATTTTTATTATAATTTTATTGTATAACATTTTTATTTTATAGGTTGCCCCGAAGAAGAAATGACAAACGATGGCTGTTGGATCCATCAGGGATGTCCCAGCAGCTTCTTCGTCTGCTCGATATTTTTACACTCCGGGTCCGTCTCAGCCGGAATTGACCAAACAGTTGGATGCTGCTAACACTAGGATTTCGCAGCTAGAGACGCACATAGAGACTAGACTCGGAGCATTGACCAGTCTCTTCAACATCATTGCAGAGGATCATCTGACATTAGCAACTGCCTTGCAAGGGTTGCATTTTGCTCCACCGCCTCCTCCACCTGACAGTCCAACGCAATTCGAGCAGGAATCCGAAGAGATGATTCGGGACGATGTCATCAACCTAAGGACCCAACAACATCAGTAGATTAGCATTTTAATTTTATTTATATCGGATAATTTAATTTTTATAATATTTTAATTTTTAATATATTTTATAATTTTTCTTTTTAAAAAAAAAAAATTGTTATCAGACGACGCTTATTCGACGTTAATTAGCGTCGCCTACACGAAAAGTTTCGACGCTAATTAGATGCTAAGTTAGCGTCGAATTAGCGTCGTCTGGTTTTATCGACACAAGTTGATGTTAATTTGATGCTAATTAGCGTCGAATTAGCGTCGCCTACACGGAATATTTCGACGCTAATTAGCATGGAATTAGCGTCACCTAGTTGCATCGACACAAGTTGACGATAATTTGCGTCGGTTTAGCGTCGATTTAGCGTCGAAAGTGATTTAGCGAACACGATTTAGCGTCGAAATGTTATTCGACACTAAAGCGACGCTAAGACATTTTAGCGTCGAATTAGCATCGAATTTTGCCGACGCTAAAACTGTGTTTTCTTGTACTGTTAGTGTCGGCTTTCCCCGATCTTCGCAAATTAACATATGTAAAACTCCATTTCTTTTAACAAGTTTGTTGAAGAAATATGAATCATCAAGCTCGAAGCCAATAAGAATAGCAATAAGTCCAACTGAAGAGGAATATCTTGCCATAGACAGCTTTACTGAGAAGTTCAGGATCATACGATCATAAATGGTTATTTCCCACGAATGCACGATCTTGGAAAAAGAGAGAGACATTAGCCTTATCATAAAATTCAAGATCACGAATGACGAACCCCAAAGAAAGTGGATCAGGTGGAGCAGTATTCTCGGAGAAGATACTTTAAAAACGCTTATAAAAGCTGAAGAGAGAGGAACTAATAAGCACCTATCTTTACACAATAGCACTTTACCTGATTACTATTACTAGCTAAGCACTGGAGCTTTACTTGATTACTTGTTAAATACTCAAGCTTAAATGATTATTTGCTAAACACATATTTTAGCATTCCAACTTATACTTATTGATTGTGGGTTTAGCCATTCACAATTTGGCGATGTATGATGGAAGCTATATTTTTTTTACTCATAAAACAACAAGTCAAATTTATTACAATCAGAATCAAACAAAGTTCTAGATTTGCGAATAAAGTTGGAAACATGCAATATACCATGCTCTTCTGAGCATGTAAACATGATGAGCTACGTCAATCCTTCATTGCTCGATTTGATCAGCAAGGGAAGATTAGACATCATGCTTTTGAGCGAGTGGATAAACTCACGAACGCCCAAACATCATGTTAAAATCGTCTTGACGAACTGGGCTCAATTGGAAACCAGATTATGAGACCTTAGAAAGACATAATTAATTTGGATTTTCTAGCCAGATTGTGATGGGTGAAATCATCGATCTTGGACTAGTCCTAGTTTGGACAACCTTCATTGCGCAATCATGCCATGATGGAAGCTGAAAAACTAAGCTCCACGGACGAACTCGAGACCAATCAACAAAACTACAATTACTTATGGTGTTCAACCTACAAGTATACACCTTTCTCCGTATCCATCGTTCATCCCCGCTACTACCTCGACTAAGCAATAACTTTCCCTGAGAGATTCAAAAATCCTCTTATTTTCTTTTTCGAACCGAGATATCCATTAGTCATGATCCTAATTCATATAGAACGGAAAGTTTCATAAGTATGTGAAATATCTCGATAGGAGATGTCCGGTTCAATTCTTCTTAGTTAGATGATCAAACATGACTAAGCAGTGACAAACCATATAACTCGCGGTTCAAAACTCACCACGTTGAGCTCACGGATAATTCTTAAATCAGGGCTATTTTGTAGAATCCAACTTCTTCCCACTACGAACGATGTGCCTCGAGCGTTTTATACTCTTCTTGATTCTCTTCTCCTTCATTTCAAGTTTAGCATTTTTATTTAAGATGTTTGTCAAGAAACCTTAAGAGGTTGGAAAAAAGTTTCTTATTGATGAAGTTATGAGGTCCAAGACCTTTTATACTCATTACATCTTGACCTAGATACAAACTCTATGTCGATGTTTATAATGGGCCACTATAAGGCCCCTAATACCCTCCTTTAAGATGGAGTGTGAAGGTTACAAACACCCAGCTTGAAAAAAGTCTTCAAATTTCTTACGACCCAATGCTTTTGTCATGATGTCCGCGAGTTGAGATTTCGTAGAGACGTGCTTGGTAATAATAACACCGCGAATGATTTCATCTCGTATAAAGTGACAATTGTTACCAACGTGCTTTGTTCTGGCATGAAAGACCGGATTAGCGGCAAGACTAATGGCGAAAAGACTATCAGAGTGAACTGGAATAGGTGTGATGATTGCAATACCAAGCGTGGGAAGGAGATAACATAAACATAAGATCTCTTGGACAGTGTCGGCCATGGCACGATATTCTGCTTCAGCAGAGGAGCGAGAAACAACATCGTGTTTTCTAATTTTCCATGACGATGGAGAATTACCAAGTTGAATAAACCAGCCTGTGAGAGATCGTCGTGTCAACGGGCATGCTGCCCAATCAGCATCACACCAAGCCTAGAGAATCAAATCTGTGTTAGCCCAAAGAAAAATACCTTGTCCTAGACTATTTCATGAGATAGCGCACAACTCGAAGTGCTGCATCCCAATGACCCAGTTTTGGATTACTCATAAATTACGAAAGAATATGAATAACATATAACATTTTAGGTCGTGTAGTTCCCAAGTATATAAGTCTATCTATCAAACGACGATAACGAGAAGGGTCAGTCATTGGTTCACCATCGTCAAGAGCTAGCTTGTGATTTTGTTTCAAAGGAAATGAAACTGGTTTAACTCTACGCAAGCCGGTTTCCAATATAATGTCTAAGGCGTACTTCTTTTTTGATATAGATAGATCTCTGCAGGACTTCTTGTGACTTCAATACCCAAAAAATACCAGAGAATACTGTTGGGCTCGAATCTCCCTCTGGAAAAACAACAGTCACAAAATGGCTAAGTGTGGGAACCGTGTTGGCTTACGAACAAACATCGCGCACAGCGCATGGGTGCCAATGTCGTGCGCATCGCGAGCCGATTTCGTGCACACCGCGACACGAGGATTGCGAACCGCGATGACAGTGGAACCGAAGTCGGTCGTGAGTGGCTCCGAGGTCGGCACATCGTTGGACCGAGGTCAAGATACGAAGTGGTGCCGATGTCGATACTTCGAGAGAGCCGATGTCGATCCTTGACCATAGGATGTCGCTACGGACCGATATTGTGCTGAAGTGGTTCCGATGTCGGATACCAAGGGTGTCAATGTCAACGGGAGATGTCACCGATGTCAAGAAAATGTGGCATCGATGTCACCAAGTGATGGTACCGATATCGCGGTACCGATGTCATAATACCGATGTCGCGGTTGCGATGTCACAATGCCGATGTTACAGAACCGATGCCGCGAGGTGCGTGGTACCGATGTCATGGTTCCAAAGCGTCCGGCATCATAGTCGATTGGTGGGATGATGTCGATCGGTACCGTACCGGAGGCAAAGTGGACCAAAGCTGTGTCGGACCGAAGTGGGCTGCAACGAAGCCCAACAAGGGACCGACATAAGCAATCCCGGGAAGAATGGAAATCTCGAGACGAAGTAGAAGATTTCCATTATCGTTTAGGAATAGCTCTGTCGACTTAGATTACTATATATACTCATGCACATCCCTTGAGAAAAGGATCCAAAAAAATCAATACACAAACACTTGTACGCTAAAGCTTTCCGAACAGCAATAGAACAAGTTTTTCAATTCTCTTTACGTTTATGTTTGCATTGGTTTAACCATAGAAGTTCAGTTCCCTACGAAAATCTCTACAAGTTTTGATTGTGCGGGTTTGGACTCCCACAATTTGGCGCCGTCTAAGGGGACTTGAAATTTCTGACATGAAAAACCACCGCAAATCCGATACGAAGGAGGATGTCTAGTGAAAAAACAAACTCTGCGGGTACTACTGGGAGAGGAGAGAAGCTGCAGTCACCACCAGTAACCGTAGACACGATGCCCGAAGCCATGACCCAGATCAAGGCGATGCTTGAAACGTTGGTGAAGAGGATAGAAGATCACGATAAGCAACACGCGACCACAAACGCCCGACTAGAAACCCTAGTAGCTGCCAACCGGAACCAAGCTGGAGGGTCGGTCCAAGATCGACCAAGGAGACAGTTACAGTACGACCAATCCCTCTCGAATTTACAACACCGCAGAGGACACGAACGAGGATACCTCTGACACGCCCTACAACCGCGACCAGTGAGCAGAACCCAAAGGTTCAAAGAGCGGGCACCCAGAACGAAACCGAAGCAGAACTTGTGATAGATCTAGATGTGGAAAATCAAGTACGAGATCGTAACGCCGATAATACGGAACATGTGGATCCAGCAGCGACAGCCCTGACCCGCAACGAGCAACAACAATTGGAGGATGAAATTGAGGAAGAAGAGGGTCGTCTTTTGGCGCAACAAACCCGGTTCGAGAACGAGCGAAGAGCTGTGATACGATCCCAAAGAGAGGAGATGGCCGCACTTCGAGCAGAGATGGATCGAACAACCACCAATTGAGAGTTGTTCAATCGCAGATTCATAAGGCCATTAGCAAAGCACCGGAGATCAACCGCGTTTTGGAAGAGGCGTAAACTACTCCGTTCACCTCGCGTATCACAGGAGTGAAAATTACAGATCCCGAAAAGATTAAGGTCCCGGTCTACGAAGAGAATAGTGACCCTAAAGACCACATAATGTCTTTCGCGATTGCGATGGGTCGCGCTAACTTTCGAGAAGGCGAGAGAGATGCAAGACAATGCCTTTTGTTCGTTGAACACCTGAAAGGGCCTGCCTTTCAGTGGTTTTCCAGACTTGATCGGAATTTTATTGACAACTTCGGTCAACTGACCGCAACATTCCTAAAGCACTACTCCATATTCATCAATCTTGGAGTTTCTGATGCGGACTTGTGGACGATGTCGCAGGGGCAGAATGAGATGCTTCAGAGTTTTATCGGTAGATTTATAACAGTTATGTCTAAAGTAGACCATGTTAGCGACAAGGCCGCTCTGCTCGTCCTGAAAAAAGCACTTTGGTACACTTCGGATTTTAAAAAGGAGATGACCGTGAATACTCCCTCGACAATAGAAGATGCTTTGCACCGGGCTTCCGGATTCATTAATCAGGAGGAGGAGACTATGCTGTGCGCCGAGAGGCACGAAAAAAATAAAGTAAACGAATCAGCAACCGCAAACTCAACAACATCAGAATACTAAGAAGGACAATCACACTCCCGGTTTCATCCAGCACGAAGGATGATTCAAGGGAGCACACAATTTCCAAGTGGAATCCACTGGACGAGGTCAAGGACAAGGTCAAGCACGAGGAAGAGGTCAGGTACGTGGCCGTGGCCAGAGCCGAGACCCATGAAATACGTGGGTAAGGAAGGAGAGCAATTACGATGAAACGGCGTATTGTGACCATCATCATGTCTTTGGGAACTCAACCGCGAATTACCGGGTTCTGGGTTTAAAACTTGCTGCAAAATTAGCGGCATGAGAGCTTGGAGGAAACATTAGCATTGACGATTTCACTATGGATGTTAACAAGGATGGTACTGATCCAGCAGGCAAGGAAGGTCAGAAACGTCTGAGACAAGAAAGTGAAACCCCGCCACCAGAACTGCGAAGGCGCATCAACATGATCATGGGCGGATCGCATTATTGCGCGGACACCGTTTCCTCCATCAAAGCCTTCCAAAGGGGAGCTGACATTAGTGTAAACCTCCAGATCCCGTCTACTTTTCCCAATGACGTCATTACCTTTGAGGAGAATGAAACAGTTGGGATTGATAAGCCTCATGATGATCCTCTCATGGTCGAAATAGTCGTGGCCAACTGTGACATAGCCCGGGTGCTGATTGACACTGGAAGTACGATGGACATAATCTTCAGGGAAACACTTAAGCGAATGGACATCGATTTAGCCACGGTCAAACCATTCCCGAAACCGGTAACGAATTTTTCCAGAGAAACGACAATGACAATGGGATTGATCACGCTACCTGTTCAGGCCGAAGGAGTAACAAAAAATGTTGAGTTCTCTGTCTCCGATCATCCTGCTATCTATAATATGGTATTGGGAACCCCTTGACTGAATTCGATGAGGGCAGTCGCGTCGACCTATCATCTTTGCATCAAGTTACCAACGCCAAGCGGAGTGAAAACCATTTGGGGAAGTCAGAAGGAATCCCGAATGTGCTTCCTAATAGAGCATAAGCTCAGGAAACCAGTTACAGACCAAGTGTCAAAGCGGAAGAAGATGAAGACGGATAGAGAGCCGGTGAAAGGGCTCAGCAAACTCTTATAGCAATTACAGATAACGGAGGGTCGCGCAAAAGAAAACAGACCAATTTGCGACCCCGTTATCTCGGTCTGCATAGAAGATGGATATCCGAAGCGATGCGTGGAGATCGGTTCTACACTCAGCGAAGGCATTAAAAAGGAACTTATCTCATTTCTTAAGGAAAATATCGGTACCTTCGCGTGGGCTGCCGAAGATATCCCCGGTATCGACATCAGCGTGGCAAGCCACGAATTGAACGCTGATCCGAGCTTCAAACCGATCAAGCAAAAAAGGAGAAAGCTCAGACCGGAGAGGGCGAAAGCGGTCAATGACGAAGTAGAAAGGCTTCTCAGAGTTGGCTTAATTAGAGAAGTCAAATATCCAGATTGGTTGGCAAATCCCATCGTAGTCAAGAAGAAGAACGGAAAATGGCGCGTTTGCGTGGACTTCACGGATTTGAACAAGACATGCCCGAAGGACAGTTTTCCTTTGCCTCATATTGATCGCCTAGTTGAAGCAACAGCCGGCAATGAGCTACTATCTTTCATGGACGCTTTTTCGGGATACAACCAAATTCTTATGAACCCGGATGATCAAGAAAAGACAGCGTTCATCACAGACAGAGGAATTTACTGTTACAAAGTAATGCCATTTGGGCTCAAAAACGCGGGAGCCACCTATCAGCGCCTAGTCAACAAGATGTTCGCTAACCAACTGAGAAAAAAGATGGAGGTGTATATCGATGATATGTTAGTGAAGTCGTTGAGAAAACAAGACCACGTCGAGCATCTACGGGAATATATTGAGCGGCTGAACTCGCATAATATGAAATTGAACCCGACGAAGTGTAGGTTTGCGGTAACGTCTGGAGAGTTCCTAGGTTACTTAGTCACTCATCGTGGCATTGAGGCGAATCCAAAGCAAATCGACGCGCTTAAAAATATGGCTTCTCCAAAAACCAAACGAGAGGTGCAGCGGTTGACCGGAAGAGTTGCGGCGCTTAACCATTTTATTTCACGCTCAACCGATAGGTGTTTGCCGTTCTATGATACGTTGAGAGGCAAGAAAGACTTCAATTGGAACGAGAAGTGTGAGTCAGCATTCTAGCAATTAAAGGAGTATTTGGCGAACCCACCTATACTCGCAAAACCAGTGGATGGCGAGCCACTTTTTCTGTACATCGCGGTTTCTTTAATGGCCGTTAGCGGAGTGCTTGTTCGAGAAGAAATAGGAGAGCAGAAGCCAGTTTTTTACGTCAGCAAGAGTCTCGTCGACGCTGAGATAAGGTACCCGCTAATGGAGAAGTTGGCATTAGCCGTGGTCATGTGCGCTAGAAAATTGAGACCGTACTTCCAGTCGCACCCGATCGTTATACTCAGCACTTTCCCCTTGAGATCTGTTCTACATAGTCCAAGCCAATCGGGAAGACTGGCGAAGTGGGCCATCGAACTTAGTGAATATGATATTGAATATCGAGGCTGGACTTGCAAGAAGTCTCAAGTTTTAGCAGATTTCCTGATTGAGATTTCGGAGGAAGGTCCTGAATGAGAAGAACCAAAGCCGATTTGGAAGCTCCACGTCGACGGATCATCATTAAAAAGCGGCTCAGTAGTGGGAATAAGAATGGTATTTCTAACAGGGGATCTCTTGGAGCAGTCATTCCGTTTGGGTTTTCATGCGTCAAATAATGAGGCGGAATATGAAGCTCTCATTGCTGGAATGAGGTTAGCCTTAGGATTGAAGATCGAAAACGTAAACGCGTTTTGTGATTCCCAGCTCGTCGTAAACCAGTTCAGCGGCGAATACGCGGTAAAAGAGGATCGCATGGGGTTATAGTTGAAGATTGTGAAGGGTTTGGCTGGAGAGTTTAAAGAGTTCACCCTGACGCGGATCCCACAAGGAGAAAATACTTCAGCTGATGCGTTAGCAGTCCTCGCTTCGACATCGGATCCGGATTTAAAACGGATCATACCTGTCGAGTTCATCGAGCACCCCAGCATCTTGACAACCGAGAATGTGAATATAGTAACTCGGTCGCAAGCCGCCAAATGTACGAAGGGAAGGACAAAGAAAGTTTTGACAAGAACGACATCGACTTCGGATCAACAGACATCGACTTCGGCTCCACGTAAGACGATTTCAGACCGACAGGGTTCAGATCGGCAGACATTGACTTCGGATCCATGGAGGATGACTTCTGTGGCTGATAGAACCGAAGTTGTGACATCGGGCCAGGCAGGATCCGATGTCGGCGAAACTGGCATGCCCACTTCGGCGCAGAATGCGAAGTCGACAAGATCCGGGACCAGCATCGGTAGCGCATCCACTTCGGCGCCAGTATGCTCTTCCACTTCAGAGCCAGGATCCGAAGTCACCATCCACAGCGATCCCAGCCCAGGACAAGAAGATGCAGTTATGACGGAAGCCGGGAATGATCCGACTAGCAATCCACATGGCAGTCATGGTGTTTTCCCGATGGGGGAAGATAATCAACTTCAGGGAGATCCTGACGAGTGTCTCGGTCTAACCGCTGATGAAGAAGAAATTTTGGAGGGCTACGACGATGTAACCAACTTGGAATACGGCTGCGACAAACCGTGGCTTGGTGACGTTCGCGGTTAAATCTACGATGGTGAACAACCTTCTGGTAAATGGGCAGCCCGCAAACTCAAAGCTTAGGCCGCACGTTATATTCTGTTAGATAGGGAAGTTTTCAAGTGGTGTTTCTCCGGACCATTGCTAAAATGCGTAGAAGGCGAGACAGCTCGAAAGATCATCGAGGAAGTTCAAAGCGGCTCGTGCAGAAACCATTCCGGTGGACGAGCATTGGCAATAAATATCAAACGACACTTGTATTATTGTCCAGCAATGATAAGGGATTGCGAGATGTTCTCGGCTAAATGCGAGCAATGCCAATGTCACGCTCCAAAAATTCATCAACCTACGGAGATGCTCTCATCAATCACCTCGCCTTATCCATTTATGCCGTGGTCTATGGACATCGTTGGTCCACTCCATCCGTCCTGACAAAAGCGTTTCATACTGGTCATAACCGACTATTTCTCTAAGTGGGTGGAGGCAGAGTCATATGCGTCCATTAAGGATGCCCAAGTAGAGAGTTTTGTGTAGCAAAATATCATATGTCGTCATGGCGTGCCTTATGAACTTGTCACGGACAATGGATCGCAGTTCATCTCAGTTCGATTTGAGGCGTTCTGCGACAAATGGAAGATTAGGCTTAGCAAATCAACGCCGAGGTATCCTCAAGGAAACGGACAAGCCAAGACAGCCAACAAATCGATCCTTAAAGGGCTGAAAAAGCGGTTTAGGGCGAAGAAGGGGAGATGGGCAGACGAGTTGGAAGGAGTTCTATGGTCACACCGTACCACTCCAGGACGAGCAACAGGAGAAACTCCCTTTGCCCTTGTGTACGGAACCGAATGCATCATCCCATCGGAAGTGCAATTCCCAGGCGTGCGAAAAAGACTTCTGCCAGAGCAGGAAGGACTGAAAAATCTCCTGATGCTCGATACGTTGGACCTTATCAATGAGAAGCGTGATCAAGCCCTTATTCGAATACAGAACTATCAAAACGCAGCGGCAAGGTACTATAACTCGAAGGTTAAAATTCGCAGATTTAAGGAAGGAGAATTGGTGCTGCAAGAAGTCTTTCAGAACACAGCGGAACTAAACGTTGGCAAACTTGGTGCTAATTGGAAAGGACCTTACAAAGTCACCAAGGTAGTCAAACCCGGAGTCTACGAATTAGCCAACACGGCTGGGGTTCCGGTTCCGCGTTCATGGAACGCTCGACATTTGAAGAAATACTATCACTAAGTCATTTCTAGACAAACTATAAGGCGACTTGATCCCTGCAAAGGGTATGTAGGCAACCTGTCTTCGGATGGGTTCAGCTGCCCCCTTCCCTAAAAATGGGGGGGGAATGGGGTACATATACTCATATACTCCCATTTTTCAAAAGATTTGAACATCCATCACGGATCAACCAAATCAGTATTTGAACATCCATAACAGATCAACCAAATCAAAACGAGACACTTAAATTTTTCGTTACTACTGGCCACAGTAACGCAGTGATTTCTTTTACTCACAGATCTGACTATCACATCCCAAACGGGGTATTAAGCGCGCAACGATCATTAACAGAGCAAGTTCGTTTCACGGAAACCAGCTTGTAAACCATAAATGCTCGTCATCAACCCAACATACAAAACGTTGGTCATAATGTGATTGTAGCTGGAGCGGATATCATAACATTCCCGTAAGCCGGGTTCAACATTAAAAAAAAAATGAAACCCAACAGACAAAACGTTGGTCGAAAATCAAAACATGTTATTGAACACAACCATCTTGCAGGAAGAAAGGAAAACATCTTACGAAAATAGATAAAGCCGTCAAGGCACAAAGTCTACATAGATAAAGGCCATCTAGGCAATGAAACATAGGAGAACTAAAGCACAAAGCAAACGCGGAGGCAAGGAACCGTTCAAGGGAGATTGACTAAGAGGCAGCGCCTCCATCGCCTCCACCATCACATTCGTTTTCCTCGACCTCGGTTCCATTTCCGCCAGCATCAGATTCGGCACCATCTTCATCAGCGCTAGTCTATACGACATTTCCACCGTCATAGCCATAGCCTTCAGTGCCGTCGAGTTTGCCTGCAAACCCCGTATCGGTATCCCTGATGCCACGCGGGTCAAGTAGGCACATACCAGAAGGACCCCAGTTTGACCCAGAGGGGAAGTGAACTCCGATTTCCGTGGCCTGAGTCTCAAATGGATTAAAATCAAAGATGGAAGCGTCGTCGTAAGTAAAAGGATAAACAACCAAACCGTATTGAATCTCAGCAAACAACGCATTGTATTCATCGTTCCCGCTAACAAATTCCTCCCTCCACTCGGAAATTTAGGCAGCTTCATCCTCCAAGGTAGGAGCGTCATCACGCTGATGCTTCCGGATGAGCTCGAGATTCGCATCGACTTGAGCGAGGTCATTCATCTTGTCCACAGACTTCCCAAGAGCCCTGAACTTTTCTTTGGTCCTCTCTACCTTAGACTTGAACTTGCTCATCAAAAAACGCACGATCTTCTTCGTGGCGGTTCTGACTTTAGACTCGGTAGAGCTTTTCTCCAACGTAAGCTGGCCCTTGAGCGACTCGATCTTAGAATCTTTCTGAATGCCCAAATCACGCAGTTCGTTACAAATCTTCTCTAATGACTCCACGTTAGCCTCCAAAGCTTTTCTCTGAGCCACTTCGACTTCTCATTTGGATCGAGCCTCTTTGGCCGTCTATTCGACCAGTTCAGCCTCCCGCTTGGCGCGACGATCGTACTTTCGTGCCAGCTTGGTAACGGAATCAATGAACTGGGGGAAATGTCAAGTATATGAGTTAAGAACAGCGGTAAGGATATAGGCAGCTCGTGAGGAAGAAAAGATCACCTTGGTTCCATCAAGCGACAGCCTACCCTTAACCAAAGCTTCCTTCGGGGGGCAGAGTGAGCTTCTTGTTCCACGATATCGGGCGTCATCAGGCCGCCCTGTGAAGTTCTAACCGTGTATTGCATCACCCTTTTTCCTTTCTCTACGGCAGACAAGGTACGTTTCTGAGGAACCATGTTTCTCCTTATTACAGGCTCCATTACTTCGGCAGCGTTACAGTTCGGCGTCAAAGAGACTTTAGATAAGGAGTGACGCCCAGGATAATTTCTAGTGGACACGGAGCGACGCCTGGGACGATTTCCAGCGGAGGACTCGGAGCGACGCCCGAGACGAAGGGCAGCTGCGACATCGACCTCCATGTTCTGAACTCCGCCTTCGGACTCACCAGCCAAACGGCGTGCCTCGACCTCCTTCCTTTCACGAACTGATGGCCTCTTCTCCATGATTGCGAGCGACGAACTGTTTGATGAAGTGGAACCAACGAAGTAGTGGGCTCGAGCATGTTTGATTTGTTGGAGAGAAAAGTTTTCCTACTAATTGCAGCGCTCGGACGCAAGTAACTCTGCTAGCGTGAGAAAATGTAGCGGAACCTTCAGAAATGAATTGATAACTGCAAATACGACAAACAGAGGAACCGTGTTAGTATATGTCCAACGGATCAACAAAAACGAAGACACGACTCTGGCTCAACTACCCTTTCTTCTCCACTTCTTAACTATCTTTTCGATCAACCGGGGACCGATCAATGCTTCAGTTATCGGGACATAGAAGAAGTAGTCGATCCAGTAGCTGTCTTTACTTGAGAAACCACCGATGATTGAACGGTTCGCCTTAGCCGAAACTGAATAGACGAGTTTTTCCTGAGGACGTGACGCTCGGACATCCAACCAGTTCAGAAGATGGTAAACGTTAACCTCTTCGTCACATTCGATGCTTCTCATGAAAATACCCATCAAGTGACGAAGACCACGGGGACTTATTTGCGCTAGGTCAAGCTGATACATCCATAGAAACTCGAGAATGACTTCCGGAATCGGAAAGAAGTACAAGCACCAGTTGAAACAGCTCTCATACATGGTAAAGCATCCCGAACGGGGATCCCATGCTCGATCCGAGGACGAGGGGAGTATCATTTCGATCTCCTCCAAAATGTTGAACTTACGCCTCAACTTCCGCAGAGATTCTTCATTGCACAGTGTGGAATCCGGAGGGTTAGGAATATCATGTCTAACCCTTATCCTGGGAGCCTTACGCCTCGAAGGCTTTGCCGCAGCATGCATCTCATTCTCCGTATCTCGTCTAGCCATTTCCGCCAAGAAAACCGCGAATTCATCTTCAAGTTTTGCTCTCCTAAGATTCATAGTGTACACATTATGATCATCCATACCGTTGTCCCGATTAATTTCACCTGGATGTCGAGACTACACAGAAGAGACCCAACTTCAACACGCCTGGCACGACTTCGGCGTGCGACTTCGGTCAGAGTCACACCCGACTTTGACGCGTGACTTCGGTCCGCGTCACGCCCAACTTCGACGACTTTGGCGTGCGACTTTGGCGACCTCGGCGCCCGACTTCGGTGCATGTTCCACCTCGACTTCGGTACGCGCTAGGACGTCTGAATCAATTGGGATGGCTTCGGTCCGCGTCACGCCCGCATTTGGCCCGAGTCTCGATCGATTTTGGCCCGCGTCACGCCCAAATTTGATTCGCGTCCGGATCGACTTCGGCACCGGCACGGCCCGACTTTGGTCCGCGTCTGGATCAACTTCGGCACCGGGACGGCCCGACTTCGGCAACAACAACAAAAAAAACTTACGCTAAAATTGAGGAGTTAGATAGAGAAAGAGGGGTAACCTTCTAAAGAGAGAATTGAGAAGTGAAGAGTGAAGGAGAAGTGAAGGAGGAGTGGAGTATTTATAGATGAAGATGACATCATCATTCCTTGGGAAACGTCTGGTATTAGTACAACTGTCAGGAAATTCAGTAACATTAAGTGCAGAGGACACTGGATTAATTCAACATACAGAAGCAAAAAGATGCCACGCGGGACCGAGTCATCATTTATCAGGAAAACAACATGATTCAACAACAATTTTATAACTAGTAACCTCCTGCTTAACACATATCGCTTCGCTACTATTTTCATAGTACCGAGCTGGGGGCAAACTGTTGGAGTCGAATCTCTCCCTAGAAAAAAAACAGTCACAAAATGGTTAAGTGTGGAAACCGTGTTAGCTTACGAACAAACGTCGCACACAACGCATGGGTGCCGATGTCGTGCACATCGCGAGCCGATGTCGTGCACACCGTGACACGAGGATCGCGTACCGCGATGCAAGTGGAACCAAAGTCGGTCGTGAGTGGATCCGACGTCGGAACATCGTTGGACCGAGGTAAAGATACGAAGTGGTGCCGATGTCGATACTTTGAGAGAGCCGATATCGATCCTTGACCACGGGATGTCGCTACGGACCGATATCGTGCTGAAGTGGTGCCGATGTCGGAAACCAAGGGTGTCGATGTCGACGGGAGATGTCACCGATGTCAAGAAAATATGGCATCGATGTCGCCGAGTGATGGTACCGATATCGCGGTACCAATGTCATAATACCGATGTCGCGGTACCGATGTCACAATGCCGATGTCGCAGAACCGATGCCGCGAGGTGCGTGGTACCGATGTCATGGTTCTAAAGCGTCCGGCATCACAGTTGATTTGTGGGACGATGTCGATCGGTATTGTACCGGAGGCAAAGTGGACCAAAGTGGTGTCGGACCGAAGTGGGCTGCAACGAAGCCCAACAAGGGACCGACATAAGCAATCCCGGGAAGAATGGAAATCTCGAGACGAAGGAGAAGATTTCCATTATCGTTTAGGAATAACTTGGCCGACTTAGATTACTATATATACTCATGCACATCCCTTGAGAAAAGGATCCGAAAAAATCAATACGCAAACAATTGTACACTAAAGCTCTCCAAACAGCAATAGAACAAGTTTTTCAATTCTCTTTACGTTTACGTTTGCGTTGGTTTAACCATAGAAATTCAGTTCCCTACGAAAATCTCTACAAGTTTTGATTGTGCGGGTTTGGACTCCCGCAAACCGAGATCTTTCATTCAAAAACACTCACTCAAGTAGCACTTAAATTCTTTGATTATGGCCAAAGAACTACCAGTGATGATTAAGTCGTTCTGCTTGAATCCGTAGTTTGTTAACGCTTTAGTGAGTTTAGCAAACCAACATTGAGGCATCTGTTTTAAACCATAAAGAGATTTGTGAAGTCGACACACCTTTGTCTTATCATTTGTTAGAAAACCAGGAGGTAGCTGCATGTATACTTCCTCATCAAGATCGCCGTGAAGAAAAACGTTATGCACATCCATCTGATGAACTTCCCAATCATTAGATACTACATGTTGAAGAAAAGCTCGAATCGTGACCATTTTAGCCACCGGAGCAAATGTTTTATTGTAGTCTTCACCCTCTGTTTGATTATTGCCAAGAAGAACAATACGAGCCTTGGGTAGCTCAAACTCTCCATCAGAATGAAACTTAAGGCGAAAAATCCATTTGCAGCCAAGTGCTTTTTTCCCCAGAGGTAAATCAACAATAGTCCATGTGCAAGCTCACCCAAAGCAACCATTTCATATGTAACAGCAAATCGCCAATTTTCGTCTTCCATGGCTTCTTTATAGGATTTGGTTCAACTTCAGATGTTATAGCTAAGAGAAAAATCTAATAGTTTTCAGAGAATTGCGAGCTAGAGAGATTGTTGACAATCGGATACGGCGTCGCAGTGGGATATGGTTCGTGTATAAGAGTGGTGACATAATCAGCCAATTTAGTTAGCTTGCTGCATTTTCGAAGTCCACGACCCAGAGTTTCTGGTTCAGCTGTGACAAGAGGCGGCGCTGAGGAAGAAGAGAGGACTACCAATTACTCATATTGTGATGAAGAGGGAGCATCAATATCTGTAAGAATTTCAGTTTCCGGTGGTGGAGAAGAAGTTTCATCAGTCATAGTCGATTCAAGTTCAATTTGGGTTGGAGAAACCAGTGGTGGAATCGCATGTTCCTGCGATAAATCAGCCAAAATTGGAGACAAAGCAGTCGGTGATGAAGGAGATTCAACAGGTAATAAGTTAGCAAGTTCGAGAATCACATCTTCAAGATCATTTAGGCTTGGAGTTAAGGTAGTCGGAACTGAAGGAGAAGAAGATTCAAAGGCAGCAAAGGGAAACTCTGTTTCAAAGAAGATCACATCTCTGGAAACAGAGACAATTTTAATGTCGATGTTGTAAACTCTCCATCCCTTTTTACCAAAAAGATATCCAAGAAAAATGCATTTGTTAGTGCGACTTGCAAATTTATCGCCTCCATGTTTTTTATTGTGAACATAACAAAGACAACCAAATACTTTGAGATGATTCATTGGAGGAGGTCTGTAGTAAAGCCGTTCGAACGATGTTTTCCCATTGAGTATAGCTATGGGAGTACGGTTAATCAAATAGCTAGCAGTTAGAGCGCAATAACTCCAGAATTCGACTGGAAGATGTGCCTGAAATCATAGTGCTCTTGAAACATTCAACAAGTGACGATGCTTACGTTCGAATCTACCGTTTTGTTGTGGAGTGCCAACACAAGACGTTTCATGAATGATTTTTTTATCCTTAAAAAATCAGTTAAGCAAATGAATTCCGAACCATTATCACTCCTTACTGTTTTGACTTGAGTATTGAATTGCCTTTCAACCAAAGCAATGAAGCTCTTAAGGTGACAAAGTGCTTTTTGTTTTGACGGTAGGAGATAAATCCAAACACAATGTGACTAGTCGTCAAGTATCATGAGAAAGTATTTTGAACCACAAATCGATGTTGTTCGATAAGGACCCCATAAGTCGCAATGAACTAACTCGAAAACCATACTTGTTTTATTGCTGCTTAACGGAAAAGAATCTCTTGTTTGTTTTGCATGAATACAAATTTCACATGTCTTAAAATCAAAAACACTATTGCTAAAATCAGAAGCATTCAACATCTCCAAAGCTTTCGATGACGGATGTCCCAATCGGTTGTGCCAATGTGACGTAGACGGTGACTCCATCCTTTGAACAGTTGCTGCAACATCAACGTCTCATGAATGATTTTTTTATCATTAAAAAATCAGTTAAGCAAATGAATTCCGAACCATTATTGCTCCTTACTGTTTTGACTTGAGTATTGAATTGCCTTTCAACCAAAGCAATGAAGCTCTTAAGGTGACAAGGTGCTTTTTGTTTTGACGGTAGGAGATAAATCCAAACACAATGTGAGTAGTCGTCAAGTATCGTGAGAAAGTATTTTGAACCACAAATCGATGTTGTTCGATAAGGACCCCATAAGTCGCAATGAACTAACTCGAAAACCATACTTGTTTTATTGCTGCTTAACGGAAAAGAATCTCCTGTTTGTTTTGCATGAATACAAATTTCACATGTCTTAAAATCAAAAACACTATTGCTAAAATCAGAAGCATTCAACATCTCCAAAACTTTCGATGACGGATGTCCCAATCGATTGTGCCAATGTGACGTAGACGGTGACTCCATCCTTTGAACAGTTGCTGCAACATCAACGCCACGAACAAAATAAAGTTTGTGTAACTGCTCACCCCGCTTCAATCAGTTTCCGTGTGATGCGCTCCTGAACAACCGATGTGGGTCAAAGTTTTAACCACTAAATATAACTGCAAGTGCACAGTAATCACGGTAGTATTTAGGGATCGAATCCACAGAGACCTCGAATTTGTACTACAAACTTAGGAATAAAATCAAGCTAAAACAAGAAATATGGTTTTGGTTTTAGAGGGAATAGGGCACGAAAATAACTAAGTAAAATTATGATTGGAATTCAAGGTAAACAAACGTTAGGCAAGTAGATCAATCGCAGAGATTCATGGATCATTAAACAACATATCGAATTATAGGGACCTTTTAGAAAGATGTGTTCTAGAACTCAAATCACGGATGTATAATCCTCCCACTGTCGTGGCTTAGATTACTATGTTTTAACTTCCTAATAGACTCAACTATCGCAGGTTATTACAAGAAGAAAACACGTAGTAAGTTCAAGATTCAATTGTTCACTAAACTCCTTAACTAACCTTTCGAATTGTTAAAACGCCTAGCTCATCAAATACTAGTTCAAACAATATAACAAGCTCATGGAGAGTATATCAATCTAAAATCAGATGCTAGTTGATCAGAAAAGCAATCATGCATTAAGAGCAAATAAAGATGAAGAACGTAATAGATTATCCCTAATTCATTCGATAGAAGTTAACAATTCATGAACTCTTTGATCATTCTACAACCTAACAAATAAAACTACTCAAACATGGTGCACGAAAAAAACACAAGATAGATGATGAATTCATAATAGATAAACTTGAATTAAAGAGTAAAGGGTAAAAGGAATCTTCTCTATATCGAGATACAAAGCGAATTCATCCACCGGATTGCTCTAGAATCCAAATCTAATGAAGAACACCAAGAGAACTCGTGGTGGCTGCTCCTATCTGTTAAACTACTCTAAATATTTCGGCACACCCCTAACAAGAGGCTAAAAACAAGTATATATAGGCCTAGGGTCTTCATAGGGTTTCGTTTAGGACAAAACGGACTTTTTACGTCGAAACTGCCTCAATATTGGTCACAGTATCGGGCCAATTTCGTGACTGGTACTGGGGTTTAAATGACCTATCTCGTGTCCTGAAAATGGCTGAGATATCGGTTTACGGTGCAGACCGGTATTTGGCCCGAAATTGGACTCGCTTCAGCTTCGAGGCAGTTAGACATGTACTCAGTAATTCGGGTGTATCTTCCTTCTCACAGCTCCAATTGAGACGATTCAAACTTCATTTTAAAGCTAACTCAAATATCTATCTTCACACCAAGTTTAATTCAATTCCAAATCGGTTTGATCCTTCGTTCACTGCTAAACTTCTGGCGTATACGTTCTGTCCAATTTGGTAGAATGTTGTATCTTGTGAATTCTTGGTTCTTGATAGCGTATTTGGCTTATAAAAGTTGATGTGGTTTGGTTTACACCTAATTTGACTCTTTTTGATCCTTTTTCCTTGAATTCCCTGTTAAAACTCTAAAACTACAAATACGAGGAAAACTACCTCTAAAGGCGTAATACCGTAGATAAATGCATAGAAAATATAGTAAAATAGATAGTAAAATAGGTAAAACATGGGACATATCAACTCCCTCAGACTTATCTTTTGCTTGTCCTCAAGCAAATTTTAAGAATAGAAAAGAGGTTTGAAAATGCAGAAATTTACCTTCCCTTGGAATATCGGACCTACCCTTTCAACTAGTAAGCCACATAATGCATAACCAACTCAAAATCAGACCACCATGTACTTCTCCATAGACATTCACAGCCTCCCAAATTCATCCACGACTTCTCAACATAACCTGCTAGTCATCATTGCTGGGTCTCGTCCCAGATCTCAATGCCAAGAACCTTCTAGACTCGTTCCCATACTATACCATGACTAATGAACCATAAAACTCTGGGTACTCTTTGTCTCCCCCAGACTTATTTGATTTTTTACTTTTTTTTTCTTTTTTGAATGTTGAGACTCAAAAGCAGTGCTTTCACTACTGTTGTTCCTTGTGAGGAGACAGGGTCGTGAGATCGCTCGTCCTCTACATCCGTTCTAAGGGACTCAGACTGCTGCTTGTGAGCTCTGGGTGATCATCTCTTGGGTACTGACTCACTGGAATTTTATTTCCTCATCTTATACTCAAGAACTATCATATCACCCCAATTATATATATATATTTTTTTAGAATAAGGGAGATGAGTACCATTACTTTCAACAAAGATTTCACCTGTCAGGTATGAATGAGGAGTCAAGCTCTATGAACATCAATCACCGAGGAGACCGCATAATTAGCTCGAACTTGGCGGATTATGCTGGAAGTAACAAATGTCTCTAGTTAACTGGTCAGCCTTAAGATTTTTCATTAGTCTGACTCTGAGATCAATCCTGGAAAAATGGTCACTAATATGAGAAAGACAATCCACTAAACCAAAAGAAGGGTCATCATTTCCAACTGACTATTTTGACTCAATAAAACATTTTCAGAAAACAATGTATAAAAAAAAACTATTAAAAACATGAAAACCAATCACGAGCAAACGTGTTAGTAAACGACAACCCCCCCAGACTTAAATTACACCGTCCCCGGTGTAAAATAAATCAAATTAAGGGAGTAATGTTGGAAAATAAAAATAAAAATTAGAAAAGTTAGAGAATAGAACGAAGTTACCGGTTGTAGACAAAAAGTCTTGAAGATTGAAAAATGTCTCATTTTCGGTTGGTATGAAACATCTTTGGACTCGGCTATCTCCAGGGGTGAATGAACACTCCTAAAAGCTTCCTTATGTCCTTAGAAACAGTTCATCGCAAGGTTTCATTGGCTGGTTCCTCATTGTTTGAAAATCGGCCCACGGTATAGTGATTTTGGTCACCGGAAGAAGCTCATGGGCCATCATTCAAACCTTGAAGTTTTCTTCCAGCCATATTAAAAATTCACCGAGTTATAGGGTGTTTTAAAGCTCGTGGTGAAGTTCCAACACTTTGTCTCCTACGGTTGTGCGTATGGTCCTTGAATGGAGCGATTCGACTCGCTGGAAGGGTAGTATCGAGCCATCCGCAAAACAGTATAGAATTTTTCGAGCCAAAATGTAAAATATATCATAAAACATACCTTTGTAGTTCACGTGGTGAAGTGTGAAGGCTTTTGCGTCAGTGGATAGGTAAATGTCCCATAAAAATGCTCCACATGACTCCGGTTAATCGCGGTGGTTGATGGGGACGCGGTTTGGCCAAAACCGGTCGAGGTGTCGGGTGGCTAGTCGCGGCAAGGATGGTCGAGGTATAGCTCGGGTCCAAGGCGAGACGTGGCGCGAGACAATGGTCGGTGGATGTGGAGTCGCTGGACGAGGCAAAACCGGATGCGGTACCGATCGGCAGGGTGGGCCGGTATCGGGTCGCGTGTATCGCGGTAAGGGTGCGGGAAGATTTGCGGCAACATTGCCACAATACCGGTCGGACGGGTAGACCGAAATGTGGGACCGGCATCGGGCACATGTGACGCGGCAGGACGGGGATGCTCGTGTCGCGGGATGGTACGCGGGACGGATGGAGTGCGGTACGCGGGACGGACGTGTTCGAATACCGGTCACGTACGTGACCCGGTATTGGCATCCGGTATCGGCCTCATGGGACGGGGCTTTGATCGAGACGTGGGACGAGGCATCGTGTCCCGAACACCGGTCGGGTCGGCCGACCGATACACGCGACCGATGCGGAGCCTTCCGTGGCGCGGTAAGCTTTCGCGATACGTCGTCCGGTACGAGACCATGGTCGCGGATAGTGCGATACCGGTCGGCCGCGGTCCGGTACCGCGACCGGTACCGGCCGACGGTCGGTAAAATTTTTTTTTTTTGTTTTTTTTTTTTTGATGAAAAACTTTTTATAAATCCTGAAAAATTAAAATAAAATATATTAATATAAAAATAACGAGAAAACCGAAATTGAAATTTTAAAAACTATTTAGAGCATAAAAAAAATAAAAATGTGGGTTGCCTCCCACACAGCGCTTATTTAAAAGTCTTTAGCTCGACTCCTTTTTAATTTCAGATGTCGGGTGGTTCACCCAAAGCAATAGATACGTTCTTGCCTTGGTCTGTGTTCACAAGTTAGGGCTTTAGACGTTGTCTATTGACAGTGAATTCGCTTCCGCGATTATCCCAAAGGGTTACGGCTCCATATGGCTTAACTTCCTTGATTATGAAAGGACCTGACCATCGAGAACAAAGCTTACCTGGAAAAAGCTTTAAATGAGAATTGAAAAGAAGAACCTTATCATTAGGTTCGAGATTCTTTGGTATGATCCTCTTGTCATGGTAAGCCTTGGTTTTTTCCTTGTAGATCTTGGTACTCTCGTATGCCAAATGGCGAATTTCTTCTAACTTGTTCAATTGGATTAATCGTCTTTCAGCGGCCGTCTTGAGATTGAAGTTCAACTTTTTTACTGCCCATGCGGCTTTGTATTCAAGTTCCACCGGAAGATGGCAAGTTTTACCATGTACTATGTGGAAAGGAGTTGTTCCTAATGGTGTTTTGAAAGCTGTCCTATATGCCCAAAGAGCATCATCGAGCTTTTCTGACCAATCCTTTCTTGTTTTGCCCGTGGTCTTCTGTAATATTGCCTTGATCTCTCGATTGGATATCTCAACTTGTCCACTTGTTTGAGGGTGATAGGCATTAGCCACTTTATGTTTGACTCCATATTTCTTCAGAAGACTATCGAAAGCCTTGTTAATAAAGTGAGTCCCTCCATCACTTATTACTACTCTCGGTACTCCAAAACGTGGAAAAATGATAGACTTGAACATCTTGATCACTGCAGTAGCATCGTTGGTTGGTGTTGCAATCGCCTCAACCCATTTAGACACGTAATCAACTGCCACAAGAATGTATTGGTCGCCAAATGACATGGGAAAAGGTCCCATGAAATCGATTCCCCAAACATCAAAGACTTCGACTTCTAGAATGAAATTTTGTGGCATCTCATTTCTCCTGCTTATATTACCCATTCTTTGGCAAGCATCACACTTGGCAATGAAAGCTTGGGCATCTCTAAACATTGTAGGCCACCAAAATCCAGCTTGTAAGAGTTTTGAGACAGTCTTAAAAGTTGCAAAATGTCCCGCATATGCTGATCTGTGACATCCGTGTAGAATCCCCGCAATTTCTTCTTCCGGAACACATTTTCAGAATAAACCATCTTTGCACTTCTTGTAGAGGTATGGTTCGTCCCAAAAATAGAATCTAATGTCTTTAAGAAACTTCTTCTTCTTGTACCCAAAGAAATCAGGCGGTTCAATATCGGCGGCCCAGTAATTGGCAATATGTCGATACCAAGGTGCCCCGAAGGTGGCCTTCTTCTTAACTCGGCGAGAAGGGGTTCTTATGTTGCTACGAGGTACAGCATTCATAGTATAAACATTCTCTTCTGCCAAACAATCATTCATTGGTAATAGTTCATCGACCCTCATTCGCGAAAGATGATCTGCCACCCCATTGTCTACACCTTTCCTGTCTCGAATCTCTAGGTCAAACTCTTGGAGTAAGAGTATCCACCGTATTAGTCATGGCTTTGCATCCTTCTTAGCTAAGAGGTACTTGAGAGCAGCGTGATCAGTATGAACGATCACTTTCGAACCAACCAAGTAAGATCGAAATTTCTCAAAGGCGAAAACTATGGCAAGTAACTCTTTTTCTGTCGTGGCATAGTTGTATTGTACTGGCGTAGTAGATAACATTCATCTTCTTATCCTTATTTTGACCTAGCACAGCTCCAACTGCATAGTCACTTGTGTCACACATGATCTCAAATGGTTGTCCCCAATCCGGAGCTTGTACAACTGGAGCGCTTATAAGTGCCTCCTTAATCTTGTTGAAAGCAATGAGGCAATCTTCACCGAATTCGAAATTGGTTTCTTTGCACAGCAGTCTTGTAAGAGGTCGAGCAATATTGGAGAAGACTTTTATGAATCTCCTATAGAACCCGGCGTGCCCTAGAAAACTCCGTACACCCTTAACGTTTGATGGAGGTTGCAAACTAACCATCACTTCTATCTTGGCTTTGTCCACTTCGATTCCTTTCTCGGATATTCTATGTCCAAGGACAATTCCGTCTCTCACCATGAAGTGACATTTCTCCCAATTCAAAACCAGATGTTTATCTTCGCATCGTTGTAAAACCCTGCCAAGATTTGACAAACAAGTTTCGAAGGAAGGGCCATAAACAGAAAAGTCGTCCATGAATACCTCCATTATATCTTCTATTAGATCCGTGAAAATCACCATCATGCATCTCTGGAATGTGGCTGGGGCGTTACATAATCCAAATGGCATCCTTCGATAAGCAAAGGTACCATAGGGGCATGTAAACGTAGTCTTCTCTTGGTCATCCGGATGAATCGGAATCTGGAAAAACCCTGAATATCCATCTAGGAAACTATAGTAAGGATGATTAGCAAGGCGTTCGAGCATTTGATCTATCAAGGGAAGAGGGAAATGATCTTTCCGAGTTGCTGCATTAAGCTTCCTGTAATCGATACACATTCGATGACCGGTAATCTTCCTGGTAGGGATTAGCTCGTCGTTTTCATTTTTCACCACTGTTACTCCTCCCTTTTTGGGGACTACATGGACTGGACTTACCCACGTGCTATCCGAAATAGCATAAATAATTCCTGCTTCTACAAGTTTTATAATTTCCTTTTTTACAACATCTTTGAGATTCGGGTTCAATCTTCTTTGATGTTCTATGGAGGATGCAGATTTATCTTCGAGTATGATCCTATGCATACATAAATCCAGGGATATTCCTGTGATGTCTCCAAGAGAATATCCTAGAGCTTTCCTGTGCTTTCTCAACTCACAAAGAAGTAAGTCTGATTCGATATCACTCAAATTAGAATTAACAATCACAGGATAAGTTTCATTTTTACCGAGATATGCATACTTAAGTCCAACAGGGAGCTCTTTAAGTTCGACTTTAGGGGCTTTTAACTCACTCCAAGGATCTTTTAATCCTTTAGGCAGATTCCTGGGTGATGTAGCTTCGTTTATTTCCTCATCCGATGCAAAGTGGGTTACTAGCTTATCGTATGTACTTGTTGAATCGAGTGTTTTAGTATACTCATTAGTCTCTCCTTCTAAATATCCATCTTCTCCTTCGATTCTTGTCAAGGCTATCTCCAAAGGGTCGTTGACAATGAGTTCCTCAAATATCTCACCAGATGCTTCACTCAATTGATCCACCCAAAAAGCACTTCCATCTATTGTTGGTTTTTGCAAAGCTTCGTCGACTTCAAAATTTAGTATAAGATCTCCTAGGTTCAGCTTGATCTTTCCCCCTTTTACGTCAATCATAGCTCCAGCGGTTGCTAAGAAAGGATGTCCAAGGATTATAGGATCTCGAGGTTCTTGATTTAACTCCAATACGACAAAATCTGCCGGAATGCAACAATCTCCAATAATTACTTGTAAGTCGACTATAATGCCAACCGGGCGTTTCACCGAACGATCCGCAAACACTAGCTGGATTTTTGTAGGCTTGAAGTTGGTAATACCGAGGCGTTTAGCTACTGTGTATGGCATCAAGTTAACACTTGATCCCAAATCACATAGACAACGCTCAAAAGTGAAACCTCCAATCTCACATGGAAGCACAAAACTGCCCGGATCTTCTAATTTCTGAAATCCTTTGTCTTGAAGTCTTGTCCTACACTCTTGGGTGATTAACATCACACCTTCCTCTAAACTTATATTGCTGGTTAGGATGCTCTTCATATACTTCCTCAAAGCAGGGATAATCATACAAGCATCAACAAATGGTAACCGTACGGTGAGTTGGCTTACAAGCTCTTTTAGCTTAGCTTGTTCCTTCTCCTTCTTTGGCTTTTTCAAGGCACTTGGGAATGGTAATTTAGGCTTGTAAACACGAGTTACCTCTGGTGGAATCTCGACTTCTTCTGGAGTTTCGTGGACAACTTCTGTATCATGGGCTTTATCTTCTTCTAGCACCTCAATGACAATATTCTCTTCGGTTTCTTTTGGCATTAATACTTCATCCAGTTGCGTTCCACTTCTCAATGTTATGGCCTTCACATGTTCACCTCTTGGGTTCACCTCAACCTTTCTAGGAAAAAAACCATCTGGTTTCCCGATGGTACCAGCAATATAGGCAAGTTGGAGATCGATTCGCTTAACATGAGATGAAATTTCTTCTATCTTATTGTTAATGTCTTGTCCCAATACATCCATCTTGGTATGAATCTCCCTTTTAAATTCTTCGAATTCATAGTGAAATCCATTAATCAAAGATTCAAAATTGTCTTCCGAAATTTCTTTTGATTCAGCGCCTTGAAAACCAATTGAAGGCGTGCGTTGAATTCCACTAGCAAACTGCCATTTAGGTTGAGTGTAGGTCTCTTGGGGCACGTTTTGATGAGCATAAAGACGTCCTCTAGAACCGTAATGGGGGTCGTGATACCTAGTTCCATGATTTTGGTATTGCGTGCCTATGTAGCCTACTTTCTTTAGGTTACATGCCAAAAAATCTCCAATGAAATCTTGGTTGAATTCTTCACAAGGGGTTGTAACCACTTCACGTGTCTTAGGTTGCATGGTATTCTTGAGAATTTGAGAAACCATTACCTTGATCTTCGTAAGTTCTGTAGGAGCGATGTTGATTGCTTTAACAGTCTCATCATAGCTTGGTTGAATCATGCTATCACTAACGGCTAGGTTGTCTATTAAAGTCTTCGCTTCACTCACGGATTGTTGCATGAAGTTCCCTCTACTGCAAATGTTGAGAAATCTCTTGTGTTCTCTATTAATTCCTTGATAGAAAATGTTCCACAATCTAGCTTCTGCGAAACCATGTTGTGGGCAATCTCTTATATACTCCTTGTAATGTTCCAAACACTCGTGATAAGGTTCAATAGGGCCTTGTTGGAAACCCAAAATCTTGTTCCTTAATGCACTTAACTTCTTCTTGGTGAAGAACTTTTCAAGGAATGCTTGCTTGTAATTTCTCCATGATGTTATCGATTGAGGTGCAAGCGATTTCATCCATCGAAATGCGTCCCCCGCTAAAGAGAAAGAGAAAATACGACATCTAAGATGGTCTAAGGGAGCTCCATTGGTGTTAGTTGCTCCGCATAGATCCTCAAAGGAATCAATATGATCCAAAGGATTTTCTTGTGGAAGACCGTAGTATTGAGCTTGCTTCACAAGGGAGATAACGCGAGGTTTAATCTCGAAGTCCACATCTTGCTGTGCAAGGTGGATTGGGTTTCGGTCTATGAGGAGTGTTGACGATGAGAAGGTGTCTCCCATGGTCTCATGGTTAGGCGCCATCCGTTCCATGTCAAAATCATGACGAAATTCGTCAAAACCTTGCTCTAACCCAAACGGTTGGTCTTGGATTCTCTTGAGAGCTTGGTGTCCGAATTGGGCTTCCCCAAATGGTTGATGAGGTTGTAGTGGCTGCTGGTTATGAACTAGGCTCGCCATACTTGCTCGAACAACCTCCTTGAAACAATCAAAAACAAAGAGAAACAAAAACTAGATTAGCAAAGTAAAAGAAAAGTATTTTAGACTAGATTTTAGTCCAAAGCTTGTAGACAAAATATCAAAGATCCCCGGCAATGGCGCCAAAAACTTGATGTGGGTCAAAGTTTTAACCACTAAATATAACTGCAAGTGCACAGCAATCACGGTAGTATTTAGGGATCGAATCCACAGAGACCTCGAATTTGTACTACAAACTTCTTAGGAATAAAATCAAGTTAAAACAAGAAATATGGTTTTGGTTTTAGAGGGAATAGGGCACGAAAATAACTAAGTAAAATTATGATTGGAATTCAAGGTAAAAAAACGTTAGGCAAGTAGATCAATCGCAGAGATTCATGGATCATTAAACAACATATCGAATTATAGGGACCTTTTAGAAAGATATGTTATAGAACTCAAATCACGGATGTATAATCCTCCCACTGTCGTGTCTTAGATTACTATGTTTTAACTTCCTAATAGACTCAACTATCGCAGGTTATTACAAGAAGAAAACACGCAGTAAGTTCAAGATTCAATTGTTCACTACACTCCTTAACTAACCTTTCGAATTGTTAAGACGCCTAGCTCATCAAATACTAGTTCAGACAATATAACAAGCTTTTGGAGAGTATATCAATCTAAAATCAGATGCTAGTTGATCAGAAAAGCAATCATGCATTAAGAGCAAATAAAGATGAAGAACGTAATAGATTATCCCTAATTCATTCGATAGAAGTTAATAATTCATGAACTCTTTGATCTTTCTACAACCTAACAAATAAAACTACTCAAACATGGTGCACGAAAAACACAAGATAGATGATGAATTCATAATATATAAACTTGAATTAAAGAGTAAAAGGTAAAAGGAATCTTCTCTATATCGAGATACAAAGCGAATTCATCCACCGGATTGCTCTAGATTCCAAATCTAATGAAGAACACCAAGAGAACTCGTGGTGGCTGCTCCTATCTGTTAAACTACTCTAAATATTTCGGCACACCCCTAACAAGAGGCTAAAAACAAGTATATATAGGCCTAGGGTCTTCATAGGGTTTCGTTTAGGACAAAACGAACTTTTTACGTCGAAACTGCCTCAATATTGGTCACAGTATCGGGCCAATTTCGTGACCGGTACTGGGGTTTAAATGAAGTATCTCGTGTCCTGAAAATGGCTGAGATATCGGTCTACGGTGCAGACCGGTATTTGGCCCGAAATTGGACTCGCTTCAGCTTCGAGGCAGTTAGACATGTACTCAGTAATTCGGGTGTATCTTCCTGCTCACAGCTCCAATTGCGACGATTGAAACTTCATTGTAAAGCTGACTCAAATATATATCTTCACACCAAGTTTCATTCAATTCCAAATCGGTTTGATCCTTCGTTCACTGCTAAACTTCTGGCGTATACGTTCTGTCCAATTCGGTAGAATGTTGTATCTTGTGAATTCTTGGTTCTTGATAGTGTATTTGGCTTATGAAAGTTGATGTGGTTTGTTTTACACCTAATTTGACTCTTTTTGATCTTTTTTCCTTGAATTCCCTGTTAAAACTCTAAAACTACAAATACGAGGAAAACTACCTCTAAAGGCGTAATACCGTAGATAAATGCATAGAAAATATAGTAAAATAGATAGTAAAATAGGTAAAATATGGGACATATCAACAACACACATTTGATTAGTAATCTCAAAGATACATCTACTATCCCTAGTCATTTGTGAGACGGAGATAAGATGATATTTTAATCCATCAACAAAGAACACATCATGAAGTTGAAGAGAATAACTCATGTTTACTCGAAGTAGTGTATCTTCCATCCGGAAGTTTAATAAGCATCGGTGCCATATCGCAAATTTCAGACAAATAATCAAGACTGCATGCCATATAGTTCGATGCTCCCGTATCAATTATCCAAGATTCAATAGAAAACTTATCGGAGAGTTGGTTGTTAGGAGCCGATTTCCTTTCATTCAACAGATGAACCAACGTTTGCCATTGTTGATCACTCAGACCTGTAAAACCGACTCGATCTGCGGAGGTAATTAATGAAGAAGAGCTGTTACCGAGATGCAAACCAGAACTTGTTGTGTGAACATGATTGACTCGAGCAAGCTCTGTATTCTTTCCCCGTGGTATAGGAGAAGGAAGAATTCCAGCCGAAGAAAAGGATTGTGAACCAGAGGCTGGCCTTGGTCGAGTACGTTCACCCCACCATGGTGGATATCTAATTTTCTTAAAACAATTTTGCTGAGATGATCGGTTTTACCACACAATGTGCACACCACTGTACTTGTACGCGAATCTGGTATAAACCGTGATCTTGTTTGGGTTTGATCTGCATGCATTCGAGCCAGTGATTTTGATTCCTCATCTTGAGTCAAAACATTATACGCTTCGTCAAGAGAAGGCAGTGGTGTTCGTGATAGCAAGGATGATTTTACTCCACCATAAAGCGATTCATCGATTCCATAAGAAACTGATGAAGCTTTTCTTCCTCACGTTCCTTTGCTACCTCTTCAAGAGTTTTACCTTGTTGATAATCAGCTAAGCTTGTCCACAGTTTGGTGAGTTAGCCATAATAAGCTTCAATGGCTTATCTGTTTTGACGACAAGTCGCTAGCTCTGTTTTAAGTCTCTGTACTCGTTGCCCATTTTTCACTGCGAAACGTCGTTGGATTTGACTCCAAAGAATCGAAGCATCATCACTATGGGGAAGGACGAGCACAGAGATTCATCAATTGTGAGTTTGATCCAAGACACAACCAAAGCGTTATTAGCACACCAATCTTCGTAGTCATTCGGAATTTGCATCAGGTTGCAGAATTGTGCCGTCTGCAAATCCAAATTTCTTCCTTGCTTTCAAGGCCAATCAAATATTAGCGGACCATTCATCGTAGTTTGGACCACGGAGAAGAGGTCGAGAGATAACTGTTCTAGGATTATCTCTGGAAGTTAGATCAGACGGAAATATTGGTCATCGTGTCGTCTCAACACGAGGTGTGGTTTTGACTAAGGTCAAACTTTGTTGACTTTCTGTCACCATTAAGAGAGTTTTCGATAGAGTAATCAAAGAACTTAGGTAAAAGAAAGAGTTTAGAAGAAACAGAAAATCCGAAACAGAGTATGTCGGATTTTGAGGTTTGTATGAAACAGAAGTAGAAGTCAAGAGATGAGATCGATAACCAGGAAACCTAATTTTAGGTTTAATGCTCTGATACCATGTCAATAAACCTTAAGAGGTTGCAAAGAAATTTCTTATTGATGAAGTTATGAGATCCAAGATCTTTTATACTCATTACATCTTGACCTAGATACAAACTCCGTGTCGATGTTTATAATGGGCCACTATAAGACCCCTAATAATGTTCTCGTGAGTCTTGATTGCTCGCTGGTACTTATTGTTACGCTTCATAAAATATATAATAATTACATATTAAGGGACAACAACGTGAAACTCTAAAAATGTATACAACACCTTTACCATAGTTATGAACTATGTAAATTGCTAAAAAAATTCTCGAGTCAAGGTTAATGAATAACACTGAAGGAATCTTCATTCCAGATCGTTCAAATACATTTGTGAATACTGCAAAAGATTCCTTATCATTAATCATAATGGGAACTTCAATGTTTATGCATGTTTAATTAATTGATTACCTTCAGGAGTTGTGTGATTTAAGTTTATACATAATAATTGGTGTTGCGGAACTAGATTGATGAGAATTATAAGTCAAAGAGATTTGACTAAATCTTAGTTCATTATCTTTTTGTGATTGAATTTCTAACTTGTTAATAAATAGTGAATTAATTTCTAAGTTGTTAATAACTAAAGACTTTGACTTTATGTAGATGTTGGAGCACTTTTCCCACTTTTTGTTTTGTAAGAATCCATGATTCCACTTCTTAGTTTCCTTGTTGTAGTTGTCCTATTTAAGACTTAACTTGAATGAAATTAGCAGAGAAGTTTTCTGCAAGCGTTTTGTATTTTAATTTTTTTGTTCTGATTGAGACCACCCATCATAGATCAATTTATTTGTGAGTTCTAGAACATATTTATCAAAAAAATTCTGATTAAATTCATCTGATTTCATCAATCTATGATACCCTGTGAATTCTGTGATACACAACACTTTATCTACTGATTTTCTATTATTATTTACTTGCTTTAATTTTAATAATTGCTATTTTTGTCACTTTTTATACCCCTAAAATAAACACTTATATTTTACATGTTAGCTTAACTCAATTATTGACGAGAAAGAATGTATTTACAGTATCATGCAACCATTCATTCGGCCTCATGTGATCTACGAAGAATTTGTGGGCCTTTGTTTTCTCTCCAGTTTGATAAATATTTGTTTGTCAAAGAAAATCAGCATTCAAACTATATTGTAAGATATAATACAAAATCAGAGAGGCTGTTGGTATTTACTTATCTTTTACAAATATGATTTATCAACATCTCCATATACAATATTTAAAATATATATATTTCTAAGCCACTGGTTTTGCTTCGGTGCCAAGATCAACTTCTGCTCCAGATACTTGGACCATTGGTTTTGCTCGAGTGCTAGTAACAAATGGAGATTTCAGTGATGCACCCATCTATATTAACATGTCATTTTTCTCGTTTGGTTCTTGTTGCTCCAACGAACAAATATCGTAATGCCTCGAAAATTCTATAAGAGAATTAATGAGACATTTCTAAATAAAATAAATAGGTGAAAGACATGAAATCAAATTTTTTTAATACAAATTTAAAATACAAAACTATTACCTTACAAAATAAAAATCTTTGTCTCGCTCTGGCCAAACTCCACAACCACGAACAAGCTTGGACCGTGAACTCAACTCAAAACCTGCGGAAATCGAGCGACGTGAGCGATTGACTATCGTCCAGTGAGCATAAATAAATACGCTAAGCTATATACCAACACAACTTGACCCCACAGCAAACAATGTTCTTGTGCTAATACACCTATAACCAGTGTTTTGAAAACCAGACCGGACACAACTCGGCATCGTCATTGATTGGCTGGTTGGACCGGTTTAACCGTTCCAACCGGGTTTTTAAATATTCAAAATTTTAATTTTATATATATATATATATATATATTAAAACTAATAAAAGTAGATAATATATTAATTTTAAAAAATAAATATTCTTATATTTTTTTTATATATAACTTCATCTGTTTACCAAAATAAAATTATAAAAAAATAATGTATTAAACCATTTTAAATTATAATAATAAAAGATTAAATATGATTTATTATGTAATAATTATCATTACAACATGTATATAACAAGATTTTAATCTATTTTGTATATAAAATATTGTTTTTTTTTGTTTAAAATACAAAACAAAAATAAATTTGAAAGTAAATTAATACTGATTATAAATTATAGTTTAATTTTTTTACTAAAACACTTAAAATTTTGACTTAAATTTTGTGAACCTAGTTTTTGGTATAGAACCGGTTCACCGGTTTTGCCGGTTTTTGACCGGTTTTGCCGGTTTAATTTAAATCCAGGTTTTGACTCAACTCGGACCTAGCTAAATAACCGATTCCTGGTTGGACCAATCATACCGGCCGGTCCAGTCCAGTTTTTAAAACACTGCCTATAACTAATCCCGTTTTCAACACATTAGTTAACTTTCAAACAAAACATTCCAGTCAACTCATAAAGCTAAATTGCTCATGTTATAAGCCTAATTGCTTGAATACATATATAAGACGCAGTGCTCATAATACACATACTTATAGAGATAGAGATAAGCCTAAATGCTCATGCTACATAAATAAGCCTAGTTGCTCTAAGCCTAATTTCTCTATAAGCATATTTGCTCATATCTTATTATATAAATAAGGATGCGCACGATAAGAACGCGACGCATAAGCAAAAATTTTATTCACTAGAACGTTACATGTGTCTATTGTTGATCAGATGATGATATGTGTTAAAACTTAAAATTAATTAACAATATATAAAAAAAATGAGAAAAAGTAATTGTCAAGTATCTAACCAAATAGTAAAGTATAAAAGTTTTTTATTGTTCAAATTAATTATGAGAAAAAAAAAATTCTAATAATCCACATTAGCTAGATTAAAAAAACTAATAATTTAAACAAATTATCAAATTAAATTATGAAAAAATAGAGAGAATGTAAACCATAAAAAAAATAGAAAGAAAAATAAAAGCAAAGAGGAAATAGAAATTTTAATTAAATATGAATGATAAAACAAAAGAAATTTTAGAAATTGAAAAACAATAAAATTAGAAAAAAATAGAAATCTCAATGTCACAGTTTGTATGCACAAACTTTCCAAAGAAAAATATATATATATACACATATTTACTTTGTAGTTATAGAATATAACAAAGAAAATAAAAATGTTCTACCTAGACTTTTCAATGTTAAAAAAGAAAATTACATAAAATGAAAATTTAAACATGTTATAAAATAATAATAATATATTGATTGTTAAGATCCAAAAGTGTAAAATTTGACGAGTATAGATCTCTATAAAAAGTAAACCGATAACATCAATGACATTTATAATAAGATATATTTGGGTCTGCATAATATGAATTAGGAAATGAAAATTAAGGTACAAATTAAATTTCAATGGTTTAAGATCCATGTTTCAATATTTTAAAATATTTTTGTAAATATTTTTGTAATTTAACGGATTACTAATTAAAACTTAAATTTTGATATTAATAGATTTTAATGTGGTATTTTTGTAATTTAACAGGTTACCAATTTAACTTAAATTTTGATATTAATAAATTATAATCCGTTTATCCGTGTATCAACGTGGGTCATAATCTAGGTTAAGGAATATATATTAAACAAGGATTATGGACTAATTAAAAAATGGAAAAAATAGTTCTACTAAAATCCACTTCAAAGGAGGATTCCCGTCGAACTAGAAGGACTTAGAGGACGATCCGCATACCGTTGGATAGCTCTCTCTGTCTAGTTTCCAGATCATGTATCTTATCCTGATTTTGAGGTAATCTCCTTCTAAGTGCACTTTCGAATTTAGCATGTCGTTCCTATTTTCTGAAACCCTAATTCGGTTTAGGAGGTTTTTGGAGAAACGATCAAGGTTTTGTTGGTTCGTGAGGAAGGGAAGATAGAGCAGGGGCTGTAGGTGTCAGAGAGGTCTCTTTTCATGGCTGTCCTTGTCTAGAATCGATCCAGAATCAAGGTGAGTGCGTGACCATGGCTTATCTGGATAATCGGAGTAATCATGATGCGTTTGATTGTGAATTGGAATGGATTGATGAATGATTACTGGTTATTTGTTCGTGTTATGCGTTGTTGATTGATCGCTTGGTATTGTGTTATTTCTTTATGCATGTGTGTATAACCAAGTAGATGGGATAACCGTCTCACTGAGTATTTGTGATAATACTCACGCATCTCTTTTAACCATGTGATGCAGGTAAAGAAAAGATGTGATCGTGGAATCAAGTTTGTGAAGAGGAGATGATCTAGAGTCTTGTTTATTTGCTTTACGTGATTGTTTAGAACCGCTAGGTTGCTGGTTTTATGGAATTGAATTGTTAAATTGGTTTTGAATTGGTGATGGTTTGATGGTTTAATCATTTGATTGGTTTGAGTTGATTTCCGCTGGTTATGTTTGGTTGTTTGTTGAATTGCTAAGTATTGGGAATTAGTATTTATGGAAATACTAATTCGATAAAAAAAAAAAATAGGTCGGGTTGTTTCAAGGGCTGGGCAAAAAAATCTGAAATCGAAAACTAAACTGAACCTGACTCAAAATTAACCGAACTGAACCCGATTTTCTAAAAACCCAAATGGGTATTATATTCCTAAAACCAAAAAATTGAAAGTGAACCCGAACCGGACCAAAAACCAAACGGGTATCCAAAGTACCCGAAACATAAATTAGCCTAAAGATTTTTAGATTTAAGGTCGGTATGTTCATATAGTTTAGACAATTTTAATATTTTTTTTTGTTTTTGTTGAATTCGGTTATTATCGATATATCTGCTAAAAATAATCAATTTATTTAGGTATATTACTTAACTTTTACAATTTTTTTTGTTCTTTTCGGATAACTCTAGCTAAAAATAGTTAAATCAAACCAAATCCAGAAAAAAAAATTCGAATAGTTATTAATTTTTTGGGTAATTTTTTATTATCTTGGATAAAAAATCCGAAAACACCCGAACCTGAAAAAATAGAATGTTTTTGGGTTTTTCACATAAAACCAAAACCGATCCGAACCCGATAAAAACCGAATTGAAACGGAACCAAAATTTCAAAATACTTGAATGGATATTATATTCCTAAAACTGAAAATTTGATAACCAAATTAACCGATCTAAAACCCGAATGGTTATATGTATGCCCTGGCCTAGATGTTGTTAAGGGGAAGAGAAGAAGTGTCAATATATGTTTTTAGGTTTTTTTAATTGCTTCTTGGGTCTGAAATATTCTAAGGCACAAATTATATTATGGGTAAACAAATTTAGATAACTAAAACATTTTCTCTTTTTGAAGTACAGTTGAGACAACGCTACCATTTTTAGTATAATTTTTTCCAAAGCGCTTTCTGCATTCAGTCTGTGAAATCTTAAACCACTTTAAACAAAAAAAAACTACAATTAGTATTTGTTTAGACGTCATAATCCCAAAATCATCATATATCTTGGCGTTTAAAAGCTCATTATTCTTGAGAATAGAATGGAAGAAAATACAATCGTCATAGTTTATAAAGGAGTAAATTACGAAGAGAATATTTGACATATCATCGATTGAACAATCAAACACATTATAAAAAAAAAAATTTGATTTTCTATATAGTTTGTAATAAATGATAAGAAATAATTAATAAAAGAAGTGGCAATATATAACAAGACCCAATATTCAAAACATTGTAAAAACGAATTCTCCTAGTCTGTTATCAGTCTACATTTGGTTTGCCTTTGGTGATCTACATCCAGTCTATGTACCCTAACCACTCTGTTTTCTGTTGACGTGTTTGAGATTGTTTATCTCGTCCTACTTTATACTACTAGTTAATGACTGCTAGTGACGGTGCTTAAAAAAAATATGTCGAAAAAGTAAAAATTAACGTATACCTTAAACCACAGCTTCAACACATCGCTAGAGCAAGTGTGATCCTCTCTATGTAATAGGGAGTTTTATGAATCAGAGCGACACTAATTTCTTAATAGCCATGGTTATTGATGATCCTTCCTCAACTCGAAGCGTATGTTGTTTAGGTTTTCAAAATCAAAGTCCAAATCTACCTATGCTACTCCTAATAGATTCAATTCAGTCTCCAGCATATAGTCTTACGACTACATTATGTATCCTATAAATCCAAATGTCTAATGCAGAGTTTACCAAATTATGGTTATCATATCATTCATATATATATAAAATATAAAGAAAATCCTTAAAATACCATTAATTGAAGTTTTTGTTCATAAAGAACTATAATACAAAGAGGAATACTTGACATATTGTCGGTGTTGAATAAAGAAACATATGATAATGATTTTTATGATTTTTTTTATATTAAATTCATATTAAGTTATAACAAGTAATGTATAAAAAGTGATGGTGAATAAAAAAATAAAAATTAAGCAAAAAATTGTAAAAATGAACTATCGGTGTAACATTTCGTCTACTGTTAGATTGTCTGCGAAACTCTAAAGGTAGAAAGCATAGATTACCAAATTTTTGCATTAAACAAGTCGAAGCATCTAATCTGCTTCCAACGACAAAGATTGAGAATTCTTTGTTTCTTTTCTGCGAGCAAAGAATACACATACTCTTGTCTATCTTTACTTGTACTTTAGTCTACATTCGCAACACTTACTTAAATTGCAAATGTGAACATGCATTCCCTGCAGACAATGTACCACAACCACCGTTCAGCGTTAACTCTGCTGGATTTAAAAGTAGCAATGGTATTCAAAAAATATATTTTTTATAATTTTTTTTACTAGAATACCCTTTTCATATTATTTTTTGTTTTGTACCACATTAAACAATTTCTTCTAAATTAATATATAGATATTTAAACTTATGAGTTTTACATCCTTGAATACAACATGAGTGACTGTAAATTAAGTTTTCATATTTTTAACAAATATTTTTTTGGTAACCTTTTTATATATTTTTAAATTAATTTTATAACAAATCATTTAATCCTCGTAATAATTTGTTTTTAGCACTGCCAAGCTAATGTTTGGCTTAAGTAAACAATGTAAATGAGATAGAATATTGACATTTATGACTTGGTCAAAAAAATTGTTATTGCGCATTGCTCTTGCATCGATGGATCGAGCATTTTCACTACAGCAACATGGGTATTACGTTGTCTTGTTGATTGTGTGCTTGGACTTCTGGCTGTTGTTTCACTTCTAGGCCTGTTGTTGTTAAAACCTCCAGCCTGATTCTTGCTCCAAACCTTGATCTCAACCCAAACCTATTTAATCCCTTTGTCAATACTAGTCACCAAATTAACCCAGCTGTTTTACCAAACTTGACACAAAAAGCTACCGATACAAAGCCATCATCCTACCTAGAAATCACCAAAAACCCACGAAAACCACCACTGGTACCTCTACCTCCACTCCCTATCTTATCACCTAACCCTACCTCCTATCTAATCACTTCCATCCCCATTATAAATCCGGTTAATACGCTAGAGGGTTCTTTCCATGGAATGGAGGAGAATCTTCCTCAATCCCAATGAATCCCAAACTCTTTTTTTGGAATATTCGTGGCCTAAATGACCCGGAGAATCACATACCTTTTGCTAATTGGCTTAGTACTCATCAGCCGATTTTTGGTGCTATTTTGGAAACCCATATCATAAAACCCAATTTGAATCAAGTTATGTTATCAGCTTGTCCAGGCTGGAAGTTTACCTATGATACAGATGAAGGTGGAAGGATCATTGTCATTTGGAAGGACCCGTGTGTGGTTCATGTGCTCCATCAGTCCAGACAGTTACTTACTTGTTCTGTTGAATTGTCTGGTGGTTCTTGCTTCACTTACACTGCTGTTTATGCTGCAAATCTCAGAACCGAAAGAGTTGCACTTTGGGATGACATGTTAGAGATTCAACAAACTCTTTCCTAGAAAAAAAAAATGGATTATTGGTGGAGACCTAAATCAGATTCTACATTACTTTAAGCACTCAAAACCTTCGGTTGACCACCTTACATATGATATGAATAAGCTAAGAGATGTCCTACTTAATCTTGGGTTGGAAGATCTAAGATTTCAGGGTTGTTACCACACTTGGTCTAACATGAGATCAGAAAATCAAAAGACCAAGAAACTTGACAGAGCTCTAGTAAATCAGAAATGGATAACCACTTACCCGGATAGTGTTGCTACTTTCCTTCCTTTTGATATCTCTTATCACAGTCCTTGCCTGATCAATCTTGTTGTTCCTCTTCCTTCCTCTGGTACCAAACCCTTCAAATTCCAGAACTATCTCTCTTCTCATCCTTCCTTTATTCAAACGGTTGTAACTGTATGGAACCTTTGTGGAACTAGAGCTGGTGATCTAGCATCTCTGGGATTCAAGCTAAAACAAATCAAAAGCAGCCTTAAAATTCTAAACAAAGAGAGATTTTCAAATATAGAAAAGAGAGTGAAAGTAACTAACAATGTTTTACTAGTTTTGCAGGAACGTGCACTACTTGACCCTTCACCTTCTTCCTTCCAAGCTGAAAGAGATATGAATGAGAAGTTGGTGTTTTTAGAGGAATTGAGGAAGCATTTTTCAAGCAGAAGTCTAGAATCAACTGGTTAAGATTGGGGGGTCAGAATACAGCATTTTTCTTCATGGTTTCAAAGGCAGGAAACGCCTACAATGCTATTAGGGCCCTTGTAACTTCAACGGACCAGACATAACTGATCCATAGGGTATAAGTGATCTTGCCATATCCCATTTCCAAGAAATTTTGGCTCCTTCTACTCTTCCTTTGGCTTCTCCTTCCTACCATTGGTTGCTTGATCTTCATGGATTTAGATGCAGTGAGGAGCAAAAGACCATTCTGTCAACCCCTCCATTGCCATCTGAGATCGCTGATATACTCATGAAACTGAATCCCAACAAGGCTTCGAGTCCACATGGCTTCACATCTTGTTTTTTCAAAGCAGCATGGTCAGTGGTGGGTGACAAACTTGTTACAACGACCCAAAGATTCTTTATCACAGCCTTCCTACCATCAGCCATGAATGCAACAATCTTATCTCTCATTCCAAAAAGACCAGGTGCTTCTTCAATCTCAGACTACAGGTCAATCTCGTGTTGCAACACTACCTACAAAATCATCTCCAAGGCATTGGTTAGGCGCCTCAAATCTATTCTTCCTAATATGATCTTACCTAATCAAATTGCTTTTATAAAAGGTTGTCTACTGATAGAAAACACACTTTAGCCTCTGAAATAGTCCAAAGATACAACAAAAGTGGAGGACCAAAAAAGGATTACAATCAAGGTGGATATTGCCAAGGCTTTTGATACATTAAGCTGGAATTTTCTGTTCCAATGCCTGAGAATTTTCTATTCCAGTTGTGTTTCTAAGGTGGCTTGAGGTATGTATTTGCACTACTTCTTTCTCAGTTGGGTTTAATGGCTTTACCTATGGTTACTTCAAAGGTAGAAGGGGATTACGGCAAGACGATCCTTTATCCCCATACCTATTTGTCCTTGCTATGAACTGCCTATCACTAGCTCTAAACAAGGCAGCTATGGAAGGGAAACTCAATTACCATCATAAATGCGTAAGGACCAGACTTACGCACCTGTGCTTCGCAGATGATCTACTCATCTTCACAGATGGTTCTACTAATTCGGTGGCCAATGTCCTGCAAGTGTTAAAGGATTTTGAAAAGAGATCAGGATTGGCTATGAGTATACAAAAAAACTTGTTTATTCACGGCTGGGTTGAGAGATGACGAAGTCTCGTTGATTAAATCATTAACCAACCTATCGTCTGGTAGCTTACCTATCTGTTATCTAGGTGTGCCTCTTTGCACTAGGAAGATAAACATGGAACAATGCTCTACTCTCATCCAGTCAATCAAATCTAAGCTGCACTCCTGGACTGTCAGATCTCTCTCTTTTGGTGGAAGGCTACAATCAATCTCTTCAGTCATTTATGGCATCGCAAACTTCTAGCAAAGTACTTTCATTCTACCAAAAAGTTGTCTCTCTACAATTGATTCTCTCTGTTTTAGGTTCCTGTGGCAAGAAAAAATAGACAGTCAAGCTTCAGCTAAGGTGCCTTGGGAAACTCTTACATTCAGCAAAGAAGAAGGAGGTTTGGGTCTGAAAAACTTAGCTGTCTGGAATACATCAAGTGCTATAAAGCTAATTTGGATGCTCTTCTTCCTCCCTGGTTCCATTTGGAGTAATTGGTAAGTCACTGAGGTTCTTGAAGGAAATCTGAATGATTTCTTGGTCATTAATACAAAAAGGAAAAACTTATGGATGGCAAATGAACTGCTAGAATTAAGGGAAATGGCTTACTTGTGGATTCGCCAAAAGGTTGGGAATGGTGAACGCTGCTACTTCTGGTCCAGCAACTGGTCTCCATATGGGAACATCAGGCAGCTAATGGTAGCTGAGGGTTCATTTAACATAGGAATCCCCTTGGAGATGACACTTGCAAAGCTCTGGGACAATGGAGGATGGGTCTTACCTTCTGCACGTTCAGAAACACAGGTTAAGATACAAACTTTCCTCTCTTTAATTGAAATCACTAATTCCCAAGATGAGTTTGAATGGTGGCCAAATAGAACTAAAAGGAGCAGATACTGCACAAGTGAAATATACAATCTCTTAAAGAAACATAGAACTCGAGTACCTTGGTGTAGAGAAGTGTGGTTCTCAAGAGGAGTGCCAAAGCATAAAACTTTTACTTCGCTCATAATTCTAAATAGAAATCCGACTAGAGATCGATTGGCTAATTGGGGTTTGCAAACTGATTTACACTGCCTCCTATGCAACAACTACTCTGAATCAAGGAACCATCTATTCTTCGAGTGCTCTTACAGTTGGTGTATTTGGGTGGCCATTACAAGAAGATGTGGTTTCCAGGGGCTTAGAAATTGGGATCTTAATCTCCAGCAACTATAAGTTTTCAATCCACCACGCCCCATGAAAAAAATCCTCTTAATTGCTTGGCAAGCTACTCTGTATCTCATCTGGCAAGAGCGTAACAATCGCCTACATCGGCAAACTTCCAAATTTGTTTCTATCATTACCAAAGGGATTGATCGGTTGATGAGGAATCGCATCTCTAGTCTAAGATCTTCAAATCCGGTGGTGTGCTTGACAATGATCCAGTACTGGTTCTCCACCGAGTAATCCTTCCTCCATCAACTCTTGATTTCTCCGACGGCGATCGCTAGCCAGCGACTCCTACTTATCTTTTCTCGATCTCAATCACAAAATCTGCAGTTTGGGCTTCAATAACTAGTTTATGGGCTTTAATAACTTGATTCATTTTGGATTTTTAATATTATGTAAAAGGCTACTTAGCCAAATGGGCCAATATGGCTTTGTATCATTTGCACTCTTGTTTTTAATAGAAAAATGTTTTAAAAAAAAAACATGGATATTACGTCAGAATTTACACGTTCACATTTTATTTGGTTTTTGTTTTCATATTCATTTAATGATTTGTACAATTGGGTTAATGGTCAAAATCAAAGCTTTTAAAAAGATGTTTTGATATAACTTTAATATGGCAGGCCTCGTAAAAAAGGGGCAAGTTGTAAGTATTAACCAAACTACTTCTAATGTTTTTACAACATGGACTTTAATAGATCGTGGAAGTGGTCGCTGCTTATAACCAATTGATTCATAATGTGTTTGCTCTAATAAACCGGTTTTTATTCCAACAATCTATACACTTTTAACTACCTTTGAATACTATATAATCTCCGATTCGGTTTTTAACATAACTCTACTTCTTCTTCTTCTTTTCTTACCATCAAATCATCAAATTACGGCTGGCGTTATCGTAAAACCAAAGGAGAAGCTAAAAAAATGGTGACATTGACTTTCATACCTAGTAATTATGTGATGTAACACAACTCACAAGGTTACAAGAAAGAAAGTCAAACTTTAATTCTTCATCACTTCCAATTCACCTTTTTTTTTATTATAATTTCTTTAAACCTTGTCGTCCCCATTTATTTCATGCAATAAATGTTTCGTATAAGTTTCTTTACTAGTACAATTTTTTTATTAGTAGGTCTTTCAAATTCACCAATAGTAAGTCAGTCTTTAAATCTACACTTTTTTTTATTGAGCGGCGCCATTTGACAATATAAAATAAATGTATTGTTTTTTTTTTCACCGGAAGATTGTAGATTATATATATAAGGAATTTGAGTACAAGTCAGATACATTCCCCAAAAAAAGTAAAGATGTTTGCAGCACTTACAGGTTCAGTTTCAGTTTTCTCTTGCGATGTTTCTTTTCCTTGTCTTTCATCCATTTCATCTCTCACTTTTTGGAGTCTGACAGAGTAACACCCATTTGACATTGTTTCTCTCATTATCTTCTTTCCTTCATGGTTCATGATGGTGCAACCTGTCTCGTTAAACATAACTCCACAGCTGTTATTCATCAAATGAGGGACACTTAAGTAGTTATTCCTCAGACTAGGAACCAAGAGAACATCTCTTATGTTCCTTTTCCCAGTCTTTGTCCTCACAGAGATTGTTTCTTTCCCCTGAGTCTACACCATTTCACCGTTACCTAATCTGAGCCACCTCTTGGTCCTTGTATCAATTTGTGAAAACCAACTTTCGTCTCGAGCCATGTGATTTGTGGCTCCACTATCAACCAGCCAAACATCTTTGTCACTTTCTTCTTGTTCGTGAGTGGCTGTAAATAGGCCTTCTTATTGGTTTTCCACTTCTTGATCTTGTTCATCCGCTTGTGCTTGCATTTGTGATTGGTTATGCTTGTGTCTGCAGTCTCTTGCGTAGTGCCCTGGTTTCCCACACACAAAATAACTTCCTCTTGGTTTGAACTGCACATTTGGTTGTGTTGTTGTTTTGTTCTGGTAAAAACATTCTTCATCGCTGTGATTATTTCTCTTGCACACACTACACCATTTTTGCTTTGATGGTTCTGACCTGAATGTTTCTTGCCTATTTGGTGTTGCATTTTAAGCAATTTTAAATTTCTGAAACCTTGCTGCGAAGGCACCTTCTGCATTTCCACCGTTTCTCTCATCCAATCTGTTTTCTTGTCCTTGTAAAACATTGATCACTTCAGCCACACTCACGGTTGCTAAATCTTTCGTTTGTTCTATGACTCCCACATAAGAGTCAAACCTTTCTTGTAATGAGCACAAGATCTTAGAAACTATAATAGATTCTGCCATTTCTTCCCCATGGCTTCTCATCTCATTTCCCAACTCTACTACTTTCTTAGCAAAGTCTTTAATTGTTTCCCTTTCTTCTTGTTTCAGGTTGTAGAAGTTTGCTCTCAACCTTTGCAGGATTATCATGGAGCCTTTTGAATCTCCTTGGAATGTCACTCTCAACACGTCCCACGCAGCTTTTGACATTTCGGTGACAGCCAAGTGATTGCTGAAAATTTCTTCACTGACAGCACTAAACAATAACTGTAAGGCAGTATGATCTTTCATTTCTAACTCTTCCCAATCTGCCATTCTTTTCTTTTCATCTTGTGTTGGTGTAGCTAACTTAGGAGATTGTGGAATCCCTTCAGTGACTACCTTCCACAGACCTCTAGACTTAAGTATAGCCCCATAGGTTATAGTTCTTCCCATCAAACACTGGAACCACTTGAACGTTCTGCATCTTTACTTAACTAGATCTAATTTTTCAGATAGTTACCTGTTTTTTTTTTCTTCTTCTACAGAGCTCTGGTGAACCAACTTGTACTTCAGATTTTTCCTGTTTGCTTGACAGTTCTTCCTGCCAGCTTCTTTTCTCAAATCTGCTTAAGCTTTCAAGGCCTCCAGAACCAAGTAGCTCTGATACCATGTTCGATTTTAGGTTTGGCCGCTTAAACACTTTTCCATAAAAGTCTCGACATCTTATCCGTTACACATTACATCATATTTATATTACTTCAACTTGTCTCCACATTACCCTACTTAGATTACTTCTTAATAAACCTACGCAGCCCACACACATATGGGCCTAAACATTACTTAATAGTCCAATAACCTCTTTTGACTATCTTCCAACTTTGACCAAAAACTTTCTTCTTCCCGTGACTTTTCTCTCTTTGTCATACCATACTCTTCTGCATCTTCTTCTCCTTTTTATTCTTCTTTTCATATTGCTTGCTTCCCATTTGCAGGATTACGCAAAGGATCAATTTCCAACACTTTCCAAGCCAAAGAGATCTGTGAGGCAAGAGGGATGACCAATGGCAATGTATGATTGAATATGATTCTTCAAAGTCACACTTTCTGCAATTAACGCAATAGCTCTATTAGCATTCCTAACTTCGACCTCTAACTTCTAAAAGGGGATCAAGGAGAGTTGACCCAAGAGTTCCAATGATTGGGATTTGAAGGATGGCCAAGTCGGTGGTCTCTGAACCGCTTCCACCAAATTCAAATAAATGTATTGTTTGATGCAGTAAGAAAAAAATAGAGATTAGTTACAATGAAATTCTAATTTTAAAAAGAACAAACAATATGAGAATCATATTATACTAAATTGTTTAAATCATATGCATATAATTCATAATTATATATAGCTTATTGGGACCATAATCTACTATATAAAAAGAGGCCAGCAATTTCCAAGAGAAGACACGTGGCACTCGACACATGTACAAAAAAATAAAAATAAAAGCAAGTAAAGACCTAAAACATATTCGTTCTCTCCAGTAACGCACAACCGTCTCTTCTTCCTCTAGGTTTCTTCCCCAACCCGATTGCAGCTTGCTTTTTATGTAGATGTCTCTCGAATTGAAGCACTGAAGTCTCTTACATGATTGTTCTAAATCATTATCTTTCCACTTCCACAACTGCCGATTTCTAGGTTCTATTGTCGCTGCCCCCATGAACTCTTCAATTAAATCATTGGTGCGTATGTTGATATAGCGTTTTTTGTTTTGTTTTGAAACTTACTAATTTCAATTTTCGTTTGGTCAATTTACCTTAATTAGGGTCTATGTTTAATTTGTAGCACATACATTCTTTTTATGTTAACATCTCAAACATACACATATTGGATTTAAAAAAATATATATATATATATATATATTCAAACAATAATATACTAACATTAAAAAATTCACAAAAATAAAATAATATATAGATATATTTCTGCCCCCTTCAGAATTCACAGGGCAATTCGTAATACAACCCCATCATTAATATTTAATATATAGATTAACGAGGGAACATAAATACAATTATTAATGATTTAGCTCTCGATATTCTAAGCGAGTTAATTCGGAACACCCAAAACAAATACTATAAAAAAATTGAGACGAGGATCCTAAAATTTGAACCATCTGGTTAACCATCTTCAGAAGAAATTAGGGTTTTCATCCAATAAAATATCACCAATCTGTCCACCAGAATCCTCAAACAGCCACTTCTCGAACAAAGACCATTGACTTTGATTAGTACTGGAACCAGTTATGTCTGGTTTGATCTCATGATCAGGTGAAACTCCATCCTGATGATATGATGAATCACAATCTTTCAAGTGATCAAATCCCGAAAATGACTGAAACGCCCCTGCACACTCCTTCCCATCATCACTCTTGATCACTTCCTTTGTCTCGGAGTCTGTAGAAACCATTTGATCTGCGGAGTTTTGAGTCTTTGGCGAGTTCTTCACCCACCCTTTTAGCAGTTTCGCTATATTCTCAGTGCTTGAGGCATAAGTAATAGATGTTTCTTGCGTCCTAAGAAACCCGTAAGCCGAGGAAGTAGAGCGTCTTGATTCAGCAGAAGAAGATGTGGTTGTAGTAGCCAACGTTGAGGTGATGATCGGTGCAACCGCAGGAGACAAAGCCTCAGAGAGAGCCTTTTTCGCAAGGTGAATATCGGTTTGAAGCCTTCTTTCCCATTGGCCTCTTGAGATGTTTGAGTTGGAATTGGCAGAAGAAGACGACGGAGATGAAGAGAGCGAGGAACGGTCTCTTGATTGATCAGGTTCTTGATGAGAATCTTGATTGACTTTGCTAAGTTTCTTCTTCAAATGAGTGTTCCAATAGTTCTTAATGTCATTGTCTGTCCTTTGTGGAAGATATGACGCAATTGCAGCCCATCTACATCAAATATTAAATGCCCTCTATTAATTTTTTCTTTTCTTTTCTAATTTCAAAATCTCGAGAAGAGATACAATAAGAGAAACTAGGGGTTGATTAATTACTTAATTTTACCTATTTCCTAAGAGGGCTTGGAGATGGACAATCATCTTTTCTTCATGTTCTGTGAAGTTACCTCTTTTGATCCCTGGCCTTAAATAGTTTGTCCATCTAAGCCTACAACTCTTGCTGCATCTTAGCAACCCTGAAGTTAAACAAGAAACCGATCAGTAAAAAAAAACAAGATCTAAGCTTTCAAGATAAAAACACAAGATCTCATGCATTAGTGATTTTAATTAGATCGATAAAAAAAAAAAAAAACCCTATAATTTCAAGATATGGTTTTAGTTAAGCTTATTCCACAATCTCGAATACATTAAGAAGAAACGGATATGAATATTTAATCTAAACCATTTGAAGAACACAGTGTATATATTAATCAAATTCAATCTAAATCCATTTCGATTCTTTGTCTATATCTCACTCTCATAACCCTAATATCTACATACAAATCTTTCGAGATTGAATATTCATTCATAGAGAGATGAAGAATATATATACATACCAGTATTAGTGGGAACAGCTCTCCAATTACCAGGACCATGTTCTTGGATGTAAGTAACTAAAATGATATCTTCTTCAGGAGTCCATGGCCCTTTCTTCACTCCTCCTTTGTCACAACAAGGAGGCCTCACCATTATCTCTTAATCAATTAATTACTTAATCTCTCTTTTTTCTTTTTTTGCCTCTCTTAATTTCCCACGACCAAGCTTTGCCAAGTAAATAGAAGAAAATTGAAACACTTGACTTGTTGATGAGTCACAGTACCCTGAAGTGCACTAATAAATACTCTTAGCTTTGGATTTGGATCTAATGGTCTATGTCCACTTCTTCTTCTATATATATACAAAAAAAAAAAAAAGAGATAGAGAAGAAATTGCTGACCCCTCTTGGTCTTGGACTCTTGGGTCTCTCAAAATTGAATATTTAATAAATAAATAAAATAAAATGTGTAAAGCATTAACTACAAAAGTGGAGGAAAAGCCTCCAAAGTCAGCTGTGTGGCAAAAGGAAAAGTCTCTACTCTCCAAACAAAACCGCGTGGCATTCAATGTGGGCTTGCTCCTTTCAAAGACTCTAATAGTATTATATTAACAAATTGTTAATTATTATAGATTGTCATTAAAATTTAAGAATAATGGGGACATGCATGATAACATGATAATGATATATGATATGATATCTCCCTCTCTCACCCTTTTGATTTATTGCTACGATAATTTTAAGAATTGAATAGTGGCTATTGCATTTATGTGTAATGCATAGGCTTTGTTAATAATAGAAATTGATGAAAGGATCTTTTGACGAACGAGATTTTCTCTGCGTCATGATTTGCTGTTTTTGTTTTCCATCAAAACGAATTATCTTTAATAAAAATAGAAAAGAGATTAAAATTGCTGTTTCGGATTGAACCAGTGGGTCTTTGGCCTTTGTCAAAATATATGCTGATCTACGTCATTCATGATGTTAGGGACTTCTCACTTCTCTATATTAAAGTATAACAGTATATGATGTTGCATGTGTTTTTCGGGTAAGGTTCGCGATTAGTGTTAATGGACCACATCTAGATTTTTGGTAAACATAGTTATAGATGAAATTAATTGTACGTTAGATATGTCGTTAACGTAGGTGGTGAAAAGAGATTAAAAGATATTTGTATGAGAATTCGGCATAAGATTATTAAGATTTTTAGATTTGATAGACACAAGTCATACAACCATATCTATTTATGTATACTTGTGTGCGTATGAATATATCAACAAAATAATTGTAAAGATGATATCAATTTGGTTTTCACGAGGCCGGAAGAAAAGGAAGAAGAAGAGACACGGGACTAGCTACTTTAATTTCTTTCTTCTCTTTTGTCAATGTTGTGCTATTGCTATAGGTACTTATTTATATAGGTAGGTTTTAATTGATGATTTTGTACAAGTGTGGAATTTCATTTTGTGGAAAATTACCGATCATAGATTATAAAAGTTGTATTCACAGGCTGTTTATCAGTCATTTGGATTGAAATTGCTTAGTTGCGTAAGTATAACCCAAACATGTAATTTCGGAAGAAAGAGAAAATGAATAAGGTTTTTGTTTACATATAACCAAAAACAAAATTGTAAAACAATAACCCTTTAGGAGTGGCAAGTAAATTAAATTTCATTCCAAAAATTTCGTTTCATACCAACATATTTTTTCTTTAACAATTCATTATTGCATCAAATTCCATAATATTGGACACAATAGTTTTTTTTTTTAAATACGTTAAAACGTACAATTTCTAGAATTAACATCACTTTTAGATCGACATGATATACACAGTAATTTCTTACAGATTAAAAGCTTAGTTTTCTAAATTCCTTGCTGATGAACATATAAAAGATAAGTTACAAATTCAATTTTTTAAAATAAAAATACAAAAATTCGACTGCCACAAAAAATGGAAGGTATATATAAATATGTTGTTGATTTCGTATACGATACTATAAAAGAAATACGAAAATTCTACGGCCACAAAAATGGGAGATATACATAGGTTTAAATGTGTTCTTGATTTGGTATTTTTACTTTATAATATATCGCATAACGCATTCAAGTGTAGGGATATGAATCATAATAAGTTTGGAGGTGGAATATAAAAGGTCATACATTTTAAAAAATATACATATATATAATTTGTGATTGCGATTATTCAATGACGACTTAATAACATGGAATGCATGTGTGATGTATGGATGGTGCTTGTGATGTAGGGACGGGCCAAAGCAAAATTTCCAGCGTAAATACCTATTTCTAATTATTTCTCAAAAAAAGGAAAATACCTAATTTGAATTAGTAGATAGATAAATAAATAAAAAAAAAGGGAGAGAAAACATAATTTTAAAATAGATATAATCTATAATCAATTATAAAGTACTAATTTTTGCTAAAAAGAAATAAATAAATAAAAAATTTGTCAATGAAGAGAAATAAAAGCACTGCAAGCGCACATGCAGTTGATACATAAGAACAAATGCAGAGCTCAGTCCTGATTTATTATTATCAGCTAGGACAGTGCATGCGAGATACGGTATGACTTTTCTTAACCAAACCGAATTGATAACCGAGATAGACCGGTCGGTTTGGTTTAGTTATTACGAGGTTGTTAAGCACACTATTAAGCCTATTGAATATATATGGGCCTCATGATTGAATACGGGCCTTGGTTTATGAACTGGACCCCATCAACTCTATCTTTTGATGTCCCCCAGATATTTGATTTGTTCTCCAATTCCCAGTTTTGTTTGATGATAAGATAAGACATACCGTTGGCAAATAAATAAACATTATCTAATTTTTTCTCTTCGGTTAATTACAAGAAATCTATACTATATAAAAATTGAAGCTACTATCTCCTAAGGCCGTCCACATAAGATTTAAATCAACCAATCAGTATTAAACATGTCATTAATTAATTTTTTCAATTCATATTTAAATGTTGTTTCATTTTTTTTTTTAAATTGATAATACCAATCAAAAAGCTACATGTCCTTTTTCAATATTTTTTTTAAAAAAAAATCGATATTTAATTTTTTTCAATATTTTCTTTTTATTTAAAAATTGATATTTTCTTTCTTTAATATTCCTTAAAAAACGAAGTAATAACTATTAAATAGTAGATTAATAATAATAGGAGCCCATATATTCTACACTAAGTTTCGGTATCCAATTAATATAAAAAATGATAAGTACTACTAAACATGGAAAAAAAAATCGGGATTAGTTCCTATTATTTTTGGGAAAAGGAAATTCAAAAGTTCCTAATACTATTGGGAGAAGAAAATTAATTCTCGGTTCTATGTAAGCACTTCATCTCCACATCTTCTTTTTAACATGAATTTATGCAGTCAATCTTGATCCAAGCATTCATTACGGCAAACCGAATAGGCTACTATAAGGGAAAGATCAAACCCGGTGAAATCTACAAGATAAAAAATTTAGCCATTAATAACAAGACAAGCTACATGGTGTCTTCTCACAATTTTTTATCCAATTCACCCTGCTAGGAAAGTTGTATAAGGTCGTCATGGTGACCACTTGATTGAAAAGCAAAAGTTTAGAATCCGTTCTTTTGCAGAATTTGAAGAAACAGTCAACATGAACAAAAACCTATATAGTAAATATTATTTGTTTATATCTAGCTATTGTTATAATACCACCATAAACTAACTTCGAACATGCTTCACCTAGCTACCGTTGGAAAAATAATCCTTATCAAACATAGGATTTAAAAACAAAATTCTATTGGTCCACATCAACATTTACATTAATCGGATAAATTAGGAAACATTCTTAATTGTAATGTAGTTTTGATAATATGAAATAGCATAGGAGATAAGGAAACTATGACATGATTTTTTATTAAATATAACAAAATATTAACTTTTTTTTGTCAACCATACTATTATTTAAAAGGTGCCACCACGTTTGGTTATCCAACTTGGCGGAGTGAAAAATATGGAAAGAAATAATATATTTTCTTAAATCTAAAGTTTTAACAATATATTTTAAAAATATATTGAGAAGGTGGAAGAAGGAGTTTACACACAAAAATATGGAAAGAAAGATAGTCAGAAGTTGAATTGTGGTAACAATTATTCAGTTGTTATAATAGATTTTGACAATAAATAAAAATATTAACTACTTTTGTCCTTTATAGTTGGATTCATATTATGAGTTTGGCTATTTTTTTTTCAAGATATTAACTTCTATTTTTTAAACATTTAGTGTAAGTTAAATTTTTTTTTATCGTTAATAGAAACTTCTATTTATTTTAAGTTTTATTTTATTTTTCTAACCAAATTTTCCATATAAGAAAATAAATATATCATTAAAAGGTAAAATATAATCTATGTATGATTAAAGCTAATAACAAATTGGAATCATTGAATTTTACTTGATAATCTTAACATCAAATAGCGTCAAATTTTATTAGTGAAAAAAGGTTGAACCTACTTGATTAAAGCTAAAAAAAATTAGAATCATTGAATTTTACTTGATAATCTTAACATAAAATAGTGTCAAAATTTATTAGTGAAAAAAAGGTTGAACCTACATGATGTTAAGGTAGTATACATAGAATTTAAATAGCCAATAATTATAGTCCACATCAAAATTGAGAATTAAGCTAATTTTTTTCTATTGTGAATAGAAAATTTCTAATTTTTAAAAGTATTTAGTATAAGTTAATTTTATTTTTGTTGTTTTTTTCCATTTCAGTTTGAAATTTTTTTATAAGCTTTTCTATTTAATTCTTAAAAGGGTAAAATAGAATATATGGATATTAAAGCTAAAAAAAAATGGAAACATTGAATTTTATTTGACAATCATAACATCAATTAGTGCCAAATGTTATTATCATCCTAGAAAGCAGACACGATGAAAAAATTAATGGCTTAAAGTTGAAATTGGAGAATGATAGTTGAGAGATTGCTGATATGGTAAAGATGACAATAGGTAAATGAGCAAACATGTCAAACTACAAATGCTAGAATTTTGTTGTCACAACTAATAAAGGTAAAAAATATTTTCTCAACAAAAAATGGTAAAATAATAGAAAAAGTGTATTACATGCTTTTAATATTTAGTTTTAGTGGGATAGAATTAACCAAAATATATATGGATTTAGTCTTGCATACTTTACTATTTGAATCACAGACTTCGTGAATTGTTGCCAAATATACAGAAAGGATCATGAAATATCATTTATAATTAGTATTTATCATAAATTACTAACCGATACAAATTAGTATTTATGGTAAATTAATTAATTAATTATATATGATATTTTCATCTTTTTACCATTGCACTTTTGCATTCGTATACGTCGATGTATATATCACTTAAAAATTAGCAAGTCCAAATATATATTAGACTTATCGATAAAATAAACCCACGCGTAGCCGTCCACATATGATTTAAATCAATCAATAGTGTTGCTATGTCAAATACTCAAATTAGGAAAATTTCTTAGAGTTGTTAAATAGAAAATAATTTATCAAACAAGAAAATCTATTACAATTAGAATTCAAAAAAGTATTAAAAAGGAAATATATGTATTATGATAAATAGAAAATATTCTTTTTCTATTCGATTATTACAGAAGATATGTGTTGCCCGAATTTATATATATATATATTTTTGCTTTATCGATTGAATGCAAAACTAATTTTACAGCTTTCATCTTTTTTAGGTTTGATATTATGTTCTGATGTTTCTAACGATTTTTTTGTTGGTGTTTATTTTTCTCCATTCGTTTGTTTGTTGCTTTTGCTAATACACTTAAGATATGCTCGCTCCGTTTTCAAATACTTAATGTTTTAGAATTTTTTTATTTTAAAGATTGATGTTTTACATTTTTATGCAGTTTTAATGAAGTAATGAAGATAAATTGTGAATTTCAAGACATATTAATTGATTTTATTGAATTACTATTGATTAAAATTTATAGAAAGTTGTTTAGCACAAAAAATAATACATTTAAATTTACAATTTAATATATTTTCTTAATATGTGTGAAAATCCTAGAAAATCAATTATATAAAAACAGATGGAGTAGTTTTCTTCTCAATTTTAATTATTTGTTCTGGGTTTGTTTTTGTTTTTGTAAGTTTTTTCAAAAAATTCTTATCCATCGAATATAATAAAAACATCGATTCTAACAAAAACCTAGCTGGTAACTTTTCTTTAGTGTTACTTTTTTTTATATGGTGAAATATTTTTTAGTTTTGTAAGTTTTTTCTTTATAACATGAGGTGTGAATTTGTTTCTTTATTTTTTCTTCGTTTTCCATTGTTCCTCATATATTTGCTATTCATTGACGTAATTTTTCATATTCTCTATTGTTACACAATCTCTCATATACTATTGTTGCGCCGTTATTATTACATTCAGACTTAGCTCTATGGATATAGAGTTTCAAACTTCTTTTGAGCTCAACAGCCTATGTTCAAGCCTCTAAGGTTTAAATTTTTACTTTTTTTTTGCTTTAGCTACAAATAATTTTATTGTAACGTAGAGATTACTTTGTGCTTAATGTGAAATCAGAATATTTTGAAACCAACAACTATATTCCATATCAACATTTAAAATTATGATAATTTTTTTTTGTTTATAGAGAACTTTTATTTTTGTAAAGCATTTCTGTTTTTTTGCTTTAGCTGCACATAATTTGTTGTAACGTAGACATTACTTTGTGCTAAATGTGAAATCAGAATATTTTGAAACCAACAACTATTGTCTATATCAACATTTAAAATTATATTAATTTTTTTTGGTTTATAGAGAACTTTTATTTTTGTAAAGCATTTATTACAAGTTAATTTTCTTTTTTAATAGAAAATTTCTATTTTTTTTAAGTTCAGTTTTTTCTATTTTTACAAGCTTTTCCATTTAATTCTTAAAAGGATAAAATAAAATATATGGATAATTGGATGTTAAAACTACAAGTAAATTGGAAACATTGAATTTTACTTGATAATCCTAACATTAAAGATCATCAAATTTTATTAGTAAATTTATTTTCTTTTAATGCTACTGGCAACCTATAAAACAAGTTTGATAACAAATCTAATGGCTTGAAGCTAAAGGTGGAGAATAATAGCAGAGTTGAAAGATTATTAATATGGTTAAAGAAGAGAATAGAGTGGATGAGCAAACATGTTATACTACAAATGCTAGAATTTTGTTGTCGTAAGAAAGATAAAATAATAGAATTTGTTTTACATTGATTGATTGGTGTCTACATTGTGCTTTAATAGTTAGTTCCAGTGAGATAAAATTAGCCAGATATCAATAGATTTAGTCTAGCATATCTTTAGTATTTGAATTAGAGACTCAATGGATTGTTGTCAAAGAAAAAAAAAGGATCATGAGAGGTAATTTAGAGTTTGAGAGTAAAACAGAGAGAGTATAATATACTTAAAAATTAGTTGGACCACGTACTAGATTGGCTTTGTGTGTGATTATATCATCAAAGGGTATCTGAAACACTAATAATCATCAATAACTTTTCAAGTTGAAATGTCTTTGATGGATTTTGGACATATGGTGGTAGTTGCAAATATTCAACAAAGCTAATCTTCTATGAGAAAGTAAAATTTATGTATCATGAGTCTGGATTAAAACTCCACATATTTAAAGTAATTAAACTGGGTTTTCCTAATAATTTTAAATTTTACAGTCGATTAAATAAATATGTTTGACAAACTGTTTTTGAAGACTACAAAATTAGTTAAATGTAGAATAACTATATAATTATCAATTGATTTTAAACATATAAATCTACAAATGATCTCATTTGACTTTTGTCTAGGGAATACATTGAGAGTAGAATGTTTATAGTCTAGATGAAAAAACAGAGAATCTGAATATGCCTGCCAACTAACTTCAATAAAGTGTGGATTGAACAAATACAAATTAACAATACAAATTCGTAAATTAGTTATCTAATTCTCTACGATTGCTTCATTTTCTTACCATTATATTTTTGCATCCGTATATGTCAATCCCTGCTAATTTAAAAATTAGTAAATCCAAATTTATATTAAACTCATCGATAAAACAAACCCACGCGTAGCGTGGGTATAAAATCTAGTGTTACCAAAAAAATAGGAAAAGAGTTCATAGAAAAAATTGGCCAAATTCATATATTAACCACAGTCCGTAATTATAATCCAAACATGAACTATATAATTATGTTGATTTGTAGAGTAACTAACATAATTTAATTAATTCGTCAATTATTATTGAGTCAGATTACATGTTAGATGAGCTCAGTTAGTTACCACGTTTTCAAAAATTCAAAATTAGATTATATTTTATGAAAATTTTAGAAAATAAAAATTTGTATGTTTTTATTATAGTTTTTATGTTTTTTCTAAATTTTGTCAATGTGTCATGGTAAAAATTTCGAAAATCACTTTTTTGGATTTTTTTGTCGCTTAAGTAATATGAATATCAAGAATGGATTAGGATATAACATGTTCAAGGTGAAAAAAAGAATGTATATGTCGTTTCTTATCACCAACTTGCTATGTAAATATTTTTCATTTAATTAGATGTATAAGTTAAGGAAAGTTGTAAACTTTAAACAGTCTTCTATGTGATGATTTTTTTTTTGGGGGTCAATTTGTAACTTTCATTTAAACTGAAATCAAACCATCCATAATGTTTAACAAAGCTAACTTGGCTAGACAATCATCATCAGAGTTTGTTGAACCGAAAATAACATGAAAAGAGAGAGAAAAGAAGAGAGTGACAAACCCTCTTATGCCATGGAGGATTATTGACATGGAGGATGCATGCGATCTCCTTCAAATTCTCAAATTCTCATCCAATTAGACGACGTTAATGATAATTTAAGAGTTTGAAAAGAATTGTAAGAAAGAGAAATATGCAGTGCAAGTTGTTTGTAGAAAAAATCTAAGAGCCAGAAAGCCACCTGATTTAATCTATACTTTTCAAGTACCGTCAACAAACCATTTAAGAGCCAGAGAACCAGTACAAGCTGCTTGTAGGAAAAATCTAAGACCACCTCCATTGGTAGAACCTTTAATGGGGTTCTTAACAAAAAAATTAATATAAATTTTCCATCATCTTAAGTTTAGAACTTTATTAGGGGTTTTAATTTTTTCTCCTTCATTGGTAGATCTCCATTAGGGGTTCTTAAAATTACAAATTGTAAGAATCAAGAGATAAAATTTTATATGCTTATGTGCAATCTATGATATCAGCCAGAACACACCAACAAAAAAGGTAAATGAATAAAATCTAAAGTATTACTGACATTGTGAAAAATATAGCCCAAGCATTCTGGCATGAATCGAATATTTGCAGCTTCTTTTGATATGTGGTCAGGTAACCCGTTCCAACAAGGTTTTAGCTAGCACTTAAACCTGGATTCATAGAGGGAAAAACAGTTTTAGCTAACGCTTAAAACAAAAGCATATATGAGTAGGCTTCTGTAAAAGCATTTTCAATAGAAACACTATCTTTACAATAAAGTGCAAGTCCAATCAAGAAGGCAAGAACACGATACAAGAAAACAGGGACAAATCAATTCAAAACTGAGGTCAAATGGATGAAGAGCAAATCCCATAAGATTAAGAGTGAATCATAACAGCATTACCTAATTCAGCAGCCTACATAGCTGCAACTTTTGCAGCATCGACATCACCAGAAACTTCATCTTCTTTTGAATGAGATTGCAGTGACAAACCCTGATTAGCACCTAGTGCTGGCCTAAACCTTGATGTTTGTTTCTCTTCTGCTGCAGCACTATAACTTAGAGCATGGAACTATAAAAACACAGAAGGGAAGTCCTTGAAGACAAGAGAAACAAAAGACTTACCATAAGTATTGCCATGGGTAAACTTCTCTGAAATGAACTTTATGTTTTGTGTTCATATTCACTTCAAATTCAAATGATTATACGCTTAAAAAACATGGAGAAAATCCAAATCAACATGACCATCATCAACTTCTGATATAAGAGAGCTTGACTTAACACAATTCCTTCCCCAAATGGAACTCTAAGCTATGACATAAAAGCACCTCATCTCTCAAATTATCAGCAATCAACTACCGACTCTTTCTTGCATTTAGATTGAACATAAAGGTAAACCTAAAGGCTATCAAGAAACTTCAGTCATGCAATAGATTGTTTTACACATCGGAAACAAGAAATGCTCTGTTTTTATGAGCTTTTTCACTCACACTAAGCAATTCATGAAACATCAAAGTAAATCTTCTAAGCAAGTTCACTTCAAAGAAACACTAATAACGATTCCTCAATTTCACTTCTAAGCTTTTGCACTCACACTGATTCCATAGTTAGAGACCGATTGAATCAACTTAGGTTACAATTCCACAAAATTCACAATTTGTTGTCAACACAACAAGATCCACACCCGGATGATCCATCAAAGCAAAAAACCCAAATCTCTAGCAATCAATAATCCATCATCGAAATCAAATTAAGAGAGAGAGAGAGAGAGAGAGAGAGAGAGAATCGGTACCAGCACCAGAGGAGAAGAAATAACCAGAGGAGAAGAAATAACCAGACGACGAGAAGAAGACGATTCGCCGAAGAAACCGACCGATTCGCCGGAGAACCCGACGAGGGAGAGACCGCCGATATCGATTCATGCAAAGCCGGTTCCGATGAGATCACCGGCATCGCCATCGCCATCGCCATCGCCTTCGTAGACAGAGACTAGAGAGAGAGCATCGCGTGAAAGAAGAAAAGAAGAGATTTTGGGCATTTGTGGTTTTTTTTTTAATTCAAACCAATCAGATTAAGCCACGTATGGGATTCTAAAGAGATTTCAGAAGAGGTTCTGCGTTTTATTTATAATTTTTTTTCTTTTTTTTTAATGGCTTTTAAAGTTCAGAACCTGTGTTTAGAAACCCTAATGAAGATGGTCTAAGAGCTAGAGATCCACTTGATTTGATCTATACTTTTCTAAGTACCATCAACAAAACATAATGGGATTCCTACTTGCGGGATTGGAAAATGTCCTCGTAGTCGTGTTTGGGTTGAATTCTCAGTTGAGAAATTTATGCTTGCCAGTTCCTTGATTTAGTGGTTGCTTTCATAATCACTTTGGATTCTAAACAGTGATGAATTAAAAATTGTCGTCTAATCCACATTTAGTATTCAAAATCGCAAATAATATTAAATGTGTAAAATATTGTCTAAAACATTTTTTAAATAACAACTTTTTTTTTACTAAAAAACAGATTTTACCAAAAACCAAGTGTACTAGATACAGATACAACGATTGCGCTTTTTCTTCACCAAACTCACAAAGTTTATTTTTTCAACCATAGTTCTATTTCTATGGTAACAGTAAACCTAATCATTACATCAATCTGTCTTGTGATATAGTAGAACGCATATAATTCTTAATAGTCTTTCGTTCGGATATATTTTTTCATCTTGAAAGATGAGTTATATGGAGACATTTTCTAAAAGTTAACAAAAAAAAATTAATGATTTAGAGAATTTAATTATATGTAAATATACAATCAAATCACAATATTACAACTATCAGTTTTAGGATACTCATCTTAATTTCACCCATATTGGTTAGAAAGATTTTTTACAATTCTGTCATTTATGACTAACAAGTGATTTATATTTGAAATAACATGAAATTTGGAATGTAGAAAGAAAGTGAAATATTCTCGACTTTAATTTATATTTAACGTTTTCCTAAAAAGAAGTTAGAGCGAATCTCAAATGAGTGTATTCGCCCAAAAATTTAAGTAAATTTGTATGAAAAACCTCCAAATTGTATATTATATTTCGTGTCGAAAACATGATTCTAAGTATTCCATTTACAAGTTCATGACAAAAAAATATTATTCAGTTTTTCATCGAAAATGTGATTAAGTTTTTTTCGTTAAAAATGTAATTTCAAAATATTCTATTAAAAAAACAATTTTGTAATTTCTCACACATATTAAAGAAAAATTATTAAAAGTTCTACTCTAGTTAATAATTTTTTTTTGATACACTAAAAAATAGGTTAAAACTAAAAAATTTGTTCAAAATTCCATATTAAAGATATAAAATGACACCCTTTATAAATGAACATTTTCATAAAAATTCATCAATATGAAAATATTCAAATACAGACTATACAAAAAAAGAAAGAAAAAAGGAAAATAAATATTAAAACAATTAATCTGAGCCGTCGAATTGGAAGCTCACATCACATCCATTGGATCTAGGGCTCAACAGATCATCCCAATATATAAAAGCCGCATCACATCTCTCATCTCCTTTGGCCGTTCCTCCACTATCCTCACTTGGTCTCTACTGTCGAAAATGGTTCAACGGTTAGTTTACCGGTCGCGCCACTCTTACGCCACCAAGTCGAACCAACACCGGATCGTCAAAACTCCAGGTACGTACTGACACTCTAATATGTGTGTAATAGTGATTCGTTAAAGATTGATCAAAACTTGAAATCTAAGATTTTGGTTTCTTAAAGGTGGGAAATTGACTTACCAGACCACAAAGAAGAGAGCTAGTGGACCCAAGTGCCCTGTTACTGGCAAGAGAATTCAAGGGGTAAACTTTTTTCTTACTTTTTATTCAATTTCAATTCTTATCTGTTTCAAAGTCGGTTCATGTAGTGACCAATGTGCCTCAGTTTTAGTCATCTGCGGTTTGGTTATGGCATGTAGACAATATCTGTAGCTCAAATCCAAACGTAGACACGAAATGTAGTCCATTTAGGGCTTAAATTCGAGAATTTTCTAAGCTTCATACATTTTTGCCATTGATCTTGAAGAAACAATGTTTACATTGGACTTAATATACATATTAGCCACATCTTAGCTCAACTTGATAGCCTGGACTGAAGAGAAGTATTCTTGGGCTTTCACTGATTTTCTCTTGTGTTTGTCTACTAGTGTCAGTAAGATCCAAAATGTCATTTGTCTTGGTTATATAACGAGTTGGTTGTTTCATTACCTGTATCCGGTACCTGGTTCTAATGTAATAGTCAGGGTTACATGGTTGCTTAGTATAATAAGCAGATAAATCTCAAAACAAAATTTTCACGTAACTGAACAATCTCAATGGAAACTCAAAATCAGCAATTACTGGGCTTATTTCTGGAATTATTAGCATGATTTCTGAGTCTTACTTTCTGGAATTATTAGCATGATTTCTGAGGCTTACTTTCGATGTTTGTCTTCTCAGATTCCGCATCTGAGGCCTGCTGAGTATAAAAGGTCGAGGTTGTCAAGGAACGAGAGGACAGTGAACCGCGCATATGGTGGTGTTCTATCTGGAGAAGCTGTTAAGGAGAGGTAAGTCTATTACAGAAAGATTAAAAGATTTTTTTAAATCCATTTCATAGAGCATTGCAACTAATGCTTCAGTCTTCTGCACCTTACTCTGTTGCAGGATTGTCAGGGCCTTCTTGGTTGAAGAACAGAAGATTGTGAAGAAGGTTTTGAAGCTTCAGAAGGCGAAAGAAAAGACTGCCCCAAAGAGTTAGGGTTCTTTGTGGAGTACTTACAATACATTATAAGAGTGATGGGGAGGAATATCTTGTAGGTCCCGATAGACATGAGTTTGATACAGATTTTGCCAATTGCAGAAGAAAAATAGAAGCAAAGTTTGGATTTTTTTGGTTGAGATTTTACTCTCTAGAGTTAATCTTGGTTTGTGTTTATTGATATAATTCGTCCTGATATTTGGCAGTAAGTTGAGAAGAGGAATAAAAGTCTCCCTTCCAAACGGTCTCAATGAAAGGGAGTGCCAAAGAACAATTTGGTATTAGAGTACAACAAAACAGTAGGAGATTTGATCTACTTGCCGAATCCATGGTAGAAAAAGATGATTTTCGGTGAAGGGACTGGAAATTGCTTGTTATGATATCACTAAAGTTTTCGATGACCAGAATGCTCGATAGTAATCTTTCTAATAATAAGTTGGAAAGGAACTTAATCTCAATAAGGGCATTATTGGTATTTACACTCAATTGAGATTTGCTATTCTTTAGTTGGAATTTGAGATAGAGAGCCAGGCAGACACCAGAAATGTTCCATATGTACTTACTATGTAGTTAAGAAGAGCTTCTTTCATCTGTTTTCATCAGTACTTATTTTCGTTTCATTTGTTAAGCAAAAGGGAATATAGTCAAGTCCACTTACCACACAAGACTTGTTTGGGTAAGCTTCTCTCTTTCTTTCTCTATGTCCCATGATGATGTATCTGAGCAATGGTCTGTTGCTTGTTCATGGTACTGCAAAAAAGGGAAAATAACAAAAACGTTTTACGTTGTTGCTTGGAAGAAGTTTACAAAGTGAATAAGAAAAGTGGGAAAGCATTACTTCCTTATACTCAGAAACTGAAGTGGCTAATTCAGCGTCGTTAGGAGACCATTGTGATCGAAACCAAACGGTGGAGACAAGATGAAACGTTCCACTTTCGCGTCACAGACCACACACCTGTGTTGCTCTCCAAGGCTCTCTCTTCTTGCAGATTGAGTAACCTCTTGTTTACAAGAGCTGCACCAGAGTTTGTGTTGGCATGGGAAGTTTGCCCATAGAAGCATGCTCTTGTTGCACCAGAAACACATTCCTTGCCTTAAATTGGTCTCATAGCTCTGCAAATATGACACTTCACAGGTGAGGAAAACAATGACAGGAGTCGATATATGAAAGAAAGACCCAAGAGTCGGATTGCTCTTACTTGATAAAAGTCAAACTCACGGAGAAAGAAAAGGGATTTGCTGTTTCTGATCTTCGCAAGTGTCTCTAGAACCGGATGTTTTAGCTGATGATTGTTGTTGTAAGATGCAGCCAAGAAAGGTTCAGGTTCTGGTTCTGGCTTCAAGGTCTTACTGACATGTGCATGGTTGCTGTAAGATGCAGCCAAGGGAGGTTGAGGTTCTGGTTCTGGCTTCAAGCTCTTAGAGACGAGTGTTTGTTGTATGAAGCTATCACTGCATATAGGATCTGGCGTTGATGAGGCTTTCGGTTTGTTGGGAGAGAGAGAGTCATTGTTATTGATGATGAGTGGCTCAGGAGGTCTTCCTTTGAGCTGAGAACACTTGTAAGGTAACAGCACCCAGTGGGTTGCAGGTCCAGATTTACCAACGGGGACAACTTTCATTTGACAGAGTTTTGGAAAAGATTTGACGAAGTCACTGAGTTTGGGGAAACCAAGAGAGGCGTGATCGAGATCCATGCCAAAAATAGCACGGAAATCAGCTTTGAGTGATGAGAGGGGATATCCAGTTCTTCCAAAGCTTTTTGATGAATTTCGGAGGTAGCGAGGAAGCCACTTTTCAAACTTTTTGAGCCACGGTGGGACGGAAGTGCCCTGGAAACTGGTTTCTTTATCATCTGCTTTTGTTGGTGGAACTGCACTATGTAACTGCGCAAGTTCTGTTTCTTTGCTAACTGCATTTCACATGTGAGAAGAAAATCAAAATCTTTTCACAGTTGTTTATGTGAGAAGAAAATCATAATGTTCTCGTAGGTCGTTTTCTCTTATGATTGTGTCCATATTGAAGTACAAATACTTACAGCAACTGATATTTGTTTGGTTAAGGAGGAACCGTATATCTTGTGACTGTGTTAGCTCTATTGGTCTCTGTTTTCTGCACAAGATGTATGAAACATGTAGACCATCATCAGATTAAGGTGATCACAAGAGGAAACCATAGCGATGAGTTTGGTAAAACAAATGGTTCGAGTATCGCCTCACCTTAGATTATGAATTTCTGTACTTGCTCCACATTGAAGAAGCAGCTCAACGCAGTCAAGATGGTTATTCTTCACTGCAAAGAATAGTGGTGTCTCTTTGATTACTGTCTTGGCGTGAACCAACTCAGGGTTGACCGCTAGTAGAATCTGTAGGCTCAAATTCATCGGAAGTGTCATTATCTTGTTTCAGCTTCAGATGGGAAACGCAAGCAAGAAAGATAAGGAAACTATACCTCAAGTGCAGATAAATTTCCAATTGCAGCAGCAAAGTGTGCTGCAGATAAACCCAACTTGTTCTTTTGGGTAATTCGTGCACCGTGAGCAATAAGTAGGTTCATGATTCTGGATACACAAATGTACTATCAAGTTGGGAAGAAGTCATCATGCGACCTTATTCATTAAGGTAATAGGGAGAAATCATACCTGGTTTGCTGCTTATGTGGTACAGACGATCCCTTTAGGCTGCATTGAAGAAGAGTATTCCCTTCTGCATCTGTTTCATTAACGTCGATGTTGGTGTTTACAAGCAGTTCAAGAACAGCTTCATCTCCAGCCTACAGAAGTAATGGTGGCAGATTACAGCATTAGAACCCTCAATAATTCGCTTGTGTAGTTCTCATAATAATGCTAATGACGTAAGAACTCTAACCTGTACGATGGTCATAAGCGTTGAGGTTTGCTTATCCACAAATTCACTAAAAACCGCAGCACCAAAGAGCTGAAGGAGCTCAATCTCTCGAAGCAAAAGCATTCTTTTCTGGTTGCATACACTTTGCATCGAGCTGTTACTGCGCAGTGCTTCTTGAATAGCAGACTCATACATTGTTGTTTTAGGCTTTGGCATAAAATCATCATCATCCTGTAATGCTACAGTTGCCTCTCTGATCCTGTCAGTTGCTACTATCAGTAATGCAGTCAAAGGAACTATTGCACCTGCCCTGGCAAATGTACATGCCACTGTTTCCAAGTCCTTTGTCTTTTTAGCAAGTAGTTTCACCACAGTCATGTCCTGCATATATAAAAGACAATTTTTCATGGCAAGCTTGCACAAAGTCTCTTAATTTCTTTCTACATCTATCTAAATAGTTCCCTTGCATTCCATAAACAACATAGCTTCCTCAAGCAAGCCAAATTACAGGAGAAGGTAACTAGTGTTTAACCTTATCACCAAGCTGAAGTATCAAGTCTCCAATAGAGTCACCATTTGGATTCCAGGTCACACGAAGGCTGCAAAATTGATACGTGGATACATACTTAATATAGACAATAGATAAAAGATACTACACAAGAGGTAAAAGATCAGACGCAGTATCATGAGTAGATTAAGACGCAAAAGAAAAGAAGAGGTTTCCAGATTTTCCAGATTAAGGTAGAGCTACACACATAATCAAGCTTTATGATTTAGGAGGCAATAAAGCAAAATTCCCTAATTTATCAAAAGTTGCGATGATTAGTCAATGCTTACTCTACCTGCCATTGCAGAGAGAGAGCTCCAGAGGAACCAAAGCGCGTCCGTCTTTGCTTTTGATATCTGTACGAGCGCGACGTTTAAGCAGCATCTCAACACACCGTGGCGCGTTAGCCTCAGCCGCCGTGTGCAGCGGCGAGAGCCCCGAATCAGCATCAACATCGTTGATATACGGAACCGATCCAACATCTCCGTTGATGATGGAAGAAGCGCAGTTGATAGAATCGTAACCGCAACAAACGTTGAGAAGCTTTAAAGCCTCGAATCTCCCGGACTCTAATTCTTCTCCGTTGAAGAGGCGTTTTGCGTGGGAAACAAATTCAGATTTATCGTCTTTAAGAACGGAATCCAAAAAGGCAAAGCTCTCTTTTTCCTCGGCGGCGTCGAAAGAACCGTCAGGTGATATTTTTCCGGCGGAGTAGTGATTGTTGGGGATTTTACCCCAGGAGTCAAAGATCTCACCGAAATCGAAATTCAGATGTGCCTGCAAATCAGAAAAATGAAAGAAACGGAAGATTAAACTCTAGCTCCACTTTTTCTCCGGCGAAGGACGAAGAACAAGTTTCGATCACGGATTTTTCACAAAAAGTTCAGAAGCAGAGCTCAAACATCTTCGCATAAGAAAAGGAGAAGAAGAAAACAAAAAAAAAGGCTCGAAGTTTGAGACTATTGCACCAGTTCCATCTCCAAACCCTAGCTTCCGATTTCTTCCTCCAAAACGAAATCTCCGAACAAAAAACGCCAAATTCTTCCCGAATCCAGAAATGGAGTACGAAATAAAGTAAAAAAATCGTAGATATCTTCGTAAAAAGCTTCAAAACTGCTCAAGAGATTCTGATCGGAGAAAAGCAAAAAGAGAGCATTCTGACGAACTGACTTGTTTCTGATGACAGAGAAGAAAGGGAAGACAAAACGGAGAGGGAAAATGTTGCGATCGTTACAACATTTATAGACGTGACGTGGGTTTTAGCAGTAGAGCAGCAGTGTTATTATTCTCCTGAAAATGACACTATTACCCTCTTTCCGTACACAATGGACCAATTATAGTCTAAGAGAAGAAGGGTAAATCTGGTAAGAAAACTTTTCCACCTTTTTCTCTGCAGAGTAGGCAAATCGCCCTATTTTCAAAGCATTTTCCAATTTCGTACTCTTTTGTTTAGAAATCATTGTGGCATAACCTCGTAAATATAACAAGTAGCATTTATTTACTTACAACAAAAAAAGTAAGCAAAAATAATAAAACCCTTTGATTTCCAAACGCCGGATCAAGCGTTTGCGTTTCAGAATTTTACAACATTAGCATAGAGATTAAACAATAGGGTTAATTACTAGAATAATCTTACTAAATGGACTAATTACTAGAATAATCTTCACAAAATCTTAAATACTAAAAAAAGATTTATAAGACATAAAAAACCAGGGTTATGTTTTGTTATTACAAAAATACTATTTTTGATTTAAAAAAAAAAAATTCAAAAAACAAAAACACGAGCACGACTCTCTGTTTCCCAGAAATCTTCTTCTCCGGCTCTTCGCGACAGCGGCGATTGTTGGCGACAGCGGCGATTTCGGAGAGAACGACGAGAACGACGGCGGTTTAACGGTAAGTTTCCGACGAAAACGACGGTGAAGTTCGTCTATGGTTTATTTAGTATCTTTTTCTGATTTCGAACGACGGTGACATTGTGTTTCTTCGGCGATTTTAGGGTTTCCCTAGTTATTCACCGTCCAAGGTCCGTTTGAGGGCAAAACAGAGATTTCGCAACAAGTCTACCACCTACCACACACAAGTCTACATCTACCACAAACAAGTCTACCATGCCGAATCTAAACAAGTCTACACCTACCACAAACAAGTCTACCATGCCGCTTATTTTTTAAATCTACCATACGCTTATCCGAATCTAAACAAGTCTATCGTCATTCAATATTAAGAAACAAGTCTATCGTAACTCAATATAGCCAAACAAATCTACCATCATTATCGTAGATTTACCAAAGATTAGTAGATTTGTTGTAGTAAAGACCTGAAAACATTGAATAAATCTACCAAGGAAAGTAACAAATCTACTATATAATATTAATCTACCGCCACTATAAATAAGTCTATCATCGCTAACAATCAATAAGTCTACCGATCAACAAATATAAATCTACCAAAGAGAGTAATAAGTCTACTACATCATATAAATCTACCGCCACTATAAACAAGTCTACCATCACGACGATCAATAAGTCTACCGTTCACAAAACTAAGTCTACTTTTCACAAAATTAAATCTACCATACCCGAATTTAAATCTACCATGAAGGCATTTAAATCTACCACGAGTAATTCATCTACCATCACATAGAAATAAATATACCACTCAACAATAAGTATACCGAGATAAATCTACCATTCGACAAATAAGTCTACCATTCAAAAACAAATCTACCATTGATGGCAATAACTCTACCACTCCAAAACATCTCTATCACTACCTAAAAATAAGTCTACCGAGATAAATCTACCACTCAACAATAAGTCTACTATTCAAAAACAAATCTACCGACCACTAAATAAATCTACCAACCACTAAATAAATCTACCATCACGTAACCGGTAGACTTATTCGCTTTTGGCGGAAAACTCATTAATGACAGTTTCAGAAATACGTTTTTTGTTATCAAATGAAATAAGGGTAAAACAGATTTTAAAAATCTTTCAAGATTATATGAGTAATTATGAAAGATCAACATCAAAATTGTAAAAAAAAACTATTTATTAAAATTATTTTAGTAAATTTCCCTAAACAATATTACTATATAGTGGCACAAACACATCATTCTGGTTCCGCCTAACCAACTCGATAAAACAAAGCAAACGATTGTGGAATTTACTCCTCGACTCGAATAGTTGTGCCTAGAAAAACGTTTATATTTGGTAACTTTTGTAAATGGTAACATCATCACCTATGAGTAGGCCCGACTTTGAGGTAGGCCAGAGAGATGTGGATCATGGACCCATAATCAGTTCCAGTAAAATTCTGAAGGAAAATAATTTTTATTAAGATTGACGGAGCCCATTTTTGCCATGGGTCCAAATCTTGATTGAGACGGGCTTGCTTATGAGACTAGATGTAATGAAGCGGTTCATTAGGATGGTGAGCTGGAGGAGAGAAGGCGTCTACGAAGAACAGAAAACCAAACAGAAGATTCATGAATTAAAGTGAACACTTAATCTTTTTTTTTTTTTTGGTTATGTTTCCTTTCAACGTGCAAATGAGTAAGATTGATTTACCTTGTTTTAATGAACTAAAATTACACATTCCATTTTTCATGTGTTTGTAGGAATTAACTTTCGTAGGGTAATGACACTTTTCTCATCTATGTTCTTTCAAGAAATTATGAGTAAATAAATCTATTATCAGAAACTAGATGATCAAACTAGTTAAAGTGATAAACACAACAATATATTAAAACCTAGAAGATAAATCATGATTCTAGATTGAGCAATTTATGACCTTTTGAAACCCCAAAATCCGACTTAGAGACTATTCATATACGATTGCAGAGAAATATAATGAGATAATAAATTGCATAGTAATATTAAAAAATAATAATTGAAGATCAAAAATCTGTTTAGAGCTAAAAAGTTAAGGATTTTACTTTTTAAAATTTTTTGATCTTAAAGAATGTTGATTTGCCTTCGCTTGACAATCTAAAAATAGGCACTGGAGCTCTCCCATCTCCCGTGAGATGTAACTCAACTCTAGAGCATATAAGAGGCAAATCTAATCTAGACTTCAAGTTGTATTTAGATCTGCCTGAAACGTTTAAGATGGTGTGCATGATGTTATCGAAAAAGTTTTTCTCAATGTGCATGACATCAAGATTGTGGTGCAATTGATGATCCTTCCAGTACGGTAGATCCCAGAAAATGCTCTTCTTATGCCAATTATGTTCGACAAGGTATCCATCTGGGAGATTGGTCGGGATATTAAGCTAGTTACCATCACGTTTTGCTGTGTCCTGAGCTCCCCAATAATCAAGTTGACCTTCAATTTGCTCTCCTGAAAGATATGGAGGTGGGGGGATACGTACACGTTTACCCTTTATGAATAGTCTCCTGTCCCCCCGGTACGGATGGTTCATAGGGAGAAACCTCCGGTGACAATCAAACCAACAAGAGTTTCTACCATTTTTAAGTTGGAAGGCATCTGTTTCATTTTGGCAATACGGACATGATAACCTACCATGTGTTGTCCAACCAGATAACATTCCGTACGCTGGAAAATCGCTTATCGTCCACATAAGCACAACTCGCATGGTAAAATTCTTTTTCCTAGAGTAATCAAAAGTACGAACCCCATGAGACCACAACAAGTTCAACTCGTGAATTTTCATATCAATAGATCTTCTTGGATGCTTCGGACCATGGACTAATATACTCAAAAACAGAAATTCCCTCTGCATGCACATATCAGGCGGAAGGTTATAAGGTGTCAATATAACTGGCCACAAAGAATATTGCCTGCCAGACATACCGAACGGACTAAAACCATCTGTACATAGGCCAAGACAAACATTGCGCTTCTCTTTAGCAAAATTAGAGTGTACCGATTTGAAGTGTTTCCAAGCTTTTGCATCAGAAGGATGATGAACTTCTCCTTCAATAGTTGAATGTTCCGCATGCCACCTCATTGATGCAGTTGTTCGTTCCGAATGGTATAACCTTTGTAACCTATCTGTTATGGGCATGTACCACATTCTCTGGTATAACACTTTACTTCTACCAGCTCCTTGGGGCTTAAATCTTGGTTTGTGGCAAAATCGACATTCCTGTAAATCTTCATCATCTTTCCAAAATATCATGCAATTGTCAATGCAAACATCTATCATCTACGAGGGCAATCATAAACTAGAGACTAGTTTTTGTATGTCGTAGTATGACTCAACAGCTTGATTACCCTCTGGCAAATATTCTTTTAGAAGAGCTGCCCAATCATCCATGCAACTCTCAGATTGATTATGATCAGACTTTATTGTCATCATCCTAGATGCCAATGATAATTTAGACAGACCTTCTCTACAACCTTCATAGATTGGTTGGTTTGCAGAATCAAGGATATCATAAAAATTTGTAGCATCTACATTGGGTTCCTCAGCAACATTAGGAGTAGACATAACTCTAGGAAATGCATCCGTTACCATTTCTTCGAACCTATTATGCTCTAACCCGACATCATGATCATTTTCTATAACAAATTGATGCTGATCATATTGCTCATTCGAATAACCCTGATCCATAGGTTGGTAACTAGTACTACCCGAAGTTTCATCTTCATATCCCTCTCCATGATAAAACCAAACATAATACTCAGGTGTAAACCCTCTATTAAATAAATACATACCAACTGTAACATCCCGGTTTTAGGAACTATGTGATGCATGTGGAGAGGCTTAAGAGAATTGATTTGGCTACCTATATCACCAAAGTGCACTTATCTTTTCCGTCACACATCCAGAGAGAACTCCAGAGTTAAGCGTGCTTGGGCTTGAGCAACTTAAGGATGGGTGACCTACTGGGTAGTAATTTTTAGTACCGTGTGAGTGAGGACAAAACACGGGGAAAGATCACGTGGTGATTTGCAGGGTCAGTAAACAAGTCTTTCGAGCCTCCCGGACTAACGTACGGACCGTCAGACAGGAGTGGGCCCACGGGCCGAGAGTGGGCGTGGGGCCTATTGGGAGATGAGGATTTCTCCTGAGGGGATGAGAATTTCCCCTGTATGTTATTGAGAGATGAGGATTTCTTTCGAGGGGATGAAGATTTTCCCTGCATACCGATAGCTCGACGGCGGTCAGGGCGTTTCAATTTGGTATCAGAGCCCTTATGGTTCTAGGGCGGGTGATTGATTAATTGATTTTGTGATAATTGATTGATTGCTGTGTGGGTTTGGGAACATAGATTATCTCTTTCGAGCCCTCAATGAGATTCCACGGTATGTGTTTGTTTGATTTTCTGTTGTTCTAGTACTTAGTAATCTACTGGTGAGTGCAGAGTGATGGTTAGAGGTGCTAGAGGCAGAGGTCGTGGGGGTCGGGGAGGTCGAGGTGGTCGTGGTGGGCGCGGGCGAGGACTTGGGAGTGAGTCAGACGCCGTGAGTGTGGCCCAGGAGACCACGCAGGAGTAGGTGGCGGACTCGCAGGCGTTTCAGGAGGGGTTTGTGGGTGTGACTGCTACGAGTGCCAGTGTGAGGGCTGGTGGGGCCAGTGTGGGTCCCGAGGTAGCTGGTGGTGCGGGGGGCCCGGGTGGGGGTGCTCCCGTAGGTGTGGCCCAAGACCGAGATGATTGTTTGGCGAGTTTGCTGCAGTTGATTCTGGAGCGGTTACCAGGTGGGGTACCGGCTCCGGGAGTTCAGCCAGGTGGGGCTGGTGTACGGCCAGGAGTGGCTGGTGTGAAGCCAGTGGTGGCTGGGGTTCAGTCGGTAGTGGCTGGTGTGCAGCCGGGTGTGGCGGTTGTAGAGGAGGTTCCATCCTACCTGAGGATGATGGAGCAGATGCAGAGGATTGGCACCGGATTTTTCTCGGGTAGTGCCAAGCCTGAGGATGCTGATGAGTGGCGGCAGAGGTTGGAGCGAAACTTTCGCTCTATCAGGTGTCCTAAAGGATACAGAGTTGATCTGGCGGTTCATTATCTGGATGGTGATGCGCATCTCTGGTGGAGAGGTGTTGGGGCCATAAGGGTACAGGCCGAGATGGTCTGGGAGGATTTCTTAGCTGAGTTCAATTCCAAGTATTTCCCGCAGGAGGCGGTGGACCGGATGGAGTCGAGGTTTTTGAACTTGGCTTAGGGAGATCGGACTGTGAGGGAGTTCGATTTGGAGTTCAGTCGACTCTTAGTACATGCTGGTAGGGGCATGGAGGGCGAGCAGGCCCAGGTGAGGAGGTTCCTAGGGGGACTTCGAGCTGACTTGAGGTCTCGATGTAGAGCGAGTAAGTTTGCCACGAAGGTAGAGCTACTTGAGACGGCTGCGTCGATTAAGGAGGATCTGAGGGATCATGTTGTGGTGGGCAGCCAAATCGTTCAGACAAAGAAGCTGCTGCAGCAGTCGGTTATGAGCAAGGGCAGTGAGCCTGCGCAAGGACAGAAGAGGAAGTGAGATGATACTTCGGGATCGAGTTAGAGTGGCCAGGGATGCTTCGGGTGTGGGAGCATGTTCCACAAATTGGTGAGCTGTCCTAGGAAGGACGAGGCTCGAGATACTCGGTTCTGTTATAACTGTGGTGAGTCGGGACACATCAGGCCGAAATCTCCTAAGCTGCGGCAAACGACGGGTGGAGGAGGAGATTTGGGAACCAGAGGCTAAGATGAAAGCAAGGTTCAGGAGATGGTCCGAGGAGTGGGCCCAGGATTAAGCTTGTTTTCATGGTTTCCAGTTTCAGAGTTTAGCATGTTGCTATGTGGTTTTTGGAATTATGTATTTCGTTTGAGGATTAACGATTATTACATTTGAGATTTAATAAAATGAGTATTTCTTATGGATTGAAATTTATAAATGTGTATTCTTATGGTTGGAGATTTATAGGATGAGGATTTCCTATGGTTGGTCTTGTGTTATCATGAGTATGCATGTTGGGGGTTGTAAATTGAGGTTTTATGAGGATTTAAAACTGGTCTATTTCTAAGGGTCTGAGAATAGAGGTTTTATGAAGATTTAAAACTTGTCTATTTTGTGAGACCGTAGTGAAACACCCTGGTGATTGGGTTGTTTAGAGATGACCTGAGGATTGGTCATGGATGAGATGATATTCCGGGATAATGGAGTGTCATGTTAGAGTTTACCTGAGTATTGGTAATGGATGTGATGATATTCCGAGTATTGGGATGTCAGGTTGAGACCAAATGAGGTAGTTCTAGTCAGAGATGCTATAGGCGTTAAGAATTGATTTCTCTAGGGAATGAGGATTTTCTCGAATAACTCATTTGGAGATGAGGATTTCTCCAAGAGGGATGAGGATTTCCCTTAGTAATAGGAGATGAGGATTTCTCCAGGAGGGATGAGGATTTCCCTGAGTGTTACTGAGGGATGAGGATTTCCCTTAGTAATACTGAGAGAGAAGTATTTTCTCGATGGGATGAGGATTTCCCTGTGGTGGTTACTAGGGGATGAGGATTTCCCTTAGTAATACTACGAGATGAGTACTTCTCTAGAGGGGATGAGGATTTCCCCTGTATACCGCTAGCTCGACGGACTGTGTGTTCTGAGAGTGTCAGTGGTATAGTGCACCGATAGCTCAAAGGATGTGTTCCTGAGAGTGTGAGTGGTGTGGTTATGTGATATGAGTTCTGAGTTGAGAGTAATCAATGTCTGAAACGTGGCTATGTGCATAGGACTAGATGTAGACCTCAGAGATCGGGAGAGGGTCTCAGATGTTGCTGGCCGGGGTGGTCAGGGGTGTTGACCATAGTGTGATGGTGTGGAGTGATTCGAGGGTGGATCTTTAGTGGTGCTGACCGGATTGGTTAGGATTGCAGCCATGGCGAGACGGGGCAATGTGGCTAGTATGAGACTAGCGAAGCTCGGGGATCAGGTGAGATCACGAGTAGTGCTGACCGGGTTGGGTCAGGAGGGTGTGGTGGATATTGAGTCTAGGGTTTTGCTTACATTTAGAACTTGGTTCGGACAACTTTGGTAGCATGTGTAGCGACGTTGGTCGTACATGTTCTTGTTTGATTGTTGTGCGATCATTTCGTTTAATTTAGGGTCAACGGTTGGTTGTGCATGTTCTTGTTTGATTGTTTGGCGATCAATCGGGCAGCCCTAATCCGGACCAGGGGCGTTGCATCATTGGTGTTTCCGAGAGAATCTGAACGGTTTTTAGGCGGGGGTATTAACCTTAGTGAGACGGAGTTGCATGATTCGAGGTCGAATCCGTGTTAGTGGGGGAGAATTGTAACGCCCGTGAACCAAATGGGGATTTTTGGTTGGGAGTGGCGGTCGACACAGGTGTGTATGTCGATCGACACGTGAGTTTTGGACTTGTGAGAAGTCGGGTTGGGCGTTATGTCGATCGACACAGGGGTTGTGTGTCGATCGACACGAGTTAAAATCAGACCGACGGTTTTGGTTTTTGATTGCTGGTTTGGGGAGCGGTTTAGGGGACACCCTAGGGTTTGTATAAAAGGTTGGTGCAGTCGCGTTTGTCCTCTTTTTGGCCGAAAACTCAGAGAGAAAGAGGGTTTGAGAGAGAGTCTTTTGATCAAAGGAGTTGTGTGAGGTTTTGTGAGTGAGAACAGCTTCTGTTCGGAAGTTTGAGAGGGCAAACGGCTGTGCTATTCAAGGCGGATTGGGGTGAAACTTGGTGGGTAAGTTCTCCGATCTCTGCTCTTGATATAAGAAAAAACGGTTCGTCATTTCGTTGATTATTCATCGAGTTATGGCTGTTTGAACTCGTTGGGTCTGTGCAGATTGTTGTCTGCGATCAGTCGGCTTCGGGGTTGATTCCGATCGAACCAGAAGAATTCTGGAGGCGATCCGCATATCGACGCGTAGCTGTGTCTGTCTAGTTTCCAGAACAGTCATCCGTTTTGGTTTTGGACCAGTGGTTCGTCGTGTACAAGTCTTTTTGTAACCGTTGGTCCCATTCTCATTTTGATTCTTCGAGGTGAGTGCGTGATCGTGGGTTTGTGTGGGCATAGGGATTGATGGAATGCGTTTGCTTGGTGTTTCGTGTGTTGTGGTTGGAATTGTGTAGGTGACTCGATGAATCGCGACAGATTCGAGCCACGAGAGGATAGGCTCGTTTCTGGGTTGCCGTGTCGATCGACACGGGCAGAGTCATATCGATCGACACCAGGGTGGTGTGTCGATCGACACAGGGTCTTCGTACTTGTTCATATTGGTTGTTCTTGTTGTTTGCTTGTGTGCTCATCCTGGTATTGTATTGATTGTTATGTCTATACTTAAATAACCCATAGACGGGATGACCGCGTCGCTGAGTATTTGTGATAATACTCACGCAACTCTTTTTGCCATGTGTTGCAGGTAAAGAGAAAATGTGATCGTAGAATCATGGCCAGGAAGGAAAGATGATCTAGGGTCTCATATGACTGTGTGCTGTTGTAGAATTGCTAGGTTGCTGGTGAATTCTGAGTTGTAGTTAATTGGTTTATTGGTTATTGGTTATTGTTTGGATTGTTGAATTGAACCGGTTAGAATTCAATTAAGTATGAGATTAGTTGAATTGGTTTTATTTGGTTATTGACTGGTTTGTTACTATTTAGTTAATTGTTCCGCGTTGCTTGTTGTATTGACCCAATTGAGGATTATTATCTGTGATGATAATAATCTGAAGGAAATTTTTTTAAAAAAATTGGGTCGGGTCGTTTCAAAGTGGTATATAGCGAACCCTCACGAGTGTGTGAGTCACACTGTCGGGGGTAACGATCCTGGCACGCAACGAGGACGTTGCGATCAATTAGTGGAGGTGATTGTAACATCCCAGTTTCAGGAACTATGTGATGCATGCGGAGAGGATTAAGAGAATTGATTTGGCTACCTATATCACCAAAGTGCACTTATCTTTTCCGTCACACATCCAGAAAGAACTCCAGAGTTAAGCGTGCTTGGGCTGGAGCAATTTAAAGATGGGTGACCTACTGTGGGAAGTAATTTCCAGTACCGTGTGAGTGAGGACAAAACACGGGGAAAGATCACGTGGTGATTTGCAGGGTCAGTAAATAAGTCTTTCGAGCCTCCCGGACTAGCGTACCGACCGTCGGACAGGAGTGGGCCCACGGGCCGAGAGTGGACGTGGGGCCTATTGGGAGATGAGGATTTCTCTTGAGGGGATGAGGATTTCCCCTGTATGTTATTGAGAGATGAGAATTTCTCTCGAGGGGATGAGGATTTCCCCTGCATACCGATAGTTCGATGGCGGTCGGGGCGTTACACCAACTGTATCAATTGTCTGCGGCCTCGAATTTTTGCACTTCCGACACGGACACACCATGAAACTGGTCCGTTGAATTGTAGGCACACTACTCGCTTGAGCCATGAAAATTTCAAGGCCATTGAGGAACTCTTGTGAAAGCCCTCCATTTTTATCTTTACGTCGATACATCCAGCGCCTGAATTCGTATATATCGCCCATTTTTTTTCTTCTAAATTTAGTATATATATATTTTTTAAAAACTTTTTATTTATTTTTGGATGACTTCTTCGTCTGAGGATGGTCGGGTATATATAGGAGATTGTAGTAGCGGTTTAGCATCGAATAATTAGCATCGGATTATCATCAAATATAGTTGCGTCGAATTTGCATCGAATTAGCGTTGTTTTTGCGATGAACAAAAACGTCGCTAAATAGGTAGGTGAACCCGTTTTTAATGTGTCACCTACCTACAAAATTCGATGCAATATTTGACGCTAATTCGATGGTATATGTTCGACGCTAAATCGACGCAACTTTAGCGTCGATTTAGCATCGATATCAGACAACAGACGGAACTTCGACGCTATATAGCGTCGATTTAGCGTCGAATTATTTCGTCTCTAAATAGCGTTGAAATAGCGTCGAAATGTCCAAGCGACACAATTACGACGCAAATTCGACGCTATATTAGCGTCGGAAAAATTTTGATGCTAAAACAATACTTTCTTGTAGTGTCTTGTTGACGCATTTCAGGCTTGCTTTGGATCTGCTATCTATCTTTCGCGATGATTTATATGTTCTAAGTTTTATTGCGTTTAATTTATGTTATGGAAATTTAAGAGGATGGTTAATTCCCTCCTTTTGTATGCGACAAATTTAAATTAATGAGGAATGTGTTGAAAAAAAAGAGTTTATTGGTTATATTATGGAATCACTTATAAAATCCAATACCAGAAATGCAACATTAGACACACTCTCGTATGAGTAGATAACCTAACATTGAACACAATATTTTCCAATCAACTGGTTTATGTGACTAGTTGAGACAAACTGCAGATTCATATGAATACATGATTAAGATCGAGAAGCTAGATGACAAGTTACCCCGACAATATTATGCGTAAAGAAGAGGTGTATTTGCAAAACAATCATGCGGTACGTCCTCTTGTCATTGCACTTATCACCATCATATATGCCCATGCGTTTGTATAAAGACACCAACATCCATATTTGTAATCATCAATTATTGTATATGTGGATGATTTAAACATAATCAAGATTCAAAGAAAATACCAAAAAAAGTAAACTACTTTAAAATAGAATTTGAGATGAAAGATGTCAGACAAACAAAGGATTTACAAACTAATCATTATATATCCAAAGTTTATTTTTGTACATCGGTCCAGTTATACTAAGAGAATGTTGAAACGGTTCCACATGCAAATTTTCTTAGTTCTTCGATGGTCATTTAGATTAGTTTATGTTGAAAAAATCATATCCAACCGGAATTAGTGAAGAGATACCAAGTACATAAATATAATATTTAAGTGCAATAAAGATTTGTATGTATCTTCACTATTGGTACTCGATATAGTATGTCATTTGTTCTTGGTTTCTCTGATGCATCTCTTCTTTCACTTTAGGTTTTATTTAGTGTAGATTGAGTCTTAGAGTCCTACACTTCATTTTTTGAATTTGCATTCATATTTGGAGTCTTATAGGCACAATTGGATAGTAGAATCAAAAAAGAACCAAAGAAAAAAAAAGAAAAACCAAAAAAAAAGACGAAGAATCGAAGAATGGACTAAGGACGTATGGACCAACCAAACCCTCTACAACAGGTCAGATTGATTGGTCGGTCTCGATCCACACAGGAATTCTTAGTCACGCTGGACTGGCCGACCCTCCCCCATTCGGTCAGATTGCCTGGTCGGTTCCGGAGGCCATTTAAGAACAAAAATAGGTTTGACCTAGGTTGTTGTCCTGGGTTAACCCAAATACATATATTTTTTTTCTATAAATAGATGTAAGCACATTAAAACCCTAAGCTTCGAGACGATTCAACCCATAAAGTTTAAATTTTTTTTCTTTCGGGTTATTATTATCATAAATAATAATCCTCTACGGGTCAACACAATACGCGGAAAACAATACAACAATTAATGAACAATACCATTCAATAAATCCGATACTTTATTGAACTAAACCAACCAATTCAATTCAACAATACCAAATCCACTAACCAATTCAACAACAATTCCAGAATTTATTGAATTCGAATCAATCGAGACGCTAGATCATCTCCTCTTCCTGGCCATGATTCCACGATCACACCTTGTTTTTACCTGCATCACATGGTTATAAGAGAAGCGTGAGTATTATCACAAATACTCAGTGAGACGGTCATCCCATCTACAAGGCTATACACACATGCATAAGAAATTGATATAATACCAGGGTGAACAATCAACAACGCAAAGCACGAACAATCAACACAAGTTTGCCCAAAACAGGCATGCGTCGATCGACACAACCACCATGTGTCGATCGATGCAACCAGTGTGTCGATCAACACACAACCCCGATGTTGATCGATGCACTGCCTCGTGTGTCGATCGACGCAATATCACAGATCCCAGGATCGAACCTATCCTCTCATGGTTCAATCCTGGATCGAATCACATCGATCCCTGCACACAAATCCACTCAAAACAACACGAAATCCAACCAAATAACAACAATCAAACGCATCTTATCAATCCCTTTACCCAGATAAGCCATGGTCACGCACTCACCTCGATTCTGGAAGGAAAAAGGATGAGAAAACACGAAAAATGCGATGAACACGGATCTCCAACACTCTCCTAGATCCTCCCAAATCCTGAAATCAAGCCTTTAGGATCAATAACTCAAAGGAAATCAACGGTAATCCCTTTATCTCTCTCAATCCTCTGAAATCTCCCAACTCTCTGATTTCTCTATGATTTTTGATTAAATACGGCCAAAATCGCGTCTGTTCCTTTTTATAACACAACCCTAGGGTTTCTTAAACCAACCGCCAAACCGAACAAATGAAATCAAACCAACCCGGTCTAATTTCAACTTGTGTGGATCGACTCACAACCACTGTGTCGATCGACGCAACACCCAACATCACGATTTCTCACAAGTCATAACACCAGTGTCGATCGACACACAGTCCAAAAATCACATTTTTGGTTCACGGGCGTTACAATTCTCCCCTACTAACACGGATTCGACCTCGAATCACGCGACACCATCTCCCTACGGTCAACGCACCGATATCAACACTCCTGGCCCTATCCAGCCAGCACCACCTGAGGTCATCATCCGAAACCACCCCCACTAGGGTGTTTCCACTAGAGTCCCTGGAAAAGACAAGTCCCAACTCACATAAGACCTCTGTTTCCAGACTCCACCTAGGAAATAGACGGGTTCTAACTCACATAAAACTTCTATTTCCCAGCGCCATCTAGGGAATAGACAAGTCCTAACTCACATAGAACTTCCATTCCTAGATACTCATCCCTGCCAAATGGGCAAGCTCTAACCCACATAGAACCTCCATTTCTAGCTTCACATGACCCCACCAGTCATCATAACACATGATCCCACCAGTCATCATAACACATGACCCCACCGGTCATCACAACACATGACCCCATTGGTCATCACAACACATGACTCCACTGGTCATACTATAAGAACTAGCATCTTATAAACACATTAATAAGAAAACCCATCTTATTAATCTCAAAAATGTATAATCGTTACAACACCAAACGAAATACATAAACAACACATAGCCACATGTTATTACAGAAAACTAAAAACCAGAAAGACAACTCAAGCCTCAGCTTGCTTCTCGAACCACTTCGAGAAATTTGCCTTTATCCTCGCTTTTGGTTCCCAAGTCTCCTACTCAATACCGTCACAGTCCCACACGACTCTTACCAACGGTATCCTCTTCCGGTGCAGAACCTTGACCCTCCTCTCGAGAATTCTCATAGGTCTCACCTCCAACGTCTTGTTGGGTTAAAGATCCTCCGAAATCTTAGCCAACACCTCCTCAGACTCATGTAGACACTTCCGCAGCATCGAAACATGGAAGACCTTATGAAAAGCCTTCATACTCTGAGGTAACTCCAACCGATAAGCTACTGATCCAACCCATTCCACAACTTTGAACGAACCCATAAACCTCGGACTTAGCTTATTCTCAGAAATGGATCTGTTAGGACCCCTCAACATCGCTGCCTTGAGATACACCAGATCTCCCAGCTCAAACTCCAGCTCTTTCCTTCTCTTATCGGCATAACTCTTCTGCCGATTCTGAGCCTCTCTCATGTTCAGCCTCAAAACACGGATTTTCTCCGTCGTCTCCTGAACAAAATTCGCATCAAACATGCTCTTCTCCCCCACTTGAGTCCAATATAATGGTGTACGACATGACCTCCAATACAGAGCCTCATATGGAGCTATTCCGATACTCGCCTGGTAGCTATTGTTGTACGCAAAATCTACCATGTTCAGGTGATCCGCCCAATGGCCACCATAATCCAGCACACACATCCTCAGCAAGTCCTCGAGTGTCTGAATTGTCCTCTCAGACTTCCCATCCGTCTGAGGATGATAAGCCGTGCTCATATGCACCTTAGTGCCCATCTCAGCCTGGAATGCCCTCCAGAATTCTGAGGTAAACCTCGGATCCCTGTCTGACACAATACTCGCTGGCACCCCGTGCAACTTCACTATCTCCCGCACATACTTCTTAGCCAACACTTCTGCTCTGTCGGTCTTTTTGATGGCAACAAAATGTGCTGACTTAGTCAGACAATCCACAATCACCCAAATCGCATCATAGGTCCCCGACATTGGCAACCCCGTCACAAAGTCCATGGTAATCATGTCCCACTTCTACTTTGGAATAGGCAAACTTTGCAATAAACCACTCAGAGCCTAATGTTCAGCCTTCACTAACTGGCATATGTTGCACGCTGCAACCAATTAGCGATATTTCTCTTCATTCCGACCCAGTGATATTACCGGTTTAGATCACAATACATCTTAATCGCTCTCGGATGAATCGACAACATGCTTGCATGTGCCTCTCTCAGGATCTACTGCCTCAGATCCTCATCCTTGGATACAAAAAACTCGCCCGTTCATAAGTATCGTCCCATTCACCGAGACCAGATACTCTGAACCTGCCAACTTAGAAGCATCAATCAAACCCTGATTTTTCTCCTGAGCTACTCGAATCCTGCTCAGCAAATCCGCCTGGTTAGCTGCCTCTAACTCCAACGACTCCTGTGAGATCACACATAATTTCAACGTACTAATCTCGCTCACCAAAGCCTCCATATCCCGCTCCTGATTCAAAACAACCCTTTTCTTACTCAACGCATCTGCAACTAGATTAGTCTTACCTGGATGGTACCCAATCTCTAGATCATAATCTGCTACCAACTCCATCCAGCGCCTTTGTCTCTGGTTCAGCTCCGGCTGAGTGAAGAAATACTTCAGACTCTTATGGTCTGTGAACACCTGCACCTTTCCACCATAAAGATAAGATCTCCAAATCTTTAGAGCAAAAATCACCGCCGCCAACTTCAAATCGTGGGTAGGATAGTTGCACTCATGCTTCCTCAACTGTCTCGAAGCATATGCAATTACCTTCCCTGTTGCATGAGCACACAACCTAGACCAACTCCTGAAACATTCGTATACACCACGTAAGGCTCGCCCGTATCTGGCAACACCAACACTGGTGTACTAGTCAACATCTCCTTCAGCTTCCCGAAACTCTCTTTGCAAGCTGAAGACCACACAAAAAGGACATCCTTCTCCGTCAGCTTCGTCATCGACTGCGCCATACTTGCAAAACCCTTAACGAACCTCCTATAGTAACCCGCCAACCCGAAGAAACTCTGAATTTTAGTTGCATTCCTCGGTCTAGGCCACCCTCTGATAGCCTCAATCTTTGTCGGATCTACAGAAAATCCCTCTGCAAACACCACATGGCCAAGAAAGCTCATCTTTCATTGCAAGAAACTTGACTTGCTGATATGCTCAAATTTTCCTGAGCTACTCTCTCAAATTAAGAGATCGTAATAGTACTTAGGGATCGAATCCACATGGAATCAAATCACACAATCAATTATGAAGTCGAACTAAGCTAAGTAAATATGTATTAATGTAAATTAAACGACAAAGCAGGAAAACAAACGATGGTAATTAGGGTTCTAGAAATGAATGAGACAAAAGCTAGGCTTTCGGGAAATCGCAGAAAACTCGAAACTGCAGACAAGTTAGATTGTTAGGGGAATTAAAATCCGTTCTTGAACATGAAAAATCTGTAAAGCTAACCAACTTTCGTTGCGAAAATGATCTATGTTTAACTTCTTAAATCCCAAATTTCTTTGCAAATTCAATAGGTTAAACAAGCATTAAAGCACATATTCAATTGTTCACAAATTGTTTAAACCAAATTTCTTTGCGAATAGATAATTTGTTCATCTAAGATTATGTGAGGTAATTATCAAGACTTTCGCATCTAACAATTAACCTAAGATCTAAGTTCTAGGTGATCAAAATAGAACTAGCATTAACAACAATTTAGATGAAGAATCCAAGTGATGTTCCCTAACAAATCTAACATATCTAACAATTTCTCATGTTCCTTTGATTTAACCCTAAGCCTAACAACCAAACTACTCAGAAATGGTGATTGAAACAAATATAATGAATAGAAAAGATTGCATTAAAAAGATAGAGATAGAGATACAAAAGGGTTCGAAATCTCTGTAGAATAAAGTGCAGATTTGTCTCCCTAGAACTCTCCAAATCCAAGTCTCAATTAAAAACCAGATGTCGACATGAAAGCCTAAAGAAAAACTATATATAATGTCTAAAAATCAGATTGAGTTTTCCGTAAACTTCTGGACTTCTCAGGCAAAAGAGGAAATCTTCAAAAATAAACTTCTTCTTCGTCAGACATGCTGTGTTGATCGACACACATGGGTTGTATCGATCGACACAAGCTCCAAATTTCGACTCCGAGTTGATCACTTCGGCTCTTCTTTCCTTGATGCTCCAAAAACTACCAAAAGCTCCCATTATACTCCAATCAATCATTGACCTACAAAGACTCTAAAACAATAGGAAAACACTAAAAAGACTCGATAAAAACGGACCTATAGCATAGTCAAAAAAGGGTAAAAACCATGATATATCAACTCCCCCAGACTTAACCTTTGCTTGCCCTCAAGCAAAACATAAACTAAGAATGTGAAAGAGGTTTGAAAACGCAGAAACTTACCTTCCCTTGGAGCACCGGACCGACCCTTTCAACTAGTAATCCACATAATGCAAAACCAACCCAAAGTCAGACCACCATGTACTTCTCCACAGACATTCGTAGCCTCCCAAATTCACCCACGACTTCTCAACATAACCCGCTAGTCATCATTGCTGGGTCTCATCCTAGATCTCAATGCTAAGAACCTTCTAGACTCATTCCCATACTATAACGTGACAAATCAACCATACAACTTTTTATACTCTTTCTCTCCCCCAGACTTATTCGATTTAAGAACTCAAAACAATGCTTTCACTACTATTGTTCCTTGTAAGGAGACAGGGTCGTGAGTTTGCTCGCCCTCTACATCCGTTCTAAGGGACTCAGACTGCTGCTTTGGAGCCTCTGGGCGATCATCTCTTGACTAATAACTCCATGGCTTTCTACTCAAAGAAAATCATATCACCCTTTTTTTTTTTAGAACAAGGGAGAGGAGTATTATTACTTTCTACAGAGATTTCACTTGTCAGGTATGAATGAGGAGACAAGCCCTATGAATATCAATCACAAAGGAGACCGTTGAATAGCTTGAACTCGGTGGATTATGCTGGAAATAACGGACGTCTCCAGTTACTTGTCAGCCCTAGGATTTTTTATTAGTCTGACACTGAAATCGATCCTGGAAAAATGGTCACTAGTCTGAAAAAGACAATCCACTAAACCAAAAGAAGAATCATAGTTTCCAACATCTTTGACTCAATAAAATGTTTCTAAATTGACCCTAAAAAACAAACACAAAGTTAGCAACTACCTCCCCCAGACTTAAACAACACTGTCCCCAGTGTTATTAAGCCTGAAGTTGGCGAAAGAACAGAAAAAAAAACACCAATTGAAAAGAACGAGAACTTACCTGTTGCAGGGTGTGTCGATCGACACGCTGGTTTTTCCTCATCTCGCCTTTTTTTTTTTTATAAAATCCTTAAACACTTAAAACCAAAACTAAACGTTAGTAAACAAAGGGAAAATAAAACGAAAATAAGTAGTTATTACCAGTGGGTTGCCTCCCACTAAGCGCTTGTTTTCAGTCATTAGCTTGACTGTGTCAAGGCTCAAGCTTTTGGTGGATCGGTTAAGGGAACAACACCTGGAAAGAGCTTCATATTGTTTTCCACCATCTCTTTGATAACTACCTCTCCTCTCTCCCTTAGCAAGGGATGATGATTCTGAATTTAGAGAAAGGTTTGGAGCTCCCTTTGCGCCTTACCTTGGGTGCAGCCAAGTCTCCATCACGTCGTGCTATGGAAGAGGTCATCTTGCTCTTAATGTCATCTCCAGGGTTTGAGCATTGCTTCCCTCCATCATGGATGGTCATACAAGAAGTCTCCTTGACATGAATTGCGGGGTAGTAGACATCCTAGTTGATCTTGGAGGAGGAGATTCGCTGAATGGGAAAATCTACAATCACACCCACAGTGGCAAGGAAGGATGACCCAATAATCAATGGTTTCTCGCCGCCCTTCTTCATCCCCATCACGTGAAAGTCCGCAGGAACAAGACAATCTCCCATTTGAAGCATCAAATCTGGAATGAAGCCTTTTGGAGTTGTAAAAGAAGTGTCTGCAAACTCGATAGATGCCTTTGGAGGTTCTAAATCAAGAATTCCTAGCTTCTTTGCAACGACCGTAGACATGACATTCGCATTAGCACCTGTATCACAGAGAGAGTCCTTTAATTCCATATCGTTGAGTAAACATGGAACAACAAACCTCCCTGGATTTGCTAGTTTAGGCAGCTTCCTCAGCGACTGTTGAGCATGTTTCTCCGGAGTCATGTTTTGAATCGTTGCACATACTTTTTTAGAAAACTCTGAAAACTTTGTAAAGCTAACCAACTTTTGTTGCGAAAACTATCTATGTTTAACTTCTTAAATCCTAAATTTCTTTGCAAATTCAATAGGTTAAACAAGCATTAAAGCACAGATTCAATTGTTCACAAATTTTCTAAACCAAATTTCTTTGCGAATAGATAATTTGTTCATCTAAGATTAGGTCAGGTAATTATCAATACTTTCGCATCTAACAATTAACCTAAGATCTAAGTTCTAGGTGATCAAACTAGAACTAGCATTAACAACAATCTAGATGAAGAATCCAAGTGATGTTCCCTAACAAATCTAACAGATCTAACAATTTCTCATGTTCCTTTGACTAACCCTAAGCCTAACAAGCAAACTACTCATACATGGTGATTGAAACAAACATCATGAATAGAAAGATTGCATTAAAAAGATAGAGATAGAGATACAAAAAGGGTTCGAAATCTCTGTAGAACAAAGTGCAGATTTGTCTCCCTAGAGCTCTCCAAATCCAAGTCTCAATTAAAAACCAGATGTCGACATGAAAGCCTAAAGAAAAACTATATATAATGTCTAAAATCGGATTGGGCTTTTCCGTAAAATTATGGGCTTCTCGGGCACAAGAGGAAATCTTCAAAAATAAACTTCTTCTTCGTCAGACATGTTGTGTCGATCGACACACATGGGTTGTATCGATCGACACAAGCTCCAAATTTCGACTCCGAGTTGATCACTTCGGCTCTTCTTTCCTTGATGCTCCAAAAACTCCCAAAAGCTCCCATTATGGTCCAATCGATCATTGACCTACAAAGACTCTAAAACAATAGGAAAACACCAAAAAGACTCGATAAAAATGGTCCTATATCATGGTAAAAAATGGGTAAAAACCATGATATATCACTTGCTCAACTTCGCATACAGCTTCTGCTCCCGCAGCTTTTCTCTAGAACCACTCTCAAATGCACCTCATGCTCCTCAGGACTCCTCGAATACACAAGAATATCATCAATGAAGATGATCACAAACACATCCAGATACTCCTGGAACACCCCGTTCATAAACCTCATGAACGCTGCTAGCACATTCGTCAACCCAAAATGCATCACCACAAACTCATAGTGCCCATACCTCGTCCTGAAAGCAGTCTTCCTAACTTTCGCTTCATCGATAGGAATCTGATGGTAACCCGTAGCCAAATCGATCTTGGAGAACCAAGTAGCCCCCCGCAACTGATCCAACAACTCATCAATCCGTGGCAAAGGATACCTGTTCTTCACAGTGATTCAGTTAAGTCCCCGATAATCGATGCATAACCGGAAACTCCCATTCTTTTTCTTCACGAACAACACCGGCGCTCCCCACGGTTAAACACTAGGCCATATGAAACCCTTACCCAACAAATCATCCAGCTGCTTCTTCAGTTCTGCCATCTCTGCTGGAGCCATATGGTAAGGCGTCTTGGATATCGGAGTCGTCCTAGGTTCCAACTCAATCGTAAAAGGATCAGACCGAGATGGCGGTAATCCCTGAAATGACTGGAAAACATTCTGGAAGTCCTGAACAACTCAAATATCCCCAACTGTAACCTCTTCAACAGTCTCTGGCATCACTATCGTCGCCAAATACGCCTCACAACCCTTCTCAATCAGCTGCTTGGCCTGTATGGCTGAAATCACGAGACTCCGGAAGTTGGCCTTACTCCCTGATAAACCAACCTCCCCGCCTCTCGCTCAAACACAACTCGTCCTCGATGACAATCCAGATGGACCCTGTACCGCTCCAGCCAATCCATCCCGAGAAGGACATCGTACAACTCCATCGGACTAATGATCAGATCTGCTGGCATCACTCTCCCGCCACCAGAACATCCACACCACGAGCCTGCCCGAAAGTAGATAACGACTTGCCACCAACAACCTTAACTACTCCCGGCTGCTCATCGGAATCACTCCTGATACCGCTGCCCTCCGCACACTCCAGAGTAATGAAACTATTCATAGCTCCAGAATCAAACAAAACGTGAGACTCACATCCGCCTACTACTAAGGTCCCTGCACAAATCCCATGTGCTTAAGAAACCTAACACTCTAGCACAGACTCACAACTTCCCAAAACAGACTAAAATTCAAACACCAAAAGAATTTAAAAAGTCTAAGTCCAAAAATTACCTATGATCGGTCTAGCGCTAGAACCACCCGCCTCTACCGAGATGAACACCCGCGGTGCCGCTGCAATCAGAGCCACCGGCTACGCTGCTGCCACTGTTATCTGTTGCAGTCTAGGACACTTGGGCTTGATATGCCCCGGCTCTCTGCAGTGAAAGCTCACCTAAGCACCCCGAGACTCACTCCTCTTCGGATAACTGGCCACCTTGTGATCCATGCTCCCGCACCCGAAGCATCCTGAACCACCCTGTCCTCTCTGACTTGGCCATGAAGTGCTCTCCCACTTCTTCTTCTGTCCCTGCGCAGGCTTGCCACCCCTACTCGGACCCACCTGCTGCTGCGACCTCCTCTACTGTTGAACCGGTGGACTAACCACCACAGCCTGTGAAACCCTGTTAGGATTTATCTTTATGTTCTTCATCTAGATTGGTATAACTCTGATTTTAGGATTGATCAACTAAAATTAGATATCATAGGTTGTTTAATAGATGCAAAAGTATTATTGATAACCTGAAATAATCTTAGATGAGCAAAATTACTTATTCGCAAAGAAATTTGGTTTAGGAATTTTGTGAGCAATTGAACTTGAACTATAAAGCTTGATTTAGTTCTCTAGGTTCGCAAAGAAATTTAGGATTTAGGAATCTAATCATAGATAGTCTCTGCAACGAAAGTTGATTGATTTTACATTCGTGTTTATGTTCTAGAACGGTCCTTAATAAAATCCTACGGTTTAAATATATCCGTGTCGATCGACACATACCTTCGTGTCGATCGACACGATCGAATTTCAAGTCATCCCTACGAATTACCCAAGGCCTAACCTTTGTCTAAATTGAATTCTAAAACTTTGATAATCATTTGTTCGTTTGCTTGCTGTTTTTACCTCATTCACACATTTCACTTAGCAAAATTTGAACTCGCAAATTGGTTGTGTTATTCGATTCCCTGTGGATTCGACCCCTAAATACTACATCGATCTCTTAATTTGAGAGAGTAGCTCAGGGTAAATTTGAGCATATCAAATTTTGGCGCCGTTGTCGGGGACTCGATCTAACCAATCGATTTGTGTTATTAGAACTTTGTCTAAGTTTTTATTTTTGTTTATTTTACTTACTTTTTCTTTTCTTTTTGTTTTGTGTGTTTCAGGTTTATGCATCAGTGTGTTACTAGAAGCAACCAGAACAAAGAGCTACTTGATCTCAATCCTGAGATTTTAAGGTTAGAACGAGCCAACAGAGCAGCGACAAGGACAGCCAATATGAATCCAATGATCCTTATCAGAGGTGACGATGGGTTTCTTCAGGACTCTGAGGGTCGTAGACGTAATGCTCAGGGTCAGAGGTTGGATGAGAATGGGGCTGTGATTTTGGAGAAGCAGCATGCTGTACAGCGCCATGAGCCAGCTGGGCGTGGGCGCACTCTAGGAGAGTACAACATGCCAGACGAATTCTATGCCAACAGGGCAGCGATTCGTCCTCCTGCTTTCCAGAGGAACGACTTCGAGCTTAAACCCGCCTATTTCTCTCTTGTGGCTCAGCACCCATTCCATGGCTTATCTTCTGACACCCCATGGATCACCTTGAGAGGTTTGAGGATTTGGCGTCTAGCATCAAGGCCAATGGAGTATCCAGTGATTACCTCTACTGCAAGCTCTTCCCTTACTCTCTTGGTGGAGAAGCTGCTTACTGGCTAAAGCAGCTAGAGCCTGGATCGCTAACCACTTGGGAGGACACCAAGAACGCCTTCCTCAACAATTTCTTTGATGAGGCGAGATCAGAGGACCTGAGGACTAAGATTTCCACCTTCAAGCAAGGTCGTACTGAAGCATTCAAGGCTTCCTGGGGGAGGTTCAAGAACTACCAAAGAGACTGCCCTCACCATGGTTTCAGTGATGTTCAGCTGTTGGGCATTTTTTTCAGAGGGATTGACTGGAGGTATCAGATGGCCCTCGATTCAGCTAGCAATGGGAACTTCAACACCCGATATCCGGAAGATGCTCTGATTCTCATCGACAATTTGGCTTCCAGCAACAGTACCAAAAATGCAGATTTTGAAAGGAAGAAGCTGGGTGGAAACATGGATGAAAGCCCAATCACAGAGGTTAAGGCTAAGCTGGATACTGTACACAATCTTCTGGTAGGAAAGAAGACAGTTCAGTTTGCTCAGGAGGTAGAAACCTTCATACCTGAGCCCGTGTCGATCGACACGGGAGGCATGTGTCGATCGACACAGGATGAAGAGGAAGATGTCAACTATGTCAGCGGAACTGGGTTTCAGAATCAGAGGTTTGGCAATCAGCAGGGTAACAGAAACTTTAGTGGGAATAACTAGAGGACTGCATTCACTGGGAATCCAAGCTCACCCACCTATTCTCCTAAGCCACAGTTTCAGAAGACTAAGTATCAGAAGCCTTTTCAGAGCACTTACACTAGGAACTACGGCACCTCCTCCTCAGACAGCAGAGAGCAGCGAAATGAAATCCATGCTAGAGCAGATCTTGGAAGGGCAACAGAAGATGACCGTGAGTTTCAACGGGAAAATGGATGCGATGTATCAGGATCTGAATGGGAAATTCGAAGCTCTGAACACCCATGTCAAGAAATTAGATACTCAGTTTGCTCAGACTGCAGAGAACTCGAGGAGGCAAGAGGGTTTTCTTCCATCTAAGACAGATGCTAATCCCGAACATGGTGTGGCTGCTATCACCACAAGGAGTGGTAAGATGCTGGAGGAGCCGACAGTGAAGAAGGGACTCACTGCAGAACAGCTAGACGAGCTCATAGAGATAGATGAGGAAGAGATTTCCGCTGGAAACCCTATGTCGATCGACAAAGACAGTTCATGTCGATCGACACATCTCGAAAACCTGAATTCTGAGGAACACTTTACAGGTGATACCTCACAGAAAAGTCACGTCGATCGACAATGACCCCATGTCGATCGACACGACTCTCAGATGATCCCAAGTTTGTCGAAACCTGCTGCTAAAGATGAGAAGAGAGTATATGTGCCTAAGATACCTTACCCTCGAAGCCAGAAGAGACCCACCATAGATGAAATTCGAAATGGATAAGCTGATGAAGAGACCCACCATAGATGGTCAGACATTTTATGTCGACGCGCTCACAGACATTGCACAGGAAGTCTTCAATGAGACGCATCCCATTGATCCTTTGGAAAGGACTTTGGTTAACTCTGTGACAGTGGAGAGCCAGCTTGATGAGGTTGCTAAAGGGTATGCTAAGATGATGGATGCTGGGAGAAAAGTGAGACAGTTGGTGGGTAATGCAGAGTTGGTCGGATCTTTGAAAACCCATGTCGATCGACATGAGGTCCGTGTCGATCGACACGGGTCCGCAGACAGCGATTGGAGTGAACAAAAAGCTCCAACAATCAAACTCAAAACACTTCCAGCCGGGCTAAGGTATGCTTTTCTTGGTCCCAATTCAACATACCCAGTCATTGTTAATGCTTCATTGAACAATGCAGAGCTCACCTTATTCCTAAGCAAGCTGCGCAAGTTTCGCAAAGCTCTTGGCTATTCTCTTGATGACATTTCAGGGATTTCTCCAGACTTGTGTATGCATAGGATCCACTTAGAGGATGACACCAAGTCGTCAATTGAGCATCAAAGGAGGGTAAATCTGAATTTACAAGAAGTCGTCAAGAAAGAGATTCTGAAACTTCTAGAGGCCGGGATAATCTATCCCATTTCGGACAGCATTTGGATTAGCCCGGTTCACGTGGTACCCAAGAAGGGAGGAGTCACAGTGGTAAAGAACGAGAAGAATGAGCTGATTCCTACGAGGACGATGACTGGACACTGGATGTGTATTGACTACCGGAAGCTAAACGCGGCTACCAGGAAAGATCACTTCCCCCTACCCTTCATTGACCAGATGTTGGAGCGACTGGCGAATCACCCCTATTACTACTTTCTCGATGGCTACTCCGGTTTTTTCCAGACCCCATTCATCCAGAGGACCAAAAGAAGACCACATTTACTTGTCCTTATGGCACTTTTGCATACCGCAGAATGCCCTTTGGACTATGTAATGCCCCAGCGACCTTCCAGAGATGCATGATGTTGATCTTCACAGACATGATTGAGGACTACATGGAGGTCTTCATGGATGACTTCTCGGTCCACGGTTCTACATTCAAGGACTGTCTCGACAACCTGGAGAAGGTGCTGGCCAGATGTGTGGAGAAGCACTTGGTTCTGAATTGGGAGAAATGCCACTTTATGGTGAAAGATGGCATCGTGCTTGGTCATAGGGTTTCAGCTGATGGGATTGAAGTGGACCGTGCTAAGATCGAGGTCATGACAAGTCTGCAACCACCCACTTCACTCAAGGAAGTTCGTAGCTTCCTAGGACACGCTGGATTCTACCAGAGATTCATCAAGGACTTCTCCAAAATCGCCCGCCCACTCACCAATTTGCTCTGTAAAGATGTCAAATTCCTTTTTGATACTAACTATTTAGCTGCTTTTGAACAGATCAAACAGGCTTTGGTGAGTGCTCCAATAGTGCAACCTCCAGACTGGGATTTGCCTTTCGAGGTAATGTATGATGCCAGTGATTATGCAGTTGGGGCTGTTTTGGGTCAGAAGAAGGACAAGAAGCTGCATGTCATCTATTATGCTAGTAGGACACTAGACGAGGCTCAAAAGAACTATGCAACTACGGAAAAAGAACTGCTAGCAGTGGTTTTTGTCTTTGAGAAGTTTCGCCCCTACTTGATTGGAGCCAAGGTGATAGTGCACACAGATCATTCAGCACTCAAATACCTGATGCAGAAGAAGGATGCTAAGCCTAGACGATTCTACTTCTCCAGGAGTTCGACATAGAGGTGAAAGACAAGAAAGGAGTTGAGAATGGTGTCGCGGATCATCTTTCGTGAATTCGGATAGAAGACCACGTCCCCATCGATGACTACTTCCCAGAGGAGAGTGTGCACTACATTGAGACTGGTTTGCAAGCAGGCACGGTGCTAGATCAACATGTTTCCGAACTGTCAGATGTCGTATCGATCGACATGAAGGAGCCATGTCGATCGACACGGGACTCAACCGTCACGCCTCAGATTTTAGCAACGGATATGTCGATCGACACGGACATGTGTGTCGATCGACATGACCTCGTATGTTCTGTTTCTGGATCAAGCCGACCGTGGTACGCTGACATTGAAAATTTCCTAGCTGCAGAGGACGTGCCTACTGATCTTAAGGGATACGAGAGGAAGAAATTCATGAGGGAGCTAAGGAGATACTATTGGGATGAGCCTTATCTCTACAAACACTGTTCGGATGGAATCTACAGAAGGTGTATTGCAGAGAGTGAGATACGGGATGTGCTTTACCATTGCCACGGTTCAGAGTATGCTGGGCATTTCGCCACATTCAAGACGGTCTCAAATGTTTTACAAGCTGGGTTTTGGTGGCCTACTATGTTCAAGGATGCGCATGTCTTCATTGCAAGGTAATACTTGTCAGAGGCGAGGTAAGATTAGCAAGAGGAATGAGATGCCACAAAACTTCACCCTTGAGGTTGAGGTTTTTGATTGCCGGGGCATTGACTTCATGGGCCCGTTCCCGTAGTCCTATGGGAACAAGTACATCCTGGTAGCTGTGTATTATGTCTCCAAATGGGTGGAGGCGATTGCTAGTCCTAAGAATGACGTTGCGGTGGTGGTTAAGCTGTTTAAGACCATCATTTTCCCTAGATTTAGAGTCCCCAGAGTTGTCATTAGTGATGGTGGAACACATTTTATTAACAGAGTTTTTGCTAAGCTTTTTGCAGAAATACGGAGTTCACCATCGCGTGGCCAGTCCTTATCATCCTCAGACGAGTGGACAAGTTGAGGTTTCCAACAGACAAATTAAGGAGATCCTTGAAAAGACTGTGAATTCTACAAGGAAAGATTGGTCTAGCAAACTGGATGATGCACTCTGGGCCTACAGGACTGCCTTTAAGACACCTTTGGGAACTACTCCATTTCATCTGCTTTATGGGAAAGCGTGTCATCTTCCGGTTGAATTGGAACACAGAGCAGCATGGGCAGTTAAGCATTTCAACATCAAGCCTGCTGCAGAGAGGCGTCTGATACAGCTGAATGAATTGGATGAAATCAGACATCATGCCTACGAAAGCTCTAAGTTATACAAGGAGCGGACTAAGGCATATCATGATAAAAGGATCATCTCCAAGACATTCGAACCAAATGAGCAAGTATTGCTTTATAACTCTCGTTTACAGCTTTTCCCTGGTAAATTGCGTTCTCATTGGTCAGGTCCTTTCACCATCAAGGAAGTCAGACCACGCAGAGCTGTTGTCCTCATTAGCAAGGATGGGAAAGAACTCACTGTTAACGGGCAAAGGGTGAAACATTATTGGGCGGAAGCCGAGATTCCGTAAGGGCACATTGTGCCTCTGGATGACGCACCTGTTGCCTGAAATCTGACACAGTCAAGCTAATGACTGAAAACAAGCGCTTAGTGGGAGGCAACCCACTGGTACGTGTAAATTATTTTCAATCTTTTTGTTTTGTTTTACTAACATTTTATTTTAAGTGGTTCATGTGTGATAAGCCGGATTTTCGGAAAAGAGAAGAGAGTGTCGATCGACATGGAGCATGTTGTGTCGATCGACATGGCCCACAGACGACAAGGCCCACAGTAGGCCCAGCCAATCGAAAACAGGTAAGTTTTCTTTATCATCCTCCTCACTTGAATTTTGACGGAACACGAAAACTTCCACAGCTTTTTGAAACCTCCATAGCTTTTTGAATCTTTCACCAAATCAAGTGATTTTTGACCCTAATCTGCTCGGAATTTTTCCCTCTTTTCGTTTCTAGTCACCATTTTCTCGATCTACGAAGGTATGCCTCTCTAAACTTTGATTTTCAGTTCAACATTTTTGAGTAAATTTTGGAAATATGAGTAGATTTGATTCAAACTAGGGCGTTTCAATGCTTGGTATACACCATTCGAGTGGTTTAGAACCGAATTCATTTCTCAATTTCGTTGAATTTCGATTAGAAAAATTTGAGAAATTTTTGATTTGAGGGAGGAGAAATTGAATTAGGGCTGATTGGTGGTCAATATTGTGGCACATTGTCGTCATTCTCTTGTTAGAGCTTGTCTAGAACCTGATTTGGTTGTTTCTCGCGGATGAACTGCTATACTTTGCATACTCTTATTGGCATTGATGGTCACGTCGATCGACATGGGCTCGTCACGTCGATCGACTTGTCCGTCCAGAATGGTCAGACACATACTGATTTTGGACTTTGTTCGTTTCCATTTGTTTGGTATTCTTTGTAGATGGCCACACAAGGTACTAAGCGTCAGAAGAGAAGCAAGGAGGGTGCCTCAAACTCAGAACCTACATCAACGACTGTCGAATCACGTCCTCCTTGGCCAAAACTTGAGGGGCAGAAAATCGCCATCGCAAGGCGGTTTGATGATGTTCCTGCCAAGATTCTTGTTCGTGAGGATGTTCTTCGCAGAAAAAGCACACCCCAATGGGATGACTACGACTCGCTGCTTTATAACGAGTGGCTGAAGGTTCAATTATCAGGGGCACGGTTTGCTGATAGTCGTACGATGAGATGTCTCGGTCTCAAGGATGATATTTTACGTTTACTGCAAAACGCAGGCCTGGGGACACTAGCCACACGCCATTATCCGTTCTACCCTGATTTGGTATGCCAGTTCTTCGCGTCTATGCAGCTGTGTTGTACGACATCTACTGATGAGGCTAGCGATGATACCCGGAACTGGCTTATGAGTTTCAAGATCCGAGGGATCCGTCACACGCTCTCTATTTGGGACATTTGTGGAATCTATGGGTTTGACCAAGATCGCGCTCATCAGGACATTCCAGATACATTACCTGATCTGCATGAGTTGTGGGGTCGGTTTGGTACAGGGAGGTATGCAGCATCTGCTTCCACAAATACGGATGTGAGGCATCCCGTGCTTAGGTATCTGCTTCGCCTTTTCTCTTCCACTATTTTGTACAAGGTAGAGCCCGGAAAGATGAGGATGCAGGAGTTGGTTTTGCTATCATATGCTCTCAGGTTGGATATGGCCAATCCAGTTTGGGATGAGATTCAACCTAACATGGGGGTTGTTTTTGCACGACAGCTTCTATCTCTGAAGCACATGCCACTCACGCTGACTAAGAGCAGCAAGTCTTTCAGTGCTGGTAGTCTTCTCACCCCCATCTTCCAGTTTTGTGGGATTGATACTTCTGGATGCCGTATAGATAGCATAGTTTCTGCAGTTGATTTGGATTATCTGACGAGGGCTACCTGGCTGAAGCAGCCAAACCACTGGGTTTTCCGCATTTCTCCTGGGCAGCCACGCATGGTGCAGTTACCACTTCCTGCATTGATGGACATTGCATCTGACCCTACCTGCCTGGCCTTTCAGCCTGACGACAGGTTAGTTCATACAGTTGGAGCTGGGCGTAAGCTGATTACCCGTGATACAGAGATCACCTACCCTTTTTCCTGTTTCCCTTTATTTTCTTTTATTATCTAACTTTGAGTCTATTTTTCTGTTTTTCTTTGAGTCAGTTTGTTTTATGTTTCTTTAGGATTTCAGAACTGATGAACTAATGCGATTCGCCTATGTTTTCCTCTTAATCACGTCTTTTGAGTTGATTTTTGCAGAATGATTAGCTTTGAAATTTATTTCAACGATGGAAAATAATGACCAAACTTGCGGAAATATCCAGAGTTGCTGTATCGATCGACATTAATATCTATGTCGATCGACACGATGCAATATTCTGTCTCCAATTCCGCACAACTCATTATCCGGGTTTGGAAACCTGTGTCGATCGATATGGTTATCCATGTCGATCGACATGGGGAAAACATTTGGTAAAATTTCATTTCCTCTTCCCAAGTTCGTTATCGTTTTGATTCTTTTTGCCAAATTCAGCTTGATAACACTGGGGACAGTGTTGTTTAAGTCTGGGGGAGGTAGTTGCTAACATTGTTTTCTTTGTTTGAGAGTCAGTCCAAAATGTTTTATTGAGTCAAAGTTAGTCAGTTGGAAACAATAATCTTTCTTTTGGTTTAGTGGATTGTCTTTTTCGATGAGTAACCTTTTTCCAGGATTAAATTCAGAATGAGACTAATGGGAAATCCTAAGACTGACCAGTTGACTAGAAACGTCTGTTACTTCCAGCATAATCCACCCCGGGTTCGAGCTAAATATGCGGTCTCCTCGGTGATTGATGTTCAAAAGGCTTGACTCCTCATTCATACCTGAATAGTGCAAATTCCTGTTGAAACTAATGGTACCCCTCTCCCTAATTTATATAAAAAAAAAATGATGAAGAATGGGGTGATATGATAGTTCTTGAGTATCAGATGAGGAAATACAATTCCAGTGAATCAGTACTCAAGAGGTGATCACCCAGAGCTCAAAAGCAGCAGTCTGAGTCCCTTAGAACGGATGTAGAGGACGAGCGATCTCACGACCCTGTCTCCTGACAAGGAACAACAGTAGTGAAAGCACTGCTTTTGAGTCTCAACATTCCATTGAAATAAGTCTGGGGGAGTAAGGTACCGAAAGTTATATGGATTCACTAGTCATGGTATAGTATGGGAATGAGTCTAGAAGGTTCTTGACATCGAGATCTGGGACGAGACCCAGCAATGAGGACTAGTGGGTTACGTTGATAAGTCGTGGATGAATTTGGGAGGCTGCGAATGTCTGTGGAGAAGTACCTGGTGGTCTGATTTTGGAATTTGTTCTGCATCATGTGGATTACTAGTTGAAAAGGTTAGTTCATTACTCTAAGGGAAGGTAAGTTTCTGCGTTTTCAAACCTCTTTCACATTCCTAGTGTATGTTTTGCTTGAGGGCAAGCAAATGCTAAGTCTGGGGGAGTTGATATATCATGGTTTTTACCCGTTTTCGACCATGATATAAGTCCTTTTTGTAGAGTCTTGGTATTTTCGAGTCCTTTTAGAGTCTTTGCAGGATAATGGATGATTGGAGCTTACTGGAAGCTTTTGGAGAATTTTGGAGCATCGGGGAAAGAAGAGCTGAAGTGATGAAGTCGAAGTTGATTTTATACGACCGTGTCGATCGACACGTACCTGTGTGTCGATCGACATGAGCATATATGACGAGAAGAGAAGTATTTTCCTTTTAAGCCCACGAAGCCCAGAAGTTTACAAAAGAAGCCCAATCCAAATTCTGAACAATACTTATACTTTGTACTTAGAGTTTTAGGTTTTTATCCAGTTTTTAACTTTAGAACGGAGGAGAGGAGATTGGAGGAGCTTAGGAGATTGCATACTTCCAGACTCTGTCAATTCGAACTCTCTGTATCTTTTATCTTATCTCTTTTTATGCAAACTATTTATTCATTGATTATGTTTACATCATCCATGTCTGAGTAGTCTGCTTAAAATTTGATATGCTCAAATTTACCCTGAGCTACTCTCTCAAATTAAGAGATCGATGTAGTACTTAGGGGTCGAATCCACAGGGAATCGAATAACACAATAATACTTTGGACATCAGGGTAAATTTGAGCATATCAAATTTTAAGCAGACTACTCAGACACGGATGATGTAAACATAATCAATGAATAAATAGTTTGCATAAAAGAGATAAGATAAAAGATAAAGAGAGTTCGAATTGACAGAGTCTGGAAGTATGCAATCTCCTAAGCTCCTCCAATCTCCTCTCCTCCGTTCTAAAGTTAAAAAATGGATAAAAACCTAAAACTCTAAGTACAAACTATAAGTATTGTTCAGAATTCGGATTGGGCTTCTTTTGTAAATTTCTGGGCTTCGTGGGCTTAAAAGGAAAATACTTCTCTTCTCGTCATATATGCTCATGTCGATCGACACACAGGTACGTGTCGATCAACATGGTCGTATAAAATTGACTTCGACTTCATCACTTCAGCTCTTCTTTCCCCGATGCTCTAAAATACTCCAAAAGCTTCCAGTAAGCTCCAATCATCCATTATCCTGCAAAGACTCTAAAAGGACTCGAAAATACCAAAAAGACTCTACAAAAAGAACTTATATCATGGTCGAAAACGGGTAAAAACCATGATATATCAGCCTGCAACTGAGGTCCTCCTCAATAGCAGCTGCTGTCTCAACTAGCTCCGCCTTCGTGGCTAACCTACTCGCTCTACAGCGAGTCCTCAAATCAGCTCGAACTCCCCTCAGGATCCTCTTCACCTGGGCCTGCTTGCCCTCTATGCCTCTACCTGCATGCATTAGAAGTCGACTGAACTCCATGTCAAACTCCTTCACCGACCGGTCCCCCTAAGCCAAGTCTAGAAACCTCGACTCCAAGCGATCCACCGCCTCTTACAGGAAATACTTGGCATTAAACTCTGCCAAGAAATCCTCCCAGGCCATTTCGGCCTGCACCCTCCTAGCCTCAACACCTCTCCACCAGAGATGCGAATCACCCTCTAGGTAATGAACCGTTAGATCAACCCGGTATCCCTCCGGACACCTGATAGTGCAAAAGTTATGCTCCAGTCTCAACCGCCACTCATTGGCCTGAGCTTGGCATCACCCGAAAAAAATCCGGTGCCAATCCTCTACATCTACTCCATCATCCTAAGGTAGGATGAAAGCTCCTCTGCAACCGCTACACCCAGCTGCATCCCAGCCACACCCAGCTGCATCCCAGCCACACCCGGCTGCACACCAGCCACACCTGGCTGCACTCCCGGAGCTTGACCCAGAGCCGACACCCCACCTGGTAACTACTCCAAAATCAACTTTAGCAATCCCGCCAAGTGATCATCTCGATCCTGGGCAATACCTGCAGCAGCACCGCACCACCAGCCACACCGGGACCCTCACTAGCCCCACCAGCCCTTACATTGGTACTCATAGTGGCCACACCCACGGACCCCTCTTGATACGCATGCGAGTCAGCTACCTGCTCCTGCGTGGTCTCCTGGGCCACACTCGCGGCATTAGACTCACTCTCAAGTCCTTGCCCACGCCCACCACGACCACCTCAGCCTCTACAGCCCCCACAGCCTCTACCTCTAGCAACTCTAGCCATCTCTCTGCACTACCGAGCAGATTACTAAGAATACTAGAAAAATAGAAAAGTCAAACAACACTTACCGTGGAATCTCATTGAAGACTCGGAGAAGATGATCTAGAACTCCAAACCCACACAACAATCAATCGACTAACTCACATAATCAATCAATCATTCACCTGCCCTAAAACCATAAGGGCCGCCCTATAACCATAAGGGCTCTGATACCAAAATGAGATGACCCAACCCGTAAAATTTAAAAACTTTCCCTTTTGAATTATTATCACAAATAATAATCTTCTACGGGTCAACATAATACGCGGAAAACAATACAATAATTAATCAACAATACCATTCAATAAATCCCATACTTTATTGAACTAAACCAACCAATTCAATACAACAATACCAAGTCCACTAACCAATTCAACAACAATTCCAGAATTTACTAGCAACCTAGCAATTCTAACAATAACTCCAATCAATCGAGACGCTAGATCATCTCTTCTTCCTGACCATAATTCCACGATCACACATTGTCTTTACCTGCATCACATGGTTATAAGATATGCGTAAGTATTATCACAAATACTCAGTGAGATGGTCATCCCGTCTACAACGATATACACACATACATAAGAAATTGATACAATACAAGGGTGAACAATCACAAACCCAAGGCACGAACAATCAACACAAGTTCGCCCAAAACAGGCATGCATCGATCAACACAACCACCATGTGTTGATTGATGCAACCAGTGTGTTGATCAACACACAACCCCGGTGTCGATTGATGCACTGCCTCGTGTGTCGATCGACGCAACATCACAGATTCCAGGATCAAGCCTATCCTCTCATGGTTCAATCCTGGATTGAATCACATCGATCCCTGCACACAAATCTACTCAAAACAACATGAAATCTAACCAAATAACAACAATCAAACGCATCCTATCAATCCCTTTACCCAGATAAGCCGTGGTCACGCACTCACCTCGATTCTAGAAGAAAAAAGGATGAGAAAACATGAAGAACGCGATGAACACGAAAAACGCGGATCTCCAACACTCTCCTGGATCCTCCCAAATCACGAAACAAAGCCTTTAGGATTAATAACCAAAGGAAATCAACGATAACCCCTTTATCTCTCTCAATCCTCTAAAAACTCCTAACTCTCTGATTTTTTTATCAAATACCGCCAAAATCGCGTATGTTCCTTTTTATAACCCAATCCTATGGTTTCCTAAACCAACTGCCAAACCGAACAAATGAAATCGAACCAACCCGGTCTGATTTCAGCTTGTGTTGATCGATGCAACACCCAACATCGCGATTTCTCACGAGTGACAACACCAGTTTCGATCGACACACCCTATGTCGATCGACGCACAGTCCAAAAATCACATTTTTGGTTCACGGGCTTTACAAGCTTGATCCTATCTCTTTTATCTGTTGTGCAAGACAAGAAACTCTTGTATTCTTGAGAATAAAGTCTTCATCTTTCATGTTTATTTAGTGAAATATCTTTGTCTTTTATCTTAATCTTTTCATTATGTATTCTTTTACTTATGCTTTTGTTGTTTGCATGATGATTAGTGAGTGGTCTTTTAGAGGATTATGGGCAGAAAAGATTGGGTTGTTTGATAGGTGACTAATGATGCTTAGGTCTAGATCTCTTGCTTCCCCATGATTTAAAGTGATCCCATAGCTAGGATTTGGAGTAATTAACCAAAGCTTAGATCAAGGTCTTTTCACGCCCGGAGGTGTTTATAAAAATGTATAGACCAACTTTTATCATGCTTTTCAAAGCCTAGCATGTTTAGGTTGATTTGTAGACTTAAATGGACAAAGTAATTCTTCTTGATTTATTACTCTATGCAGAAGCGGTTGATGAGTTGTGAAATTAGAAAGGGATTAGTGCCATACCTTAAACCAAACCTCTTGAATTCACATACCTCCATTAGTTTCTTGCATTCTCATTGTCCTAACCAACTCTTGGTGGAACAATGACTTCTAAAGACTCTGATGACATTGCCATGCACTTGTGATAGATGCTTAGAGATTAAAATTAGATAGTAGAATCTCTCGATATCAAATTTTTGGCACTGTTACCAAAAAATTTGCATTAGGCTTTTGGAGACGAAGTCACTTATTTTTAATTATATATTTTGATGAGGGTTGTCGTAGATTTTCGAGAGAGTTAGAGAAAATAGTAAATTCAAACATTTTTGACAAAAAACAGATATTATTTGTAAGTTTCTCTTTATTCAATCAAGAATGAAATGTATTCATAACACCCAAAGAAAAAACATAAAAACTAAATCTCAATGATGAAAATTTATATGTATAACTAATAAATTTTACAGAATAGCATACTATAATACAAATTTTTAAAAAATACACATAAACTAAGAAATCAATAATTAATATCGTTAATTATTATAATTATTTTATGTTTGTATAAGAATATTAAAATAATATTAAAAATTGTCAAAAATTGTGACATGTTTTAAATACTATTCAAAAAATAAAACAATCTTCGTTATAATTATACCGACAAAGCCAAAGTTAGACAAGTCGATATATAAGAGAAAGGGCAAAGAGTGAACAAACGCGCACACACTCACACATTTGATATATGGGCGATTATAATTGTTTGATTAACTCTAAAACCCAGCTTCAAAATAGGTTTGTAACCAATGGCTAAGTGTTAGAGGAAATCCAGAAAATAGCCTAATTTAAAAGATGAAATTCGAAAATTGGCCAAGTTTAAGAGGAAAAACCTTCGATACATGATCACTTAGAAGTTCTTTGGGGAAATAAAACCATGACATGAAGGTTGAAATACCAAAAGAGGTCAACATTAGCTTAACCGATGAATTAGCAAAAATTGCTAGAATAGACCTCCTTAATCATGTAATATCATGATATAATGTTACTTAACTCTTATGTAATGGGATATGAGTTCCTTCGGTTTTCCAAGCTTGGCAAATCTTTAGAAAAATAAAATATCTTTCTCATTGAAGAAAAAAAAACACAATACCTATATCTATAAAATAGATTGCTTGTCCAGCAAGCAAAAGATTGTTAACAGAAGAGCTTTTTAAAGAAAGTGCTAACTTATGCGGTCACATTCAAAACCTTATCACGTATTGGATATTTGGATGAGATAATGCATTGGTTGAAATATCGGTCGATTTAGGTAGAAATGAGTCGAATCTATACTGACTTGGAAAGAAATAATCGAGAGGAGACATAATCACATATATACCAGTAAACTGAACAACTCTTACATACCATTCACAAAACCGTCCAAAACCGGATTGCTTCGCTAAAAAGACACTCCGAGCACGAACCACTTTTCCAAAGATGGTGATGCAAAGAGTGGCCATTTTGGGTTATGAGAATAGCAAAAGAGGTCAACAACTTAACTGATGAATTAGCAAAAAATGCTATGTAATGTCTTGAAACAATGTAGTCTGACTCTTTATTTAATGAATAAATATAATATCTCATCTCACTAGGGATTAAATATGTTTCCCTTCAAATACAGGAACAAAAGGAAGGATCCTGTTGTGACCCATTGATGATAAAAAACATCAAAAAAGCAAAACGATAACGTTTACTTAGATTCTGATTAATCATCGTTATCTTATCACAAAATTTACTTTTTTTTTATCTACTAGAGATTTTTTCCTTAAAATTTCATCCAATCAAAATTTTAATTTTTTTGTTTTTTCCTACCGATAGCCCTTGTATAAAATGAGAAACCCTAATCACATTGACACAGAGAAATGAGAAAGAACATGGATTCCTTCCCAGATGATCTATGGGCTATTATACTTGTCCTGTTACCTCTAAAAACCATCACAACTTCAAAATTAGTTTCCAAGCAATGGAAATCCATTGTCGAATCTTCGTTCTTCCGCAAGCTTTTCCTTTCTCACCATCAAAACTCGCATTCGTCTTCATGGTCACTCATGAACAAGCACGATCCGATAGAAGTGTTGGCTCACTACAGATGCAAGATTTGGGGACTTCAACGATCTCTTAACTCTTACATTAAGTCTTTCATAACCACCAAATTCTCAAACCACCAACAAATATACAGTCAAGCCAGAGTCGTGTCTTACACTGACATTGGTTTGGTTTTGATCCGTGTATTGTCTCTCTTCGGGAACGTATCCTACTTCGTGGCTAATCCGGTTTCAAAGGAATGTGTAGAAACCGATCCTCCATGGTTCCAGCCGACACGATATTTCTCCCCACATGGAATTGCTTCACGAACTGAGGAAAACGGTGTCCTTTCGAGTTTCAAAGTTGTTCTGCTTTTTGATGCATGGCAAGATAAGTTAAGTTTGCTGATATATTCATCTGAGACTGACTTGTGGAGTCCTGAAACTGTTCACTTTCCTGACCCCATTTTGAGCCAGGATTTTCACAATTCCATTAGAGCATCCTTATCCTAGAAACACAAAGTGGGTTTCTAATTTTTTTTTTAATGGTATTTAAGGGAAAAAGTAGAATAAGAGATTTAGTTAAAGATGTTGAGTTTGGTGACCTTTATTGCAAGTTTCTTATTTTCGGTTTTTTAAAAATAAAAAAATATTAAACTTATTTTATTAGAAATTTTTTATTAAAAGAAAAAAAAGATAACATTGAAACATTTATTTTAAAACAAAAACATAAAAACAAAGAACAAGTAGAATAAACGAGGATGATTTAAAAAGCATCGGAGCTTAGTTGTTGTCTTCATCACTTCCATATTTAGCCCATATATGCTCAACTAAATCATGTTTCAGTTGGTAATGTATTGGGTTATCACGAACTCTTGCTCTAGCATTCATCATATCAGCGATATTTGAAGTTCCATCTCTACCGATATCATCAGTAACATTGAAACTTCCGTTTTCTTCTGCTTCTAACGACTGTGATCGATGATTTCGAGAGTATCCAGCTCGTTCGTCTTGTACTATCATATTATGGAGTATGATACATGCTCTCATAATCTTCCTTATCTTTACTTTATCCCAAAAGAGCACCGGATTTTTAACAATGGCAAAGCGCGCTTGCAAGACTCCAAATGCCCGCTCTACATCTTTCCGGGTACCTTCTTGACGTTTAGCAAATAAAACGTCTTTCTCCGTTTGTGGTAAAGGAATAGATTGGATAAAATTTGCCCATTTCGGATAAATACCATCGGTGAGATAGTAAGCCATATCATACTGTTGTCCGTTGACATAATAAGTGACATTCGGAGCATAACCATGAATTATGTCATCAAAAACAGGTGAACGATCAAGAACATTGATATCATTTAATGTACCTGGAAGTCCGAAAAATGCATGCCATATCCAGAGATCGTATGAAGCAACGGCTTCTAAAACGATTGTCGGTTTACCCGAACCGCGAGCAAATTGCCCTTTCCAAGCGGTGGGACAATTCTTCCACTCCCAATGCATACAATCAATGCTTCCTATCATTCCGGGAAATCCACGGTCCTCTCCATCATAAAGTAGACGTTGAAGATCAGCTTGTGTTGGTCTTCTTAGGTACTCATCTCCAAACAAATTTATTATTCCTTCCACAAAATGTTCCACACATAACCGAGTTGTTGTTTCACCGAGGCGGAGGTATTCGTCGACCGTATCAGCCGCTGAACCATATGCCAAAACACGAATGGCTGCAGTACACTTTTGAAGGGGAGAGAGACTATTCCTTCCGAGACCATCTTTCTTCTCCCGAAAGTATTGAACTTCGTTGGAGATTCGTTCTACAATGCGCATGAACAATGGCCTATTCATTCTAAAACGTCTCCGGAATAAATATTCAGGATACGTAGGAGTATCACTGAAATAATCATTCCACAGATGAATATGCCCTTCTTCGCGATTTCTTTCGATATAAATTCTTTTTTTCCTTTCTTTCCTTGATCCTTCTTCAATACGATTGATAAATTTCTCAAAGATTTGATGCCAATATTGATCATAAGCATCATCAAATGCATCATCCATTGAATCTTGATAATGGTTGTTTTGATAAGAAGAAGACATTGAAATGATCACACGGAGTGATATTGAAAACTGAGAAAGAAAGTCAAAGATTTTTAAAAAGAGGGAAAATGAATTTGTGAATTGGGTTTTGATCTTGGATTGTGAATTAGTGAGAAGAGGGAAAATGAAGTTTGTTTGATGAAATGTTTTGCTCGTATGTTTGGTGAGGAGAAAACATAATGTTATATATAGAAGTTGTGATGGTCACAAGGTTACAAATGGTTTCATTACTTCAAAAACAAGAAAAAGGACAACACTACACATGCATACACGCATGCTTCTTCGACTCCGTGACTAGAAAAGACAACACTACAAAAAGACAATACTACAGATGAAATCAGTTCACAACGTGACACAATAATACAATAAGAAAGCTTCTTCAACTCCGTGACTTCTGCCACTCCCAAGAGACCTGAAATTCACAAGAAGAAGACAGAGAGATGTAATCAGTATCAAGAAGAATACAGAGTAATAATATCTATATGAACAACAACAAAAATCATAACAAAGACATAATTTTTTAGAGACAAACAACAAGAACACTTAATTTTTTTAAAGACAAACAACAAGAACACAGAATTTTAAAAGACAGCAACAAGAACACATAATTTTAAAAGACAGCAACAAGAACACATAATTTTAAAACACATACATTAGAACCCTGCTGCCACCAACGCGTCAATGAGCTTTTTCTTCAGAACTTCTTCTGCATCATCTAGCTCTCCTTGTCTTGCAACAAGTTGGGAAAGTAGGTTCATCTTAGAGAGGTTTTGCTTCATGATCATATCCTCCTTCTTCAGTTCCCACATATGATCAAAATCTTCCCGCTCCTTCCCCTCCACCACTGGCTTCTTCTCACGCTTTTTTGCCGCCTTAACACCCAAGGGACGGAATTCTTCATCGACTGCAACATCATTTTCATTCATCTGCGAGCTGACAGAATGTGAACCATCCACAAACTTCCTCCTTTTTGAGCTGCTATCATTTTTCTCTGTTGAGGGTTGACACCACTTTTGGTCATTGCGAAGCTCTTTCCATGCATGTTCAAGTGTGAACTTCTTATTCTGATTGTTGAAGTAGATATCGTGGGCTATTTTGAGCACATCCTCATCATTCATACCACTGCTTCTCTGTCTGGTAGCTGCTTCATACGCCCCACAAAACTTGCACACTGCTTCATTCAACTTATGCCAACGTTGCTTGCATGGAGTAGCACCTCTTCTGTCACTCTCACCAATCTTGGGACTAGCCGAGAAGTATGTTGCAACTCTTATCCAGAATGATTCCCCCTTTTGCTCGTTGCCTACAACTGGATCTTTACTTGTGTTCAACCATGCACTAATAAGCACAATATCTTCTGTCACCGTCCACGTCCTGCGTTCCTTACGCTCAGCTGGAACCTCCTTACCTTGACTGCCTACGAACGGGGGTTGCGAGGAAGAGAGTGAAACACTTCCTTGACTGCCAAACACAACATTTTGTTGACTATGAAGAAGGTCAACAAAATTTGCAGAGTTCTGAAATGGATTGAAATCCATTTTCGAAGTGAAGGAGAGAGGAGAAGGAGGAGAGGGAGGAGAAAGAGGAGAAAGCGGAGAAAGAGGAGAAACAGGAGAAGGAGGAGATGGCACAAGAAGGTGCATTCAAGTGTTGGAGAAGAAAAGACAAACACAAGAGTTTAAATAAACAGAAAGTTCCCACATTCAACACACCCAACGCTATATCTTTCACACACAGCTGGAAACACTTCTAATAAACACTTCTTCTCCTAATCACTTCTCATTATAGGACGTGACATATATCTAACAACCAACAACCACAATCTTAACGCAATTTTTACTAGGACAAAGAAGACAATCAATTCCATTTATTACTGTGAGACAACCACAATCTAATTCCATCAATTCACCTAGCTACACCATTTCATTACAGACCACAACCTAGACCATTTCATTATCAAGATCAAGCTAAACCTTTTAATTCGAGAGCAGGGGAAATATAGAAATACTAACCTGTGATGCTGCATATTCCTTTGTCCAATGACCGTATTGATGAATCTTCCCAAGCTCTCTTTCCACTGAACAAATAAAACGGGAGTTGAGATCCCTTCATCTCACCACACACAAACAGAAACACAATAAATATTAATCACAATACATGATCATTTTATTAACCAAAAACAAGCCTAATGATCAACAAACAAAACGAGACTGAAACATAAATATTATTAACCAGAAAGAAGCCTAATGATCATTTTACAACATGTATGATTGAAGAAGATGAAACAGAAGCTATACCTGAGCCGTTCGCGGAGAGCCATCAACAGAGAACTCCCTCACCGTTGCTGAGAGCCACCGCCAGACCCAATCGAACCTACAAACAAATAAATCATTCGATCAAAACAACACAAAACTCTAATCTATAACATGCATGATTGAAAAAAAATCTAATCTACAACCTGAGACAGAGCCGTCCTTCCCCGTCGCGAAGACCCATGGACAGAGGGATTATCCAATCGGCGATGAACTCCAGGAGGTACGAAGAGAGAGAGGTCTGTCGTCGGTTGATCGAGGAGCCACAGAGAGAGAGCCACAGAGAGAGAGCCACAGAGAGACGTGGTTCAGTCTCGTCGACGAAGCACAGAGACAGGGAGTACCTCCGTTTCGTCGAGGAACCACGGTGAGAGAGACAAAATCGCCGGTTTATCACAGAGAAAAGAAAATTCAGACAACGGAGAAAGCAAAGAGAAACGACGCTCCCCCTCTCTCCTCTCAATTTACCTACACGTGTCCCATAAAACCGTTTCTTCTTTAATCCAAATTAGAAAACGTCTCAGCCTATTTTTACTCTTTTTTATTTTCTTTTAATTGTAATTAAAGATAGAGACGATGTAAAATCCTTGCGATAAGGATGCTCTTAGCTCCAACGGGAATCTTCAATGGCTCGCCCGCAACAATGACAATGATGAAGCTGTTGTATCCATCGATTTCTATTCTGCTGGCACGGGTTCTGTTCTTGTTACGCCTTTCCCTGATTTAGGAAAAACTCCAAAATTTAGAAGAGCTTGCACAACTTGTCAAGGGTTTCTCATGTACATGAACGTAGTCTTTGTAACCAAAGATGATGGGAGTGTAGAGGATAGGTTTAGTGCATGGAGGCTGAAGAGCGGGGAATGGCAACTAGTATCTGAAATCGTCTGCGAGAATGGTTTCAATTATATTCCGTTTGCAGTAAACCCTGTTGACGGTAAGTCAGTCTACTTTGCGAGCAGGTATGGCAAGCGTTTGCTATCCATGAACTTACTCAATGGGGAATTTGTGTATCACAACAAGTTCGAACGTAGCATCGATGGTCGTACTTCGAGTTCAGTTGAAGGCGAGAAAATTAGGACATGCATCAGCGGCTCAACCTCTTCGTCGTTCGTTCTGCCACAATGGTTGCATCGGATCCCGAACAAGGTGAGAAAAGTTTAGACATAATATGTACAAAGAGTGCACTTGTTTCTTGTTTTTTTTTTTATTATTAAAGTTAGTTCCTTATGCAAGAGGAAGAAATTATGGTGCTTGGTTTATTTGTTGACACTTTTGGTTGGTCTAAATAAGAGAGAAAAGGAAGAAAAAAAAATGGTTACGGTGTTTTATAGGTTTGATTGCTTGACGTACGTAGACGGAATAATATAGATTCCATTATTAGACAACTTAAAAAGAGTGCGAAACAGAGGAGAGAACAGAGTGTTAGATGATACTTGATTATAAAATATATAGAAAAAGTCATTTTTAGCTACATCAAGTATTGGCTAATATATTGCAAATCATCCCAAGTATAGAAAATTATTATGTAAAATATGGTGACATACACCAAATATATGTAAACATGTTAAAAACTATAAAAATGGTGTTTTTCATAAATATTTATCAATTTGGGGTCAATTTAAAATTATTTTCATTAAAAAAAAATTACAAACTTTAACAAATAAAAAAAATCCATAAAATTTCAAAAATTTAAGGGAAAACAATAATTAAATTCTAGATAAAACTTGAAATTATAGTGTTTTTTTTGTCTAAAATTATAGTTTCAATTTTAAATTTTAAATAAAAATTAAATTTGTAAAATCCCTAAGTTTCTACAATTACAAAATTCAAAAACAACAAAATAATTACAAAAAATCTTAAATTTACAAAACACATAATTTTAAGTTTAATATAAATATTTAATTATATTTTTAATTTTGATTTTGGAAACCAAATTAAAATTTTAAAACTACCAATATTTATAATAATACAATTTTTCTACGTGGATAAAATTTAGATTATACTTGCAATTTAGAATTTCAAAATTAAATTAAATTTAAAATTTACTAGTTAATGGTGGGATAGTACCGAAAACACCATTAAAAATATTCCCCAAAGAAAAAGTTTAATATATGTCGTTTATGTATTTTATTCTAAATTATTGATTTTAATAAACAATCTCCTCAACTATCTTCGGATCATGAAAAATCTCCTCAACTATTTTTTAGTAAAAAAACCCCTCAACTATACTTCGTTAATGAAATTAACCCTCCGTCTACAATAACGTTTAATCCTAATAAAAATTATTGTTTTTTGTTACAAAAACGACAAAGCGTCTCAAATATTAACCAAAACATCAAATTGTTTACATGAAAACAACACAAAGTGAATTTTATGACAAAAAAAAACGTGATCGTAGGTGTACTGTAAATCGTGATTAATGCTAAACTCATTCAGGAAATCAGCAGCAATCTTAGGTGCACTGTAGAGATTCACTACATCTATTGAGTAACATATGTGAGTTTCGTTGTAGGATCTCACAACCATAGACTGACTGTTTATTAAAGCATATAATCTCCAATCAAAGCGATCTTGAACACAAGTTGCAGCTAATTTCTTCTTTGCGCACTTCAGTTGTTTTCCTGTAAACAACTTGATGTTTTTGTCAATATTTAAGACGTTTTGTCGTTTTTGTAACAAAAAACAACAGTTTTTATTGGGATTAAACGTTATTGTAGACAGAGAGTTGATTTCACTAACGAAGTATAATTGTGGGATTTTTTTACTAAAAAAATTGTTGAGGGGATTTTTCAAGATCCGGCGATAGTTGAGGAGATTTTTTGTTAAAAAATCAACATAATTTAAACTATATTTGTTGACCAACATTTAAAAAAAAAATGTTTATTTCTCGAATATATATGTTGTATTCGAGAAATAAAAAATATTGTAAAATAGAGTGCTGGATCATCCTCCAATTGATTTGAGCGGTGATAGAATCGCAGTTGATAGAGTCGTAACCGCAACAAACATTGAGAAGCTTTAGAGCCTCAAATCTCCCGGACTCTAACTCTTCTCCGTCGAAGAGTTGTTTTGCATGGGAAACAAACTCAGATATATCGTCTTTAAGAACGGAATCCGAAAAGGCAAAGCTCTCTTTGTCCTCGGCGATGTCGAAAGAACCATCCGGTGATATTTTCCGGGTGGAGTAGTGATTGTAATTGCTTTTCCCCAGGAGTCAAAGATCTCACCGAAATCGAAAAGGCATTTTTGTCGGGTGAAAAAGAGGGTATGATCCTATCAGGCCCGACCCAAGGGTATGGCAACCAGTACAATTGCACAGGACCCAATACATTTAAAAAAAATTTTAACCCAAATTTGTTAAAATAAAGGGCCCAATTTTTTAAAATCTATATATAAAACATGTAAAATTAGGGCTTTTTTGTAACACTTAATATATAGGGCCTAAAATTTTTTTTTTTGTTCTGGGCCCTTTGCAGTAGTGAACCGGGCCTGGATCCTATCAATGTTCCTCCATATATCTACGCCTATTTCTAGAAAGAAGAAATTGAGAAGCATATTCAAAACACGAACAAATCATGATTGATCCACCCCTGTTCCAGTCCCTTCTCATCTCATGTGTTGTAGGGTAAAGAAAAATGGGTTTTGGAAAATTTCCATATAGCAGGGTACTTACTTAGTTCATAACCAAAAATTTCTCTTTAAAAACTCTTATCCCCAACAATCAAACTAGTCAATATGCATATCTCCAGATATGTGGAGTTACTTTGTTCCTTCAAGCTCAGGAGATACAAGACAAAATTAGATGTAGGGAGACAAGAATGTGTATGGAGGATGACAAAAGAAATGTTAGTGAAAAAATGCACAAGACTAACATAAAATCTTTTAGATCATATTCACTGTTTGAAATAAATTAGTTTTCATAAAACAGATGACATAGAGTATTGAACCTGGTTATCATGTTCAAAGTCAATTTAATTTGTTTTACCATGTAACCATGATATGTGAAATGGAACGGGGACATTCATGACTGGATCAAAAGTTATCTTCTCGCACGTTACACTTTCTTTGATGGATAAATCGTTTTTATCAAACTCATTGTAACATCATGAATATTTCTTCATATTTTTTAAATAAATGATAGTTCATAATAATGATAGTTCATAATTGGTATATTCGCATTTAATATGAGGTTATGGTATGTTCGCATCCGCATTTGATGATTTTTATGATTATGGTCAACACTAAAGATTTTTAGGAGATATCCTTATGAAACTTTAATATGAAAACTTTCTCCGAGATAAAGGATCATGGGATGGTCACTGAAGCCGTTTTCTCTTCATGTGAAGTTAATAATTTATTTTATCTATGTATGAATGTTTAATAAAAAAAAAAAATATATATATATATATATAAATATTTACATAAATTTATCTCTTAAAATAAATAATCTATCTATATTCTATAATTCATAGCGTTAGCCGTTTAAAATTAAAATCTCGCGCGTTAGCAATTTATGAGTTGTTTCTACAATGCTTTATAGTCAAAGATATTCAAACATAGCTATTTGTTATTTCCCCCCAACTCTATGTTTTTAACATATATCCTCTATAATTTGTCTTATGCTTCTATTATTGTTTCTCTTTACCATCCACAAGTACATCCAATTCTACTTAAAAATCCACACGATTTTCTTCACCATATATTTGACAGCCATAAACCCGTAATTCTATATTTGAAACTATCCATGCTTTTTGGTATACGTAACAAGCTTTCAATGTTTTATCTCTGATGAATTCAATATATTGAGATCAACAATTTGTTATTGTCTTCTTTGACGATATACATGTGAATAACAAAATCTGAGAGTTATCCTGGCCTTTTCTCCACCCACAATAGACATTACGAATCATAGCCTGCCTTTTGGTTTATGCAACACGCTTTCAACCTTTTAATCTATGATAAATTCAATATTTTGAGATCACTTACGAAAGTTTGTTCTTGTCTTCTTTGATGATATATTATGTATAACAATTACTTTTTAATTTCCTAAACTTATGAGTCTTGGAATGATAATACACATTCGAATGAAATTGGATAATAAACTGTGATAAAAAGATAGTTATTTTTTTAATCGTCTAAATTTATTATTATTTTATTACAAATTATGAGAACTGTTACATTAGGATAAAAATAGAGTTAAGATTTAAATTCTATGAGTTGTTTATTCAATGCATTATGGTCAAGATATTCAAACATAGCTATTTGTTTTCTTTTCTCCAACTCTATGTCTTTAACATATATCCTCTGAAATTTGTCTCGCGCTTCTAATATAGTTTTTTTTTTGATATACCGTTGGAGTTTCGGATCTTTGATCCATAAATTTCTCGGTGCCGAGGGCCATCCGTTGATAATACCACATTTAAGACATAAATCATCCCTCCCAAGTGGAGTTGAACTAGTGATCTTGAAAACTATTTTTAAGTCTCAAAACCACTAAGTCACCAACCACTTGGTTATTGTTTCCTTTTACCATCCACAAATACATCACAATTAGAACGTCGTAAACCGGTAGTTCTATATTTGAATCTATCCAAGCTTTACCTACAATAAACGACGAATTAGAACTACACATCACAAATGCATTTGATATTTAGAGCATGATATTTCTTCAATGTCACTTTTTCTCGAATCACAAAATTAGTACAGCATGATATTTCTTCATGGCAATCTAACATGTTTTCTTCATAGCTTAACATTTCGAAAAATGAATTGCTCTTATTTTCCAAACAAATATTTCTTAAGGTTTTTAAGTCGATTCGAGAAGCTGATAAAAAGACAATACTTTATGAATAATTTGGTTTTTTTTCAATTTTCTATCTCGTTTAAGATTAATTTGAAATTCTTATGGTTTGATTCGGTTAAGTGCAAAGTGTAACACGGGGAAATATCACCTGGTGATTTGCAAGATTAGTAAAAAAATGTTTCTAACCTCCCGCTAACCGTCAGACGAAGGTGGATATGATTTGTGGATCAGTACGTAAACAAGTTTTTCGAATCTCCGAGACTAACACACCTATCATCGGACAAAGGTGGAGTCCACAGGTTGAGAGTGGACGAGGGTGCCCACGAACGGTGGTGGCCAGACTTTAAATTTCGTCAATGGCATATGTCACACCATCCTTGGTTTAACAAATTAAGAATGAAATTTTAATCATTTGACAATAAAGTTCAAAATGTGTGTTTCTGTAAATTTTTTTTTTTTAGAAGATTAAAACGATTTAAAAAATGTATAAGCAGTTTGATTTTTTCCCTAAGACGATCCAACCCATAAAAATTTAAAATTTTCCAGATTCGGATTATTATTATCACAAATAATAATCTTCAATAGGTCAACAACACAAACTGCGGAAAACAATACAATCAATAACCAGAAACACCATTCAATAGATCTCATACTCTACTGAATCTCTAAACAATTCCAATACGAAACAACAACCAATAATCCAAAACAATAAATAGCTCAGTTCAAGAATTACTAACACCCTAGCAATTTTAACAACAATAACCACTCAATCGAGATGCTAGATCATCTCCTCTTCCCGGCCACGACTCCACGATCACACCTTGTCTTTACTTGCATCACATGGTTATACGAGATGCGTGAGTATTATCACAAATACTCAGTGAGACGGTCATCCCATCTACTAGACTATACACACATGCATAAGAAAATGATACAATACCAGGGTGAACAATCAACAAGGCAAAACAGGAACAATCAACACAAGAATCGCACAACTGCATATGCGTCGATCAACACAACCACCCTGTGTCGATCAATGCACACACTGTGTCGATCGACACAGAGCAACTGCGTCGATCGACGCAACATCACAGATCGTAGAATCAAACCTATCCTCACATGGTTCGATTCTAGATCGCATCACAATTGATTCCCTGCACAAATCCACTCAAAACCACAAGAAATCCACCAAATAACAACAATCAAACTCATCCTATCAATCCCTTTACCCAAATAAGCCATGGTCACGCACTCACCTTAGATCTGGAAAGGAAAAAGGAAGAAAAGGATGAAGAACGCGATGAACAAGCCTCCAAATCTGGAATACACACACAACTCGTGAATAATCTCCCAAGCCTCCCAACGAATCCTCTTCTCACAAACTCTCTAGAAAACTCTCTGGAACTTTCTGGAAATCTCATGAACTCTAAAATCCCCAAAAACGCGGCCACTACCTATTTATAGGGAAGCCCTAGGTTTTTCCCTTAAACCGGTCTTAAACCGCTGATTTAAATTGAACCAACCGGTTCAATTTAACCTTGCGATGATCGACCCTTGCATCGATCGATGCATGACCAAAAATCACAATCTTTGGTTCGCAGTCGTTACAACTCTCCCCCACTAACACGGATTCGACCTTGAATCACGCAACACCGTCTCCTTACGGTCAGCACACCTGATATCAAGACTCTAGCCTAAACCGACCAGCTCTACAGATAACAACACTCATGGCCCACCCGACCAGCACCCCCTGAGATCAACACCCGATCCCAGAAACTCAACTAGTCTCATACTAGTCACATTGCACTGTCTCACTACGGCTACAATCCTGACTTAACCCGGTCAGCACCACTTGAGATCACTCCTGATCTCTGCCGTCTCACTACGGCTACAATCTTGACCAAACCCGGCCAGCACCACCTGAGATCACTCTCGACTCTACCGTCACACCATGGCTACAATCCTGGCCAAACCCGGCCATCACCACTTGAGATCACTCCAGATCTCTGCCGTCTCACTACAGCTACAATCCTGACCAAACCAGGCCAGCACCATCTGAGATCACTCCCGATCCCGGAAGCTCATCTAGTCTCATACTTATAACCACACTACAAACATTATTGCTCATAACTCATATCTATATATACCCCTCCCACTCTCAGGATCGTCACCCTTTGAGCTCTCGATGTATATCATTACCCTCCCACCTTCAGGACCGTCGTCCATCCGGCTCTCGGTATACTCCATGCCCATCCCACCCTCGGGATACACAGTCTGTGAGGCTATCGACATACAGGGGAATCACACATCCCCTGGAGAGATCCCTGTCCCTCAAAGTATATGCAGGGAACCCACTATCCCCTGGAGAGAACCTCACTGTCTCCTCAAGTATATGCAGGGAACCCACTATTCCCTGGAGCAATCAACTCTGTAACGTGCATCATAAACACCTGTCGACCAAAATCACTTCCCGTGGTCCATCCTGACATTCCCTATCCCGGAATATCACCTTATGACCAATCACTAGGCGATCCGAAACAACCCAATCACTAGGGTGTTTCCACCGGAGTGCCTGGAAAAAGACAAGTCCTAACTCACATAAGACCTATGTTTCCAGACTCTCCCTAGGAAATAGAAAGGTTCTAACTCACATAAAACCTTTATTTCCCTGCGCCATCTAGAGAATAGACAAGTCCTAACTCACATACAACTTCCATCCCTAGATACTCCTCCTCGAACATGGACAAGCTTTAACTCACATAGAACTTCCATTTCTAGCCTCACTAGAAAATAGACAGTCCTACTCACTTAGAACTTCTATTTCTAGCTCTCTAGCCGATAGATAAGTTCTAACTCACATAGAACTTCTATCTCTAGACCTCCACATGATCCCACCAGTCATCACAACACATGACCCCTCCAGTCATCGTAACACATGACCTACTAGTTATACCATAAGATCTCACGTCTTATAAACACATTTAATAAGAATAATCCATCTTATTAAATCTCAACAATGTATAATTGTTACATCACCAAACGACAAATACATAAACAACTCATAGCCACATGCTATCATAGACACTGAAAACCAAAAAAAAAGACAACTAAAACCTCAACTTGCTTTCCGAACCACTTCGAAAACTTTTCCTTCATCCTCGCTTCTGGTTCTCAAGTCTCTTCCTCGACACCATCACAGTCCCACATGACTGTCACCAACGGTATCTTCTTCCGACGCAGAACCGTGACTCTTCTCTCGACAATCCTTATAGGTCTCGTCTCCAATGTCATGTTGGGCTGAAGATCCTCTGGGATCCTTGCCAGCACCTCCTCAAACTCATGTACACACTTACACATCATCGACACATGAAAGACTTTATGAAAAGCCTTTATACTCTTAGGTAACTCCAACCGATAAGCCACTGGTCTGACCCGTTCCACAACCTTGAACAGACCCATAAACCTCAGACTTAGCTTATTGATGTGTGTCGACTTTTACCTCTCAACTAAATACCTGCAAGTGCACAACAATCACGGTTATTATAGATAAGGGATCGTATCCACAAGGACTTCTTAACCAGACTTCAAATTGTAATGAATAAAACTAAGCTAAAACAAGATATTTTTGTCGTTTTTGTGATTGAAAAAGAAAGTAAGCAACGAGTATAAATTGTAATGAAAATCAATAAAAGAAAAGCGTTAGGACTTAGGTATTTCGCAGAGAATCATGCAACAATAAAGATTGATTGATTTTAGGGGCTTAGGAATTATGAACCGTCTAGAACACAAAGCACTGATGTAAGGTCATCCCACTTTCGTGATGTAACTAACCATCTACGTTTTAGCACCATAATAGACTCAACTGTCGCAGGTTATTACAAAGTGAAAACATGCATTAAAGTTCAAGTTTGATAAAGTTAACCGCACTCATTAACTAACCTTTCGAATTGTTAAGGCTTTTGGCTCATCAAATACTAGTTCAGGCAATATAACAAGCTTTTGGAGAGTATATAAACCTAAGATCAGATCACTAGATCCGCGGTAAAGCAATCATATATTGAGTATAAGTAAAGATGAAGACTCTAATGTATTCCCTAAACAATCATCAATCAATTATCGAATTATGAAACTCATTGTAAACCTAAAACCTAACAAGTGAATTACTCGGACATGTTGCACGAAAAAACAGAGATAGATGATGAATTCATGATAAATAAACTTGAATTAAAGAGTAAAGGTAAGAGGATTCTTCTCTATATCGAGGTACAAAGCGAGATCATCCACCGGATTGCTCTAAAATCCAAATCTAATGAAGAACACCAAGAGAACTCGTGGTGGCTGCTCCTATATGATAAAACTACTCTATTTTTTTGGAATATTCCTAAAAAAAGGCTAAAAACAACTATATATAGGCTTAGGATCTTCTAGGGTCTCCTTTAGGACAAATCGGTCTTTTTACGTCAAAACTTCTCCCAAAGTCGGTTGGGAATGTCGGCCAAGGAACACGACCGGTATTGGGTCCAAAGTGACTTGATTTGTGCTTGCATCGGCCCAGAATATCGGTCCACGAGGCGGCCCGGTGTTTGGGTCGATTTCTGCACTTGCTTCGTTTTTGAGGCAGTTTGACGTATCCTTGGTAAATCTAGTTTATCTTCCTGCTCACAGCTCCAATTGAGATGATTAAAAATTCAGAGATGATTAAAACTTCATTGTGAATCTGACTAAAAGATATATCTTCACACCAAGTTTCATCCAATTCCAAATCGATTTGGTCTTCCGTTCACTGCTGAACTTCTGGTGTATACGTTCTGTCCAATTTGGTAGAATGTTGTTTCTTGTGAATTCTTGGTTCTTGATGGTGTCTTTGGTTTATGAAAGTTGCTGTGGCTTGGTTTACACCTATTTTGGCTCTTTTTGCTTCTTTTTCCCTGATTTCCCTGTTAAGACTCTAAAACTACAAATACGAGAAAAACTACCTTTAAAGGTATAAAACCGTAGATAAATGCATAGAAAATATAGTAAAATAGATAGTAATATAGGTAAAATATGAGACATATCAACTCACCCAGAATTGAACCTTGCTTGTTCTCAAGCAAAATCCAAGTATAGAAAAGAGGTTTGAAAATAATTTGAACTTAGAAAAACCTTTTGAAAATAACGTTGATACTAATACCATATTTGACATGATCGATCCAAGGGTATCTTCATCATACGCCATCCATAATCTTCACAGCCTACTCCATGTTTTAATTATAATCCTGCAAAAATCTCAACTGCATTTCAATTGACTCTCTACATTCATTAAGGTATAGGTGAATTTCTCATCAAGAGAATCATTCGGGGTAGACGGTGCTAGGATTTTGAAACAGGCTAATATATATGGTGAGGTTAAAAGTGTTTAGGGTTACCACAGACTCCGGGTGCGAGATATTATGCAAAATCGCAAGAGAGAATGGACCTGTTGATATCCACAATTTCCCAATCACTTTATTCGCGTCTTTTTCCCCCAAACTTAGATCTTTCTCCGTGAATCACTTGAAATCTATTCTACTCATCTCTTCTTTTGTATCATGGCATTTCTTGGGTATTCGTTTGGCTTTAAAACTCTTAACCAACCGTTTTCCTTTCCCTTTCTTTTATTTTCTTTTTGTTGTTTTGTTTTTTTATAATTATATATATATAAATATATATATATATATTTTATATATTTTTTTTTTTATGATGGGAGAAAATGGTATCTATTTGATAAGAGTCAAGTATAGGCACAAAATATTACCATGTATTAATCTTTCAAGGAAACGGCTAAGCTCTTAGGAAATTCGATCTTTGTACTCCATCATTCTTTACCAAATCGTAGCATCTCTAGTAATTGGAAAATTGCGTCGATCCTTTTTCTCCGATATTTTTACAGATATCTGCAAATATGAAACTGAAACGAGAGGGCATGATGTCTGAAAAGAGGTAAAGGGTTTTAGGTAGGGTACCAACTAAAGATGAGCTGGCCATTCATGACAACAGAGAGTGGTAAAAGAGGATAAGATGTCATGAATGTGTGATTCGTTTCCCCGATCTAACTCCTTAATGAGAAATAATTAAATTCGGGTTTGTAGTCAAATAAATAGAGTCAAAATTGGATTCATCAAAACTTATGCAAGACGAATTATATGGGGCGAGTTCCAGTCAGGAAGGTTTTTGAATCGTCTATCCTGGACAAACCGTGTGACAATGGTCATTAGATCATAAAATATACGCATAAATTCTTGAAAATATCATAGTTCAAAACATGTGGTTTTTAACTCAATAAAAGACTCAAATAAAATCATTAAAATGACTCAAAACATAAGAAAATAGAAAAATGACGTTAGTACGATAAATCCCCCCAGACTTACTTCACACCGTCCCGGAGTGAATAGTCACATAAAGCTGAGATGACTCAATAAAACAAAAATGAAAAGAAGATAATGATAGATAAAAGTCGGTACACCTGGCTCAAAAGACGGGTGACAAAGACTCTGGTGAATCCGGAACTATCGCGTGATGGTGTTCTCCATCGGACTCGTAGTTGACAATTTTCGTCTCGTCTGAAGCTGTTGGCTGGACTAGTGAGTGTTGTCCGTAATGGGCATTGGCGGTCTCATCATTGTCACATGTGTTGTGACGGCTGGAAACATCATCATTGACATCCTCATCGTGCTCAAATGTAGAGATGAGCGAAAGACTACCAAAATCGTTGCTAGTTGTTGTTGCGGTTGTGCTTCTAGAGAAGCGCCTAAGGAGATGTGGGACTGATTTTTTTACCGCTTTTACAAGCTTAGAAATCATCTTTCCTTGCTTAGAAACCTTAGCTTCAAGAGCTACTCTCTTCTCCTTTTCTCCTCAAAGCTAGTGCGAAGCCATTCATCAAAACCGGCATGTGTAGCGGCTGAAAATTGGTGCTCGTGTGGTGGTGTGTGAGATGTAGAAGGTTGGAAAATATCGCCTCCTTGTGGTCCTCTATACCTCTCTTTTTGTGCCATCCTTGCCTTTGATTGATAGTAGAGCGAAACTCCAACAAGAGGACATCCGGGACAACGATAAAACCATGTGGAATGAGTGTAGTCAAAGTAAGTCTTACCCTCACTCAAGGCTGGAATTTCCGCATGTGGGAGTCGAACACACTTGTTCTCTTCTTCATAGGGTGGAGTGAGAAGGTATCCAAAGTTTGTAGATTGCTCGTACCATCCACAAAGATAATGCTTCCTTTGAAGGGCATGGAGATCAAGCTTGCTTTCAACCATCAAAGGGGTCTCAAGGTTAAAATCAACACCACAAGCATGTAGTATGGCCGTGATTGTTCCACCAAAATCACTTGATGCTCCCTTTGGTATCTTCTCCTTAACGACATCATGCTTGACTTGTACCATACGATGAGTTAAAAGTGAGGCAAGGTTCACCTTCTTGGGGTTCTCCACAAGCGGTAATATTAGCATGTAAAACTCTTCTTGTTTCACCACTCCATACTCGTTTCTACTGAAAATGAGTTGAGAAAGTAGATAGTAGACATAACGAATCGCCGGGTGTGTAATCTTCGATGCCTTAGAACTTCCGGGATTTAGTCTATCACTACCAATCTTTGACCATGCATCATAATGAGCTTCACTACCACTGAAATTGATCCTCTCATGACACTCAAGTCCCAAAATATCACAAAGTTCTTCAATGCTCAAAGTATACGATTTTTCCTTAACCGTAAAAGCCAGAATCCCTTCCTTTGCTATGGTCATCTTTGTATTGGGATAAGACAATGTTACCATGGCTAGGAATTCTTGTGCAAGCTTCCCGTAGGTGGGGTGAGAGATAGTCACAAGCTTTGATAGGCCCAATACATCAAGATACCATTCAACATCCTTTCGAATACCGAGTAAATCGAGTGTCTTGAAATCAATACCAAAAGTTGGAAGCATAGCAAACTGTTGTAGACCAGCCATGTAGTCCACGTTAGCATTCATTTTGGGTTCAACATACTTCATTATAACACTCAGTGTTTGAGTCACAACCATAGTTGACTTAGCTTACGATTTCTTCTTCTTCTTCTTAGGGGGTGATATGTGAGGTATTGTTTGTGTAACCCCCAAAAACTGCATTGGTACTTGAGTAGCTTCATCCTCCTCATCTATTAGTTGGTAACCAAGTGCTCCTTCATTCTCCACCAAAATATCCTTTCCATGTTTCTTTGATGACTTTTTCAATCGAGCTTTAGAACGTGTAGGGCAAGGTACTTGAGCTTCGTGATCTTGGTTGGTCATGTGTTGCTTCTTGGGTTTATGTCCTCTCTTAGACTTCCTTGGAACAATCTCATCCTCCATTGAAGTTCCTACAAAAGAAAAATCTCGAAAAAGCATGTTACGGTCTTGAAAATCTCAATTTCCAAAAGAATTGCTTCCAATGTGAAATTTAATCAAAATAAAGCATAGCAAGACAGTAGAAATATGTAAGAATGATAACCAAAGGTAAAATAATTTTTCTCTAATTAAATCACAATTTTTGGATTTAATGGTAATGACATGTGAAAAACACTAAAATTTTGCAATTAAGTTTCTAATGTGTCAAAATTCATACATATATATGATAAATCATACTAATGGATGCATTAACTAACCATGAATCACCTAAATTCGTTTATAATTATGACCTCACAAATTCATATTTGTAAAAAATTAATTAAAGGTGGTAAACATGTAATTAACCCATCAATAATGTTTATATGATGCCAAAACAAGTATTCCTATATTGATTCTCCAACAACCTAGCCAATGTAACTAAATCTATGAAAATTTTTAAAGTATGCATAAACTTGGGATTTAGACAAAAAGAGGATTTAGAGAGAAATTACCTTGGGTTTTAGTGAAATATGAGATTAGGAATTGAACTCCTAATGAAAAACTAAACAATTTTTAGTGAATTGAGATAAAACCCCAAAAATTTTTTTTAGGGTTCTTGAGCTCAAGAACACTTTGAGAGAGAAAGAGATGAAAGCTTGTCTTGAAAAGACAAAAAGAAATGTGTAAAAACCTTATAAAATCAGATTTTTGTGATGTTTTTTGGTTAAAATTCGGTTAAAATTGGTTTGTAACCGGTTTAGAAAATTAAAATTGAACCGAAAACTTATCTGGGTCGGACCGATCGAATACTGGTCAGGTTGGCCGACCGAAATCGTGGTTGAAACTTACCGGACCGAAGCCGTGGATTGATCGGATCGTGTCACGAGACGGATGGGACGCGGGACGGACGAGACAGGCGGGTCGTGGTGTAGGACGAGACGTGGGACTACGCGGGCAGGTCGTGCTCGTGTCGCGACTCGAGTAGGATGCGGGACGGAATGGAGACCCGGTATTGGCGTCCGGTATATGGACGCGGGGCGAGGCATCGTGTAGCGGGTCGAGGCATCACGTGTCGCGGTAAGCGGCATCGTATCATGGTAAACGCGAGGCATTGCGTCGCGAGTATTGTTCGTGACTCCGGACCGATACACGTGACCGGTACTCGGCCATCGTGTTGCGGGACGGATGGGTCACGATACCGGTCGAGTACGCGGTCCAACATCTCTTCCGGTACTGGATCTTGCGTGTCGCGGGATGGATGGGACGCGATATCGGTTGGTCGCATTCCGGTATTGTGACCGGTACCGGCCGACGAGAATTTTTTTTTTCTTTTACAACGTGTAAAATAAAAATAAAATCGATTAATATAAAATAAATTTAGAAAAACCGAAATTGAAATTTTATAAACTATTTAGAGCATAAATAAAAATAAAAATGTGGGTTGTCTCCCACAAAACGCTTGTTTAAAGTCAATTACCTCGACTCCTTTGAAGATTTTAGACTTCCGGTGGATCCACTAAAGGAATGGTGGTTCCTTTAGCTTCACTTGGCTTTGATCTGTCGGCTTCTATGATGATTCCAAGTGAATCTCCATTGTCATATTTGACAACTAGTGCATCCAGGAAAAGCTTCAAAGTGTTTTCAAGTTTCCTCTTGATTGTCTCCTTGTTGATCTCGTCTTTTCTTGGGACGAGGATCTTTACCACCATATTCTCATAGATGAACTTTTCATTTGCTTTGTTACCATTCTTAGCATCATCCATAGGTGTCGAAGCTGTCTTGACATCTTTGGAAACGTCCTTATGCTTCTCCTTGGACAGTTTTGTAACTATCTTCATTTTAGCTTTATGATCTCCTTCTTTGAATCCTTTCTTGGCATCTCCAGGGTCTACACTAGGCTTCATAACCTTTACTCCAATCGAGCTTGGTATACGCTTAGCATCCACTTCATCATAGAAAAAATTCTTGTTGATTTTTGCGAAAGAGATTCTTCGGTTTGGAAAATCAACAATGGCTCCGGCGGTTGCTAAGAATTGTAATCCAAGTATTAATGGATTCAAATATCCTGTCTTCATCTCCAACACTTGAAAATCAGTAGGAACAATCCCCTCTTCTACCTTGACCATGACGTTTTCAAGCATTCCATAGGGTGTAGAGGATGATAAATCAGCATACTCTATATAGACCTTGGATGGTTTGAAATCGGCTTATCCAAGTTCCTTTGCCATGGCTAGTGACATGACATTGACGTTTGCTCCAGTACCACACAAGCAATCGTGGGTCTCCCTTCCATTAATAGAGTATGGAAAAACAAACTTTCCCGGATTATCGACTTTCTCCAAAGATATCCCCTTTAGTCTTCTCTTGTAAGCTCTCTTAGATTCGCCAGGAAGGCGTTTCTCTTTTAGTTCTTGGACCAAAATAACCTCTTTTCAAGTGGTTTAGGAGTGACGACGACTTTCTCTTCCTTAGAAGAGGCGACATTGCAAAACTTCTTTGCTTTCTCTTCGTCTTGTCTTCGAACAGCTTCCGAGATTTGAGCGAGTAGTGTATCCATATTAGAGAGATGAGTAACAATAGACTCGATCTTAGTGTTAAGTTCCGAGCACCTACTTTCCACCATTTGGTTTACCTCTTTCTTGTGTTGGCCCAATGCTTCTAGCATTTTGTTCTTCATGTCTTCAAGTTTAGCATCAAAAGAAACCGGTACGGTTAGTTGGGATGGGTTGAATGGTGGTTTCACTTGATAAATTCCCTTAGAATAGAATGGTTGCTTAGACTGATATTGGCCTCCTTGGTTAACGTTGTGTCGAAGATAGAATTGATCTTGAGGGTTCTCGACATTGTTGCTCCGATAGGATAGATTTAGGTGAGATCGAAATTTGTTGTTGAAATTTTAATTCCCATGGTTTCCTCCTATTTAGTTCACTTCCTCTTGAGTCTCCTCCGTTCCATCTCCAATACATTCCATATTAGGATCATAACTTGTATCATTAACGTCTTCAACGGCATGAACTCCTCTTTGACTCTTAAGTAGTTGTGAAACCATGTTCTTGAGCTCCGCAATTTGAGTTGAATCGGTTGATGATCTAGTAGTGTTGATGCTCCTATTGTAGTCTTGAGAAGAGTTAGCATCACTAGCAGCAAGGTTCTCAATCAAAAGTTTTGCCTCCGGTACAAGCTTTGTCATGAAATTCCCATTAGTCGCAGCATTCAAAGATGTTTGGTGCTTGTAATCGATTCCATTGTAGAAGATATTCCATAAGTTTCCTTCCGAGAAACCATGATTAGGACAGTCCCTAGTGTACTCCTTGAAACGTTCTAAGGCTTCAAAGAAGGATTCGGTTGGTTCTTGCTTAAAACTTGAGATCTTGTTCCTTATAGAATTCGATCTTTGTTTGGTGTAGAATTGGTTCAAGAAGGCACCCTTGTATTCGTCCCAAGTAGTGATGGACCGTGGAGGTAGAGACTTCATCCATCTAAGTGTTTTTTCGTTTAGAGAAAACAAAAAAAGCTTGCACTTAAATTAGTCGGCGGGAACTCCATTAGCACGAGTCGTACTACAAATTTCTTCGAAAGTATCGATGTGGTCAAGAGGATGCTCTGTGGACAGCCTATGGAATTGGTTTTGTTTCACCAATGCGATGATTTGAGGTTTGATCTCGAAATCATTCCTTTGAAGTAGAGGTGGGCGGATGGGATTTCTATCAAAGAAGAAAGTATCGGAGGAATCGACATCTCCGATAGTTTGATGTTGGACTTGTCTTTGACGCAAGGGTTGTTGGAAGTTTTGGTTCCCTTGAGATTGAAGATGTTGAGCTTGTTGATGGATTCCCATATTCCAAGGTGGAATGAGATGTTGGTCGTTTCCTCCTTCTGGATTCCGAACAATGTTCTCTGGGGGATTGTAGATTACATCATTACGGATTGGTGGGATTATGTGAGCACCAATCGGTTGCTCCATGGGTTGGTTATCTCCACCGAGAGCGGCGGCAGCAGCAGCAAGAGCTCGTTCCTCCTCATTTATGGCGTGCTCGTCAATGTGATCGGCCATCCTTAGTTATCTTTGTCTCCTAAGGGCTCGTTCAAGCTTGTCGATTTCTTGTTCAGGTATAACTAGATTTTTCTCGTTAGAATTTCTAGTACTAAGCATAAACACCTGAAACACACGGAAAAAGATAAAAGAAAATGAGAAATCAAACTTGGAAAAGAAAGAAACAAAATTGTAATAAAAAGAAAACCTGAAATTAAAGCGTTCTAGACTGAGTTTTAGTCAAAAATTCGAAGGTGATGTTCTTCGAAGTCTCCGGCAACGGCGCCAAAAACTTGATGTGTGTCTTGTTTTACCTCTCAACTAACTACCTGCAAGTGCACAGCAATCACGGTTAATATAGATAAAGGATCATATCCACAAGGACTTCTTAACCACACTTCAAATTGTAATGAATAAAACTAAGCTAGAACAAAATATTTTTGTCGTTTTTGTGATTGAAAAAGAAAGTAAGCAACGAGTATAAATTTTAATGAAAATCAATAAAAAAAAAGCGTTAGGACTTAGGTATTTTACAGAGAATCATGCAACAATAAAGATTGATTGATTTTAGGGGCTTAGGAATTATGAACCGTCTAGAACACAAAGCACTGATGTAAGGTCATCCCACTTCGTGACGTAACTAACCATCAACGTTTTAGCACCTTGATATATCATGATTTTTACCCCTTTTTGACCATGATATAAATCCTTTTTATAGAGTATTTTTGGTATTTTTTGGGTCTTTTGGAGTCTTTGTAGGTTAATGGGTGATTGGAGCTTAATGGGAGCATTTGGAGCATTGGGAAAAGAAGAGCCAAAGTGACCAAGTCGGAGACAAACTTTGGAGCTTGTGTCGATTGACACAAGTAAAAACCATGATATATCAACTCCCCCAGACTTAGCTTTTGCTTGCCCTCAAGCAAAACATACACTGAAAATGTGAAAGAGGTTTGAAAACGCAGAAACTTACCTTCCCTTGGAGTACCGGACCGATCCTTTCAACTAGTAAGCCACATAATGCATAACCAACTAAAAATTAGACCACCATGTAATTCTCCATAGATATTCGTAGCCTCCCAAATTCATCCACGACTTCTCAACATAACCCGCTAGTCCTCATTGCTGGGTCTCGTCCCAGATCTCAATGCCAAGAACCTTCTAGACTCATTCCCATACTATACCATGACAAATCAACCATACAACTCTTGGTACTCTTTCTCTACCCCAAACTTATTCGATTCAGAAACTCAAAAACAGTGCTTTCATTACTATTGTTCCTTGGGAAGAGACAAGGTTGTGAGATCGCTCGTCCTCTACATCTGTTCTAAGGGACTCATACTGCTGCTTTTGAGCTCCGGGTGATCATCTCTTGAGTACTGACTCTCTAAAATTTTATTTTTTCATCTTATACTCAAGAACTATCAAATCACCCCAATCATTTTTTTTATTTTTTTTGTTTTATTTTTAAGAACAAATGAGAGGAGTACCATTACTTTCAACAGAGATTGCACTTGTCAGGTATGAATGAGGAGTCAAGCCCTATCAACACCAATCACCAAGGAGACCCCATAATTAGCTCGAACCTGGCGGATTATGCTGGAAGTAACAGATGTCTCTAGTTAACTGGTCAATGTTAGGATTTTTCAATAGTCAGACTGTGAAATCGATCCTGGAAGAATGGTCACAAAACTGAAAGAGACAATCCAATAAACCAAAGGAAGGGTCATCGTTTCCAACTGACTATTTTGACTCAATAAAGCGTTTTGGACTGACTCTCAAAAACAAACACAAACTTAGCAACTACCTCCCCCATACTTAAACAACACTGTCCCCAGTGTTATCAAGCCTGAAATTGGTGAAACAATCAAAAGGAAAATAAACTTGTGAAGGAAAAATGAGAATTTACCAATGTTGACCTCATGTCGATCGACACAGAGAGCCGTGTCGATCAAGATAGGGTCTCTGAACTGATTCAACAAGTTTCTCATCATTTTCCATCATTGAAATCAAGTTTCAAAGCTAATCATCTGCAAACACAACTCAATAAACATGATCAAGAGGAAAACATGTGGTAAATCTCATTAGTTCTAAAGTTCAGAAATCCTAATGAAAAAAAAAAGAAAACAAACTAACTCAAAGAAAAACATAAAAATGGACTCAAAGTTAGAAAATAAAAGATAAAAGGGAAACAGAAAAAGGATAAGCGGAGAGGATCTAGTCTTCCTCCTCAGATGATGACGAAGGACGCGGTAGAGAAGGTGGGCGAGGGCGAATACATCCACAGCTATACAAAGTGGCAATGACGTTCCAGAGACTCTGGAAACTCTGAGCAACCCAATTCTAAAACTCGTGTTGCACCATAGGTATCGTCGGAGTAGGAGGAAGCTGATCAAGCTACGATGGAGCTCTGGAAGTGCGTGCACGTGAAGTACCAGCCCCAGCAGTACCCCGAGTAGTCTGTTTGCGCCGCCCAGTACCAACTGGTCGCAGTAGTCTCTTATCTGGCTCAAAGGACATCAAGGTAGGGTCTTCAGAGATGCGCATCAGCTCGCGAAGAGGAAGCTGCACCATTTGCTGTTGTCCAGGAGCAACGCGAAAAACCCAATGATTCTCTGGCTTAAGCCAGGTAGCCCGCGCCAAATAATCCAAGTCTACGGCCAAAATCTTCCCATCCACACTGCAAACAGATGTGTCAACCCCACAAAATGCAAAGATTGGGGTGAGAAGGCTACCAGCTACGAAGGACTTGCTGCTCTTCTTGAGTGTGAGCGGTGTGTTCTTCAGGGAGAGCAGATGGCGAGCGAAGACAACCCCCATGTTAGGTTGAATCTTATCCCATGTCGGGTCTGCTATGTCCATCCTAAGGGCGTATGATAACAACACCAACTCTTGCAGCCTCATCTTCCCCGGTTCCACCTTGTAGAGAATTGTCGTGGAGAAGAGACGAAGCATATACCGAAGGACTGGATGCCTCACATCTGTATGTGTGGAGGCGCCAGTACTATACATCCCTGTCCCAAAACAAGCCCAGAATGTCTGCAGGTCAGGTATAGTCTCTGGAAGCTCCTCGTAAGCGCGATCCTGGTCAAAACCATAAACCTCGCAAAGATCCTAGAGAGAGATCTTGTAGTAAGCCCCTCTAATCTTGAAGCTCAAATTTCAGTTCTTGGTATCATCTGCACCCTCCTCATCAGTCGCCACACAACCTAGCCGTAACGATGCGAAGAACTACCGGACTAAGTCGGGGTACATCTTATAACTATGAGCCGCGATGGTCCCCAAACCTGCATTCTTCAGTAGACGCAACACCTTATCCTGGAGACACAAACTACTTATCGCCCTTCTACTAGAAAATCTAGTTCCCAAGAGATTCACCTTCAACCACTCATTGTACAGCAAGGAGTCATAATCATCCCATTCCGCTTTGATCTCTCTGTTGATAATGTCCTTTCAAATGAGAATCCTAGCAGGAACATCATCCCATTCTCTGTCGATGGTGATCTTCTTTCCTTCACGTTTCGGCCATGGAGGACGCGATTCCACAGGTGGAGCTTGTGTATGAAAGTTGGATGCAGCCTCCTTGCATTGTTTCTGGCGATTGTTACTCTTTGAAATAATCTGTGAAACATCACACAAGAAAACCAAACACAAAAATCCGAAATCAGCAAGAGACGACTTTCTGGGCAACTGTGTCGATCGACACACCCAGGCTGTGTCGATCGACACAGACTAAATTGATTCCTAAAATCTGTAATTCAAGGCAACTCATCCGCAAAACTCAACCACAACACTCTCGACACAATCTCTAGCAAGCAGATGAGCACAATGTTCCACAACAACAACCACAAATAAACCTAATTTCATTTTCTCCACTTAAAACCCCAAAATTCCACACAATTCTCAAATTCAAAACCAATCCACCTAAATCAACGAAATTAAGGAATGAATTCGGTCCAAAATCACTCTAAAAGTGCATATGAGACATTCTTACAACCTAAATCGAACCAAAATAACTCTAATTTTCACCTTTTTTATCCAAATTACCGAACTGAAAAAGTGAGTTTAGAGGACCATACCTTCGCAGATCAAGAAAAAGGGGACTAGAATTGGAACGAGGATGAAAACCCGAGTTGAATGAACTCTAAAATCACTCAAATCGGTGAAGAAACGAAAAAGATGTGATTGTGCAAAAAAAATCGCTTAAGTGTTCGAAAGAGAAGTGAGGAGAAAGAAGAAACAACCGGGTTTAAAAACACTTACCTTGGGTAGTCCGCTGGTGTGTCGATCGACACATCCCTTTTTCCGTTGTCCTCTTCTTTTTTTTTTAGATAAAACTGAAACACTTACACTAAAATTAAAGTTAGTAAAACAAAAACGAAAAATTCAACTAATGTACACTTACCAGTGGGTTGCCTCCCACTAAGTAATATGTCTATTAGAAACCTCGACTTGTCCACTCGTCTGAGGATGATAAAGGTTGACCACGAGATGATGAACTCCATATTTCTGCAAAAGCTTAGCGAAAACCTTGTTTATGAAGTGTGTTCCACCATCACTTATGACAACTCTGGGGACTCCAAATCTAGGGAAAATGATGGTCTTAAATAGCTTAACAACCATCGCAACATCGTTCTTCGGACTAGTAATCGTTGCCACCCATTTGGAGACATAGTCCACAGCGACGGGGATGTACTTGTTCCCATAAGATGACGGGAAAGGATCCATGAAATCGATGCCCCAGCAATCAAAAACTTCAACCTCAAGGATGAAGTTTTGTGGCATCTCGTTCCTCTTGCTTATCTTTCCTCTCCTCTGACAAGTATCACACTGCGCAACAAATGCATGAGCATCCTTAAACATCGTAGGCCACCAAAACCCTGCTTGTAGAACCTTGGAGACCGTCTTGAAAGTAGTAAAGTGCCCAGCATACGCGGAACCATGACAGTGAAAAAGCACATCTCGAACCTCACCCTCTGCAATACACCTCCTGTAGATACCGTCTGAACAATGCTTGTAGAGATAAGGCTTATCCCAGTAGTACCTCCTGAGTTTTCTCATGAACTTCTTCTTCTCATACCCCTTAAGATCGGTAGGCACATCCTATGCAGCTAGGTAATTGGCAATATCAGCGTACCATGGTTCATCGGATCCAGAAATAGCGTATACGGGGTCACCAATCGTTCCACTCGATGTCCGCATGGCTCCGTGTCGATCGACATACCTATTTTTGGATTCTGGAATTCGGTGATTGATTCCCGTGTCGATCGACACAAGTCCTTTGTGTCGATCGACACAACATCTCGAACTCCGAAAACATATCATCTACTCCCTTGCTTGCTTGCAATCCAATCTCAACGAAGTGCACAATCTCTTCTGGGAAGTAATCATCGATAGGGACGTCATCTTCTATTCGAATCCGTAAAAGATGATCTGCGATGCCATTCTCAACCCCCTTCTCGTCTTTCACCTCAATGTCAAACTCTTGAAAAAGTAGAATCCATCTCAACAATCTAGGCTTGGCATCCTTTTTCTGCATTAGGTACTTGAGCGCGGAATGGTCAGTGTGCACTATCACCTTAGCTCCAATCATGTAAGGACAGAACTTCTCAAAAGCATAGACCACGGCTAACAACTCCTTCTCCATAGTAGCATAATTCTTCTGCGCCTCGTCTAGTGTACTATAGCATAGTAAATAACATGAAGCTTCTTATCCTTCTCCTGACCCAACACAGCTCCAACAGCATAGTCGCTGGCATCACACATCACCTCGAAAGGCAAATCCCAGTCTGGTGGTTGCATTATTAGAGCACTCACTAAAGCCTGCTTGATCTGTTCAAAAGCAGCTAAACAATCAGTATCAAAAATTTTTTTTTGACATCCTTACAAAGCAAAGTGGTGAGTGGGCGGACAATCTTGGAAAAATCCTTGATGAATCTCCTGTAGAAACCAGCATGTCCCAAGAAACTCCGTATCTCCTTGACTGAAGTAGGTGGTTGAAGACTAGTCATGACTTCAATCTTGGCATGATCCACCTCAATTCCATCAGTTGAAACTCTGTGACCAAGTACAATGCCATCTTTCACCATAAAGTGGCACTTCTCCCAGTTGAGAACCAAGTGTTTCTCCACACATATAGCAAGCACCTTCTCCAAGTTGTCAAGACAGTCTTTGAAGGAAGAATCGTATACTGAGAAATCATCCATGAAGACCTCCATGTAATCCTCAATCATGTCTGTGAAGATAGACATCATACACCGCTGGAACGTCGCAGGAGCATTACATAGTCCAAAGGGCATTCTACGGTATGCAAAAGTGCCATAGGGACAAGTAAATGTGGTCTTCTCCTGGTCTTCTGGATGGATGGGGATTTGGAAAAAACCAGAATACCCATCGAGGAAGCAATAGTAAGCATGACTCGCCAGTCTCTCCAACATCTGATCAATGAAAGGCAAAGGGAAGTGATATTTCCTGGTGGCCGCGTTGAGCTTCCGGTAGTCAATACACATCCTGTGCCCCGTCACTGTCCTTGTAGGAATTAGTTCGTTCCTCTCATTCTTCACCACTGTGACTTCTCCTTTCTTAGGCATCATATGAACCGGACTAATCCAAACACTGTCTGAAATAAGATAGATGATCCCAGCCTCCAAAAATTTCAAGATCTCCTTCTTGACAACCTCTTGCAAATTTGGATTTAGCCTCCTCTGATGCTCTATCGATGACTTAGTCTCATCCTCAAGGTGAATCCTATGCATGCACAAATCCGAAGAGATCCTTGAAATATCATCAAGAGAATAGCCAAGAGCTTTGCGAAACTTGCGCAGCTTGCTTAGCAGTAAAGTGAGCTCTGCATTGTTCAAAGAAGCGCTAACAATGACTGGATATGTAGAATTAGGACCAAGAAAAGCGTACCTTAGCTCGGCTGGAAGTGGTTTGAGTTCGATCTTTGGAGCTTTTTGCTCACTCCAATCGCTGACCTTTGTAGCTTTCACTGAAGTTCCAACCAACTCCACATTACCAATCAACTGCATCACTTTCTTACTAGCATCCATCATCTTTGCATACCTCTTAGCAACCTCATCAAGCTGTCCTTCCACTGTCACAGAGTTTATCAAAGTTCTTTCTAAGGGATCAATGGGATGCATCTCATTGAAGACTTCTTGTGCGATGTCGGTGAGTGTGTCTACATAGAATGTTTGGCCATCTATAGTGGGTCTCTTCATTAGCTTGTCCATCTCAAACTTCATCTTCAAATCGCCCACACTCAACGTAATACTGCCTCCCTTGCAATCAATCATAGCACCAGCTGTAGCTAAGAACGGTCTACTCAAAATAAGACGATCTTTGGGTTCCTCGTTGTATTGCAGGACTACGAAGTCAGTAGGGATCAAGCAATCTCCAACCTTGATTGGAACATCCTCCAAAACACCCTCTGGAATCCTTACTGACCGGTCGGCTAGGATAAGAGAGATCCTAGTAGGTTGGATATCAGTTATTCCAAGACCAACAACTACGGAGTGTGACATTAGGTTAACACCAGAGCCCAAATCACAAAGAGACCTCGGAAACCTCTCTTTGAAAATCAAACAATCTAACACAAAGCTTCCCGGATCCGTGAGCTTCTCTGGAATCGTGTTCTGAATCACTGCACTGACCTGCTCAGGTATCATTTCAACTCCTTCCTCAAGACCCAAATTCTTGGTAACCATCCTCTTCACATAACGGCGGATCACCGGACTAGTCCTAATAGCATCAAACAAAGAAAACTCCACAACTAGCTTATCCATTATAGCCTTGCACCTAGCATCCTCTAGCTCTTGCTTAGACTTCTTCTGACTCCTAGGATAGGGTATCTTAGGCTTATACACTCTCTCTTCTCCAATGGCCGAAGGTTTTGAAGAGATTGGGCAATCTGGGATCCATGTCGATCGACACAAGCAGGTGTCTTGATCGACACAAGCAGGTGTCTCGATCGACACAGATGTTTTCAGCATCGACCTCGTGTCGACCTTGGTGTCGACCTCATGCAAAAAATCACCGATTGTGTCATTCCCAGAATCAAAATTTTTTACCTGTGTTGATCGCCACAAGCCTTCCGTGTCAATCGACATAGGGTCTGGAACGAAAATCTCTACATCTTCAATCTCCACAAGCTGATCTAGCGGGTCTGCACTGAGTCCCTTCTTCACTACTGGCTCCCCAAACGTCTTTCCACTCCTTGTTGTGATGGCAGCAACACTATGTTTGGGATTTGCATCCGTCCTAGATGGTAGAAACCCTTCTTGCCTCCTTGAATTTTCTGCGGTCTGAGCAAACTGAGTATCTAATTTCTTAACATAGGTGTTCAAGGCTTTGAATTTCCCATTCAGATCATGGTACATAGCATCCATCTTCCCGTTAAAGCTCACAGTCATTTTCTGTTAACCCTCTAAGATCTGCTCTAGCATAGATTTCATCTCGCTCTCCGATGACTGAGCAGGAGGTGTCTGTAAGAAGAAGAACCGTAGTTCCTAGTGTAGTTGCTCTGGAAAGGCTTCTGATACTTTGTCTTCTAAAACTGCGGCTTAGGAGAGTAGCTAGGTGAAACCTAGATTTCTAGTGAATGTAGTCCTCTGGTTGTTTCTGTTGAAGCCTCTGTTACCTTGCTGATTACCAAACCTCTGACCTTGAAAACCAGTCCCACTGATGTAGTTGACATCCTCTTCATCCTACTCTTCCTCTGGAATGAAAGTCTCTACTTCTTGAGCAAACTGAACAGTCTTCTTCCCCACTAGAAGGTTGTGTACAGAATCCAGCTTAGCTTTCACCTCAGCAATCTGACTTCCATCCATGTTCCCACCAAGCTTCTTCCTCTCGAAGTCTGCGTTCTTGGTACTATTGCTAGAAGCCAAGTTATGAATAAGCACAAAGGCATCCTCCAGATATCTAGATTTGAAGTTCCCATTTCTAGCAGAATCTAGAGCCATCTGATACCTCCAATCAATACCTCTGAAGAAGATACCCAACCACTGAACATCACTGAACTCATGATGAGAACAATCTCTCTGGTAGGCGTTGAATCTCACCCAGGAAGCTTTGAATGCTTCAGTCGGTCCTTGCTTGAAAGTGGAGATCTTAGTCCTCAAGCCCTCGGATCTCGCCTCATCAACGAAGTTGTTGAGGAAAGCATTCTTGGTATCCTCCCAAGTAGTCAGTGATCCCGGCTCCAACTGCTTCAGCCAGTAATCTGCTTCTCCACTAAAAGAGTAGAGGTAATCACTAGACAATCCATTAGCCTTAATGCTAGATGCTAAGTCTTCAAACCTCTCAATGTGGTCCATGGGGTGCTCAGAGGATAGACCATGGAACGGGTGCTGAGCCACAAGTGAGAAGTAAGCAGGTTTCAGCTCAAAATCATTCCTCAGGAAAGGAGGAGGACGAATCGCTGCCCTGTTGGCATAAAACTCGTCCGGTCTGTTGTAATCTCCCAGAGTGCGCCCACGCCCAATTGGCTCTTGGCGCTGCATAACGTTGCGCTCCTCCACAATCACAACTCCATTCTCATCTAGCCTCTAACCCTGAGCATTGCCTCTGCGACCCTCAGTATCTTGAAGAAACCCATCTTCACCTCTGCTAAGAACTATCAGATTCATCTTGGCTGTCTTTCTCGTTGCTCGGTTAGCTCGTTCTAACTTTCCAATCTCAAGGTTGAGATCAACTAGCTCTTCGTTCTGATTGCTTCTGGTAACGCGATTAGCCACAAACCTGAAACACACAAGACAAAGAGAAAAGAACAAGTAAGTAATAAAACAAAAATAAAAACTTAGACAAAATTTTAAAATAAAAAATCGATTGGTAATATCGACTCCCCGGCAATGGCGCCAAAATTTGATATGCTCAAATTTGCCCTGAGCTACTCTCTCAAATTAAGAGATCGAAGTAATACTTAGAGATTGAATCCACAGGGAATCAATTCACACAAACGACTAATGAATTCAAATTATGCTAAGTAAATAGGTATGAATGTAAAGTAAAAATCGCAAAGCAAAGCAAACAGATTTAGATTTAGATTCTAGTAATTAATGAATCGAAATCAAGGATAAAAGACTGTTAAGATTTGATTAAGTGCAGTTCTATAACTCAAACACGAATATAAAACCAATCAATTTTCGTTGCAGAAATTATCTATGACTAAATCCCTAAATTCCAAATGTCTTTGCAAACTTAGTGAATAAAATCAAGCATTAAGATCAAGTTTAATTGTTCACAAAATTACTAAGCCAAATTTTTTTGCGAATAGATAATTTTGCTAATCTAAGATTATATGAGGTCGTTAATAATACTTTCGTTTCTATTAAAGCAACCTAAGGTTTCCAATTTCAGTTGATCAATCCTAAAATCAGAGTTAAAGCAATCTAGATGAAAAACAAAAAGATAAATCCTAACAGAGTTTCAATCATAACAATTTCTTATCAAACCCTTGAATTCCCCAAAACCTAACAAGCAAACTACTCAGACATAGATGATGAAAAAATTATGTATGAATAAAATTGCATAAAAAAATAGAGTAAAAGATACAAAGGGTTTGAAATATGAAGGTCTGAAGTCTAGAAATCTCTCCCAAAAGCTCTCCAAATCTCTAAATCACCAAGTCTCAATTAAAAACAAGATAAAAACATGAAATCCTAAAGAAAAAATATATATATATATATATATATATCTAAAAATCGGATTGGGCGTGTCGATCGACACAACTTGAAAACTCAACTTCTCGTATCAGACATACGTGTCGATCGACACACATGGCTTGTGTCGATCGACACAAGCTCCAAAGTTTATCTCCGACTTGGTCACTTTGGCTCATGATAAATAAAATTAAATTAAAAAGTAAGGGTAAGAGGATTCTTCTCTATATCGAGGTACAAAGCGAGATCATCCACCAGATTGTTCTAAAATCCAAATCTAATGAAGAACACCAAGAGAACTCGTGGTGGCTGCTCCTATATGATAAAAATACTCTATTGTTTCGGCATATCCCCAACAAAAGGCTAAAAACAAGTATATATAGGCTTAGGGTCTCCTTTAGGACAAATCGGTCTTTTTACGTCAAAACTTCTCCCAAAGTCGGTTGGGAATGTCGGCCAAGGAACACGACCGGTATTGGATCCAAAGTGACTTGATTTGTGCTGGCATCGGCCCAGAATATTCGTCCATGAGGCGGCCCGGTGTTTGGGTCGATTCTGCACTTACTTCGTTTCTGAGGCAGCTTGACATATCCTTGGTAAATCCAGTGTATCTTCCTGATCACAGCTCCAATTGAGATGATTCAAACTTCATTGTGAATCTGACTCAAATACCTATCTTCACATCAAGTTTCATCTAATTCCAAATCGATTTGATCTTCTATTCACTGCTGAATTTCTGGCATATACGTTATGTCTAATTTGGTAGAATGTTGTTTCTTGTGAATTCTTGGTTCTTGATGGTGTCTTTGAATTATAAAGTTGATGTGGCTTAGTTTACACCTATTTTGGCTCTTTTTGCTCCTTTTTCCTTGATTTCCCTGTTAAGACTCTAAAACTACAAATACGAGAAAAACTACCTTTAAAGGTATAAAACCATAAATAAATGCATAAAAATGTAGTAAAATAGATAGTAATATAGGTAAAATATGAGACATATCACTTATTCTCTGAAATGGATCTGTTAAGACCCCTCAACATCGCTGCCTTGAGATACACCAGATCTCTCAGCTCAAACTCTAGCTCTTTCCTCCTCTTATTGGCATAACTCCTCTGCCGATCCTGAGCCTCTCTCATGTTCAGCCTTAAGACACAGATCTTCTCTGTTGTCTCCTGAACAAAATCTGCACCAAACATGCTCTTCTCCCCCACTTGATTCCAGCATAATGGTGTACGACATGGTCTCCCATAGAGAGCCTCATATGGAGTCATCCCAATACTCGCCTAGTAGCTATTGTTATACGCAAATTCTACCAGGTTCAGGTGATCTGCCCAATGAGCACTGTAATCCAGCATACACATCCTCAGCAAATCTTCAAGGGTCTGAATCGTCCTCTCAAACTGCCCATCCGTCTGAGGATGATAAGTTGTGCTCAAATGCACCTTAGTGCCCATCTCAGCCTGGGATGTCCTCCAGAACTCTGAGGTAAACCTCGGATCCCTGTCTGACACGATACTTGCTGGCACTCCGTGCAGCCTCACTATCTCCTGCACATACTTCTTAGCCAACACAGTCGCTCCGTCAGTCTTTTTGATGGCAAGAAAATGTACTGACTTGGTCAGATGATCCACAATCACCTAGATAGCATCATACATCCACGAAACCGGTAACCCTGTCACAAAGTCCATGGTAACCATGTCCCACTTCCACTCTGGAATGGGTAAACTCTGCAACAACCCGCTCGAAACCTGATTCTCAGCCTTCACTAACTAGCACATATTGCACGTTGTAACCCAGTTAGCGACATCTCTCTTCATACGGACCCAGTGATAATACCGCTTCAGATCTCGGTACATCTTGGTCGCTTCCGGATGAACTGACAACATGCTCGCATGAGCCTCTCTTAGAATCTCCTGCCTCAGATCCTCATCTTTGGGTATACAAACTCGCCCGTTCATAAGTATCGTCCCATTTGCCGAGACCCTGATCCTTATCCTGAGCTACTCGAATCATGCTCAGCAAATCTGCCTGGTTAGCTGCCTCTAACCCCAACGGCTCATGTGAGATAACACATAACCTCAACGTGCTAATCTCACTCACCAAAGCCTCCATATCCCGCTTCTGAGCCAAATCAACCCTCTTCCTACTCAATGCATGTGCAACCAGGTTAGCCTTACCCGGATGGTACCCAATCTCCAGATTATAATCTACTACCAACTCAATCCAGCGCCTCTGTCTCTGGTTCAGATCTGGCTGAGTAAAGAAGTATTTCAGACTCTTTTGGTCTATAAACACCTGCACTTTCCCGCCATCAAGATAAGATCTCCAAATCTTTAGAGCAAAGATCACCACAACCAACTCCAAGTCATGGGTATGGTAGTTGCACTCATGCTTCCTCAAATGTCTCGAAGCATATGTAATAACTTTTCCCTGCTGCATCAGCACACAATCCATACCAACTCCTGAAGCATCCGTATACACCACGTAAGGCTCGCCTGGATCCGGCAACGCCAACACTAGTGTACTAGTCAGCATCTCCTTCAGCTTTCTGAAACTCTCCTCGCAAGCTGAAGACCACATAAAAGGGACATCCTTCCCCGTCAGCTGTTCAGCCTGAATCGCCAAATTCACGAGACTCCCGAAAGACGGCCTCACTCCCTGATAAACCAACCTCCCCACCTCTACCTCAAACATGACTCGTCCCTGATGACAATCCAGATTCTGTAACGGTCCAACCAATCTATATCCAAAATGACATCGTACAGTTCCACCGGACTAATAATCAAATATGCTGGCATCAACTCTCCTGCCACCAGAATATCCACACCTCGAGCCCGCCCAAGAGTAGCTAACGACTTGCCACCAGCAACCTTAACTACTTCTGGCTGCTCACCGGAATCACTTCGGATACCGCTTATCTCAGCACACTCTGGAGTAATGAAACAATTCGTCGCTCCATAATCAAATAAAACATGGGACTCACAATCTTCCGCTACTAAGGTCCCTGCACAAATCCCATGTGCCTAAGAACCCTAACATTCTAGCAAAGACTCACAAATTCAAACAGACTAAATTTAACCATATTAGAAATTACCTATGATCGGTCTGGCGCTAGAACCACCCGCCTCCACCGAAGTGAACACCAGCGGTGCCGCGGTAATCTGAGCCATCGGCTACACTCCCGCCACTGCCATCTGTTGTAATCTAGGACACTTGGGCTTGATATATCCCGACTCTCTGCAATGAAAGCACACCCGCGTATCCCGAGCCTTTACCCCAACCACACTCGGCTGCACAGCAGCTACACCCGGCTGCATCCCAGCCATACCAAGCGCCTGACCCTGAGCCAGCATCCTACCTGGTAACCGATCCAGAATTATCTGTAGCAGATCCGCCAGACGATTATCTCGATCCTGGGCTCCACCTACAGCAGCGCCCCCACCTGGGCCCGCTGCACCGGGACCTATACCCGTCTCACCAGTCCTCACACTGGCACTCATAGTGGCCACACCCACGGACCCCTCCTGATACGCCTGCGAATCAACCACCTGCTCCCGCGTGGTCTCCTAGGCCACACTCGGGGCAGCAGATTCACTCTTAATTCCCCGCCCGCGCCCACGCCCACCTCGGCCTCCACGACCCCCACGACCTCTCCCCCTAGTACCTCTAGTCATCTCTCTACACTACCCAGTAGAATACTAAGAATAATAACAACAGGTACCGTGGAATCTCATTGAAGGCTCGGTGAAGATGATCTAGGACTCCAAACCGACACAACAATCAATCGACTAACTCACATAATCAATCAATTGCACCCGCCCTAGAACAATAAGGGCTCTGATACCAAAAATAAGACTACCCAACCCGTAAAAATTTAAAATTTTCTAGATTCGGATTATTATTATCATAAATAATAATCCTCAATTGGTCAACACAAACTGCAGAAAACAATACAATCAATAACCAGAAACACCATTCAATAAATCCCATACTCTACTGAATCTCTAAACAATTCCAGTACGAAACAACAACCAATAATCCAAAACAATAAACAGCTCAGTTCCAGAAGTATTAACACCCTAGCAATTCTAACAACAATAACCACTCAATCGAGATACTAGATCATCTCCTCTTCCCGGCCACGACTCCACGATCACACCTTGTCTTTACCTGCATCACATGGTTATACGAGATGCGTGAGTATTATCACAAATACTTAGTGAGACGGTCATCCCATCTACTAGGCTATACACACATGCATAAGAAAATGATACAATACTAGGATGAACATCAACAAGGCAAAGCACGAACAATCAACACAAAAATCGCACAACTGCACATGCGTCGATCGACACAACCACCCTGTGTTGATCGATGCACACACTATGTCGATCGACACAAAGCAACTGCATCGATCGACGCAACGTCACAAATCGTAGAATCGAACTTATCCTCACGTGGTTCGATTCTAGATCACATCACAATCGATTTCCTGCACAAATCTACTCAAAACCACACGAAATCCACCAAATAACAACAATTTAACGCATCCTATCAATCCCTTTACCCAGATAAGCTATGGTCACGGACTCACCTTAGATCTGGAAAGGAAAAAGGAAGAAAAGGATGAAGAACGCGAAGAACAAGCCTCCAAATCTAGAATCTACACACAACTCGCGAACAATTATTCCAAGAACGATCTCCCAAGCCTCCCAAACGAATCTCCTTCTCACAAACTTTCTGGAAATCTCTGGGTTTCTAAAAGTCCTCAAAAACGCGGCCACTACCTATTTATTGGGAAGCCCTAAGGTTGTCTCTTAAACCGCCCACTTAAATTAAACCAACCCGTTCTATTTAACCTTACGTCGATCGACGCACAACCAAAAATGACAATTTTTGGTTCGCGGTTGTTACATTCCCTCTGTTTTTTTATAATAGAGGAGAGAAAATGAACATAAATTTTCCACTAAAGAGATGAAATTTATCTTTTGTAGAAAAATCGATTAATGAAAAAACTTACGATTTAATAGAATTAAGAAAAAATATTCTAGAATTAAGAAAAAATATTCTCTTTTTTCTTTTTTCTATGTGAACCAGTCATGCATATATTTGTTAAATGAACACTTCTAAAGTAACGATTTTTTAGTCATTTTTGGTTTCCAACTGTGAATTATAAACTAGCTAATTTTCAAAAAATAATAATAATAATTAAAAGTGTCTCTTTTCCTAAGTAATAATTAGATTAGAATTCGCTTTGATACCCGGATAAGCACATTAAATTTTTTTAATATAAATATTTAAGTTTTACTTAGTAACCTACTAAATTACAAACATATTTTGAAATCCTATTTAAACATAAGTCTTAAATTATTAGAGATCAATATATATATATATATATATATATTTTTTTATATGTATATATATATATATATCTTAATTCTCATGTTGTAATTCATATCATGTAGACACATATATATATAAATAAATGAAAAAATATTCTTATCCATTATGAATATATATTAATTATCTGGTAAAATCATAAAAAAATCAAATATAAACAGAGTTAAATAAATACAAATCATGTGAATAATCTCACAAAACCTATATAATATGTCATAAGTAATGTTATCAAACATCACATATAAATCCATGATTAATAAATATATACCATTGATGTCATTGGTTTATTTTTCAGAGAAATCTATAGTCGTCAAACATTTAACACTCTTAGATTTTAATAGAAATTTTATTATTATTATTATTATTATTATTATTAACATGTATATATTTTTATTTTATACAATCTTTTTCTTTTTAACAGGAAAAAATACCAATACCGTCATAGGTAGAAGTTTTTATGTTCTTAGTTCCGAACATAAGTGTTCTTGCCACAAAGCCCATTGGCACATTGGTTAGCATTTGCTCATATTATCTTATTTTATATCAAGACACGCACATACACATACACACATATATATATATTCTTTTAAAAAATATTTTTTTTTCACAAAAAGATTTATTTAATTTATTATGTTTGTAAATTTCTCTCTTTTATTTATTTGTTTATTTAATTTATTGAGAAAAGTAATTTTGGGTGTTCGTAGTGTAACTTTACGGCAATGAGCAAAAGATGAGGAGGTTTAGTGTAAAGGGTCGTTGCAAAAAATTAGCGATAATTATAACAATTGAAAGGCAATGCATGTTATAAAGGTCGTCTCTCTTTTCTTATGCATTGTATCATCATACCGGTTTTAACATCATTTTCGTTTTTTTTTTTTTTGGTTATTTCTTCTTCCAAATGACATTCTTTTTCTATAGCTAAAACTTCACGTATCTATATTATGTTCTAAAGCGAATGTTGAAAAAAAAAAAATCTAATGGTGCTTTGTCAGATGAATATTTTTCGTTTTTCATTTTCAAAAATATATTTTTGTTAACATTATAAGGTTGTTTATAAAACCTCAAACTTATAAGGGTTTATAAACATGTTTTTTACATTTGTTTTAAGTGTTTTACAAAATTTATAAGAAATATTTTCTGAAGTCTTACAAAGTCTATAGCATTGTTTTCTAAACTCTTGTAAATATATTTATAAATATTTATATATTTGAGCTTTTAGTCCCATATAAATTTGATATCCTTGATGTTAGAAAGAAACAAGTATTTTTGAAAATAGAAAGCAATGAGTGAAAATTTTGAAAAGTGATATCGTAAACGTGGTAGTTTAAAAAAATCCCCAATTGATGGTGTATGTGAAAATAATTTAAAACATATCTCAATACTTATATATATATATATATATATATATATATATATATATATATATACTAAAAATGCATTTTTATTTAATCCTATTAAAAATGTCATTTTTATTATGTATACATTAAAAAATACCACTATGAATTATTTATTTTCAGAAATACCATTCACTAAAATTTTTTTAAAGAGGAATTGGCATTATATTCATCAAAAGATAATCATTCACTCTATGACCATATTGAAAAAGTGGCTATGATATTGTGTATGTAATATGTAATATTACATTTCCTATCCTCCTCAACTTTGGACCACATATTTTTTTTTTCTTCTCTTTTTCCTCTTTATTTTTACCACATCCCATTTTATTTGCTTTGGATCTTTTCATATATGTATTAATTTGATTTCATATTCATACAAAAAAACCAGATGTTTTTTGAATATATCATGGTTTGAATTTTTTTTAAAGCGGATATAAAGTAATCGAGGAATGATATATTGATGTAACTTATTATACGTCATTTTATTCTATATAAAAAAAATGGAATAGAATGCCATGACTGTTCAATTGATCAAATATATATTTTGAACTTAACAAAATAATATCAATGTAAACCTTATTCAAATTTTGAACTCTAACACCCAAAACTTAAACTCCAAAACTAAATTCCAAATTAGAAATTTATAAACCGTAATCCAAAAATATGTTATAAAAAATTATAATGCATGTGTCTATACTATTTTATACATACATGTAGAATAGTCTAGTAAATACTATTTTTATGGGTAATCTTTTGAATTTAGGATTTATTATTTTAGATTTGTTAGAACTGATTAAAATATTGATTTACAGAAAATAATATAGTATGTCATTATATTATATGCTTACAATATGTCCTTGATTAGAACACTATTCATGATTTTGTAAAATTTATGCCTATTTTCCAAATTTTGAAACTATGTCATATGCTAAAACAATTATGTGCTTTTAAATATTATTATGAGATTAAATCACTTAAAATTGAGAGATCAAATTAAAAATAAGATGATATGAGTAAATTATTTGTTCAACATAGAAAATAAAAAATATTAAACTTCAAAACTTTAAAAGTAAATTGAAAATTGAAAATTATTAACCGTAACCCAAAAATTATGTTACAGTTTCTAAAGAAAATAATTAGTATGTCATAGTTATGTTAGTGTAATTAGGAGTGTCAAAATAGGTCAATACCCATGGGTTACCCGAACCCGCCCATAATTTTAGCAGGTTTGGGTTGAGTTTTTTTACCCATATAAATAAATGGGTTATGGTGGGTTACCCTATTAGGGTTACGGGTTTAATGGGTAAACCCATTAGGGTCGTGGGTAACTCACAGGTTTTTCATATAAAAATAAAAAAAAAACTAATATATATATATATATAAATAGGAGTTTCTCCTTAGTTTGCCTCTACTCTATCTGATTCGCATAGCTTGTTTTTTTTACATTTGTGTCATCTAAGTTTAATCATATCCCCTATCATGGCGGCACCTTCGTGTCCTCCACTGGTTTGTATTATTTTTTCTCTGTCTTTTCTCTTTTCACTCATATAAACGTGTTGTTACTTGTTAGGTTAAGCGATTAATTGCATATATGTTTTCTTATATTTATATTTAAATTATTTGATTCTAGAGATTATTAGTGGGCGAGAGACGGTTAATTTTCTTTGTGTTGCTTTGATTTGTTTTTTCTTTACCAAGTTGACTTTTGTTTGCTGTTTAGATTATATAGTGTATGCCATTAAATTATGTTACGTCTATCTTGCATGTTATGATGATGATGGACGTAAGAACAAGATAGATTAACTAGGTCTTTGAAGAATTGAAGCAGAAAAATATATCTAATTGTGTATTTTTTTTGTTATCATTATTATGTGCGATGATAGTTAAACTACTAAACTAGTATATAATTTGAAATTATTTAGTATTATTTTTAAAATCAAAACCATGATCGATGAACTGTGTTTTGACTATAATATTGTTTTTACTATAATATTGTAACGCCTGTGAACCAAAAAGTGGATTTTGGTTGGGTGTGTCGATCGACACAGGTAGTTATGATCATTTTAACTGGGTAGATTTGTGCAGTTTTCTTCTGCAAACAGCCAACTTCGAAGGAGGATTTCCGTCGAACCGTTTGGACCCAGGGGACTTTCTACACACCATTGTGTAACTCGTTGAGTCTAGTTTCCAGAGCCGTTTTCCGATTCGGATTTGGATAATCCGTTCGTCGTGTGCGAGGCGTTCTTCGTAGGCATCGTGTTCTTGAGCGTTTCAATCCTTTGTCGAGGTGAGTGCGTGACCGTAGGCTTACATAAGTGTAAGAAATGGGTAGAATGCGATTTCTTGGTGGATTTTGTGTGTTTTGTGAATAAAATTGTGCAGGAGACTCGATGAATCGTGACTGATTCGAGCCATGAGAGGATAGGCTCGTTTCTGGGTTCTGCGACGTCGTGTCGATCGACACCAGGGTGGTGTGTTGATCGACACCAGGGTGGTGTGTCGATCGACATGGGCTGTGTATCGATCGACACCTAGAGGTTGTGTCGATCGACACAGAGTTCTTGGTTTGGTTCGTGTTGATTGTTTCGTGAATGCTTGTGTATGCTCATCATGGTATTGTATCTATTGTTTATTTTTGTGTATAATTAGCATGTAGACGGGATGACCGCATCGCTGAGTATTTGTGATAATACTCAAGCAACTCTTTTTGCCATGTGTTGCAGGTAAAGAGAAAATGTGATCGTGGAATCATGGCCGGAAAGAGGAGATAATCTAGGGTCTCGCTTGTCTGGTTGTATTACGTAGAATTGCTAGGTTGCTAGTGAATTCTGATGATTGAGTATTGGATTGTTGTTATTGGATTGATTCTAGAATTGGTTGATTGAATATTGTTCATTGATAAGAATGGGATTATTGATGATGTGGTTTGTCGTTAGTTGTTGTTATTCCGCATTTCTTGTATTGGCCCAATTGAGGATTATTATCTGTGATGATAGTACTCTGAAGGGAAATTTTTTAAATTTTTGGGTCGGGTCGCTTCATCTTTGACATCCCATTACGTAGATGAAAACTGGACTTTGAATAGCAAGATATTGTCATTTTATGACATACTTCCTCCACATACGGGTGATGCTTTAGCTAGCAAAATCCATGAATGCCTAAAGAGTGGGGAATTGAAGAGAAGATATTCACCCTTACTCTAGATAATGCTGTAGTGAATGACATTATGCAAGATATACTAAAAGAGCGGCTTAATCTAGATGACAACTTGTTATGTGGAGGTGAATTCTTTCATGTTCGATGTTGTGCGCATATCCTGAATCTTATTGTGCAAGATAGGCTAAAGATTATCAGTAGTTCTTTAACCAAGATCAGAGATAGTGTGAAGTATGTCAAATCTTCAAAATCGAGAGGGATTGCATTCCAGGAGTGCGTAGAAGGTGGTAATGAAGTAGTTTTATCGCTGGACGTTCAGACGAGATGGAACTCAACTTTTTTGATGCTCGAGAAGGCTTTAAGATATCAACGTGCTTTTAATAGATTAAAAGTGGTTGATAAATGCTACAAGTGAAATAACCCGACCCAAAAATTAAAAAATTTCCCTCAGATTATTATCATCACAAATAACAATCCTCAATGGGCCAAATACAAGTAATGCGGAACAACAACCGATTAAACAATTAAACCAACCATAATGCAATAATCTCATACTTATCAAATTGCTAAACCGTTCAAACCAATAAACCAATATTCAATTCCAATATCCAATGATAACCAATAACAATTAAACAGGGTTCCAGAATTACTACATCCTAACAATTCTAACTCAAAGCCATGAAAACAAGACAATAGATCATCTCCTCTTCCCGGCCATGATTCTACGATCACATTTTCTCTTTACCAGGATGAGAATTCAACAAGCATACACGAACAATCAAACAATGAACCAGTCCAGGAGCACTGTGTCGATCGACACAACCACTAGGTGTCGATCGACACAACCACTAGGTGTCGATCGACATACTGCACTTGTGCCGATCAAACAACCACCATGGTGTCGATCAACATGATGCACCTGTGTCGATTGACACAAAGCACTTGTGTCGATCGACACGACATCGCAGAACAGAGAACGAGCATATCCTCTCCTAGCTCGAACTCTCATGCGATCCATCGATCTCCTGCACGTTTTCATCCACAAAACACACGAAATCCAATCCAAACAACCACAATCAATCATATTCCATCTAATGCTTTACCCAGATAAACCTACGGTCACACACTCACCTCAAAAATGATTGAAAAGAGGAAAAACGACGAAGAACACGAAGAACAACCACGACCAGCCTCTGATTTCGTCCTCACCGACCTAAAATCAACCACAACAATGTTCCTCCTTGCTTCTAATAACCTCCCACGTAATCACAAGCCTCAAGAACGATCAATCCTTCTCAAAATCCCCAAGACTCTCTCAATTCTCTCTGATTTATGATTTTTCTCTCTGTTTCTGCCAAAAACGGCCAAGAACACGATTGTTCACGCTTATATATCGAACCCTAGGGTTTTCTAAAACCGATCGCCAAACCGTGCGATCAAAAACTGAACCTGTCGATTCAATTTTAACCCGGGTCGATCGACACACCTCACGTGTGTCGATCGACACAACACCCAGAACACGACTTCTCATAAGTCCAAAAACACACGTGTCGATCGACACACACACCATGTGTCGATCGACACCCAACCAAAATCCACTTTTTGGTTCACGGGAATTACAATTCTCTCCCACTAACACGGATTCGACCTCGAATCATGTGCCCCCGTCTCACTAAGATTAACACTTCCGTCTAAAACCCGACCAGACTTACCCGGAAACATCAATGATGCAACGCTCCCTGGTCCGGATTAGGGCTGCTCGATTGATCGCACAACAATCAAACAAAAATATGCACGACCAACTGTTGACCCAAAATTGGACCAAATGACCGTGCAACAATCAAACAAGAACATGCACGACCAACAGTACTACATATGCTACCAGGTTCGTCCGAACCAAGGTTCTAAACTTAAGTAAAAACCCTAGACTCGACATCCACATACACACTCTTGACCCTCGGTCAGCACCACTCGAGATCACACCTGATCCCCGAGCTCCACTAGTTTCATACTAGCCACATTGCACCGTCTCAACATGGCTGCAATCCTGACTCCATCCCGGTCAGCACCACCTGAGATCCACTCTCGATCCCCGAAGTTTATTAAGTCTTATACTTACAATCACACTACAGACACTATTGCTCATACTTATATCTATATACACCACCCCGCTCTCAGGATCGTCACCCTTTGAGCTCTCGATGTATATCATACCACCCCACCTTCAGGACCGCCGTCCATCCAGCTCTCGGTATGCTCCAGCCCCTCCCACTCTCATGACAAACAATCCGTCAAGCTATCGACTGTAGAGGAATCACACATCCTCTGGAGAGGCTTTGGCCCCTCAAAGTATATGCAAGGGAACCACTTTCCCCTTGAGAGAACCTCACTGTCCCCTCAAGTATATCCAGAAGAACCACTATCCCCTGGGCAATCACGCTGTAACGTGCATCATAAGCACCTGCCGACCAAAATCACCTCTCGTGGTCATCCAAAACAACCCAATCACCAGGGTGTTTCCACAGAGTCCCTGGAAAAACAGTCCTAACTCACATAAGACTTTTATTCCAGACTCCCCCTAGAAAATAGGCAGGCTCTAACTCACATAAAACCCCTATTTCCTAGCGCCATCCAGGGAATAAACAAGGCCTAACTCACATAGAACCTCCATCCCCAGATAATCCTCCCAGAACATTGACAACCCTAACTTACATAGAACTTCCATTTCTAACCTCCCTAGCCGATAGAACAGCTCTAACTTACATAGAACTCTATCGCTAGACCCCCACATGACCTACCAGTTATCACAATCCATGACTCCACCAGTCACACCACAAGAACACACGTCTTATAACACATTTAATAGGGGAAACTCATCTTATTAAATCTCAAAATGTATAGTCGTTACAACAACATCAAAACAAAAATACATACATCTCATAGCCACATGCTAAAACAGATTCTAAAAACCAGAAAGACACTAAAGCCACTGCTTGCTTCTCGAACCACTTCGAGAACTTTGTCGTCATCAACGCTTCTGGTTCCAAAGTCTCTTCCTCGATACCGACATAGTCCTACTAGACTTTCACCAACGGTATACTCTTCCGACGCAACACCTTGACTCTCCTCTTGAGAATCCTCACAGGTCTCACCGCCAACGTCATGTTGGGCTGAAGATCCTCCGGAATCCTAGCCAACACCTCCTCAAACTCATGTAGACACTTCCGCAGCATCAAACCATGGAAGACTCTGTGAAAAGCCTTCATACTCTAAGGTAACTCCAATAGATAAGCTACCGGTCCGACCCGCTCAACAACCTTGAACGGGCCCCTAAACCTTGGACTTAGCTTATTCTCCAAAATAGATCAGTTAGGACCCCTCAACATCGCTGCCTTGAGATACACGAAATTTCCTAGCTCAAACTCCAGCTCCTTCCGTCTCCTATCGGCATAACTCTTCTGCCGATCCTGAGCCTCTTTCATGTTCAGCCTCAAGACACGGATCTTCTCCGTCGTCTCCTGAACAAAATCTGCACCAAACATACTCCTCTCCCCCACTTGAGTCCAGCATAATGGTGTCCTCCACGGCCTCCCATACAGAGCCTCATATTGAGCAATCCCAATACTCGCCTGGTAACTATTGTTGTACGCAAACTCAACCAGGTTCAGATGACCGCCCAATGACCACCATAATCCAGCACACATATTCTCAGCAAATCCTCCAAAGTCTGAATCGTCCTCTCAGACTGCCCATCCGTCTAAGGATGATACGCTGTGCTCATATGTACCTTAGTGCCCATCTAAGCCTTGAACGCCCTCCAAAAATTTGAGGTAAACTTCGGATCCCTGTGTGACACGATACTCGCTGGCACCCCGTGCAGCCTCACTATCTCCCGCACATACTTCTTAGCCAACACCGCCGCTCCGTCGGTCTTCTTGATGGCCAGAAAATGTGCCGACTTGGTCAGACGATCCACGATCACCCAAATCGCATCATAGGTCCGTGACACTGGCAATACTGTCACAAAATCCATGGTAATCATATCCTACTTCCACTCTGGAATAGACAAACTCTGCAACATATCACTCGGAACCTGATCCTCAGCCTTCACCAGCTGACACATATTACACGATGTAACCTAGTTAGCTACATCCCTCTTCATCCCGACCTAGTGTTAATACCGCTTCAGGTAACGATACATCTTGGTCGCTCCCGGATGAATTGATAACATGCTCGAATAAACCTCCCTCAGGATCTCTTACCTCAGATCCTCGTCTTTGGGTACACAAACTCGCCCGTTCACAAGTATTGTCCAATTCGCCGAGACAATATACTCTGAACCTGCCGCCTTAGAAGCATTGATCGATCCCTGATCCTTCTCCTGAGCAACTCTAATCCTACTCAACAAATTTGTGTGGATACCTGCCTCTAGCCTCAACGGCTCCTTTGAGATCACACACAATCTCAACGTACTGATCTCGCTCACCAGAGCCTCTATATCCCGCTCCTGAGCAGAAGCAACCCTCTTCCAACTCAACGCATCTGCAACTAGATTACCTTACCCGGATGGTACCCAATCTGTAGGTCATAGTCCGCAACTAACTCCATCAAGTGCCTCTATCTCTGGTTCAGCTCTGGCTGAGTGAAGAAATATTTCAGACTCTTGTGGTCTGTGAATACCTGCACTTTTCCGCCATAAAGATACGACCTCCAAATCTTAAGGGCGAAAATTACTGCAGCCAGCTCCAAGTCATAGGTAAGGTAATTGCACTCTTACTTCCTCAACTGCCTCGAATCATACGCAATAACCTTTCCCTCCTGCATCAGTACACATCCCAGACCAACCTCCGAAGCATCTGTATACACCACGTAAGGTTCACCCGGCTCGTGTAACGCCAACACCGGTGTTCTCGTTAACGTCTCCTTCAGCTTCCCGAAACTCTCCACGCAAGCTGAAGACCACACAAAAGGGACATCCTTCCTTTTCAACTTCGTCATCGACTGCGCCATACTCGCAAACCCCTTGACGAACCTCCGATAGTAATCTGCCAACCCGAGAAAACTCCAGATCTCGGTGGGGTTCTTTGGTCTAGGCTACCCTCTGATAGCCTCAATCTTAGCCGGATCTACAGAAATCCCATCTGCAGACACCACATGGCCAAGAAAACTCATCTCTCGCTGCCAGAAACTACACTTGCTCAACTTCGCGTACAGCTTTTGCTCCCATAGCTTCTCCAGAACTACTCTTAGATGCACCTTATGCTCCTCAGGACTCCTCGAATATACCAGAATATCATCAATGAAAATGATCATAAACACATCCAGATACTCCTGGAACACCCCGTTCATCAACCTCATGAACACTGCTGGCGCATTCTTCAACCCGAAAAGCATAACCACGAACTCATAATGCCCATACCTCGTCCTGAGAGCAGTCTTCCTAACATCCGCCTCATCGATAGGAATCTGATGGTAACCCGAAGCCAAATCAATCTTGGAGAACCAAGTAGCCCCACGTAACTGATCCAACAACTCAACAATACGTGGCAGAGGGTACCTGTTCTTCACAGTGACTCGGTTAAATCCCCGGTAATCAATGCATAAACAGAAACTCTCATCCTTCTTCTTCACAAACAATACCAGCGCTCCCCATGGTGAAACACTAGGCCGGATAAATCGTTTCCCCAAAAGATCATCCAACTGCTTTTTCAGCCTTGCCATCTATGCTGGAGCCATACGGCAAGGCATCTTAGATATAGGAGTCGTCCCTGGTTCCAACTCAATCATAAACGGATCAGACCACAACGGCGGTAATCCCAGTAACGACTGGAAGACATCCTGGAAGTCCTGAACAACTCGAATATCCCCAACTGTAACCTCTCCAATAGTCTCAGGCATCACTATCGTCACCAGATATGCCTTGCAGCCCTTCTCAATTATCTGCTCAGCCTGTATCGCTGAAATCACGAGATTTCCGGAAGTCGGTCTCACACCCTGATAAACCAACCTCCCTGCCTCTTGCTCGAACACTACTCGTCCTCGACGACAGTCCAGATGGACAATAATCCTGAATGGGGCAACAAAACAAGAACTGCAGAAAACAACAATAATAAATCAACAATTTTCAATTCAATAAATCTCATAATTTATTAAATTACTAACCCAGTTCGAAAGGACATAAACCATAATCCAATAATAAAATGAAGTTCCAGAATTCACTAGCAACCTAGCAATTCTAACAATACAACCATACAAGCAAGACCCCAGATCATCTCCTATTCTTGGCCATGATTCCACGATCACATTTTCTCTATACCTGCAACACATGGCAAAAAGAGTTGCGTGAGTATTATCATAAATACTCATCGACGCGGTCATCCCATCTACAATCTATTTATACACAAGCATAAACAATAGATACAATACCAGGATGAGCATACACAAGCATTCACGAAACAATCAACACGAACCAGTCCAGGAACTCTTTGTCGATCGACACAACCTCTAGGTGTTGATCGACAGACTGCACTGTGTTGATCGAAACACCATCATGGTGTCGATCGACACACCACCATGATGTCGATCAACAAGACATCGCAGAACCCAGGAACGAGCCTATCCTCTTATGGCTTGAATCCGTCGCGATTCATCGAGTCTCCTGCACAATTTCATTGACAAAACACACGAAGTCCACCAAGCAATCGCATTCTATCAATTTCTTAAACCTATGTAAACCTACGGTCACGCACTCACCTCGATTTTAGATTGAAAAGAGGAAAAACACGAAGAACGAGCGACAAACACGGAGAACACATACCCGCACCCTTCTGATTTCCTTCCCAAACACGAAATCGACCCACCAACGATCCCTCCTCGTTTCTAATAGCCTCTCACGCAATCACAAGCTTAAAAAATGATCAAAACTTCTCCAGAAATCACCAGAACTCACTCAAACTCTCTGATTCTGATTATCTCCCAATTCTCTCTGTTTCTCTTCTGAAATACGGCCAAAAAGAGAGACAAATCGCGTCTGAACACGTTTTATATCGAACCCTAGGGTTCCCTAAACCAGTCCGCCAAACCGGACAATTGGAACCAATCCGGTCGGTCCAAATTCAACTCGTGTCGATCGACACACACCAGCTGTGTCGATCGTTATAACACCCAAAACCCGTCTTCTCACAAGTCACAAAAGTCGTGTCGATCGACACACCTCACCCGTGTCGATCGACACACCAACCAAAATTTCACTTTTTGGTTCACGGGCGTTACAAAAAATAACTAAACATGTGATACTTTTTTTCCACTTACACCAAAGTTTCAAAGCCTTGTGTGAAAGGAGGATATTGGTCAAACTATTAGTGACTTAATTGACCAATCTCCATAGCTATATTTTTAATTTTAAGAGCCAATATGAATATGTAGTTTTTTTTTTTTGTCGGCAAAATATTCATTAAGTAGTAAACTACAAAGTTTGTGAATTATACATCAAATATCAGTTGAAAACCAGGAGATTACATAACTTGCATTGTTTAATCTTGCACATTTTGCAATAGAGTCAGCTTGAGTATTTGCTTTCCTAATGATCGGCTTAAAACGGAAGTCCATCGTCTTGGTAATCAAGCTTTTGATGTCTTCGCAATACACAGCTATGGCATTATGTCCTCCTGCTTCACCTCTGAAACTTCTGGTTAAAGCCTCAAAAGTTAGCTTTGAATCACCACAGAATGTTATGCTCTTATAACCAAACCTGTGAACTTGTTGAATTGCTTCCCTAAGAGCATATGCCTCTACTTCCAATGCAGTTGCTATCGGGTCCATTGACGCGGAGCCTTCCACGATTCTAACTCCTTTATCATCCATTAATACCCAGCCAAATCCTGTCTTTTGATCAGCTGATATCCATGAACTATCTACAAAATAACACCAAGTGTTAACATCATGAATCACATCCAATTCCGATTGGGGGTTTATATTGTTTTGATCTCTCTCCTTTTCATGATTTCCATCTAATTCACTTCTTGCTTCCAACCATTGTTGCTTATCTTTTATTGCCTTATTCACCACTAGTGGAATCATCTCTCTTTTACCATTAAAAAGGAGATTATTTCTCATTTTCCATAAGCACCAACCCACAAAAGGATACAATGGACATTTCTTTTCTGCATTTTTATTACACTCCATGAGCTTCACTATATTTTGATTTAAATCAGGTTGGAGTTGATCACCTAACAAATGATAGAGGGGAGAGTGTTCCCAAAGCTCCTTTGATACTCGACACTCAAAAAGTAAGTGTTTTTTGGTTTCATCATAATCTCCACACATTTGACATGTTGTATCAACCTGCAACCCTCTCCTTCTTAAACCCACTGCAATAGGTAGTGCATCATGAATGGCTCTCAACCAGAAATGCTTAATTTTAGGTGGAATTTTAAGTGACCAAAGTACTTTAAAGATTTTTGATTCTGCATATAAGGTGGAATTTAGAGAATGTAAGAGATGATAACCTGATTTGACAGTATAAACACTATCCTTTGTATGAGCCCAAGTAGGTTGATCATCCAATCCTCTAACACTAGGCTTAATGAGCTTGATGATGGGAATATCCTCTTGATTGACCATTTGATTCAACTTATCAGTATCCCAATATGCAGTTCCTGAAATCATAAGATTTGAAAGTGTAATATTAGGATTTATAACAAGAGCTACACATCTAGCAGGTCTTGGAGGTTTCTCATTTATCCAATTATCAGTCCATGCTCTAACTCCCCTACCATTCCCTATTCTCCATATTAAGCCCTGTGCTATAAGCTGATTTCCTTGATAAATACTCTTCCAAGCATAGCTAGATTTCGACCCCTTTTTAGCTTCTAAAAGATTTGTCTCGCTAAAATATTTTGCCTTATAAACTCGTGCTAATAGACTCTCTGGATGCGTTAAAATTCTCCAACTCTGCTTAGCCAACAATGCAATATTAAAATCTCTAATATCTCTAAATCCTAAACCTCCAACGGATTTAGAACATGCAATTTTCTTCCAGGCAATCCAGGGAATTTTATGTTTATCTTTATTACCCTGCCACCAAAATTGTCTAATAGCACTAGTAATCTGATCAGCAAGACATTTAGGAAGAAGAAAACAAGACATAATGTAAGTAGGGAGATCCGTTGCAACTGATTTGATCAGAACTTCTTTTTCAGCTGGAGAGAGTAGCTTCGAGTACCAATTATCCAGCTTACTCAATACTCTCTGTTTGATGAAGGAAAATGTATCATTCTTGCTTCTGCCAATCATTTCTGGGAGTCCCAAATATCTACCAAATCCTCCTGTTTTTTTAATTCCCATCAAACTCATTGACCCTTTTTACAATCATAAACTCTAAAAAAATTTTAAAAAAATGACGCCTAATAAATCCTATAACTTAAAAATTAAACCGTAAAATAAAATAGTTAATCCAAACAATAAATAATATTTTAAATAAATGATAGAGTTTTATTGATATTTTTGAATTTTTAAAGAAAATAGTACTTTTAAGAAATAACTTTACAAACATAGCATTTCTAAAAATTTCTCGCAGAAAAATTAACTTGAGATATTATACAGAGCGTGATTCAAAGCGACAAGGGCATCTAGACAAACTAATTAATTGTTTCAAAGGAAAAGTGATTAACGTTGGACCCTACAATACCCATTTAAAGGCAAACAATGTTTTGTGAGTTGGTTGAATGTTGTTATATAATAATTCATGTACTCACTTTCATCATAAATAAAATTTAGTTGTTGAATTTAATAATTAGCAGTCTCTAAATAGGTGTATATATAAGTAATATATGGTAAAAATTTTATTTTGCCAAATTTCAAGTACCTTTAACAACTAATAAAGGTGCGTATTTAATAAAGAGAAATCTCACAAAGGTCATCAAACAGGTGAATATGATTTAGTTGTTGAATTTGATAATTAGCAGTCTCTAAATAGGTGAATATAATTTCTTAGAAATCTCATAAAATTTAGTTGTTGAATTTTATAATTAGCAGTCTCTAAATAGGTGAATATGATTTTTTGTTTTGTTTTTCAAACTTAGCTTATAGATATGATACACAAGACCTATATCTCCTTATATGAATTCGTTTTAGGTCCTTTATGGTAACATAAGGAAAAAATAGGTAAAATCTAGATAGCTTATACAATTTCATCTTTGTTATTTAAGAATAATATGTCATATTTAGTTAGACTGAGTAAAAAAATGTCACAAAACTTAACTAAATTTAGTTAGATTCAAGAATTCTTCCAACAACAATTGATATATTTTGGAGATTTTTTTATTTTCGGTAAAAAAAAAATTATAACAATAGATATAAAAGTTGAGTAAATGATAAATTACATCTAAAATGTATCTTTTAAAATTGATCTAATGATATGGATGATAATTCAGATATTGAAAATCACTATCAAATGAGTAAAATTCATGAAACTTTTTTAAATATTTTTTTTTTGTAATACTCTTTTCCAAAAATACTCCCATTTGAAAACATTTTCAAAAATACTCTTGTTAGAAAAACATTTATAAGTTATGTTTTAACAGGAAAAATAACTTATAAATATTCTTTTTGTCAACTAATTTATAATTAAAATAAGCCACTATAATTGACAATAAAATAAGGCAGATAGTTGCTTACGAAAAAAATTAATAACTCTAGTACGTTTTGAACGAGCCAAACAATTCGCCTTTAAATTAGAAGAAGAACGAGAAATCAAAGACAAGCCACTATCCTCAGTATATCGAACGATGTCAACTAGATCTGAGTAATTTATAAATGTGTTTTTTTTGTCAATAGCTTAATAAACTAATTTACTACGTTTCATTTACCCAATCTGGTGGTATCAACTTATAAATGTTTATAAACATTTTGATTACAATGACTATCTTATTATAAATTTTTTTAGAAAGTTAAATTTTATAAGCTATCTTATAAAAGTGTATAATTTTTTTTTATAAATATGGTCTTTTTTAAAATTGACAACAAAAATGGGTGTTTATATTATGTTGAGTGTTTCATGAAAAAATTTGGATATTATTTAGAAACGTTTTTATTAAATCTTTTGATAAATTTTTTGATTTGAAAATTTCTAAGATAATTTAGGTGATATAATTACTTTAAGTTCATAAATTGTGTTCAAGTATTTCGATTTTAGTTTTACTTCTTCTTTTTTCATTATTTTCAATTATTTGTCTTACTATTTTTACTAATTAAATTTTGCGGATAAGTTGAGGAAAGTTATTTTAAGAAATCTTTTTAGCAATTGGCAAAACAATTTTGGTAAATTTTTATATATTTACTAAAACTATTCGAACATATATTTTAGATCTTTTATCTGATAAATAAACAGAATTACTATTATTACAAAAATCAATATCTAATTTTAAGATTATTTGTTGTTTAATAAAAAAAAATAGTAACAACTAGAAATAATTTGAATTATAATAAAATGTAGGTGGGTTTTTCTAAAAAGATTTTTTTTATATTACTTTCAAACTACCATTGGTTATTGTCCATTTATAAAAATATCAATTTTATTAGGGTTCTAAAAAATCAAATTTATGAAATTTATAAATATATTTTAGAAAAATTTTGAGAAATGCTACTTTTGAAAATTAGTATCATAAAGTAGTTTCATAATTTATCTAAAAATAAAAAGTGAAAAATACTTAATTTTTCTAACTTATGGTTCTATATGATAATTAATCAGTTTTAGAAAAAATCGGCCAAATTCAAGTGTTACCATTTAATTTTTTTTTCTTTTATTATTTAAAATTCAACAAATAAATCACCAAAATCATGTCATATTCTGCAGTTCAGCCAAATTCAATCAGATTCAACTGATATCATTTAAACTTTGAGAATTTTTAAAATGCTACTTTTTAAAAATGCTATTTTACTAAAATCTATTCAAAAGTACTACTAAAATTATAACATTTACTCAAATTATTATTTATACTTGAGTTAACTATTTTATGTTCGGATTTAGGGTTTATTAGGATTCAGAACCATTTTTAAGGTTTAGGAGTATAGGGTTTAGGGTTTTAAAATTTTTAATTAGTGGTATTTTGAAAAATGGACAATTCATGGTAGTATTTTTGAAAATTAAAACACCAAAAATGACATTTTAAATTTCCCCCTTAAATCTCAGTATTTAGAAAAATCGGTCGATATTTTAGTTTATAATTTATACGCATTGATCATACCAACCGATTCTAATAGAAGTAGATTTCTTTTTCTAAAATAATTGCTACGATTATTTTTTTGGGACAAATTTTAAGGAATGTTTGGTCTTCTAATAATTTTATATTAGAACATAAGCAACTTTTAAATTTAGTAAACTTGTTTGAAGGCTGTTTGTTGTTATTGTATAATGTGTCCCCTACCAAACAACTATGTTGTATAATATATACCACGATATCAACACTATGTTGGAATACGTTTTTTTTTTTTTTTTGTCAGCCGTTGGAATACGTTTTCTAAAACGTATAATTTTTTAAAAATTCCATCAATCTTGAATCTTCTGTTAAACTTTTTTAAGGAATTATAATAAACCCTAGCCCACAACTTTTTCAGCACATCACATGCCTCGATTTTGGCCACAACCCAATCTTGAATCTTCTGTTAAACTATAATCATAGGAATATTTATATAACCCATGAAAAACTTAAATGATATGCGTTGCTCCAAATCACCCAATTTACTATCCACTGAGTTATCGATTATTATGTGGTTCGTCCACACCGTATTCATAGAAATTTTTAAGAGAATAAGTTAATTTGAATATAATGAAACGATTTCATGATTTATAAAGATAAGTATATATAATTGTTAGTTTTAAATTAATATTCATGTATGAATTAATAGACATAGATTAATATTTTGAGTATTACTATTAAAATTAGAGTTATTTTTTGCATTTCGTAAATTTTGTATGTTGAATTAAAATAGAAATGATGGATAATAATATCTAAAATAAATTATTTATTGAAAAGAAAGTTTACTCAAATAACTTTAGAAATTTTTAATTTTATTAAACTAATGTCAATCTTTCTAAAAATCATGATAAAAATCTTCTCTAAGTTAAAGCACAAGTCGAGATCTTCCCAGAAACTTTTAGAATCAAAACTTAATGAAGACCAAAGTAAGAAAAAAGTAATGATTAGATTTTGTTCCGTTTCAATGCAGGATTAGAATATTTAAAAATAAAAAATCATGATTTTTGTAATATATTGGAAAATTAAAAAAAAACAGACATCAAATGCTACATCTTTTCTATAGATAAATATGTTTATTTTACAAATTTTAATTTGCATGACATGGTCTAGAATGTAAATATTTTTAGTGTAAATCGAATACGCTTGAGATTATGGATTCTCTAAAACTTATTTGAGTTCATCAAAACCAGGAATAATCGTGTTAGTATGTAAAAATCTTTTAAAATGAAAAATCAAAGAAATAATTAAAAGTGAAACTGATGGTATTCGAAATTCCAACATTATTTTTTTTCATTTTCTGTTTTCAATTATTTTGTATGAATTGTTTATATTTCACCAATATTAACAACTTATACATATGGTTGATTGTTTTATAAGCTTGATAGCAAACAAAACAATGTTTCTTGCATCAAAACCTTATATATGTGTATGTATATTTCTATCAATAAACTTACCGTATTAAAATTTAAATTGCAAGAATATTGTTTAGATACATATTACGATCAAAATATTTACATGTAAGAAAGCGGTGGGAAAGATTTTGTAAGGGTATTTCTGATCAAAAATTTCGTAAAGGTTAATTATATATTTTTGGCAATTATAAATGGGCTATGTAAAAATTTTAACGAATGATGGGCTAAGTTACTTAAATTTTCTTACGTAAGTTTAGTTTGGTTTTTAGGATATAAAATGTCACATATTATTAATTTTTGAATAGCTTGATTACATGTCCTTTAAAATATTTATCGAGTGACACATTAGATTTTTTTCCTAGTGTCTTAATAATTATACAGGATATGTAGATGTTATTTTCTCCTAAAAAGATTAAAATCAAGTATCTATAGGATTACAAGAGGTCCTAAATCGGTTAGATTTTTATTTAGAGTAAACAAAATATTGGTACAAAATTGATCAACACCTGACATGGCACCAGTAGAGATTATGGCCCAGTGTTAGGGTCTTCTAAAGAATGCTTGAAAATGCTTGGACTACTGCTCCACAGTTGTGCTGGTGCTAGCTTTAATCTTCCGTCGGCTTTAGCTTCGAAGCATAATGACAGTCTTTGGTAAATCAAATGTAACTTCCTGAATACAACTATAAATGACATGATTATAAAAGCTAACTCAAACGGCTATTTTGGCACCAAGTTTCATCCAAATCCAAGTCGATTTATTCTTTGTCTGTTGGTGAACTTTTGGTGTATTGGTTCTATTCAACTTATGAATATACATATTCTTGAAGATCTAGTGACTTGGGTTGGTTTCTGATATATTCATATATTTACACTTCTTATGTACATAATTGCATTCTATTACCCCTCATTCAGCATCATTCTGCATCATTTAAGAGCCATTTAACTCTAGTTTAGGTTAAGTTTGCATCTTAGGGTCTTAGGTTAGTGTTTGTACATATTTCTCTTCTTTTACCCTTTTTCAAGTGGTATCAGTGCTGAACGGGAGTTAACTGGCTTATCAGAGCCTGGAGGATTGGAGTGAGTTGCTGAGGAGTGGAAGCTAGGGCAGATGCAAGGTCCTAGAGTTAGCAGAGGAAGCAGGGGAGCAGAAATCAGTCATCAATCATCAAGACTCACCGATAGAAAGCACCTGGAACAGCGGAAAAATGGAGTCTCAACAAATCTATTGAAGTTCGTAACTTGGGTCAAGAATCAGGAGGTCAGCACCCCCAAACCAGTACACAGATATCCCAGGTTATCCCCTTGTTAGGATCAAGCATCAAGACTCTCTGACTGTTGGATCAGGCGCGCCATCTCGGCTGAAAAATAAGCTGGAGAAATCGATATCCCCTGATATCGACACAAACCGATGAAGAAGACTGATAACCTGCACCTAACGAGGACACTATGTCGCGACACGACTGCTGGATGGATCACTTCATCGGCACCAGATATCGGTCACTTTCATGATATGAAGTAATCGATCTTTGTTGCATTTTATTGACTTTTTTGGGTCGACCGTTGACTATTGTGGGGTGATCCGTTTTCTTTCCGGGTCGATCCGGGTACTGTTATGAAGGGCTATAAATATGCTCTTAACCCCTTAAAAACCGAAGTCTTCTTTTTCCTTCCTTTATCGCCTTCAAGCTTTCCTTTTACGTTGTAGTTGTAATCGATCCTTAGAACATCGGTACTTTGATGTTCTAAGTTCTTTTCTTTATAAATTTTTAGTCTTTAGCTTAAAGTTTCAGTCTTTATGTGTGGATCGCTTTTATTTCTGTATTTTAGTGAACACACACCACTCGAGCTTAGTCATGGCTGCAGGTTGGTAGATTTAGGGGCTTTAGAAAGTGGCTAACATCATTTCGAGTAATCAATGAAGTGTTCTAAAGCTTAGGTTGAGCTTAAAACTCGGTTCTTGAATCATTTCTCGGATTGTGTTGATAGGCGTTCCCCCTGCCCGAAAGTTGTTCGTGGGAATGCCTGAACGACCTTTTGTTTGGCTTAGTGACCCTCGATCACGAAGGTGTTGTTGAGGAGCTAAGTGAGCTTATTGGGGCTTGATTATGCTTGGAGAGTACTTGTATCTAGCAGCGAAAGTTAGTTAGATCCTTGTACTCAACAAAGTGATTAGTTCCACGAAAATGGACTGGTTTGATTTCGTGCTCCATGCTTGTAAACTGAACCTTCATCTCAAAGCCCTTAATTTTATTAGCCATGATTTACTGCCCCTTTATCAGTTGCCATCTCGTTGCTCAATGCCTTAACCATCTTTGCATTCACATCTGTTTCTCACTTTCTTCATTTTACGGGTTGTTTCAATCTCTGTTTAGTTTAGCTCACTTAACCAAGCTCTTTATCTATGTTTTAGCTTAACAAAAATTCTCCATGGTTTAGGACTCTAAATCCTAGTCTTCCTTGTGTTAAAACCCTATGCTTGCTATAATTGAATTATGTGTTAGGTTGTTAGCTTGCTAAGTTTTATTTGATAGGTTTGCATGCTAATGTTAAACTGTTAGAAAACCACTCATCAAATTGGCACCGTTGCCGGGGAAGCTTGCACATTTAGATATTAGATTCGAATATTTTGTTAAGACTAAAGTTGTCATTTTTATCTGCATTTTGTTCTGCAATTTTGTTCAGTTTTTGTGTTTGTTGTTTCTTCTCTGTTTTTCTTGCAGTATATGAAAAGGAGAAGCCAAGAGGGAGGACTTCTTGACTTGGTTCCTGACATTGGCAGACTTGAAAGACAGAGTAAAGCAGAAGCACAAGCTAGAAAGTTGAAAGAAAGAGAGGATATAGAACATCCTCAAGTTGTCCCACCAGTTGTAAACCCCAACAACCCCAATCCTGTTCCACTGAGGGAGAAAGTCCAAGCGGCTGGAAACCAAGGGCGCCCACCACTAGCTCAGACAGCTGCTCAGGCTGAGCTGAGGCCTATTGGAGCCTTTGATGAACCAAATACCAGGGGTATTGACCTGGGAATATGCCCTCAATCTCTGCCAAACAACAACTTTGAGATCAAGTCAAGTATGATCAACTTGGTGTAGAATTCTATGTTCAATGAACTGCCAAGTAAGGACCCCTTAGACCATCTGGATAAGTTTGACAGGCTATGCAGGACAATCAAAATTAATGGTGTTCCTGATGACACCATTAAGATGATCATGTTTCCTTTCTCATTGGGAAACAAGGCTTCACAGTGGGAGCATAGTATTCCTTATAAGTTTGTCAACACTTAGCTTTACAAGAAGGAATTTCTAAGCAAATTATTCCCCAACCAGAAGACTGCTAGGTTCAGAAGTGACATCAACTCCTTCAGGCAAGGAAGTCAAGAATCTCTGAGTGATGTTTGGGAAAGGCTGAAAGGATACACAAGAAGCTGCCCTCACCAAGGTATTCCAAAGGATAATCTCTTGGGAATCTTCTACCGTGGAGTTATCAAAAGCACAAGCACCCTTCTTGACACAACCAGCTATGGAAACTTCAGTGGGCTTAATGAAAATCAAGCAGAGCAGTTGATAAAGAATCTTGTTCATTCTGATTCCTGCTAAGGAAGAGACTATGACAGGACCTTCCCTCCCTCTGACCACAGTATTCACAAATTCAAGGAGCTTAGTGAACGGTTGGACAGGATGGGTAAAGTATTGATGGCAAACCAGAAAATAGTCCACTTTGTTGGAGAGATCGATGGGTTCACTCTTTCCTACCAAAAAGAAGCTGTTGAGGCATATGAAAGGCAGCAAGAGGAAGTGAACTATGTTGGTAATCAAGGGTATCAATTCAAGAATTTTGACCTCAACTACAGAAACAACCTCCTCTCCTACAGAAACACTAATGTGGAGAACCCACAAGATTAGGTCTATCCTCCATAACAAAGACCTCAAGGACAGGGATTTCAAGCCAGACCCTACAACAACTACTCTTAGGGGCAACAATGAGGCTTTAATCCTTTGGGATATCAGCCAAGAGCTCGGTTTGCACCTACTGCAGCCTTTGGATTCCAACAACAACTACTCTTAGGGGCAACAATGAGGCTTTAATCCTTTGGGATATCAGCCAAGAGCTCGGTTTGCACCTACTGCAGCCTTTGGATTCCACCAACAACAGACACAACACCACTCTTAGGAAAATGAGAGCTTCGACCTCCACCAGAAGATGTTAAATTCTATCATGAAAGGACAACTGCAGTTGAACAACAACATGACCAACACCGTGGATGGAGTGAGGGAAAAAGTAAGCAGAAGGTATGATGATCTACATCAGAAATTCAAGGATCTATCAGAACATTTCATCACAACATCAGCAGGACTTCCCAAGGATAAAAGGGCAAGGAAGGAGGAAACATATGTAGTTGAGTCCTTCAAGGTTATGAATCTAAGAGGAGGTAAGGACATCCCTTCCAGAGGCGAGAAGCATGCAGAACCTAAGACAACACCATCTAATGCTGAAAATGACTATGCACCACAGGAAGAGGAAGCCCCCAAGGAAACTGAAACACCTGACCCACCAGTCTTTGAACCCCACATTTTTAAACTAGCAAAGAAATATCCGCTAGTGTATGAACCAAAGCTTCTATTTCTTGGATGTTTAAAAAACAAATCCTGGCTAAATAGAAAGAAAAATTCATGGACCTCATTGGTAAGGTGACAATAACCATACCACTTATGGAAGCCATCTGCAACAGTCCCATCTATTCCATATTCTTCAAGGACATGATGACCAAGAAGAGGAAAACTTGAATCATGAATATAGCTCCATCATTCAACATTCTCTACCAGAGAAATTGGGTGATCCGTGTAGCTACTCTGCCTTGTGCTATTAGAGAAAGTACATTCAGAAGATGCTTATGTGATTTGGGGTCAAGTGTGAATCTAATGCCTTTGTCTATGGCAAGAAAACTTGGAATGCTAGATCTCCGACCTTGCAGGATCTCTCTAGTGTTTGGCTAATAGATCGATTAGACACCCTGTAGGGATTATCGAGGATGTGCCGGTGAGAATAGGGCTGTTTGATGTCCCAACTGTTTTTGTAGTGTTGGAAATGGAAGAAGAACCCGCAGATCCCCTCATCCTTGGGAGACCTTTCCTTGCCACTGTTGGAGCGTTGATTGATGTAAAAAATGGAAGAATTAAGCTGCAGTTCAAGGAGTATTCAGTGAGTTATGACATCATATCCATCATGGCTAAACCTACCATTGAGGGGCAATGCTACTAGGTGGATACATTGGATATTACTGAGGGAGACATGGATGAAAAGCTGAGAACAGATGATTAATTGATCGTTGCTCTAACAATTGAAAAAGGAGAGCATGGATTTTTTAACACTGAAGCTAGCAAATTTGAAGAAATCCTTAACTCAAACATTGAAACAACAGAAGAGACTGCCTCCCTGGATACTATAGACAATCCGCCTATAAAAGTTTATAGGAGTGAGGTGAAGACTATAGTAGATCCTTTGAGCGAGCTCCAAGCACCAAAAGTATATCTAAAACCTCTTCCACAACGGCTAAGGTACGCTTTCCTAGGACCTAACTCGACTTATCCTATTATAATCGATGAAAAGCTGACTAGACAAGAGACTTTTTTTGCTAATAACAAAACTTAGGAAGTATAGGAAAGCAATTGGTTACTCTCTAGATGACATAAAAAAGATATCCCCCTCGCTCTGCATGCACAGGATTCATCTTGAGGATGAAACTCTTACTTCAGTTGAACATCAGAGGAGGTTGGACCCTAACCTCAAGGATGTTGTCAGAAAAGAAATCCTGAAGCTACTAGATGGAGGGATTATCTACCCTATCTCAGATAGCACTTGGGTTTTCCCAATCCATGTTGTTCCTAAGAAAGGGGGAGTAACAGTTATAACTAATGATAAAAATAAACTTATACCAACTAGACTATCAGAAGCTGAATTCCCAAACTAGAAAAGATCATTTCCCATTGCCTTTTATTGACCAAATGCTTTAAAGACTTGCAAACCATTCATACTATTGTTCCTTGATGGGTATTCTGGATTTTTTCCAAATCCCCATACATTCTAATGACCAGGAGAAGACAACATTCACATGCCCTTATGGTACCTTCGCCTACAAAAGAATGCCATTTGGGCTGTGTAATGCGCCTGCTATCTTTCAGAGGTGCATGATGTCTATCTTCTCTGATTTAATTGAGGACGTTGTGAGGTCTTTATGGATGATTTCTCGGTGTATGGCTCTTCCTTTGCTGGTTGTCTGTCTAATTTGTGCAGGGTCCTTCAGAGATGTGAAGACACTAATATTGTACTGATTGGGTAAAGTGTCACTTTATGGTACAAGAAGGGATAGTTTTAGGTCATAAGATTTCTAATGATGGAATTGAAGTTGGCAAGGTAAAGATTGAGGTCATGACAAAACTGGCTCCACAATCCACTGTCAGAGACGTTAGGAGTTTCCTCAGACATGCAGGGTTCTACTAAAGATTCATTAAGGATTTCTCTAAATTGGCAAAACCTCTGACTTAGCTGTTATGCAAGGAAACACCATTTCACTTCGCTGATGAGTGCCATACAGCGTTTGAACAACTTAAGGAGGCACTGATTAGTGTGCCTATAGTTCAACCACTAGACTAGAGACTCCTTTTTTTAGTTAATGTGCGATGCTAGTGATTATGCAGTGGGAGTAGTTTTATGGCAGCGAGTGAACAAGAAGCTAAATGTGATATATTATGCTAGTAGGACTCTTGATGAAGCGCAAATGAACAATGCCACCAAGGAGAAGGAGTTGCTTGTTGTAGTGTTTGCAATAGAGAAGTTTAGGTCTTATTTGGTTGGATCGAAGATAATTATTTACACTGATCACGGTGCGCTTAGGTATTTGATGTTAAAGAAGGATGCCAAACCTAGACTGTTGTGCTGGATATTGCTGCTGCAGGAGATTGACATTGAGGTAAGAGATAAGAAAGAAATTGAGAATATAATGGCAGATCACCTTTCAAGGATGAGAATCATGGAAGAGCTTTCTATTGATGACTCATTACCTGAAGAACAACTAAACGCTGTGCGCACTCAATGTCTTGAAGCCATGTTGATATCCTCTACCCCGACGTTAGACAAGGCTGATGATGATGAGTGATCTTGGTATGTAGACTTTGTGAACTATTTGGTATGCGGAGTAGTGCCACCTGAGTTGACCAGGCATTCAAGAAAAAAAATTCTTCAAAGATGTTCTCAGCTACTACTGGGATGAGCCTTACCTCTACCGACGCTGCAACGATTGACTGTTCAGAAGGTGCATCCCCAATAGAAAGATCAATGATATTTTACATCACTGCCACAGTTCTGATTATGGAGGACACTTTGCCACTTTCAAAACTGCAGCAAAAGTGCTTCAGGCTGGTTTCTGGTGGTCGTCTCTTTTCAAAGATGCAAATAGCTACATAGCTAAGTGCGACGCTTGTCAAAAGAAGGGAGGAATAGGTCAGAGGAATGAGATGCCACAAAATTACATCCTGAAGTTGAGGTCTTTGATGTGTGGGGAATTAACTTCATGGGACCTTTTCCAGCGTCCAATGGGAACAATTATGGTATGCTCAAATTTACCCTGAGCTACTCTCTCAAATTAAGAGATCGCAGTAGTACTTAGGGATCAAATTCACAGGGAACCGTAATCACACAAAAGACTTTGAATTCAAATCAAGCTAAGAAACAATGTATGAAAGTAAATTAAATAGCTAAACAAGCAAGCAGATGATGATTTGTGTTCTTAAAATCAATTGAACAAAAGGTTAGGCTATGGGTAATTCTTAGGTATTAATATAAATCGAAGAATGAAAGACTGTCAAGGTATTTATTAAGTGCAGTTCTAGAACTCAAAACACAAGTGTAAAACCAATCAACTTTCGTTGCAGAGATTATCTATGACTAAATCCTGAATTCCAAATTTCTTTACAAATTCAATGAATTAAATCAAGCATTAAAGTTCAGGTTCGACTGTTCACAAAATCACTAAGCCAAATTTCTTTGCAAATAGTTATTTTGCTCATCTAAGATTAGTTCAGGTTGTTAACAATACTTTCGCATCTATTATTTCAACCTAGGGTTTCTAATTCCAGGTGATCAGTCCTAAAATCAGAGTTAAAGCAATCTAGATGAAGAACAAGTAGATAAATCCTAAAAGTAATTCAATCCTAACAATTTGTCATCAACCCTGAATCCTCAAAACCTAACTAGCAAATTACTCTGACATAGATGAATAAAACATTAGGAGATGAATAAATTGCATAAAAGAGATAGAGTAAAAGATACAAAGGGTTCGAAATTTCTCAAGAACAAGATACATATTTGTCTCCCCAAAAGCTCTCGAAATCAATCTCTCTCTTTTTCTCAATAGAAAACAAGATCCTCTCCCCCAAAACCTAAAGATGGGAGAAAACTATATATAATATACAAAAGTCAGTTTTGGACACTTTTGTTAACTTCTGTAATTTCTGGGGCAAAAAGAAATCTTCAAGACTTGATAAAAACAATTTCTTCTCGTTAGAAATGTGCGTCGATCGACGCACAATGAAAATATCGACTCTGCCCTGAGCTACTCTCACAAATTAAAAGATAGATGTAATACTTAGGGGTCGAATCCACAGGAAATCTAAACACACAATCGACTAAAGAATTCAAATTTTGCTAGGTAAAAGTGTATGAATGTAATAAAATATAGCAAGGTAAACAGCGAATGATTATCAAGGTTCTAGTAATCAATTGGACAAAAGAGTTAGGCTATAGGTAATTCGCAGGGTTGAATCGAAATATGCTCGTGTCGATTAACACAGAGAACCGTGTCGATCGACACAGAGATAAAACGGTTAGGATTTTATTAAGAGCAGTTCTAGAACTCAAACACAAATGTAAAACCAATCAACTTTCGTTGCAGAGATTATCTATGACTATATCCCTAAATTCCAAATTTCTTTGCAAACTTAGTGAATTAAATCAAGCATTAAGTTCAGGTTCGATTAGTTCACAAAATTACTAAGCCAGATTTCTTTGCGAATACACAATTTTGCTCATCTAAGATTATGTCAAGTTGTTAATAATACTTTCGCATTTATTAAAGCAACCTAGGATATCCAATTTCAGTTGATCAATCCTAAAATCAGAGTTAAATCAATCTAGATGAAGAACTTAAAGATAAATCCTAACAGAGTTTCAATCCTATCAATTTCTCATCAAACCCTTGAATTACCCTAAACCTAACAAGCAAACTACTCAGACATAGATGATGTAAACATTATGAATGAATAAAATTGCGAAAAAGAGATAGAGTAAGTGATACAGAGAGTTTTAGATCGATGAAGTCTGAAGTCGGAAATCTCCTAAAAGCTCTCCAGATCTCTTCTCTCTCAATTTTCAATTAAAACTAGATCTTCACATAAAAGCCTAAGGAAAAACTATATATAATCTGTCAAATTCGGATCGGGTTTTGTGTATAACTTCTGGGCTTTTTGGGCAAGAACGGAATTTCTTCAAAACTTGTAATCTTCTCTTGTTAGGCGGGCATGTCGATCGACACAGCCTTGAAAACTCGACTCTGACTTGATCACTTCGGCTCTTCTTTCCTCGATACTCCAAAATGCTCCCAAAGCTCCCATTAAGCTCCAATAGTCCTTTAACCTACAAAGACTCAAAAAGACTCGAAAAATACCAAAAAAACTCTATGAAAAGGACTTATATCATGGTCAAAAACGGGTAAAAACCATGATATATCAACTCCCCAGACTTAGCATTTGCTTGCCCTCAAGCAAAACATACACCAAGAATGTGAAAGAGGATTGAAACGCAGAAACTTACCTTCCCTTGGAGTACCGGACCGACCCTTTCAACAAGTAATCCACACAATGCAAAACCAACTCAAAACCAGACTGCCATGTACTTGTCCATAGACATTCGCAGCCTCCCAAATTCATCCACGACTTATCAACATAACCCGCTAGTCTATTTGCTGGGTCTCGTCCCAGATCTCGATGCCAAGAACCTTCTAGACTCATTCCCATACTATACCATGACTAGTGAACCATACAACCTTTGGTACTTTTTCTCTCCCCGAGACTTATTCGATTCAGAAACTCAAAAACAGTGCTTTCACTACTATTGTTCCTTGTGAAGAGACAGGGTCGTGAGATCGTTTGTCCTCTACATTCGTTCTAAGGGACTCAGACTGCTGCTTTTTGAGCTCCAGGTGATCATCTCTTGAGTACTGACTCATTGGAATTTCATTTCCTCATCTTATACTCAAGAACTATCATATCACCCCAAATCATTCATTTTTTTTTATGATCGAAGAAGAGGAGTACCATTATTTTCAACAGAGATTGCACTTATCAGGTATGAATGAGAAATCAAGCTCTATGAATACCAATCATCGAGGAGACCACATAATTAGCTCGAACCCGGTGGATTATGCTGGAAGTAACAGATGTCTCTAGTTAACTGGTCAGCCTTAGGATTTTTCATTAGTCTGTCTTTGAATTTTATCCTGGAAGAATGGTCACACAACTGAAAGAGACAATCCACTAAACCAAAAGAAGGTTCATCGTTTCCAACTGACTATTTTGACTCAATAAAACGTTTTGGACTGACTTTAAAAAACAAACACAAAGTTAGTAACTACCTCCCTCAGACTTAAACAACACTGTCCCCAGTGTTATCAAGCCTGAAGTTGGTGAAAGAATCAAAAAGAAAATGAAAACACCAATTGAAAAGAACGAGGTGCTTACCTGTTGCAGGGTTTGTCGATCGACACGAGTAGTGTATGTCGATCGACACACTGGTTTTTCCTCGTCTCGTTTTTTTTTTTAAATAAAACCTGAAACACCTAAACCAAAACTAAAAGTTAGTAAACAAAGAGAAAAATAAAATGAAAATAAGTAAACTTACCAGTGGGTTGTCTCCCACTAAGTGCTTTTTTTCAGTCATTAGCTTGACTATGTCAGGCTGAGGCTTTTGGTGGATCTTTGAGGGGTCATATGTCTCCCTCATCTGTTGATAACCTTGCATTTGATCGCTCTCCAGCTCCAGACATTCAAGGAACAATATCAGGGAAAATTTCATGGTGGTTTGCAGCATCTCTTGAACAACTACCTCTCATTTCTCCCCCAACTCTAAGGGGATGATGATTCTGAACTTGGAGAAAGGTTTGAAAGTCTTTTTGCGCTTCACCTTGTAGGCAGTCAAGTCTCCATCAGATTTCAAAGAGGGTGGAGTCTTAGGTGGGGCACATGGGACCTTTTTCGTATCGTAAAGGTCTTAACTCCGCTCTCCTCCATTTGTAACGGTCATACACGAATTCTCCTTGAACCGAACTGCTGGGTAGAAGACATCCTTGTTGATCTTAGAGAAAGATATTCTCTGATTGGGAAAATCCACAATCGCACCTACATTAGCAAGGAATGATGACTCAAGAATCAATGGTTTCTCGTTGTCCTTCTTCGTCTCCATGATGTGAAAATCCACCGGAACCAGAAAATCTCCTACTTGAAGCATCAAGTCAGGAATGAACCCTTTCGAAAATGTTGAAGAGAAGTCAGCCAGCTCGAGAGACATCTTTGAAGGTTGCAGATCCTTAATCCCCAGCTTCCTTGCAAGAGACTGAGACATGACATTCACACTAGCTCCAGTGTCACAAAGAGAATTCTTGAATTCCATACCTTTGATTGAGCAAGGAACAATGAACATCACTAGATTCGGTATCTTTTGCAACTTCCTCAGTGGTGGTTGAGCATGTCTCCCTTTCTCTTCTGGTGTTTTGACACTAATAGCCTATGGATATGGAATCTTGGCCTAGTAGACCCTTTCCTCTGCTTGAACTGAATGTTTCAAAGTGTTTGGACTCGTCTGGGACCCGTGTCGATCGACACAAAGGGGCTGTGTCGATCGACATACATGTGTCGACCTCGTGTCGATCCTGGGAGAAGAATCACCGATTGCGTAAACTCCATTTTTGGGAGAAGAATCACCGATTGCGGGCATGTCGATCGACACAGCCTTGAATACTCGACTCTGACTTGATCACTTCGGCTCTTCTTTCCTCGATACTCACTTCGGCTCTTCTTTCCTCGATACTCTAAAATGCTCTAAAAGCTCCCATTAAGCTCTAATCGTCCTTTAACCTACAAAGACTCAAAAAGACTCGAAAAATACCAAAAAGATTCTATGAAAAGGACTTATATCATGGTCAAAAACGGGTAAAATTCATGATATATCAGACTCTGAGTTGATAACTTGGGCTACACTTTCCATAATGCTTCAAAAAATGCTCCAAAGTCTCCAATTATGCTCCAAACGCCAATATACTTATAAACACTAGAAAAGACTCGATAAATACCAAAAAACTCTATAAAAATGACTTATATCATGGGAAAAGGGGTAAAAACAACGATATATCAAAATACATCCTCGTAGCAGTAGACTATGTGTCTAAATGGGTTGAAGCAATTCTTAGCCCTGTGTGCGATGCAAAAACAATGAAGCAGCTCTTCAACACTATCATTTTTTCTAGGTTTGGAGTACCAAGGGTGGTCATAAGTGATGGAGGATCTCATTTCATCAACAAAATCTTTGAGAGGCTGCTTGCTAAGCACAGTGTTCAACACTTTGATTAACTGGATTATGTAGTGTTTAACTATAGTTTCTTACTCCTTCCTACTCAATGGGACATCAAAAGGCTCTATCCTACCATCTAGAGGAATAAGACAATGGGACCCCCTATCTCCCTACATCTTCATCCTATGTTCTGAAGTCCTCTCAGGACTATGCAGGTTGGCCCAACAGAATGGAAAATTAACTAAGATTAGAGTGTCAAGACAAAGTCCAAGGATAAATCACCTTCTATTTGCAGATGACACCATATTTTTCTGCAAAACAAACAAAAACAGCATCAAAGCACTCAAAGAAATACTCAAGCTTTATGAAGAAGCATCTGGCCAGCAGATAAATTGCCAAAAATCGGCAATCACCTTCTCTTCAAAAGCCCCACAATGGCTAAAAAAAAGAGTTAAAAAATAATTAAGCATTCCAAAAGAGGGAGGTTTGGGAAAGTACCTAGGACTTCCAGAGCACTTTGGAAGAAGGAAGAAAGACCTGTTTAGTTTGATTGTGGACCGAATCAAACAAAGAGCCATAAGCTGGTCCTCCAAGTTTTTATCCTCAGCTGGTAGAATGGTGATGCTCAAATCAGTCCTGACAGCCATACCAATAAGCCTCTATAAAAGAATACAATCAACTTTGACCTCATTTTGGTGGGATGGAAATTGTGAGAAGAGAAAGATGTGCTGGATAGCTTGAGATAAACTCACCATGGGGAAAAAGGATAGTGGTATGAGTTTTAGGGACTTACAAAGCTTCAATGATGTCTTACTAGCAAAACTGAGCTGGAGAATACTGCACAACCCAGAATGTCTCCTAGCAAGGACTCTACTTGGCAAGTATTGTACTTCGAAACCTTTCTTGGATTGCCAGCAACCAAAATTGGCTTCCCATGGCTGGAGAGGGATACTGATAGGAAGGGACCTCTTGAAACTGAAGCTGGGAAAGGTGATTTGTACGGGGACAAACACCAAACTGTGGACTGAGCCAAGGCTCTCCCTCAAGACACCCACCATACCTATGGGCCACAAACTAAAGAGACACATAATCTAATTGTCTCTGACCTCCTGCTACGAAACGTAGGGGAATGGGGGCGTACAAAAGATAACTCAGTACTCCCAAACTTGGTACAACACATCACTAACCTGAAACCAAGCAAAATGGAGTCAGCCGATAGTTTTGTCTTGCTTGGGAATGCATCCAGGGTCTACACAGCTAAATCTGGATACCACATTACAAAAGAATCAACTACAAACCAAACCAATCAAGGACCCACAAACACTTTCAACTGGAATTCACGCATTTGGAACATCAAAAATTCACACAAGATAAAGCTTTATCTATGGAAAGCAGTAAGAGGAGCCTTACCAGTTTGGTCACAGCTAGCATCTAGAGGAGTGATAACACATGCACAATGTATACACTGTGGAGGCCAATAGACTATAGATCACCTCTTCCTCCATTGCCCCTTCGCTCAAGAAGTCAAGAGTACGACCCTTTTTAAAGATAACATCTCTGTGAATATGATCTCCACTCTGCAATCAGGGCTGCTCCAAGCAGACCAGGTGACTTTTCTACCTCCAATCGGCATCAGTGAGGGCCCTCTTTTCCCCTGGATAGCTTGGTCCCTTTAGATCACACGAAATCAAAAGCTCTTTCAAAATAGAACCTTTACAACAAGGGAAACGATTACGAAGGCGATAAAGGACGCGTCTGAGTGGCTCTCGGCACAGGTACAATCTCCAAATCCTGCTAAGCTCCCCAGTACCGGGCCTTTGGACCCATCAACATACTGAGTCTTCTCAGATGTATCTTGGAGATCGAATCAGAGAATCACCGAATTAGGGTGGTTAATCAAGGATACGGATGATCGGATCATCGCCCAAGGATCAAAAGATGAGACACGAGTTGGATCACCTTTGATGGGTGAGGCCCTGGCCATGAGAGAAGCACTAGCATAAGCATCGACGAGAAACCTCTTTGGCTTTATGATGGCATCAGATTCTCAAATCTTGATCAATTTAATCAAAACTAGAAATTTCCACCTAGATATCTATGGAATTGCACAAGACATCATCAAATTGACAAAGGATTTGGAAGCATCGTGTGTCTTCATCCCTAGATCTGAAAATATCACAACTGATGTAATTGCAAAATTGGCTTTAGCCATTGTACCAACAACAACTGGTTTACCACCGGTTTAATGAAATCAAACACGTTTTGACAAAAAAAAAAGACAAATCTCATGATTTTATATGGAAATTTAGAGTATTTTAATTAATATCCCTTAAATCATTTAAAAACTCTTTTAAAATCAAATCACTTAAAATACTTACAAATATTAGATTGAATACACTCTTCTTTAAATAAATAATATAATATTAGTGGTATTTTTGGAAAGATTTTAAAATGATGTCATTTTTGAAATTACAATTTCAAAAATAACATTTCTAAATAAATTTTAAACAAACATATTTATTTTTTTAAATAACCATCAATAACGAAATGGTTGAAAGTCATTTCATATTTTCATGTCCATACTATATAGATAAAAATAATTAATTTCATTTAAAGTCAAATATTAATTTATATTTACAACGAATTGATTTTTTTTTTTGGAACATAAATAATAAACTACTAGATCAATCAAATTATTTATCTTTAAATATAAGTAAATTGTAAAACAACCAATTATTAACAGAATAAACCAAATTTAAGAGTTTTTGAAGCTTAACAAAACTTGTCTATGGAAATTGTTAAGAAGCGTTCCCACAATTTTCTTTGCAACAGTGTTTTCTGAGTTGGTAAAGAGAATTTCCAGGAACTGTTGATATGGCAAAAAAAAAGACGTATATATTAATTACTATATATTTTTCAAACTAGCAATATGGGGGACTTTGCATTTAGCAACGGAGAATTGAGGCTTTCTAACGAGAGCATGACTCATTTCTCATTTAGTTGACAACCAATTTTTAACAAAACTAAGGCCCAATTTTTCAAATAAATTGTTCAACAATATTTAACCCCGAGAAAAGAAAGTATTTTTTCGTCGACATAGAAAACATATATATTGTTATAAATCCATTAGATGGATGTCTATTATAGGCTCATGTTCTAGAACCTTCTAGAATTACTTGTTCATCAAGTTGTACTTTCTCTCCAAGTTTTGTATCTCTATATATACTCTGTAATTCTCATGGAATAATATACAACATAATTCTCTCCCTCTTCTTTTTCAATCTCTCTCTTATTCATAACACATTATCAGCACGATTGTTCTAGCTAGCTCATAAAACCCTAGCCGCCTGAGCACAAAACCTTAGCCGTCTGAGCCTAACATCTCGGATCACGACGACGTCTTTGTGTAAAGAGTTCCGGAGAGATCCAAAGCTAACATCGTTGCTCCTCTCTGTCTAAGTCGTAACTACGTACCTTGCAACATCATCATTCACACTCTTCGAGATAAATAGCTTTGTTCTCTTATTACTTTATTATCTTTGTATGAGTGATGCTGCATATCATATTTGTTCGATACACACTGTTAGCATAATGGTTGGTTTGAACTGGTTTGATAATTCACAGTTTGAACTGGTTTGATAATTCATAGTTTGATAAATCAATATTAATGATTTATGATCAATCATGCTTCATGATTTATGATTTATAATTGTTAATCTAACATTAATATGATGATCTCATATTACTGCTCAATATTTACTGCATAATTTATCACAATCGAATTATGATATTAAATCTAGATATATGCATGATATAAGGACATGTATAGATATGTGAACTTTATTTTATTTCCATGTTCGTTTAAATACCATGATTTGATTAGAAATGTTTACTTATCCCGTAAGTTAAGAATATATGCATGAATATATATATATATATATATATATATATATATATATATATATATATATATATATACATGGCATATGATATTGTATTATTTAGTATGTCGCGACTTGTTCTTACAAAGAGGAAAAGTCAGCCATAATAGTCATGCATAAATAATGATTTCGTGATTGTTCCTTACATAGAAAACCATTGAATAGTTTTGTAAAATTCTAGAAGAATAAATTAAAAGAAACTTGAATTTGTTTATTAAAAGTGAAATTATGAATCGTTGGCTTGAGAAAAATATAATCGCATGTTTGTTTGATTGAAGTCAATCGATAATTTGGTTTTTAGTTCCTTTTTTTTAATATATGAATCAAATCGTTTGGGAAAGTGTCATTTATAATATTATTTGGTTTGAGAAACCGGTTGATTGAATTATAATTTATGATTTATCTATGATTGAATATAATCGATCGAGTATTTGATAATTGATCAAGGAGATTTATTGTTTAGTGCTTCCTTGTTATTAAATGGGCTTGAAAAGTTATTGGTAACCAGTTCGTTTGAGTTGTTTAATTTATTAAAACATGGACTTTGAATTGTTGAATTTTGCTTAGTCTGCTTTTGCATACTGTGTTGTGCGATGCTTGATTTTCGAATATGTTTTATTCACGATTATTTCTAAGCATGTTAGCATAAGCAATAAGCATGTTGATTTCTAAACATTGTTAAAATTAGACGATGATAATAGGAGCATTACATATGATGATGTGATTATATGATATGTATCTATGATTTGATGATTACAAGAAATTGTTGGATTTTTACAATATAATTCGTGAATCACATTTGGTTGATTATGATCTATTCCCTGAAGTGAATGTGAAATTGTATATAAGAAAGAGATCACACTAGTCAAAGAAGTGGCTATAGAAATTGTCTTGAATAGTCAAGATCAAGATCAAAGGTTTCTTTCCAGAACTTAGATTCTCACCAGAAGTGAGTAAAGAAAGATGGTAATAAGCAAAAGATATTCCAATCATTTGAAAATTGAAAGAAAATAGTGAACGCTCCAGAAGAGCGCGTAAAAGCTATTGTTTATGCCCTATGTAGGGTATGTTATTCTAAATGAGTAAATTCGAGATTGATAACCCTGCAGTATTATAATCTCGAGGGGGAAGGTTAAAGAATCTCATGTAAATGATAAGTGATATATCCAGAAGATTATATTCACTAAGTTCTTCGAACAATTCGCAAAGGAAAAGTGTGACCACCAGATGTCAATATATAAGATTACAAGACTATTAGGTCTGTAAGTGAATGCAACTCAGTTATGTTGAGAGAATATCTCTAATGCAAAGTCGTGAACAAGAAATTTAAGAAGTACACTAAACTATATCTAGTATTCTAAGGCTGAGAAAATAATGAGTTATTGATGAGAAATCATGACTCATGTATGACTATTTTTGGTCAATTCCCTGAAGTGAATATGATAAAGACCAAATAGATAAAATCACCGAGAAAGTGATTACTAAGTGATAGCCTTAGTTTATGTTCTGTGACAACTCCCAACATTAGCTTCGGACTTTTGAGGGAGTAAGTGATTAGCGATACAAAGTAAAAAAAAGTTTACTAAGAATGAAAAGTAAACCAGATGTTTACCAAAAATTTATATGTTTGGCATAACCGGATTAGTCATCCTAGTTTAATGATTCTGCGAAAAAAAAAAAAATTATGTGGACATTCTAGGAAGAACTAGAAGTTTCTTCTTAATGATTTATCATAGGTTGCTTGCTAAGAAATCAATATAAGAATGTCGCTTTCACCAGATAAAAATATTTTGGAATCTAACAGTAATGTGAAATATATACAAGAAAATGATTATGGGCTGATCACCCACCATGTGAAAATTTTCTTCCTTATGATTAGACGCATCGTTTCAGTGGACGCATTGACTCGATTGACGCATAAAGTCGATGAATGTATCGACTAGATATTCACATATATCCTTGTCATCAAACTGCAACCTGAAGTTTGCAAGGTTATTTGATAATGATGGTGAATTCACATCTCAAGTCTTTGATAATTATTCTATGTCCACTGGAATAAGTGTTGAACATCCCGAAGTTCATGTTAATACACAAAAATGGTTTAGTACCCATTGATTCGTATCAAGCCAATGAATAAATAATAGTTCTCCCCATCAATATTGGTTTAGGGTCAGAAACCAAAAAGTTTCCATATAAATCTTGAAGTATGAAAAGTGCTCCACCACATCGCTCTAAGATGGGACCTCAAAGGAGGATAAAAATATATGTTGGATATGAATGATACTAAGTATCTAGAGCCATCCAAGAGTGATTTATTTAAGGCTCGATTTGAAGACTCATATTAATGAGAGTTTTTCCAACATTTGGGGGAGAAAATAAAATAGCTGGAACAAGATATAAGTATCTATAAATTATCAATGATCCTCGGACTAAAGGATGAGAATTAGAAGTCTAAAAGATAATTCCAAGTTTAGCGTATTGATTGCCAGACACGTTTACTGACTCAAATAGAGTGATGTAATCACATATCCAGCTGTATATGCTCTAATTAGAATTAATGTCCCAGAAAGACAATATTAGACTGCGAGTGAGTCTAAAGATCGCATGAAGCGTGATAGACCTATTTGGTTCAAAATATAAGAATCCTTGTAAAAGAAAATGAGCAGATAATTAGAATGACCAGATCGAGGAAAGAAAGATTTCGAGTGATCTCCAGAAGAGATCGAATGAGCTCTAGAAGAGACATAAACATGACGAATAAAAATATTCAAGTACTTGACAATGAACAGAGCTAGCTAGCTATGTCATGTTTAAAATAAGATGGAACCAAAAAGCAAATCGACGACGTAATATTTTGCATGTTATGAGCAGTTGATTTTATGAATAAGAAGAGGATCATGAAAGTCTATTGAAAAGTGTACACAAAGTAATGACTGGCCAAATGGAATGGAAGAAAATAGACGTATAATATCTTGTAGAGAATTAGGCTAGTCGTCTATGCATGTGAAGTGTAAAACCAGTGGAAGATAAATTAGTCTTTGTGTGAAACAATAGTGAAATAATCACAAAGACAAGAAATATTTTATGAAGGGATATATTCTCTTGTGGTGGATACAATACAAGTCTGGCAATATGTTATTGAACACTGGATATTTACATATGATTGCAATCCTTGAAGGATGTTAAAGATACCGAAGGATTAAGAGTATCAGAATTATGTTCCCGGGAATTCTACTCAATCGAATGAATAGAAAATATGTAACATGGGGTATAATCATGTATTTATCAAAAGATTTTGATAAAGTGATTCTTAATTAAAAATCATCGAAACTCTAGCAGAGTTATCACAAGTAGTACGATGATAATAATATATGATAAAAGATCACTGGATTATGATATTTATGAAAGTCCCACAAGAATTCAATGAAAGGAGATTTCGTAAATGATTTGCTATAATAGCAATGTATGTGATGATTTGAACACCACTAAAACTCATTAAGAAATTAATATCTGAAGAAAAGATTTGAGAAAGATAAATTTATCTTCAGATATCTCAAGTTGAACATCTAGCGCAAAAAATGTTATCTTAATAAATCCTTTGAGGATTTTACAGAAAATGCTCATATATATTTGGTCCTAAAGTACGCATACATAAAATACAATGAGATTTTGTATGATAAGGAAAAGATGGTATGGACCAAAAGTCTAATCATCTGAGATATCCTATTATATAAGTTTTAAGACTATGTTTATAATAATTTTGAAATATCAGAATTCATCTCTTGAAGAAGATGTTTCCGAAGGGGAGATATATAATGATGAGCGTGGATGTACTCTTTTTTCCTTATCATAGTTTTTATCCCATAAGGTTTTTCTGTGAAAAAGTTTTTAATGAGACATCAAAGAACACGCAAATGATAGACACTTAAATAGAAATATTATCATTACAATGATATATGAAAGTCTATCAATCTCTCAGATGTATATCATACATTGATGATATCGAGAGAAACAAAGAGAATGATTAATATAAATCATCTGAAAGATCCATGAGTTGCAGAAGAAAAACGATGTACATGTTCTACAGATTCGTTCAAGTGAAGCTTTGGCATACTTATTTTCCAAGACACTTCCAGTTAGTACTTTCAAGATGCAAGTTCAACATTTGGGTACGTCGTCACAAAGATATCAAGTTATCCCCTCATCAGAGGGAGAAATAGCACGTTGCACTCTTTTTCCCTTAGTGGTTTTGTCCCGATTGGATTTGCCTTGTAAGGTTTTTAATGAGGCAACATCTTATGCGTATTAGAGATATTTTTACTATAACGGCATCCAAGGGGGAGTATTATAAACCCATTAGATGGATGCTCATTATAAACCCATGTTCTAGAACCTTCTAGAATTACTTGTTCATCAAGTTGTACTTCCTCCCCAAGTTTTGTATCTCTATATATACTCTGTAATTCTCATGGAATAATATACAACATAATTCTCTCCCTCTTCTTTTTCAATTTTCTCTTATTCATAACATATATATATATATATATATATATATATATATATATATATATATATATATATATATATTAATACTTAAACATCAAGAACTACAAGCCTTTAACAAAAAGAAAAAGAAAAAAAAACTACAACCAATCCAAAATCGAATAGCCTACAATTAAAAATCCTTAAACCTACTTAAGCGAGCCAAGCAATCCGCTCGACTATATTTAAAATAATTTTCAAACTCATTATCATAAAAACATGGTATTTTTTGTTGAAACAACCCGACCCGTTTATTTATTTTTTATTTTTTATATCGAATTAGTATTTCCATAAATACTAATTTTCAACACTTAGCAATTCAACAAGCAACCAAACATAACCAGCAGAAATAAACTCAAACCAATCAAACGATTAAACCATCAAACCATCAACTCAAACCAATCAAACGATTAAACCATCAATTCATCACCAATTCAAAACCAATTTAACAATTCAATTCCATATAACCAGCAACCTAGCGGTTCTAAACAATCACATAAAGCAAATAAACGAGACTCTAGATCATCTCCTCTTCACAGTATTGATTCCACGATCACATTTTTCTTTACCTGCATCACATGGTTAAAAGAAATGCGTGAGTATTATCATAAATACTCAGTGAGACGGTCATTCCATCTACTTGGCTATACACACATGCATAAAAAATAACACAATATCAAGCGATAAATGAACAACACATAGCACAAAAAATAACCAGTAATCATTCATCAATCTATTCCAATTCACAAACAAACGCATCCTGAATACTACGATTACCCAGATAAGCCATGGTCACGCACTCACCTTGATTCTGGATCGTAACTAGACAAGGACAACCACGAAAAGAGACCTCTCTGACACCTACAGCCCTTGCTCTATCTTCCCTTCCTCACGAACCAACAAAATCTCGATCCTTTCTCCAAAAACCTCCTAAACCGAATTAGGGTTTCAGAAAACACGAACGATACATTGACTTCGAAAGCACATTGAGAACGGAGATTACCTCATCATTAGGATCGGAAACCTGATCTGAAAACTAGACAAAGAGAGTTATCCAACGGTATGCGGATCGTTCTCTTAGTCTTTTTTTTTTTTACAGAAATCTTCCTTTGAAGTAGACTGATCGCAAATCCGACACTACACAAACTTCTCTCAGTAAAACAATTATAACTCCTAAAATACACATCCGATTGACAAACCGTTTTTTCTTATATCAAGGTCACAGAGTGGAGAACAAAACCTAAAAGTTTAGCTCCAATCTGATCTGTTATTAATAGCCATTACCCTCCTCTTCCAAAACCGGACAGAACTGCCTCCAAAACCTCAATCACGCCTTTTCTTAGCCTTAAGGAACAAGAACACTCAAGGATCTCTTTCTCTTCTCTTTGGAACTCTGAAACTCAGCTTTTCTCTCCCAAAAACGCGACTGAAATACGACCGTCTGACTTATATAAGCGAACCCTAGGGTTCCCTTAAACCAGACCTGTGTCGATCGATGCACACACCCTGCGTCGATCAACGCACTGCCCAAAAATCCTAATTTTGATTCGCGGGCGTTACAATTCTCTCCAACTAACATGGATTCAACCTCGAATCACGCAACACCGTCACACTATGGTCAACACTCCTGACCAACCAGACCAGCACCATCCAAGATCAACACTCTCGATCTCTGAGGTCCACATCCAGTCATATGCTTATAGCCATGTTTCATATATTAATTGCTCTTAACTCATATCCACACCACTCACACTCTCAAGATCGTCATCCTTTGAGCTCTCGGTGCACCATACCACTCACACCCTCAGGACATACAGTCCGTCAGGCTCTCGGTATACTCCATACCTATCACACTTTCAGGACACATAGTCCGTCAAGCTCTCAGTATGTAGAGAAACTCACATCCCCTGGAGAGAACTCATTATCTCTCAAAGAAATACAGGGAAACTCGTCATCTTCTCAGGAGAACTCATCATCTCCTAATGAGTTATTCGGGGAAATCCTCATCCCCTAGAGCAATCAATTCTTAAACGCCAATAAGCATCTCTGACCAGAACTACCTTTATCTTAGCCTCTTAGCCTCTGGTTCCCAAGTCTCCTCCTCAACACTGTTACAGTCCCACAAGACTTTCAACAACGGTATCTTCTTTCAGCGCAGAACCTTGACTCACCTCTCAAAAATCGTCACAGGTCTCGCCTCCAACATCATGTTGGGCTGAAGATCCTCCGGAATCCTATCCAACACCTCCTTAGACTCATGCAGACACTTTCTCTACATCGACACATTGAAGACCTTATGAAATGCCTTCATACTCTGAGGTAACTCCAAACGATAAGCCACTGGTTCCCAAGTCTCCTCCTCAACACTGTTACAGTCCCACAAGACTCTCAACAATGGTATCTGCTTCCAACGCAGAACCTTGACTCTCCTCTCAAGAATCCTCACATGTCTCGCCTCCAACATCATGTTGGGCTGATGATCCTCCGGAATCCTATCCAACACCTTCTCAGACTCATATAGAAATTTCCTCAGCATCAGCACATGGAAGACCTTATGAAATTCCTTTATACTCTGAGGTAACTCCAAATGGTAAGCCACTGATCCAACCCGTTCAACAACCCTGAACGGACCCATAAACCTCGGACTTAGCTTATTCTCTGAAATGGATATGTTAACACCCCTCAACATCGCCGCCTTGAGATACACCTAATCTCCAATCTCAAACTCTAACTCTTTCCTCCTCTTATCAGCATAACTCCTCTACCGATCTTGAGTCTCCTTCATGTTCAGCTTTAAAACACGGATCTTCTCCGTCATCTCCTGAACAAAATCTGCACCAAACATGCTCCTCTCTCCCACTTGAGTCTAGCATAATGGTGTACGACATGGCCTCCCATACAACGCTTCATACGGAGCCAAACCAATACTCGCCTGATAGCTTTTGTTATATGCAAACTCTACCAAGTTCAAGTGATCCGCCCAATGACCACCATAATCCAGCACACACGACAAATCCTCGAGTGTCTGAATCGTCTTCTCAGATTGCCTATCCATCTGAAGATGATAAGCAGTACTCATATGCACCTTAGTGCCCATCTCAGCCTGAAAGGCTCTCGAAAACTCTAAAACAAAACTCGGATCTCTGTCTGACACCCCGTGCAGCCTCACTATCTCCTGCACATACTTCTTAGCTAAAACCGTCGCTTCATCGATCTTCTTAATGATAAGAAAATGTGCTGACTTAGTCAGACGATTCACAATCACCTAGATAGCATCATAAGTCCGCGAAACTGGCAATCCTACCACAAAATCCATGGTATTCATATCCCACTTCTACTCCGGAATGGGTAAACTATGCAACAAACCACTCGAAATTTGATGCTCTGCCTTCACAAATTGGCATACATGGCAAGCTGCAACCCAGTTAGCAACATCTTTCTTCATCCCGACCTAGTGATAATATCGTTTTAGATCACGATACATCTTAGTCGCTTTTGGATGAATAAACAACATGCTCACATGAGCCTCTCTAAGAATGTCCTGCCTCATATCCTTATTCTTTGGCACACAAACTCGCCCGTTCATAAGTATCGTCCCATTCGCAGAGACTTGATACTCAGAACTTGTAACCCTAGAAGCATCAATAAACCCTTGATCCTTCTCCTTAGCTACTCGATTCCTGCTTAGCAAGTCTGCTTGGTTTGCTGCCTCTAACCCCAAAAGTTCCTGTAAGATAACACATAACCTCAAGGTGCTAATCCCACTCACCAAAGCCTCCAAATCCTGCTCCTGAGCCGAAGCAACCCTCTTCCGACTCAAAGCATCAGCAACCAGATTAGCCTTACCGAGTTGGTAAATAATCTCCAGATCATAATCTGCTACTAACTCCATCCATCGTCTCTGCTTCTGGTTCAGCTCTGGCTGCGTAAAAAAATACTTCAGCCTCTTGTGGTCTGTGAACACCTAAACATTTCCGCCATAAAGATAGGATCTCTAAATCTTTAGAGCAAAAATCACTACAGCCAACTCAAGATCATCGGTAGGGTATTTGCTCTCGTGTTTCCTCAACTACCTCGAAGCATAAGCAATTACCTTTTCATGTTGCATCAACACGCAAACCAGACCAACTCCCAAAGCATCTGTATACACCATGTAAGGCTCACCCGGCTATGGCAATGACAATACTGGTGTATTAGTCAACATCTTCTTCGGCCTCGCTAAACTCTCCTCGCAAACGGAAGATCACACAAAAGAAACATCCTTCACCGTCAACTTTGTCATCGACTGAGCCATACTTGCGAAACCCTTGACGAATCTCCGGTAGTAACCTGCCAAACCGAGAAAACTCCTCATCTCCATGGCATTCCTCGGTCTAGGCCACCCTCTGATAGCCTCAATCTTTGTTGGATCTACGAAAACTCCATCTGCAGAAACCACATGACAGAGAAACCCCATCTTCCGCTGCCAAAAACTTCACTTGCTCAACTTAGCATACAGCTTCTGCTCCCGCAACTTCTCCAAAATAACTCTCAGATGATCCTTTTGCTCCTCAAGACTCCTCGAATACACCAAAATATAATCGATAAAGATGATCACAAACTCGTCCAGATACTCTTAAAAGACCCCGTTCATCAGCCTCATGAACGCCGCTGGTGCATTAGTTAAACCAAATGGCATGAACACAAACTCGAAATGTCCGTATCTCATCCTAAAAGCAGTCTTCCTAACATAAGCCTCATCGATAGAAATCTGATGGTAACTTGATGCCAATTCAATCTTGGAGTACCAAGTAGCCCCTCGCAACTGATCCAACAACTCATCAATCCGCGGCAGAGGACACTTGTTCTTCATAGTGACTCGGTTAAGTCCACGACAATCAATACACAACCGGAAACTCCCGTCCTTCTTCTTCACAAACAACACCGGTGCTCCCCACGGTGAACTGCTAGGTCGGATAAATCCCTTACCTAATAGATCATCCAGCTGCTTTTTCAGCTCTGACATCTTTGCTGGGGCCATACTATAAGGCACCTTAGATATCAGAGTCGTCCCAGGCTCCAACTCAATCGTGAAAAGATTAGACCGAGACGGTGGTAATCCCTATCATGACCGAAAAATATCCTCGAAGTCCCAAACAACCCGGATATCCCCAACAGCCACCTCTCCAACAGACTCTGGCATCATAACCACCGTCGCCTTGCAGCCCTTCTCGATCAGCAACTCAGCCTGAATCGCCGAGATTACGAGACTCCCACAAGTCAGCCACACTCCCTGATAAACCAACCTTTCTGCCTTTCACTCAAAGACAACTCGTCCCCAATGACAATCCAGATGAACTCTGTACCGCTCCAACCAATCCATACCCAGAATGATATCGTATAGCTCCACCAGACTGATAATTATATCTGCTGGCATAGACTCTCCAGCCACCCGAATATCGATGCCTCTCGCCCAGCCATGCGTAGGTAAGAATTTCCTGCCAGCAACCTTGACTACTCCCATCGACCCCCCGAAATCGCCCCGGATACTGAAGCCCTCCACACATTCTGGAGTAATAAAGAAATTCATAGCTCCAGAATAAAATAAGACATGAGACTCAAACCCGCCCACTAACAAGGTCCCTGCACAAGTCCCATGTGCCTAAGAACTTTAACATTCTATCACAGGACTCACAAATTCCAAAACAGACAACAATTCATAAACGCAATATTTTACCAAGTTGAGTTCTGAAATTTACCTGTGATTGGCCTGTGCTGCAGCAATCTGCGACACCGGCTACACTGCCGCCACTGCCATTTGTTGTAACTTGGGAAATTTTGGCTTGATGTGTCCCGGCTCTCTGCAGTGAAAACAGACCCGAGTATCCCGAGATTTGTCCCTCCTAGGACAGCTCGCCAGCTTGTGATCCATGCTCCCACACCCGAAGCATCCCTGACCTCTCTAGCCCGGTCCCGAAATGCCCTCCCACTTCCTCTTCTGTCCTTGTGCAGGCTTGCTGCCCTTGCTCGGAATTATCTGCTGCTGCGATCTCTTCGGCTGAACAAGCGGACTAACCACCAAAACCTGCTCCCTCAGATCCTCCTCAATCACCGCAGCAATCTCAATCAACTCTGCCCTCGTGGCGAACCTACTCACTCTACAGCGAATCCTCAAATCCTGTCGAAGTCCCCACAAGAACCTCTTCACTTGGGCATGTTCGCCCTCCATACCTCTACCCACATGAACCAGAAGTCGACTGAACTCCGTATCAAACTCCCAAACCGACTGGTCATCCTGCGCCAACTCCAGAAACCTCAGCTTTAACCGATCCACCGCCTCCTACGAAAAGAATTTTGCATTAAACTCAGCCAAAAAATCCTCCCAGACCATCTCTGCCTGCACCCTCCTGGCCACCACACCTCTCCAATATAGAGGCGCATCATTATCCAGATAATGCGCTGCCAGGTCCACTCAGTATCTCTCTGGACACCTGATAGAGCGAAAGTTACGCTCCAGTCCATCCCCCACTCATCGACCTCCTTAGGCTTGGCACCTCCTGAGAAAAATTTTGTGCCAATCCTCTGCATCTGCTCTATCATCCTAAGATAAGATGGAAGCTCCTCTACACCCGCAACCCTCAGTTGCACCTCTGCCACTGGTGGCACTACTGGAGCCTGAACCTGAGCCGATACTCATCCCGGTAACCGCTCCAAAATCAGCTGTAGTAGATCCGCCAGACGATCATCTCGATCCTCGCCTACACCTGCAGCAGCACCCGCACCTCGGCCCACTGCACCGCCGACCACACTGGGACCCACACCCGTTCCACCAGTCCTTACACTAGTACTCGCAGTGGCCACACCCACAGACCCCTCCAGAAACGTCTGCGAAGCTGCCACCATCTCCTACTCAGAACTTTAGGCCATAATCACGGTGGCGAACTCACTCTCAAGTCCCCGACCGCGCCCATGTCCTCCACGGCCTCCACGACCACCACGGTCTCTATCTCTAGCTCCTCTAGCCATCTCTCTACACTACTACAACAGAACACTAAGCATACTAGAAAGCCATAAAATATCAAACAAACACATATCATGGATTCTCATTGCAGGTTCGAAGATGATGATCTAGGACTCCAAACTCACATACAACGATTGACTAAATCCTCATAATCAATCAAGTGCACCCGCCGTAAAATCGTAAGGGCTCTGATACCAAATTGAAACAACCCGACCCCTTTTTTTTACATCGAATTAGTATTCTCATAAATATTAATTCTCAACAATTAGCAATTCAACAAGTAACCAAACATAACTAGCAGAAATCAATTCAAACCAATCAAATGATTAAACCATCAAACCATCACCAATTCAAAACTACTTTTTCAATTCAATTCTATAAAACCAGCAACCTAGCGGTTCTAAACAATCACATAAAACAAATAAACAAATAAACGAGACTCTAGATCATCTCTGTTGGGGGTCAGATTTCACTCCTGTGAGATTGATATAACGACGAGGTCAATCTAGACCCAAAATGACATTAAACCCATAAGCAAAATGGGCTTAATTGAATAATGGGCCTAAATTAGATTTATTGCTTAATTGGCCAAGCCCATTTTATTAGCTGGCCCATTTTGTATATTTCACTATATATAGCTCATTGTACTCACCCAAAAAGGGGATCCTGAACTTTTTGCACAAACACTTCAGCAACAAATCAATAAAGCTTTCTTAGCGCTATTTTCGTGTTTTTGTCTTTGTTCTTAGTTGTTCTTGTGAATTCTTTCCAGAGATCTCGTTTCCTTAAAAACCCTTGACAAATTCAATTGAGTTGGTTTCGACTTTCACCATTTGGCACCGTCTAAGGAGAATTGAGACTCTCTTAAACAAAAGAATCACCCAACAACAGATCTGGCAGAGATGACCACCGACGACGTATCCGAGATTCCCAGAAGAGATCGACAAGGAGACAAGGACCCAGCGGCGGAGAGCAGTGGCGCCAGCAAGAACGGTGCTGACAACCTTGGAGCCAACAACGACGGTGCCGACAGGACCAGCGCGGACCATACGAGCGTCAAAAAGGATGGTGCCGAGAACCCTGGAGCAAGCCAAGCCGCTGGGGCAACGCCGGAGTTCCTCACCCAGATGCAAACGATGATGGAGACGCTGATGAAGAAGTCAGCAGAGCAGGACGCATGGAACGCAGCCGCAGACAACGAGCGGAGGGCCTTGAACACGGCAAGTCAAGCACGAGGAGGAGGATCAGTCCCGACCCGACAGTCCACTGGGAACCTTGACCCAACAGTGTTGAACTTCTCGACACCAACCGGCGTACAGAGGATCTGTGGACTGCCACCAATCCACCCCTCCCTTCCTACTACCGAACATAGCCCGACCGCTGACGTCCCTGCCGCCGACAAGTTTCCCCCGGTGATCAACCTAGACGATAACCAGGGCAATGAGTACGCCTCAGCGGACCATCGCGAACCTCGAACGCGTGCCCCATCCAGACTAAGCAACACTCAATTTGGACGTGACCAAGACTTTACCGACAAAGAAGAAGAGAATATTTTCTAGGTGGAGCAGTCGCAACAAGACGACGAGCGTGCAATGCTAATTAAAGCCCAACAAGAGGCGTTGGCCAAGATGCAAGCAGCGATAGAATGAAACGCATCGGAGATGAAAGACATACGATCGCAGATACATCGAGTATCTAGCAAGGCCCCTGAGATCGACCGAGTTCTCGAGGAAGCCCAAACCACTCCTTTCACGGCGCGGATCGCTGAAGCAAACATATCCGATTATGGAAGGGTGAAGGTCCCGACTTACGAAGGAAACACCGACCCAAAGGAACATCTACTGTCATTTGCGATTGCCATGGGACGGGTCAACTTCAGAGCAAACGACAAAAACACAGGCCAATGTCTCTTGTTCGTCGAAAGTCTCAAGGGACCAGCTCTCCAATGGTTCTCAAGACTTGAAAGAAATTCGATCGACAGTTTCGAACAACTTTCTGCCGCTTTCCTAAAGCATTATGGTATATTCATGGAGCGTGTAACCTCTGATGCCGACCTCTGGACGATGTCACAGGGACAGCTGGAGACCCTTTGGAACTTCATCGAAAAAATTAAAAACAGATCTGTCCAAGATAGAAGGAGTCACCGACAAATCTGCATTGGACGCCTTGAGAAGCGCGTTATGGTACGAGTCGGATTTCCGAAAGGAAATGTAAGTCAACGCACCTTCAACATTTCAGGATGCCCTCCATAGGGCAACGGGGTTTACAAATAACGAAGAGGAGTTCTGCAGATTGGCCCAGAAACATGGCAAGTTGAAACATACCAATAAACCCGTCCCGACCGCAAATCCACCAGCGACAAAGAAAACCAATCAAGGTTCGGATTTTGTCCAACGCGAAGGAGGATTCAAAGGCGCTCACAACTTTTAAGTCGAGCCGACTAGCACTGGTCGAGGTCGAGGACGAGGCCGAGGCCGCGGACGAGGTCCCTGGAACAACACATGGGTAAGAGGTCAAAGCAACTTCGACGAAGCTGCATACTGCGATCTCCACCGTATATTTGGACATTCGACTGCCAACTGCCGTGTCCTAGGCCAAAAACTAGCTGCAAAGCTAGCAGCCGGCATACTTAAAGGTGATATAAGTCTCAAGGACTTTGAACTAGAAGAAGACACAGAACGTCCTGACCAGAATGATAACGAGGCCCCGAAGAGAGGAAGACGGAACGATGACCAGGATCACGGTGGTGCTCGCCAACGAATCAACTTTATCATGGGAGGATCTCGCCACTGTGCCGACACATTGTCCGTAATTAAGGCATACCAGCGACGTGCCGACATCAGCGTAAACTGGTCTACACCATCAACATTCGCCAACGACATAATCACATTCGAAGAACGTGAAACGGAAGGTATTGATTGGCCACATTACGACCCTCTCGTCATTCAACTAATCGTCGATGATCGCAAGAACGGTGCGTTCCATTGTCGTGATCTTCCGAGATACCCTCCAACAGATGAGTATCGACCTCTCCCGAATCCGTTCCTCACCCAAACCAATCACAGGGTTCTCTGGCGAAACCTGCTCGTTCGAGCTGGCAACCTTACGAAAATTGTTGAGTTCTCTGTCTTCGATAATCTGGCTATTTATAACATGATCCTAGGAACACCCTGGATTAATTTGATGCGAGCAGTACCGTCAACTTACCATATGTGCATCAAATTCCCAACTCCTGAAGGCATCAAAACAATATGGGGCAGCCAGACTGAGTCCCGTATCTGCTTTCTCGCTGAGCACAAACTCAGGAATCCACCCGGCGAACCTATGAAGGAAGGAAAACGAAAGAAGATGAAGATAGACCGCAAGCAACTCAAGGAACAAGCCCGCCTCTAGATCGCAGGAACAGCCGACGAGGATCGTAGGAAGGAGGGCCTTGTGCCAACTTGCGATCCCGTCGTCTCAGTCTGCATCGACGATGACCACCCGGAACGATGCATGGAAATAAGCACCAAACTCGACGACCAAATCATGATTGAGCTTGTTTTCTTCCTCAAAAAAAACATCAACACCTTTGCTTGGGCCGTCGAAGATATGCCCGGCATCGATATTGGCATCGCTAACCATGAATTGCATGTCGATCCAACCTTCAAACCCATTAAGCAGAAACAACGGAAGCTAGGACCTGAGAGGGCCAAGGCAGTAAATGACGAGGTGGAAAGACTTATGCACGTCGGATCGATAATGGAGGCCAAGTACCCCGACTGGCTCGCAAATCCAATCGTCGTAAAAAAGAAAAACGGCAAGTGGCGCGTTTGCGTGGATTTCACCGACCTGAACAAAGCTTGTCCTAAGGACAGCTTTCCTTTACCACACATCGATCGTCTGGTCGAGGCAACCGCTGGCAACAAACTCCTGTCCTTCATGGATGCATTCTCAGGGTACAATCAGATTTTCATGAACCCCGAGGATCGCGAGAAAATGGCGTTTATCACGGACCGCAGAATATATTGCTACAAGGTGATGCCATTCGGTCTCAAGAACGCCGGAGCTACTTATCAGCGTCTGGTGAACAAGATGTTTGCTCATCAACTCGGCAAAACTATGGAGGTGTACATCGACGATATGCTCGTCAAGTCATTAAGAGAGGAGGACCACGTAGCCCACCTGGAGGAATGTTTTCAGCAGCTCAACCAACACAACATGAAGCTTAACCCGGCAAAATGTCGATTTGCAGTAAATTCTGGAGAGTTTCTCGGTTATATGGTGACCCACCGCGGCATTGAGGCGAATCCCAAGCATATCGATGCCCTCCTCAAAATGGTCTCGCCGAAAAACACCCGCGAAGTGCAGAGATTGACTGGAAGGGTGGCTGCTCTTAACAGATTTATTTCTCGTTCCACCGACAAATGTCTGCCTTTCTACGATACTCTTTGCAGCAATAAGAAATTTGAGTGGACGGACAAATGCGAAGACGCTTTCCAGCAGTTGAAACAGTACATGGCCAGTCCTCCCGTACTCGCCAAACCAGTGGAAGGCGAGCCTCTATTCTTATACACGGCAGTGTCTGACACAGCAGTTAGCAGAATGCTTATTCAATACGAACGCGGCGAGCAGAAACCAGTTTTCTACGTCAACAAAACTTTAACAGACGCCGAGACAAGATACCCTCAGATGGAGAAGTTGGCACTATCTGTCATCATGTCCGCTCGAAAGTTGCGACCGTATTTTCAGTCTCATACAATCGTCATTCTAAGCACCTTCCCACTGCGCTCTATCTTGCACAGTCTACGTCGATCCGGCAGACTTGCGAAATGGGCTATTGAGCTCAGTGAGTATGACATTGAGTATTGCCCCAGATTTCCTCATCGAACTCCCAGACGAGGATTGCATCATCGAACATCCAAACCTAACCTGGCAGTTACACATTGACGGATCCTCCTCCAAGAATGGTTTCGGAGTCGGCATCCGCTTAACTTCCCCGACAGGCGAAATTCTCGAACAATCATTCCGGCTGGGCTTTAGAGCATCCAACAATAAGGTCGAGTACGAAGCTCTCATCGCTGGCATGAAACTCGCCCAAGGCCTTAAAATTGACCGGGTGGAAATGTTCTGCGATTCACAGTTGGTCGTCAACCAATTCAACGGGGAGTATGCCACCAAAGATGATCGCATGGAAGCATATCTCTTGATAGCAAAGGAGTTGGCAACACAATTTAAGGAGTTCAAAATTGACGAAGATTCCTCGGGGCGAGAACAGCAATGCTGACGCATTGGCCACCCTCGCCTCTACGTCCGACCCAGACTTCAGACAAGTAATCCCGGTGGAATTCATCGAATTCCCCAGCATCGCTCCGCCCGCTGAGGTAAATGTTCTTACTAGAGCCCAAGCTGCGAAGAAGAAAAAAGAGCAAGAAGAGGCAGCGGCTGTGGGAACAAATAACACAGAAGAGGAGGTAACTTCCAACTTATCTCTATCCAGTCCGGAAGAGACACTTTCGCCAGCGATCACACGTCCAAAAACTCCCGATGCCATTGTCCCCGCTAAACAGCTCGTAGATACAAAGCCACCTACAGCCCAAACGACACCTCACGTTTCCAACAACGACACAACTACTTCTGCCCCTCCACTCGACGACGATATCACCATCGCGAACGACGACTCTGAAGCCACCGAATATGGTTGTGATATCAAGTGGCTGGACATAATCAGAGAGTATATCTCCGATGGCACATTGCCATTAGACAAATGGGAGGCTCGCAAACTTCGGACGCAAGCTGCTCGTTTCATTCTCTTTGACGGCAATGTCTTCAAGTGGAGGTTTTCAGGACCATTGCTTTCCTGCGTAGAAGGACAGAAAGCGCACGAAATAATGAAGGAGGTCTACAGCGGCTCTTATGGAAACCACTCCGGTGGTAAGGCTCTTGCTATTAAAATCAAGCGTCACGGATATTTTTGGCCGACTATGGTCAAGGACTGTGAGACTTTTTCTGCGAAATGTGAGAAATGTCAGCATCATGCCCCAAAAATCCACCAGCCCACCGAACTCCTTTCTTCGGTCACATCGCCCTACCCATTCATGCGATGGGCTATGGACATCGTTGGCCCCTTGCACCCATCTCGCCAGAAACGATACCTATTGGTCTTGACGGACTATATTTCCAAATGGGTGGAAGCTGAAGGGTTCGTTCGCATTCGCGATGCTCAAGTCGAAAGCTTCGTGTGGCGCAACATTATCTGCCGACACGGTGTCTCCTACGAAATCGTCACAGACAACGGCTTCAATTCATCTCTACCAAATTCAAAGCTTTCTGCGAAAAATGCAAGATCCGTTTGATCAAATCTACCCCACGCTACCCACAAGGAAACAAGTAAGCAAAGGCCATCAACAAACTGATCATCGGCGGCCTTAAGAAACGCCTGGACCAAAAGAAGGGACTATGGGCCGACGAGCTCGATGGTGTGCTTTGGTCCCATCGAACGACTCCACGCCAGGCGACTGGAGAGACTCCATTCTCTCTCGTCTACGGTACTAAATGCATCATTCCTTCCGAAATACAATTTCCCGGCGTCCGTCGATGCCTTTTATCGGGTCAGGAAGCACTCAATCACCTTTTGATGCTTGATGAACTCGACTTTGTCAACGAACAACGCGACCAAGCCTTGGTTCGCATCGCAAATTACCAACACACCGCCGCAAAATACTACAACTCCAATGTCCGACCTCGCAAGTTTTCTGAAGGGGACTTAGTGCTACGCGAAGTCTTCCAAAACACAGCAGAACGTAACGCCGGAAAACTCGGAGCTAATTGGGAAGGACCCTACATCGTCACCGAAGTGGTGAAACCAGACGTCTACAAACTCGCCCACATGACTGGCAAACCAGTCCCGCGTTCCTGGAATGCACGACATCTGAAAAAGTATTTTTACTATGATACTTTACATTCACAATGAATTACGAGACGGCTTGATCCCTAAAACAGGGTACGTAGGCAGCTCATCTTCGGGTGGGTTCAGCTGTCCCCCCTCCTAAAAAGGGGGGAGTGGGTACGTATACTCGTATACTCCCAATTCTTGTAACCACTTTTCATGATTAATCAAAATCATGATTTCGACTAAACTCGTCTACATCCTTCACGGATTCTTTAAGTCTCACAAAAACAGACATACATCTATCACATCCTATACGGATCAGTTATCGTCTTAACTACAATCAGACGTTTTACACTTACTCTCGTGCTGCTGGCTACGGTGACGAATCTATCCAAATACTACATATCTGACAAACACATCGTTCGTAGGATTAAAAGCGCGTTATACAAATAAAAATGTTCATTATCGAGCGAATATGTTCAAAGAGGAACCTACACGTAACCCGGAATAATCATTCTCAAAACCCAACTCACAAATCGTTGGTTTTATCGCATATATGTTCATTATCGAGCGGATATGTTTAAAGAGAAACATGTGCATAATCCAAAATGTTCATCTTATACCCAATAAAAGAAACGTTGCTCGCTACGCGATACTTCTTCGGCTTGGAGCGGACTGGTCAATAAGGACTCGTCTGTAAACCAAAATGATCATCCGAAAACCCAATAATCTGACTATTGGTCCTACCCGAAAACGTGCTCATTTCCTGGAGCAGGCTCGTCAATTGAAACTCGCCTGTAAACCAAAACTCGGAGTCACAGAATAAAACCCAACACACAAAACGTTGGTCGCATCACAAGTCAGACATCTAAGTTATTTTTGGAGCGGACTTGTTAATGAAAACTCGTCCGTAAACCAGAATACTTAGCCCGAAACCCAATACACGAGCTATTGGTCGCCTTAAACATCTAAGTTATTATTGGAGTGGACTTGTTAATAAGAACTCGTCCGTAAACCAAGATACTTATCTCTAAACCCAGCACACAACAAATTGCTGGTCTAAATTCGGTGTTCATTGCTCAAGCAGACTTGTTTACGGGAACATATCCGTAAACCAGAATATTCGTCTCAAAAACCCAACAACTTAATTGTTGGTCATTATGCAATAACATGTTTATTCTCGGAGCGGGTGTGTCAACGAAGGCTCGCCCGCAAACCAAGAAATTCATCAGACGACCCAATAACTTAATCGTTGGTCATTATGCAATAACGTGTTCATTCTCGGAGCGGGTGTGTCGACGAAGGCTCGTCCGTAAACCAAGAATTTCATCAGAAACCCAGCTAACCTATCGCTGGTCTAACTCTAATATAGTTGAATTTGGGAAACGAATAATTCAACGATAGCACGTCTTAAAACCATGCTCGTATATCATCCCTTTCGAAATAGGATAAGAATCCACGTTGAATCAAATACAAAATCCAAAGTAAAAAAGAAGGTGAGAAAATACCAAAACAAAAAAAACATAACTAAGGCGTGGTCTCGTTAACATCGTCAACAATCTCGATGGTCTGCTCAGAAGGAATCGCTGCCACAGAGTTTGACGAATCATCATAGGTTAACGAATTAGAAGAACTCCAATCCGAGTCAGCTTCCTCTTCAACAACATCAGCGTCCAACTCCTCAACTCGATCATTAGTCGCGATACCGGCAAATTCTTAAGGATCCCTTCAAGTTCGCGCACGTGCTTAGCAAACACCTCGTCTGCGAGTGATAGGTCTACCTCCTGCTTCTCAAGCTCAACAAGCTCTTCGCCAAGATCAGGCGCTTTGTCACTCTGAAGCAACTTTACAAACTCAATGTTACTCCGGACTTCGGCAAGATCAATTATATCAATCCTTGGCTGGCCATTGATCGCTCTAATCTTCTCCGTAGCACGAACGATCCTCGCCTCATACTTCGCCACCGATTCACTCTTCGCTTCGTCAATAGCTCATTGCAAAGCCGCATCTTGAAGTTTGGTAGCAACATCTAAGCGGGTGGTAAGGTCAGAGACTTCCTTCTGAAGACGCTTCGTCTCGGATTCAGACTCTGTAAACGTCCCATCCATCTCGCGACGCCTATCCTCGATTTTCTTCATAGCAGCTTCGAGAGTAACAACGCGATCCTCCGCGTTCCTTTTCTGCTTCTTGTGATCGTCACAAGCCTTCGGAACGTTAGCAAGCTGACGAGTCAGTGAGCGAGCAGTCACCTCGTACTCAATCGCGACCTTATTAAGCGAGGAAAAGAACTGCCAAACAGAGAAACGAGTCACGCAAAACAAGTTAGAAAGTCAAAAGAAAGAAATCGTTATCCCACAAGAGTAGCCGCGAAGTCTTACCGTCATGCAGTCGAGGGCCACGTTTGAGTAAGCACTCTTCTTCAACATTTTTTCTGGAGGGGAAACTCAGAACAGACGATCTTGGACAGATGCAACGCCGCCAGCTCGGCACTGCTGAAAGATCTTTTCGAACCGGAAGAAAAGGATGAGTCCGTCGCCACGTGATCACGTCGAGGAGTTGATGCGCGCCTTGATCTGCTTGGGTCTTCTCCGCTAGCAATATCTTTGCCCCTGTCTTCTCGAGAACGCTTACGACTTGCCCCAGCATCATCATCCCTTTCCTGCGCATCATTAAGACGCCTATACGAAGGTTCAGATCGACGATCAGTGATGATGACATCATTTCGCTCCAACGTTGGACGACGCTGCCTGGGTGCAAGGGTTCTAGCAGTGCTCGCTTTTGGAACTGACACTCTCGCGTTATATCCTCTTCTGGCCTTGGCAGCTCTCCTCTCACGAGCAGATGGTTTCCTCACGTTGTCCGGTATATCTGGCAAAGAAATCTGCGAAGTAACTCCGAAGCGATGAGCACGAGCTTCTCTGACTCTGCGTAAAGAAAAGTTTTCCTTCCAGCTACACTTCTCAGCAGTAAGTATATCGTGAAGAACGAATAAGTCACTCGGCAACCTCTCAATGCGACTCAAAACTGCAAAAACAACAACAAGAGAAAATGGTTAGAATCGCGAACCTCCGTATGAAGGCAAGCAAAGAAACTGCAACTTTAAAAACCATCAAGAAACGGAAAGCTAAACACAAAAGCGCGGTAGGGTCTGCTACCGCGAGTCCCCCATCTCCTTCGAAGCATGTCCAGATGATCGCAACCAACAGATGCTTCATTGATTTTCACAAAGGAAAACTTTTCCGACCAAAAACGATCTATGTTGGAAAATTCCCCGACGACTTGGAGATCCGGTTTGCCCTTAAGGAAATACAGGAGTTTGTCCTTGGAGCCAGTTTTTCTAACCTCCAAAAAGTCAAGAATAGCGCCAGGGATCGGGAACCACAGCAAGTACGCATAAAAGTATGCTTCATACAGAGTGAAGTAGCCCTCTGGAGGATGATCTGCCCATGCTTCTGAGCAAGGAATAACTAGCTCGACTCCGTCATGAAAACCGAAGCAAGCACTGAGGGAATCCAAAGATTTCGGAGTTGACATGGTGGATCCAGGCGGATTGTTTTTCTCCTTTTTTCTCTCGGCTTCTTGGCAGCCGGACGAAAAGCAATCTCATCAGTAACCTCATCAACCACGACAAGAGCGTCAGAGTAGACCGGTCTCGACAAACTACCAGTTTCGGATGCTGGCGAAAGAACCATTCTCCTTCCGAGAAGGAAGGGATCAGCGACCATCTCTCCGAAATCATCTAAGTCGCTAGATACGTCAAGCTGCAAATCCGCGGAATCAGAAACCATCCTCCTAAATTCACCTCTCCGCTGTACCAAAGATCAATGATCCGAATCAATTTTGCTTCACAAAACCAGCCTCGCTACCAAGTACTTGAACCACAGAGTCAAAAAAAAAACGAGTCAACTCGGCCGAGTCAGCACAGTGAGTCAACTCGGCTGAGTCAACTCGCCAGATCTCGGATCACGCCGGAATCTCGTCGCCACCTTGCCGTCTTCTCTCTCTCCTTGTCGATCGCGTCCTCTCTCTTCTCTCTCTCTCACTTGTGGTTCTTCTCTCTACTGCTCGTAACGTCGTCGTCACAGCTTGCATCTCGGACCGACGCAACACCATCTTTGCTCAAGAAAAACTTGTTTTGAAGAGGAACCACAAGTACTTCTCGGCGTTTAGAAAGAGGCAAACTCGAAATCGGAACTTGATCAGAGAAGAGGCAGTACCATCGACGAGAAGCCAAAAACAAAAAAACAAAAAAAACCTACAAAAAACAAGAAAATAAAGAGGGAGAAGGAGATATGATTTTTTACCTTGTGCTTTGGGAAAAAGTGAATTGGTGGAAAATAACTCCAGGGAAGCAGACTTATTTATATCTGGAGAATTTCCTAAAATCACTTTGTTTTTGGAAAAAATCCTGAGATTTTTCGGCAGGCCTCAAAGCCCACTAACGCAACAAGACCATCAACCTCCTCAGTCTCCTAAGACAATAAAAAAGAAAACAAGCCCAGGAAAACACGCAGACATCAGCTCGACGCGGAATAACAAGAACTTCCCGAGTTCGATGACAAAACGTTCAAGCCTGGCAACTTCGCAGTCAAACATATCGATCTCAGACTCCAGAAACTTTTACCTTGGCATCATCATAACTCGATACTACCAAGCTGGGGGCTAACTGTTGGGGTCAGATTTTACCCCTGTGAGGTTGATATAACGACGAGGTCAATCTAGGCCCAAAATGACATTAAACCCATAAGCAAAATGGGCTTAATTGAATAATGGACCTAAATTAGATTTATTTCTTAATGGGCTAAGCCCATTTTATTAGTTGGCCCATTTTGTATATTTTACTATATATAGCTCATTGTACTCACCCAAAAAAGGGATCCTGAACTTTTTGCACAAACACTTCAGCAACAAATCAATAAAGATTTCTTAATGCTATTTTCGTGTTTTTGTCTTTGTTCTTAGTTGTTCTTGTGAATTCTTTCCAGATATCTCGTTTCCTTAAAAACCCTTGACAAATTCAATTGAGTTGGTTTCGACTTCCACAATCTCCTCTTCACAACCTTGATTCCACGATCACATCTTTTATTTATCTCCATCACATGGTTAAAAGAGATGCGTGAGTATTATCACAAATACTCAGTGAGACGATCATCTCATCTACTTGGCTATACACACAAGCATAAATAAATAACATAATATCAAGCGGTCAATCAACAACGCATAGCACGAACAAATAACCAGTAATCATTCATCAATCCATTCCAATTCACAATCAAACGCATCCTTAATACTCTGATTATCCAGATAAGCCATGGTCACGCACTCACATTAATTCTAGATCGATTTTAGACAAGGACAGCCACGAAAAGAGACCTTTGTGACACCTACAGCCCCTGCTCTATCTTCCCTTTCTCACGAACCAACAAAACCTCGATCCTTTCTCCAAAAACCTCCTAAACCGAATTAGGATTTTAGAAAACAGGAACAACATGCTAATTTCGAAAGTACATTAAGAATGGAGATTACCCCAGAATCAGGATCAGGAACCTGATCTGGAAACTAGACAGAGATAGCTATCCAATGGTATACGAATTGTCCTCTAAATCCTTTTGGTTCGACAGAAATCCTCCTTTGAAGTAGACTGATCGAAAATTCGACACTGCACATACCTCTCTCAGTAAAACAATTATAACTTCTAGAGTACACATCCGATTGACAAACCGTTTTCTCCTATATCAAGATCGGAGAGTGGAGAAGTTAACATGAAATTTTTGCTCCAATCCAATCTGTTCTTACTCGCCGTTACCCTCCTTTTCTAAAACCGGACAGAACTATCTCCAAAGCCTCAATCACACCTTTTTTTAGCCTTAAGGAACAAGAACACTCAAGGATCTCTTTCTCTTCGCTCTCGAACTCTGACACTCAGTTTTTCTCTACCAAAAACGCAACTGAAGTACGGCCCCTTGACTTATATAGGCGAACCCTAGGGTTCTCTTAAACCAGACCACAAACCGACGATCAAAAACTGAACCAATTGGTTCAGTTCGCAACATGTGTTGATCGACGCACACACCCTGCATCGATCGACGCACTGCCAAAAATCCCAATTTTTGTTCTCGGACGTTACAGTTGTGGTGGAAGCCCCCTTAGCCCAGTAGTTGATTGAGAGTTCATTAATATTTCTACACGGGGATCTGGGGTTCGAATCCCAGAAGCAGGGATTTATTATTATATTTGCAGATTAATGGAGAAAAGCTTGTAGGAAATCTTCAGTGCGGGCAAGGTAGAATCGTTTGGTGTAGATAAAGGCGGTAGACTTGTCCTTTGTGAAATCATCGATGTAATAGTTCTCATAATTTGTAATAGAATAATAATAAAATACAGTGTTAAAAAAAACATGGTTGTGTGGGAGAACAAAAACATTGGTGGTCCTTTTAAAAAAAAATAATTACAAAAATAACATTTTTAATATATCTAATTCATGAATTAATTCAAATAAGTACATAAACTGATACATCTAAAATACATCAAATAAATTCAAAATCAAATACACGTCAACTCTTAGTATGATTTTTAAAGAAATTTTGTTTGTTAATTTTCTAATTTTTTTTTGAAACTTAATTTTATAAATTTACCTACAAAATATTATATATATCTATATATATATATATAATAATTTTACCTAGAGGCTAGAATATTTTGACCCAATTTGTGTACTATTTAAACACACATATATATATATATACGTTACACATATACAAAAGAAAAAAAAAAACAAAACAAGACAAATCAGACGTATATAATATCAAGAGAAAAACAAAACAAGATGAATCAAAATTTGATTGTGCTTCCACACCAACCACTAACATGGCAGATTTAGTCACAATTATCACATTACATGATGCTAAGCCATGATTCCACAAACATATATGCGCATATCATATACGTAAATACACAAACATATATAACCTCATCATGTAAGAATTGAATACTGTACAATATTGTAGCACATGTGTGGACAATTATTTTTCACTATATAATATATATTTATGTTATTTTCCATCAATATAAATTTCTAATATTCAACGGATATATTATTGTTAATCACTAAAACTAACTGTACCGAAACTTTAAAATTCGTATCAAAATTTCATCATCTTTGATTTTGTATTAGGCAGTAGATAGATTGCTATTGACAGGACGTTAGATTTGATAACTTATTATGTTCATATCATTGGAGAACAAGAAAAACGATTCAAAAAATATCTTTAATGTCCAACATCTTCATAAATATACATAATCAAAACTCTACGATTAACACCACACTTCTGACGATTATTAAATAACATCGTCGTACACTATTATTACAAGACCGCTCTACCAATAATCATATGCATATATTTTTTTCGAGTTTACTTGTATGTATGTATGTCTCTAGATTTTGCTGTTAAATAAATAGATAATTGTAATGGGATAAACGAAACACCGTTGAAGCCGTGAAGTGGCATTGGTCTAGACCAAAGCAACACAAAAAGACAACCACTTCACATGGTCTGCTCTTTTATTCATAATCGAATCTAAGTCACTTTTAGTTGGTTGTAAACTTGTAGTTACTATACTCTCTCTTCCACCATCTCTTTTTTACTTTTAGCTTTCTTTTAATAGATATATTTTCTTCCTAAATTAATTGTCATAATAAATGTAATACTAGTTAGTACTAGTACATGGGAAAAGATTTAAAAAGGCATTTGATTAAGCGAAAAAATACAAAAACAAATATTAATAAGTTGTGATGATATAAAGTGCCAGTGAATAAATTTTTGTGAGATTTTTTCAAAATAAAAAATGAAGAATTCTATATAATACCCACACTTTGAATTTTAGTTCTGAAAATACCACCATTTCTAAAAAGTTTCAAAAATACCACAATTTATTATATGTTCTAAAATATCACAAACACAAAATTTAACTTTCAAGTGTTTATAATTTAAATTTTTTGGTTTGAGTTAACTATTGTAGAATTAGGATATAGTTTTTAGGTGGTATGGATGGGTTTAGGGTTTACTTTTGAATGTTGAAAGTTAATTTTACTTTTGTGGTGTATTTGGATCATTTACCAAATAGTGATATTTTTGAAACATTTAAAAAATGGTGGTATTTTATAAAATAAAACTTTAAAGTGTGATATTTTTGAAAATTGCTCATAAAAAATTGATGATAGATAAAATTCATAATTACAATACAATCTATTCCACAACCTCTTTTATCTAAATTTCTAAATCAATAAACACAATAAATGCAATACTAGTTAGTAGTATAAGTGATTTTTTTTTTAAAAAAACTGATCGAATTTTAAGAACAATTTGGTGTATGACAAAAATAATAAGGGAAATAACTAATAAAAATCAATATTTGGTGTGTGAATTCTAAAATATTCACAATAGACCTTAAATTATGTATTTCATCATTTACTCATTAAACTGCATGATATATAAAATATTTTATCCGTTTTCTATTATTTTTAATATGTATTTAATAAAAAAATGAAAGGTTTTTGGACTTAAAATGCTACTTTTAGCATTTTCGTCGGTTTTGAAGTCAATACAGACTTTTGGGGTATTTTGGGCCTAAAAGAAGTGAAATCAAGCCTTTTCAAGGAATGACAAATCTTGACCGTCAGATGTTTCACCTCATATGAAGGAGTTACCACCATCAGATCAATCTCATATTTTATCATGAGATAGAGGAGGATCTCAGCTTCAAAATAAATATTCAATTACCACAATCTGATGGTTAGATTTTTGAGATATCTTCGATCTACTGAAATCTGTTCGAGTAAGGATCAAGCTAAAGGCGGTTCAGAATATCCACCCATGATCAACCGATCACCAGACACGATCGACTGATCGTAAACTCACTATTTTTTATGGACAAACGCTTTAACATGGTGATCGACCGATCACAAGAGGTGATCGATCGATCACCACATCCGAGAAAATTGGAAAAAAAAAATTTCGACATTATCTCCAACTCCTCAAAGGATTTACCCTAAAGCCGACTTCTTGCCTATATAAAGACAGGAGCAGCCACGACCATCCTCACCACGCTCACCACCATCATCACTTCAAAGCTCTTAGTTCTTCACAAGTTCTAAAGGCATTCATCTCTTTTCTTGTTACTTTGCTTTTGGGAGAAGGATTCTCACCTCTTTGTAACCTTGGAGAAGTTTCTCGAACTTTTTACTATTATTCTTAATACTATGAATTTATCTATTGCTTTTTCTTTGATTTTCTTCATCATGTCTGAGTAGTTCTCTTGTTGGGTTCTAGGGGAATAAATTCGAGGGGTTTTCATGGTTCGATAGATAGGATTTATGAACTAGGGTTGTACTTTGTTAGATTTGGAGTACTCCTTCATCTTGATTCGTGCTTAATACATGTTTTAGGGCTTGATCACCTTGAAACTGATCTTAGATAAAGTATAGAGTTCTAACCATTCCATTACTTGTTTGAAAAAGGATGTTTGATGAGTTTGATTCTTTAGGAAGGCGAAAGTTAGACCTTTAGGATTGAATGAACAATTGAACATGTTTGCAATTTCATTAGATCTTAGACTTCACCACTGCGAGAGTATATTGATAAGACTAGTTTGAATTAATAGCTAATAATCATGAGAGCTTGTTTAGCTTTGTAACGACCGCGAACCAATTTCTGTGGATTTTGGTCGTGCGTCGATCGACGCAGGTGATGTGCATCGATCGACGCAAGGTGAATTAAACCAGACCGGTTCGATTTCAATTGTCCGGTTTGGCGAGTCGGTTTAGGGAACCTTATGGTTGTATATAAAACGCAAAACAGGCAGGTTTGGCCAATTTTTCCAGCAGAAATCAGAAAGTATTCAGAGAGAGTTTGGGAGATTTTGGGTGTTTGTGGAAGTTCTGGGCTGTTTTTGATCTCTGGACACTGTGTTCTGCGTGTTTGGGTGTGGATTTGGGGATTTGGAGACGGTGTTCTTCGTGTTCTTCGTGTTCTTCAAGTTCTTCGTGATTTCTCATCCTTTTTCCTTCTAGAATCGAGGTGAGTGCGTAACTGTAGGTTTATCTGGGTAAAGGGTTGGTAGAATGTGTTTCCTGTGATGTTTTTCTGTGGATTTCGTGTTGATTGCGTGCTGTGATTGATGCATTTTGATCCAGGATCGATCCATGAGAGGATAGGTTCGATCCTGGCATCTGTGATGATGCGTCGATCGACACACGAGACAGTGCATCGATCGACACCGGAGTTGCGTGTCGATCGATATACTGGTTGATGCATCGATCGACACCTAGTGGTTGTGTCGATCGACGCAGGTATATGCATCGATCGATACCTTGTAGCTGTGTCGATCGACGCATGTCTGTTCGAGGCATACTTGTGTGTTTTGTTCGTGTTTGCGTGTTGTGTGTTCACCCTGGTATTTTTATCGATTCTTATGCCTGTGTGTATAACCTGTAGACAGGATGACCGTCTCACTGAGTATTTGTGATAATACTTACGCATCTCTTTTTGCCATGTGATGCAGGTAAAGATAAAGTGTGATCGTGGAATCATGGCCGGGAAGAGGAGATGATCTAGTGTCTCAGTTGAGTGGCTGTATTATTAGAATTGCTAGGTTGTTAGTGATTCTGGAACCCTGTTATTGTTATCGGAATTGAATGGAATTGATTGGTTATTGATTTGTTCTGGTTTAGAATTTAATAAAGTATGTGATTTATTGAATTGGTGTGATTGTTAACTGTTTATTATTCTGCATTGTTTGTAATGACCCGTTAAGGATTATTATTTATGATAATAATAATCCGAAAGGCAAAATTTTTAAATTTTACGGGTTGGGTTGTTTCAAGCTTAATATGTGTTCATGTTCTAGGAGGAAAATCGAATCAATTGTCTCTAGGAATTACCTGAATAATTCGAACTATGAAACCCTGAGAATCTTCGAACGCCCAATGCTTCTTTATTATTATTTTAAACCGAATTTGAATACCGTTTGATCACTCTACAAATCATGTTAACTTAGCGTAGTTCTTAATTTAAATTGCTATTGAGTGTTTCTAATTCTCTGTGGATTCGATCCCTAAGTACTACGATGGATTGGTTGTGCACTTGCAGCCTAGGTTGTTTTACATTGGGTAAAACTTTATTTCGTATCACTGCATTACACCTTAAATTTTGTTTGTAATCATCAATGTTTGGAAATCTGGATCGGTCCGACCGGTTTAACCACCACGCGTATATGATTCTAGTTCGGAAACTCTTAAAACCCGAAAAATTTAGAACCCAGATATAACCGGAAAATTCCGGTTAAAACCAATAAAAACAAGTGAACCGGTGATTGAACTGATATCGTGCCAACTCTAATTTATAAATTTTAAAAATAGTGGGCGTTCAATCCCAATCAAACTGTTAAACAAATATTGTGTTTTACCTTTCTATAATCAAACTGTTAAACTAGGTTGCACTGAGACGGGTACGGGGACAAGAAACGGGGACGAGAACAAGGAAGGAAAACGGCAATACTTAAAATTTATGGATACGGGTACGATAGGGATATGTCAATAAATATATAAGAAAAAATACGGGTACGGTAGGGATATAACTGAAAAATTCCGGTTAAAACCAATAAAAACAAGTGAACCGGTGATTGAACTGATATCATGCCAACTCTAAGTTATAAATTTTAAAAATAGTGGGCGTTCAATCCCAATCAAACTGTTAAACAAATATTGTGTTTTACCTTTCTATAATCAAACTGTTAAACTAGGTTGCACTGAGATGGGTACGGGAACGGGAACAGGGAAGGCAATACTTAAAATTTATGGATACGGGTACGGTAGGGATACGTCAATAAATATATAAGAAAAAATACGTATGAATAAAAATATAAGAAAATTACATCATAAATCTCAGTATAAAAGAACACTCAATCAATATAATCATAAAATAGAGTTATTTTGACGTTAAATATATAGCTTAGATTACAAAGAAAGATGTATTAGAAATAGACAAACATACGGTGATCAGAGTAACATAATTTGAAGAGACAAACCTTGTTGACTTGCAGAATGTCGAGAATCGAGACTATTTAAAGAGGTAAGTGTCAATTATATATGAGATGTATTATAAACTTGAAACCTTATTTCATATAAGTTTTTTCTTTTATACATTTGTTTATATTTTTTCCTAAAAAAAATAATTAATATACATAAGAAACAATGTAAACACTAATTTTAGCCTAATACGTTTCGAAAACGTCTCCAAATTCGAAAAACCCCGTCCCCATTAACTGCCGATGTCCCCAACATGTTAGGAATGTTTCCGGGACGTTTCGGTGCCGTCTCCAAGCTGTACCCGTTTCCGGGACGTTTTCGGTACGTCACCCAAATACCGTACCCGTGCTTCATAGCTGGTAAACATATATTGTGTTTTTCCTTTCTAATTTTCTTAAATATTCATGGTTTGGTTATTCAATTAAGTGAACATATAATTTTACTTAATTTCGCCAATTGCATATGCCACATTATCTTACTAATATATTAAAATAGTGGTTTGATCATTTAACATAATTAAGAGTGATTTTAAAAATAAATATGTTTAATAAAGTTTTTTTTGTCAAAAAATTTTGATATTTATTTGTTAATTTTTTTTTTTGTGAAGATTAAAACGATTTCTGAAGAAGTATTGGTATTAAACGAACATTTTTAGAAAACATAAATTTTTGTAAGTCATATTCCCAAATAACAATAATAATATCTTGTGATGATAAGATTTTTTGTTAAAGAAAGAGAAAATAAACTTGTGATGATTACATGTTATAAAAAATGATCACATGATAAAAAAAACATTCGAAGACAATTAATGGACGAAAAAACGTAAAATATCAAAAAAGAGAAAACGTAAGAATGTTATAGAAGAAATTATTGATGTTTTCACTTTTGAGATTTTTTTTAACATAGTGACTCTTTAAAACATTTTGTGAAGATTAAAACGTTTTTTGAAAAAGTATTGGTATTAAACGAACATTTTTAGAAAATATAAATTTTTGTAGGGAAATTAGGTTATATATTACTCCAAATAATTTACTTGTTGATTATATATTTAATTATCTAACATCACATAAAATAAAATATAGTAACTAACATTCTAATTATGTGAGATTTCAATTATACCCTTAATATATTTATGATAACTAGTCTCATATCTCATTTTCATCATTATTTCATTTATTACATTTTTTTCCTATATCAATTTACTTCACTTTAATTTCCAAAACAAATATAGAAAGTAAATAATATTTTTTATACTATTAGAAAAAAAAAATAATTACCAATATCATAAACGTTTAAACTTTTCATTTCTATATATTATATATTTGTATATGTAATTATCTATGTACACAAATATATTTATCTTTATATGTAGTTAATTTTGTTCACAAACAGTCAGCTATAATTGTTATATTTATGAATAGTTCACTATTACCTACTCCTTCTAATTGAGTATAAGTGATATTTAAAGTTATTACACACTAATTTAGAAATCATCCTCTTAAACATCATTTAAAAGTGAATATAGTGAATATATATTAGATATATAACTAACTTTATTTAAATATAGTTAATTATATGGGACAATTGCAAAAATACCATTTTTGGTGTGTACATTTGCAAAAATGCTATTTAGGAGTATCTATTTGCAAAAATATCACTAATTATAGATTTTTAAAGCCTAAATCTTAAAATTATAAACCTTAAAAAATGTTTTGACTCCTAAAACTCTTTAAACCCTCAAACTAAATCCTAATACAACATAGTTAACCCAAATATAAATGATATAATGAAATTTTTTTTTTTTAAAGTGACATTTTTACAAAAATTTTGAAAAAATGGCATTTTTGAAAAGTGATATTTTTTAAAATTTCTCTAATTATATATCAATGTGTAATTAACTACATATGCAAGTATAGTTCTCTATATAAATAATTATTTTTACAAACAATCAGCTATACTAGTTATATTTACGAATAGTTCAATATTATTTATATAAAAAATATAAATAACTACATTTAAATGTAGTTGGTTATATATCCATGTGTAATTAGCTATATATAAACAAATAGCTATCTATATACTTAATTTTATGGGTGAATTAGGCTAAACTACTCTTTTAAAAATAAAATCTAAATGGTAGACCACTTGAAAAACAACTAGTTCTCATAGGTAAGAAAAACAATTTTGTTCTGATTTTATCCATCTGACTTAGTTCATGTCTGTCTGTGTCATCTCACATTATTGACATAAAGTCATAACAACACAAAATTATATTTATATTTAAACATTTTCTCTTTCATTAATTTTTCCCATTTAATTATTGTTTGATCTAATGTTTGTTTGTAAATGTGAATCCTCTTGTCATCTATATATATTAAAAACCAATATTTTTTCAACATATACTACAATTTTGAAATTCTTATATTATTGCTCAAATCATTCATATATTATTACATAAACATAATATAACATATTATATGTTATATGTTTTTATGGTATAATATTATATAGTAAAATGACATGTTATAAGATATATAATATGTCATATACTACTATAGTGTACCACAATGTTATCTTACATGTCATGTATTATAGTATAATAGATATGATATGTTATATACTTATATAATGTAACATAGTATATAGAATGTTATATGTTTGTATGGTATAACATGTTATATAGTAAAATGGCATGCTACATGAAATATTTTATACCATGTGTTCATATTGTATGACATTATATATCATGTTTTGATATGATTATTACTTACGAAGAAGTTATCCAAAAAATATATTATATACAAATATTGTAGTATATGTTAAAACACATCTATAAATCTCAGTTATAACTATGAGATTTAAAAATTAGTCATAAGATTCGATAACAATCAATTAGCAATCAATATACCTAGAAATATTTTAATTATTTCAAATTATATTCTACTTTAGAAAATTTAACAAAAATAATAAAATGTGATTATTGACACTTCTAATGATAATGTTATTCGAAGTTATGGTATGTTATATATTTTCTTTGAAAATAACATGAATCATCTAAATTTTTTTTTATGATATACCGTTTCTCAAAAATAACATATGCAAATGAGTGACATAAAATTAGTGAGAGAAAAGAGATATTTGACCATTTTCTAGAATTGTGTAATCCTCTCCTATTTAATTAAATATATATATTAGACATAAAAAATGTCACATCAAAAAATTTTGAAAAAAGAAAAAGATATTATGGTCATTTTCCAAACCATTCACTTAATAATTTTATGGGGAATCTATATTGTTAAATGGTGGATTGGTGGATTATATTTCATATAATTTCTGAAATAAATAGCATAATAATCATATAAAAAGAAAATATGCAGCTAACCTTATTTTTGACTTTTAAACTTTTGTGATGATTAAAGTTTCTCAAAATTACTATTTATTTTTTATTTAATTTATTTTAAAAAATATTAATTTGATTTGAAAACACAGTTTAAAGATTTGATTTGAAAACATATTTGAAAGAAATCTCAATCTAACATATCGAGATATACACTTGATGGTTTACGACACATGCATGGAAATCAATGCCATAGTCGTCGTTTTTTATGACTAAAAACTTCCATTTAAAAGAAAAAAAGAAAAAATAAAGGTGAATTAGTGTAAACTCCCTTTAAAAAAACAAGAAACGATAGGCTAAAACAAAATCAATTAAGTGTGCAAAATGAGAGAAATAATTTTGTTCCTGTTTTACCCCTCTGACATACTGTATCAATCTCTGCCATATAAAAATTTGACAAGACAGTTTATTTTTTTCTTTTTCTTTTTATCAACTTTCCTTCTATTTTATATTGTTTGATATAATGTTTAATTTAAAAGTAAATCATATCACATCTATATCTATTATAAAAGTAGATTTTATTATGCATATACTACAATTTGAAATTTTTAAAACGAAGATGATTATTCGATTGATTCATATAATGTAGCAATAAAACGTAATACTAGCATATACCATATTATATACTAGTATGGTATAGCATACTATATTCCATATAATATGTTATATGATATATAACATACCATATATTACATTATATACTATGTTATCATTATACATGTCATATGTTATGTTATTTACTAAGTAAACATCGTAATGTTGTTTGAAAATTGTCTTATAACATGGGGGATATGATTTAACATTTCAGGCTATTTGTTAGTATGGTATAATAAATTATAAATTATAGCAAGGAAATGTAAACAAAATAATAAAGTTTGATCATCGACATCTCTTAATGAAATGTTATTTTAAATTATGGTATGCTATGTTCCGTTAGTGAATATAGTTGCATAAACAATCTTGTTAATGTGTTATGGTATGTCATTATGAAATATATCATAAATCTTGTCATTGACATCTCAAATAACATATAATGATATGTTTGAGAATATATGTGTATATATATAAACTTTAAATATAGTATGTTGAATCTAAAAAAATTATATGCTGATAAACAATATAAAGTAATATAACTTGGTAAATGTGTAATTTAATTGGTTGTATTATGATACACTATGACACATCATGTCGTGTCAGAAAAACATCAGAGATGACAATGGAGGTATTATAGTCAATTGGTAAGTTATCTACTTAATAAACTTATGGACATGCTATATGCTTAAATACTAAATTGTTAAAGTATATATCATATAGTTTCTCTAATTTTATTTACAAACAATCAATTATACTTGTTATATTCACAAATAGTTCACTATTATTTATATAGTTAAATAGTTCACTATATCAAACAAATAGTTAGTTATATTAAAATAAAGTTCACTATTTTTTTAATTCAAATAGTGAAATAGTTTACTATTTATGTTTATAGTATTTAATTTGAGATATAGTTTATCTATTTAAACAATAATCAATTATTATTAAAAGTGAAGAAATATGGTTTTTTGAAAAAACGTAAAATGCAGAAAAAATACTTTTATATGTCAACTTTAAGTTTATATCTAGAAAATTAATGATATTTTGTTTTCTATTACAAAACAATTTTGCAAATTAAATATGCATTAAATGTGATAATTGTGGGAGTCGAATCTCACAATTAGAATTTGTCTTAGTAACTTTTTAAGGTCTGAAAACTTCTGCAAGAAAACCACTAGAACGATAGATTTTAAGAGAGTTTTTATTAAGTTGTTAGAAAGCTGTTGCAGAATACAAGTGTTTGTCAAATGAATTTTTGATCCTTCTTTTGGGTGAGTACAATAAACTATATACAGTCTTTTTAGGTAATATGGGCCAGCTAATAAAATGGGTTTGTCCCATTAAGCAAAATATTTAATTTAGGCTCATTATTTCATTAAACCTATTTTGCTTATGGGTTTAATGTCATTTTGGGCCTAGATTCAGACTGGGCATTTGTAGACTTGCTTTGATTTCGTCAGAACGATGCGGTAATAATTTGACCCCTACAATAATTTTTAGTGAATGTAATAAGGGTAAAATACTCTCATTTTATTTCTTTTTGTTAGTTAACAAATTTATGCACATGTTACTCAACTAATTTATATGCGCAAACATGTTATTCAACTATTTAACCCATTTTTGTAAGTCATATTCCCAAATAATAATATCTTGTGATGATAATATTTTTTTTGTTAAAGAAAGAGAAAATAAACTTGTGATGATAATATTTTATATATAAAAAATGATCACATAATAAAAAAATATTAGAAGACAATTAATGGACGAAAACACATAAAATATCAAAAAAGAGAAAACGTAAGAATGTTATAGAAGAAATTAGATATTTTAATGAAAAACCTCCTCAAGTATTGTTTGATCAATTTTAAACTCTTCAACTAAATTATTAATATAAAAATCCATCAACTAAAATATTTTAATGAAAAAACTTCTCAACTAAAAAATTAATAAAAAAAAACCCCTTAAGTAAAGTTTCAATAATGAAAAAATCCATCATTCGATAGTAATGTCAAAATACTTAACAAATGCCATTAATCCGATACTACGCATGTATTGATTGATTGTTCTGATTTGTAATTGATTGTATCGTGTTTCAATATTGTTTTTAAACTATAAAAAGAGTACAACTATGCAAACTCCCCCTCAAATTGTAATGTCCGTAAGCCAAAAATTGGTTATTTTTGGTGGTGATGATCGACACCAAGGGGTAAAAGCACGAGCAATAAAAGCACAAGCAGTCTCCTGTTTTGGACGAAAATCAGTGTTTGTGAGAGAATTTTGTGTGTGAGAGAGATCAGAGAAGATTATTGTTAGTGATTGTTTTGGGAAACTTGTTTAGGGCCGTAAGAGCAAGAAAGGAAGGTGTGTTGGTGAATTCGAGAGAGAGAGGAGAGGAATAAGAGGTTCTCAGGCTGTGAAGGGAGTCTGATTTCGTGTTTGTCGCTATCCTTGTCTTTTTCAATCCGAAATCAAGATGAGTGCGTGACCATGGCTTATCAAGATATATTGATGTTTATGTGGATTGGATGATTGATGGTTCTAGAGAATGTTTCCTCTATGATTTCGTGCTGTTTTGGTGTATTTGTGAGTGTTTGTTTTGTAGAAAATCGACATGGTGCAGAATGGAATCGAACCAGAGAGGAGAAGGTTTGATTAAGGAGACTCTGCGGGCAAGTGTCGATCAACACTGGCATTGGTAGTGACGATCGACACCAGATGTTTGTGCGTTGATGTGTGTTGTTTGATGGTTTAGTTATTTGTGTGTCTTGGTATTTCATCTTGCATGTGTGTATAGCCGTTAGATGGAATGATCGTCTCACTGAGTATTTGTGATAATACTCACGCATCTCGTTTTTCCATGTGATACAGGTAAAAGCAAAGTGTGATCGTAGAACATGGCTTTGAAGAGAAGGATGATCTAGGGTCTTGTTGGGTTGTGATTTGATGTTGTTTAGAATTGCTTGTTAGGTTTCTGGTTATTCTTGGAATTATTGACTTGGAATTGGTTATTGTTGGTTTGATGAATTGGTTATTTGAATGGTTTAACTGAGTTTTGCTTCCGCTGGTTGTTTGATGTGTTTGAATTGATATTGAAGATTATTATTTATCGAAATAATAATCAGAATAAAAAAAACAAATGAGTCAGGTTGTTTCACAAATGATCAGGTGTCATCTTGTAGTTATCGCTCATGACGCATTCCACTGTCATGTACATGTTTCCAGAATATAGTAGTATAAGTTTTTTCTTTAAAATCTCTTAATTGTGGGGTTTATACATGGATTTCAATTGATTGTATTGTATTTCCAATATTGTTTCTAAACAAACATTGTATTCTTTAATGTTTAAATAAAATAAACATGTATTTTTTTAACAAACCATATCTCATTGTATCAATTTAATGGCAGTTGTTTAGTATTTTGACAGTACTATCGAAAGAGGGGTTTTTTTATTATTGAAACTTTACTTGAGGGGTTTTTCATTAAATTTTCATTGAAGAGTTTTTTCATTAAAATATTTTACTTTAGGGGTTTTTACATTAATAATTTAGTTAAGAAGTTTAAAATGGATCATGAGGAGTTTTTTCATTAAAAACTCAAAAAATTATTGATGTTTTCACTCTTGAGATTTATTTTTGAACATAGTGACTTTTTGAAACATACTTTTTCAGTAAAAAAAATCAAAATAAATATCTTATTAGTTTGTTCCTTAATTCACGTGAAAAATAAAATAAAATAATACATGTATATCGAAACACATAATGAATATATAAAACGTAACATCCTGTGGAAGCCTCTTGGTCCAGTGGTTTGATCAAGGGTTCATTAATGCTTCTACACCAAGAGGTCTAATTCGATTTATTAATATTAATGCAGATGAATAGAGACAAGTTTACAAGAGATCTTTAGGGTGGGGCAAGATATAATCGATTGGCGTGGATCAAAGCGAAAAACTTGTCCGTTGTAAAATCGTCGATGTAACAATTTTTATAATTTGTAATAAGATAATAATAAATCCGGACGATTTAAAAAAAAAATGTAACATCTAAATTTTGTTAGAAAACCATCTAAATTAGTCATTTACTACCATTTAATTTGAAAAATTATCTTAATTACACAATCAATACCATAAATAGTAACTTGAAAATGAATCTTGATTGCACAATATTTGATCATACTTAAACTCATGTCAAAACGTAATTAAGATCGTTTTTGAAAAATAATCTTGATTACACAAGACCTCAAACTCATCTATATGAAACGTACTTACCAAAACAAAAAAAAATGTTAGAAAACCATCTTAATTACTCAGTTCTTACCACCATTTGAAAAACAAACTTAATTGCATAATGAATAAAAAAAATTAAAAGAATCTTGATTACCCAAGCAGTTCTAAAAAAAAATTTGTAACTATGCACGATTCTTTTTTTGTTATATCGTTTTTGTCCAATGTCCATACATTTTTTGTTTGATGGTTGGATTAGTTTGACCAGTTATGAGAAAATAAAAACCATACTAGGATGAATTGAACGTGATTTAAAACTAAGTTATCGAAACATCATGCGTCGTTGTAAAGAAGATCAAATGTAATTCAAAATGTTTGTTGGTGCTTAGATCATCATGTTCCTAGGTAATCAAGCCGATTAGAACCATCTAGAGCAAGGTTTAGTTTAGATAGTCTTCCATAATTAGGGTTTTAAGTTCTAAAACAAAATGATTGCAACAGTATATATAGGTAGTAATCCTAAACAATATATGAACTCCATGGAAACCTTTCTCGGTGATATTGTCCATTGTTGTTTGCATATCTCTCTTGTCGTCTTGTTTACGTTTCCTTTGCTACTTAATAACCTTTAAAACATCGCATGTTTATCTATAGCTTGATTAAATTTTCAAATCCATTGTGTGATAAGTCTATATATGTAGGATCTATCTTGAAGTACTACAGCGACGCATCATATAAACTTCTGATGATAGTGCTTTAGGTAATAGACATTTGAGCTATCATCAATCGGTTGTAATTATTATATGTCAATTTTTCTTTGATTTTCATAATCTCTTACGAGGTGGTTAGTAAGACCAGTGGTGAGCTATTATGAAAATTCTTACTGTAGAATTTTGTTTAAATCATCTTTACATTTAGATTTCCATATTAATTACACCAAAATTACAATCCCACTCCACGACCATTTCTCTCTATCTCATTTCTCAATGTTCTAAATAGTCTTTGACCACTGGTCTCTCACTCCCCTCTCTCCTCTCTCCTCTCTCTATATATACACATCACCTCCTTCTCCACTCTCTCATTCGCTCCCTCTCTCTCTCTTCTCCATTATTTTTTTTAATTTCATCACTTCCAAACAAGACACTACTCGTAAAGAAGAGTTCTCAAACTCACAAAACAAAACAATTGTCAGTTTTTTTTTTCCCGATACCTTTTTATAAAAACATTTTATCTCTCTTCCATTACCAATGATCTCGTTTTCTCACTGAGCCAAAAACTCGTCTCTGACTCACTCCAACTCGTTGCTTCTTCCTTCTTTTTTCCAACTCACAACTCGGATCTCAGAAAAATGTCGGAGACAACGACAGATACAAAGGCGGTTCCACCAGCGGAAGCAGAGAAGAAGAAAGAACAGAGCTTACCGTTCTTGAAACTCTTCTCTTTAGCAGATAAATTCGATTATCTTTTAATGACCATTGGCTCTCTTGGTGCCATTGTTCATGGCTCTTCCATGCCTGTTTTCTTCTTGCTCTTCGGTGAAATGGTCAATGGATTTGGCAAAAATCAAATGGATTTACATCAAATGACCCACGAAGTCTCCAAAGTAAACATCTAAACTTATTTTATTTATTTCTCTTCTAATTAAGTCATTAGATCCAAGATCTGATCTGTTTTCTTCTCTTATTAAAAAATTTGCAGTATGCTCTGTATTTCGTCTACTTGGGTTTGGTCGTTTGCTTCTCTTCATACGCAGGTTTGTCCATTAAAAATCCAAACTTTTTCTTTATTTTTGCTTCAATCAATAAACCCAGAAACAGAACGAGATCAACGAAGAAAAAATATTGTCTGTTTTCTGAAAAACCACAAAATAAAAATCCAAACTTTTTTCTTTATTTCTGTTTCAATCAATAAACCCAGAAATGAAAATTACAGACAAGATATAAAAAAAAGTTTTTGGATTTTTAAAAAATTGGGTTACATTATTAATAGAGAGGAGCAAGGATAAGCTGAGTCCACGTGATCCATGAACTCTTACTTTGTCCGTATCGTTTAAGCCGTCATCAAAATCTGGCATCTCTCTCACATTTATTACGCTTCACAATATTCCCTTTTTTTTTTTAATTTTGTTTGTTAATCAATAAAAATACAGAGATTGCATGTTGGATGTATTCTGGAGAAAGACAAGTAGCTGCATTAAGGAAGAAATATCTTGAATCTGTTTTAAAACAAGACGTTGGTTTCTTCGACACTGATGCAAGAACTGGTGACATTGTCTTCAGTGTCTCTACCGATACTCTTCTTGTTCAAGACGCCATTAGCGAGAAGGTCACAAACAACAAACAAAATCACTGTTTTTTTTTAATTCCCTTTTATTATTAAAATTAAATGATTTATCAAAGTTCCATAATTGTACGAGAGATACATCAAAATCTAGTAGTGGTTGTCCCGTTCACGTTAGCAACCGTCGTTTAACGTGCGCGGGGTCCACCTTCATGATCACTCTTTTTGAGTTTTTTTTTTGCTTTTCCTTGTGAATAATTTTGCAGGTTGGGAATTTCATACATTACTTGTCAACGTTTTTGGCGGGGCTTGTGGTTGGGTTTGTATCAGCATGGAGATTAGCTTTGTTGAGTGTGGCGGTGATTCCTGGAATCGCTTTCGCCGGCGGTTTATACGCTTATACACTCACCGGAATCACTTCCAAGAGCCGTGAATCTTATGCCAACGCCGGAGTTATAGCTGAGCAGGTTCCAAAAAAAAAATCTTTACTTTTTTTTTTTTTATTGAACGCCAATTGTTCGACGTAATGCTTTCTACTGTTCTTAGGCTTGCTCTTTGTACTTGATCCTTCTAATGATTATGTTTATTTTCTTGCTCTTACTTCTTATTCAATCCACAAAGATTTAAACAGTGATTTCATTTAATTAATCTTTAATTTTTTCACTTTTGTTTGGTCGGTCAAATCTTGATCAAATCATTACCTTTTATTGTTTTTGTTTCTCTTTATGTGATGAGGATTACCAAAAATAGGTTTTTGTGTTAATGATGTACTTGCAACAGGCAATTGCTCAAGTTCGAACTGTCTACTCTTATGTTGGAGAGAGCAAGGCCCTGAGCTCCTATTCAGAAGCCATTCAGTATACTCTTAAGCTCGGTTATAAAGCCGGAATGGCTAAAGGATTGGGTTTAGGATGTACATATGGAATAGCTTGTATGTCATGGGCTCTGGTTTTTTGGTATGCCGGAGTTTTCATCCGGAATGGAACAACCGATGGAGGGAAAGCATTCACTGCCATATTCTCTGCCATTGTTGGTGGAATGTAAGAAACAAAAATATAATCCTGTGATTTTCTAAAGGTGTTGTTGTGTTATACTTGGATTTGACTTTTTCTGCTGTTTTTCTTTGTTTTCAGGAGCTTGGGACAATCGTTCTCTAATCTCGGGGCGTTTAGCAAAGGTAAATCAGCTGGTTACAAGTTGATGGAGATAATTAACCAGAGACCAACAATTATCCAAGACCCATTGGACGGGAAATGCTTGGACCAAGTACAAGGAAACATCGAGTTTAAAGATGTGACTTTTAGCTATCCTTCACGGCCTGATGTTATCATCTTCAGAAACTTCTCTATTTTCTTTCCTTCGGGGAAAACTGTGGCGGTTGTTGGTGGTAGTGGCTCTGGAAAGAGTACTGTTGTTTCCCTCATAGAGAGATTTTATGATCCAAACAGCGGTAACTTGATCTAACACTCTCTGTTTCTATCCGAGTCTTTGGCTTGTGCCTGGATCATAACTTTATTTTTGGATGAGCAGGGCAAATTCTGTTGGATGGTGCTGAAATAAAGACACTTCAATTGAAGTTTTTGCGTGATCAAATCGGGCTTGTGAATCAAGAACCTGCGCTCTTTGCCACCACCATACTTGAGAACATACTCTACGGAAAGCCCGATGCAACAATGGTTGAAGTCGAAGCTGCTGCTTCCGCTGCCAATGCCCATAGCTTCATTACGTTGCTTCCTAAAGGTTACGACACACAGGTATCACTAACGATTGATGATATTTGATGATATGCCTAAGAAAATGTCGTGGACTTTTGCTTATTTTTTTTTTTTTTTTGGCTGAATCTCTGTACGATTAGGTTGGAGAACGCGGTGTTCAACTCTCGGGTGGACAGAAGCAGAGAATCGCAATTGCTAGGGCTATGTTGAAAGACCCAAAGATCCTGTTACTAGATGAGGCTACAAGTGCTCTTGATGCTAGCTCTGAGAGCATTGTTCAAGAAGCCTTAGACAGAGTCATGGTGGGGAGGACCACCGTTGTTGTTGCTCATCGTCTCTGCACCATAAGAAATGTTGATTCCATTGCGGTGATACAACAAGGCCAAGTTGTCGAAACCGGAACACATGAAGAACTCATTGCCAAATCCGGTGCTTACGCATCCCTCATCAGGTTTCAAGAAATGGTGGGAACTCGGGATTTCTCAAACCCGTCAACCCGTCGCACCCGTTCAACTCGATTGAGCCATTCGCTGTCAACGAAATCACTCAGCTTAAGATCAGGAAGTTTGAGGAATCTGAGCTATTCATACAGCACTGGAGCTGATGGTCGGATAGAAATGATTTCAAATGCAGAGACAGATCGAAAAACTCGTGCACCTCAAAATTACTTCTACAGGCTTCTCAAGCTTAATTCACCGGAATGGCCTTACTCAATCATGGGAGCAGTTGGCTCGGTTCTTTCTGGTTTCATCGGTCCTACATTTGCTATTGTTATGAGTAATATGATCGAAGTCTTCTACTACACAGACTATGATTCAATGGAGAGAAAAACAAAGGAGTATGTTTTCATCTACATCGGTGCTGGTCTCTACGCCGTGGGTGCTTATTTGATCCAACATTACTTCTTTAGCATCATGGGAGAAAACCTCACAACAAGAGTAAGAAGAATGATGCTTTCAGGTAATTGTGAAAATCCAAGTTTTTTTCTCATGAATTTGCTAAAACATCTTCCAATTTCTTATGTGTTTTGTTTGTTTTCATTTCTTTGATGGTTCTTATTAGCTATCTTGAGGAACGAGGTTGGTTGGTTCGACGAGGATGAACACAACTCAAGCCTGATTGCTGCACGATTAGCTACTGATGCAGCCGATGTTAAATCTGCCATAGCCGAGAGAATCTCAGTGATTCTGCAGAACATGACTTCACTTCTCACGTCATTCATAGTTGCCTTCATAGTAGAATGGAGAGTCTCTCTTCTCATCTTAGGCACATTCCCTCTTCTAGTTCTTGCTAACTTTGCTCAGGTAAATATTTCATCTTATTACTCAACTCTTCAAATTTATCTTCCAATTTCATTTCTTTATTTGCATCCAATCATAAAAACTTAACTAAGTGAAAAAGTAATTATCATATTGGTTTCTAAAATTGTGAGAGTTTGGAATCTATGGGAATCTTGCATTCACCATAATGATCTCAAGAAAAAACGACAAAAGACCAGTTTTTTATTTAATATTTCTTTCTTTGCAAAAGTTTTAAACTTTATAGAACATGGCAACACATCCACTGCCTCTGCACGTGCTTCTTCTTCTTCTTCTTCTCAAAATGCATTGATTTTTACAATAATAATCATAAAAGAATTATTAAGGCTTTTTTTGAAAATAGTGTAAGAGTCAAGATCATGGAGCCCTCACATCAATAAATGTGAAAAACAGTAGACTTTATTTAATTTCTAGGCATTTGTGAAGAATATTTATTATATATAGTTTCTAATTTTTCTATTGCTAGTACGGCCCATAGGTAACAGTGTTCACGAAAATAGCTAAGATTCCTCTGTCTTTTGTGCATCTATCTTATTGCTTTACTTCTGCTAAATCTTTACTACTTTAAGCTTTCATATTTACTTCTCTGAACTCTGATCCCACTCTCTTAGTATTATTTAATTCGTTTGCCCATAAAACCCATTTCTCATTTTCACACAAAATCCCAAAAAAACCTGCAAGTTTTTTCATTCAAGAACCCAATAGTTTTAAAGGCATTGTGTAAAAAGAACATGGATTCATTGGTCAAAGTTCTTGTCTCAGTGGTTTATTTACTTATCCCACTGTGTGTGTCAGTGTTTTAACAATCCAATGGTCAATGTTTGCTTGTGTTTCTTTGTTTTCACTATCTGGCATGCTTCAGAACTTTGCTTAGATATCACCAAACATTTTTTCACAATCTCAATAATTTTCCTCACCCGTGATCTATAATTATTAGCTTGAAATCTATCACTCAAAGGGACATAGATACATGTTCATTTTTTGAATTGATGGTTCTGAATCATGTTTTACAAAAGAATAGAGAAAGTGAAAAGAAAAAAAACATTTTTTTAAAGATTAGGCTTTTGATTGGCAATCTAATGTTTTAAGAAGTTATATGTTATTATCCATCTATTGTTCTAATGCACAAGTATGAATATATTGCAGCAACTGTCTCTAAAGGGTTTTGCTGGAGACACGGCCAAGGCTCATGCAAAGACTTCAATGATTGCTGGTGAAGGAGTCAGCAACATTAGAACCGTAGCAGCCTTTAATGCGCAGAGCAAAATCCTCTCTTTGTTCTGTCACGAGCTCCGTGTCCCTCAGAAAAGAAGCTTATACCGTAGTCAAACCTCGGGTTTCCTCTTTGGCCTCTCCCAGCTTGCACTCTATGGATCTGAGGCTCTGATCCTCTGGTACGGTGCTCACCTTGTGAGCAAAGGCGAATCAACCTTCTCAAAAGTGATCAAAGTCTTTGTGGTGTTGGTCATTACTGCAAACTCTGTTGCTGAAACTGTCAGTCTTGCTCCTGAGATCATCCGGGGAGGTGAAGCGGTCGGTTCAGTTTTCTCCGTCTTGGATAGGCAAACCAAGATTGACCCAGATGATGCTGATGCTGATCCGGTAGAGACTATCCGTGGAGACATTGATTTTAGGCATGTGGATTTCGCTTACCCTTCAAGACCTGATGTCATGGTTTTCAGAGACTTTAACCTCAGAATCAGAGCTGGACATAGTCAAGCTCTTGTTGGTGCGAGTGGGTCAGGGAAAAGTTCTGTGATTGCGATGATTGAGCGGTTTTATGACCCGCTTGCTGGAAAAGTCATGATTGATGGCAAAGATATCCGCCGGCTAAACCTGAAATCTCTTAGGCTCAAAATCGGTCTTGTTCAACAAGAACCAGCTCTTTTTGCAGCAACCATCTTCGACAACATTGCATATGGGAAAGATGGTGCAACTGAATCCGAGGTAATTGATGCAGCTCGAGCTGCAAACGCTCACGGTTTCATCAGTGGTTTGCCTGAAGGTTACAAAACCCCAGTGGGCGAAAGAGGAGTGCAGTTATCAGGTGGACAGAAACAGAGGATCGCAATAGCAAGAGCTGTGCTCAAGAACCCTACTGTGTTGCTTCTAGACGAAGCAACAAGCGCATTAGATGCGGAGTCCGAATGCGTGCTGCAAGAAGCTTTAGAGAGGCTCATGAGAGGCCGGACCACCGTAGTAGTTGCCCACCGCTTGTCCACCATAAGAGGCGTTGATTGCATCGGTGTGATTCAAGACGGTCGGATTGTGGAGCAAGGCAGCCATTCTGAGCTCGTAAGCCGACCAGAGGGAGCTTATTCAAGGCTGTTACAGCTTCAAACGCATAGGATTTGAAGCTTGATGAATTAAAAACAATGGCTTTGTGTATTTTTGTCAAAACTTGATTTTGGGAGGTTTCTATGGACTATAATGATAATATGAATAGGTGTAGATAATGAAGCTTTTGAGTGTTTATGAAGGTTCTTTAAGGTTTTTTTCTTTTTTTTGGCAGAAGCTTATGTGCCCGTTTTGGGACATGACATGAGACTCAACTATGTTTTCGTTATGTTCTTAACTCATGCTCAAAAAAAAAAAAAAGGTTTTCTTACTTCCTATCTTTTGGCTCATGACTCATGAGTAGTATTAATTCGGTTGCATGGTCTGATCCGGTCATGTGGTCTTTAAGCGAGTTCGCTATTAACCATCAACATGTAAAAGAAGAGAGACATAGATATGTTCAAACTCTTCCGGAGGTTTCAAAATTAAAATAATTTACTCTAGTTTTAATATCTCCAACTTAAAGTCGACTTGAATATTTATCGACTGGTTTATTCAGTTGAATCACTCTCAAATATTTAGAAAACTCATATAAGCAAGATGTTTCTCGATCGATCATCTGAATATTCCGTTATGGCTCTCATTGTCTTCTAGCTTCTTAATTTGGCTCAAAGATTTCTTCACTTGTCTTTAGATTGTTCACGATAAAGTTCAAGACTAGTATATTTTTTAGCAAAGTTGAATCACTTTTTTTTTATATATAATTTGGCTACTAAAAATTTGGGAGCAAATTTGGTATCCATGCACATTATATCAAACACATTAAAATCCATTGTCACTTCTTACGAAATACTATGATAATGAACAGTAGTATCACTATTTTTCTTCGTGTTTTCACATACGAACAGACATTTTCACTATGAATTTAAGTAAGAAGAAGTCGAAACAATTTGTCTGTTGGCAAACTGGGCGTTAATAAATTTCACACGCTAACTTGAGGAAGTATTTCAAAATCATTTTTATGATCTCTATATACATATATGTAACATGTGTAATTGGTAAATACATTTTTTTCACCAAAGTGATGATGGCCTAGTGGTAACATAGAATGACTGGTTCCTTTATGCTCCGGATTTAAACCCTCTTTTGGGGCGGAGAGTTATTCTTTAAATCGTAATTTTTGAAAACTGTATCCGGGTACCAAGAGATTATGAGTCAAAAGATTCGGAATTTTCACGGTTTATAAAAAAAAATACATTTTTTCTAGAATTGTAAACTTAACCAAGGGTCGATAGCTCAACTAATAAAGATCTCAAACAAACCTTAGAGATCGTTGGGTGGCTTTTGGGACAAAACTAATATAACATAATGTGGTTTTGGATCTAAGAAAATTACAGGCTTCAGCCTATAACCTCCTGTAAAAATATATATATATATTTATAGCGTAACACGTATATATACCTATGAGTATTTATGAAATACACAAAAAAACTTTTATACGGTTAAGATTTTATGATACAGACGATTCATATCATTGTTCTTTATTTATTTTCTTTTGGTTTGCAGACATAAAGTTCAATAATTATACGAAAAGAAAACAAACTAAAGAAGCCAACTGTGAAGCTCTATAATCTTATTTTATCTGTTGGATCTCTTTGCTTTTATTTGCTTTGCATGTGGTTTTTTTTCAAAATTCCTTTTAGGATAAAGACGAGATCTTCTTGTAAATTATCTGTTTCTAGTCCCAGTCAACATATAATAAGGGTGCAATTTGCGAAGCCAATTAAAAAGCTTATATATTTTATTACTTCATCATATATAGATGCTTTGCATCTGTCATAAGAAGTATGATTGACGGGTTTTATATTTAAAATTTTTAATATATGTTTTATAAAAATTTAATTTTATATGTTTATGGTTTTATGTTAAATTTTTAAAAATTAAATTTTGGTAAAAATGAATTTGGCGCTAGTATTATACTGAGGTTCGATATTGATTTTGAAATTTAAAAATATCATCTCAATTTCTTTAAAATTTAATAACAAAGCAATGTAAGAGATTTAATTTTTAAAACACCGCACTGATTCCTTAATTTACAGAATAAAAAATAAAAAATAGATTGGACATGAAGCAGTATATTAGTGAACAGTATATTAAAAACATTTGTTATCGCGTATATTAGTGAACAATTAATTATAAATAAGAAAGGATAATATAATTTTTACCTAAATCACATAAAACTAAAAGCATATCACGCGAAAGTATATTAAACGACTCCGCAAAAGCTGAATCGAGTTATGAATTTTATGGAAAGTGTTACTGTGTTAGTGTTATCATTACAACTTTAAAATAATTTTGAATATAAACTTTATAATAAAGAAATAGATTGGACATGAAGCAGCATCGGGAAGGACTTGCATGTCCCCACACTCACTGACACATCTCAAGTGTCCAGTGCGTTAGCTTTACACTTTAGAGTAGCAACTGTATTTTGTATTTATAATAATTGAATATATTATAGTGTTTTATACACTTTAGGGAAAGTAATTATCGAATTTAGGCATTGACTATTGATTGTGAATGGTTGATGACCTATCAATTCTTTTATATAGAGAAAAAATTTTCACCATTAACAAATTTCTCTATAAATTTAGCAAATTTCTAAATTTTTAAAATCAACAAATTCTATCTAAATTCTATTACTAATAACCCTTCTCTATATTGAGTAATACTTTCCCAAATTTTACTCTATTTCATTTCCAAATTTGAGTAGGATAAAGTTGGAGTAAAATCAAAATTTCATTTTAAAATTATTTCATTATAGGATGAATGGTGTAAATTTTTTTTTTTGATAGTCTATATTTATGAATTATTACAAATTATGAAAACAATTTTTTATACAACAAAAAATTTTAGTCTTGACATGCAGAATTTTCAAAACGACTCTCCTTATACTATGCTTAAAAATCTCGTGTAAATTTTGTCTTCAATAGTTTATATTTTCCAGAACTCAAACTTCGTATATGCTAGTGTAAAAGCATTAACGAATTTTTTGTCAAATTACTGGATTAAAGAAATTTCAACGAATGGTGTATCAGATTATTGATGATTATTATATAAAAAAATCTTGCATATCCATGACTGAATCGAGCATGCTAATTTTTTTTGTATTAATTGTTCTTATATTTTTTGGTTGTATTTTTAATAAATAAAATAAAAACCAAAATAATAATTCAAAAATATGAATTTTTTTGATTTTATGTTCTATAAATTCTCAGAATAATTGTTGAATAACATATTGTGTGGTTGATAAAAATAAAAAATAAAACTTAAGAGTGTTAGTTTCATCGATGATATATACACACTAGAATCATATTTCAAAAATCTGAAAATGTTATAAAATTCAGTAAAACATTATATTTTAGTATTTGTTTTTTGTAAAATTTTATACACACCAAATAATTTATGAATTGAACTGTTTTAAGTTACTATATAATTATATATATGAGAGGAAGAATCAAAATTTAATGAAAAAAATCGTACATATAATGTTAAATTTTATGGTTTTCAATTTAAAACCAAGTTGACAAAAAAAAAAAAATTAAAGCCAAATGTCAATATCTTGATTGACATATATCCTTATATATTATGTAGGTCATATCATATTTTTAATTTGAGATTTTTAACAGGTTTCCTGATGTTGATGGCTCTTCCTATCTCGAACCGAATCCTATTCTGGGATTGATAATAAATTCTATTCGCGCCACTCATGGATAATGCTGAAATTCGGACTTTGATACAATGTTATTTTCCTTTTATACGTTTTCATCTCAAAAATTAATGAGCTAGTTACAAAAAATAACCTTAAAATTGATTTAAAATACAAATGTAATCTATATATCCTATGTTTGAGAAAAAATAACCCAAAGAGATAGTGAAATTACAACTACGTTCTTTATGACCAAACAATAAAACGAAGGCATAATGACTGTTTTAACCTAAAGAAGTCTACTAAGTAATGTAGAAGTCTATTGGTAGACTTCTGTTAGGAAATCAACTCGTAGACTCTATGAGAAGTCTACTGGAGGGGGTTTAGTAGACTTCTCATGGAGTCTACTATATAATTATATATTAAAATTAAATTTATAAAATAACAAAAAATATTTTGATAAAAAAATTTGATTGATGACCTTACTATAAATAATTGTGAAGTACGAAAAATAAAATTTCACAAAATTAAACATATTTAAACCTACTTAGACAAATTAGGTTCTGAAGACTACTTTTGTGGTTTAGTAGACTACTACAACAGTCTACTATATAATTATATTTTAAATTTAAATTTATAAATTAACAAAAAATATTTTGATAAAAAATTTTGATTGATGACCATAGTATAAACAATTGTGATGTGTGAAAAATAAAATTTCACAAAATTAAACATATTTAGACAAATTATGTTATGAATGAAATACATACTATACTAAACAAAGGGTTACCAAATAAGGTACATCATAGGTTGCAAACATGTGTTTACACTTAGGGTTAAAGTTAGGGTTTATCATTTTTATATTTAAAATGTCAAATTTGCATAAAAGTGTTAACTTTTGAGTGAATATATTATACGTTTTGAAAGTTTTGGTATAGGGTTTCGAATAATCATTGAAAATTATCGATTTATGTGAAGTAGACTTAATTTAGAGGATGTGTATTTGTTTGCATCATCGAAGCCCAGTAGGTTTGTGAGAGGATATGTTTTTGTTTGCATCTCTCAGTATGTTTAGTAATCAAAGGTTTCCAAATCGAAGGTCTTCACTATGTTTCTGTGCTTTTATTTTCTTATACGATGTTTGGTTTTGGATACAGCAGACTTCTTTAGTAGACTTCTACAGTAGACTCTCCAGTAGACTTCTTTAGTAGACTTTCCCGTAGACTCCTCCAGTGGATTTCTCCAGTAGACTTCTCCAGTAGACTTCTGCAGTAGACTTTCCCGTAGACTCCTCCAGTGGATTTCTCCAGTAGACTTCTCCAGTAGACTTCTGCAGTAGACTTCTGCAGTAGACTTCTCCAGTAGATTTAAATCGCATTTAGAAGTCTACTAAACATGAGGAGGCAAATTTGAATTTTTTTAAAAACATTTTAAAAATTTGAATTTCTTAAACATTCATCAAATCGTGTAGTTAAGCTGAACCAAATTGAACCAATTTTTTTACCCATCCAAATTAACCGAACTTAACCAATGTATTTATCCTACCTATAAAACCACAAAAATGCGGTTTAGTTGGAAAAAAAATTACAACCTAAAGTTACAACCTTTCGTCTCCGAACAAGAGATCTACCACCTTCCGTCTCCATCATCACCGTCGGACACTTCATGCCTTCTTTTCATTCTCTCAACTCTTTTTGATTTTACTATCTCTTACTCGCTATTTCTCTATCTGATTCGAGCTTTTGACTTTCTTTTTTCAGTCTTCTTTGCGGATCTGCCGCCGCCAGAAAGTACGAATTCGGTTAACTTCATCGAATTACAGTGGATATGGATGCGATGATGGATATGGATGCAAGAAGTTTTCCGTCAAGGCTTTATTCCAAAGGAGATAAGCCTGAAGCGGGTAAAAGAATACACTACTATGCTGGAAATACAAAATTGTTTGAATTTCTACGCAACGTCTTAAGAAAAGATGAGTGGGAAGAGCTTTTATTCTCTCCATTAGGTATGGTGCTACGGTTCCATGCTCTCGAGTTTGGCTGGGCATTGAGGATGGTTCATTATATACTAACTACTCAGCTAGAGTGCAAGAAACCTTATGAGATATGGAGTTTGATTGGTAACAAGCCGTTGAGGTTTTCATTGCTTGAGTTTGAGGAGATTACCAGTCTGAATTGTCGCGACGTTCCGAACTTGGATAACCCAGATGTAGAGGTCACTGAAGAAACGCGGCAATTTTGGACCCTTCTGGGAATTGATCTGGACAGGGGTCCAACTGTGAACGAGTTAATAGAAGCTTGTGGTTTATGTGCAGAGTGGACACGGTTGGACCGCATCAGGTTGGGATATCTATGCATATACGCCGGTTACATTGAAGCTAAAAAGGAGACAACACCCATCAATGTTAACCTTGCTAGGCTTGTGATGGATATCACTGCCTTCCAGAACTACCCATGGGGTAGGGTTGCATTGAAGTTACTCATCAAGTCAATGAAGGAGAAAGACTTGGCAAAGTTATCGTATACACTGGAAGGCTTCATACATGTTCTCCAAATATGGGTGTACTATTCTCTACCGGATTATGCAGCCAATATGGTGGTCCCTTTCCACATAAACCTACCCCACCTCTACTGGCTTTCAAGGGATCCAGAGGCAAGAGATACATGAAAGAGAACATGTACAAACAAGTCTTTGTAGACTTCTCCTTCTCTTCGTAGACTTCTCCTTCTCCAGTAGACTTCTCTACTATACTTCTCTTCTCCAGTAGACTTCTATTGTAGACTTCTACTGGAGAAGTCTCCAGTAGACTTCTCTAGTAGACTTCTCCAGTAGACTTCTCTACTAGACTTCTCTTATCCAGTAGACTTCTCTGGTTAATTGGTCTACGTCTTATATGCCTATTTTGTAGGTGAATGTCCTAAGTTGTGTGATGAAGGATGAGTACGAAGATATGTTCCCAAAGTGGGATGATGATGTTTACGACCAGAAGATAGTTAACATAATCTCAGCTATTTTTGAACCAGGCTGGAGATGGACCCATGATCACTAGCAAGTGACGGGTGTGATTGATTCCGCTAATGATACAAGAAAGCAGGGTGTGAAGTCAAGGGTGAAGCCTGGTGTGAAAAATGAAAGCAGCATGAGCCTTAGCCTTGTTAGCTTACCGGAGAAGAGGAGTCGAGAAGAATTTGAGTCTGGTTACACGGCGGAACTACCTTCATTGGTGCAGAGCATACAAGCACACTTTGACATGCATTTTAAGGACTTGTCAGAGAAGGTTGATGCTGGTTTTAAACGCTGTGAAAACAATATCAAACTCCTTGGTGATAAGGTCAACAATATTGAGGAACGCTTGGAACGCATTGAGGCTGTGAAAGAGGGAAAAGAAGAGGCTGTGAAGATTGGAAAGGAAGAGCAAACCAAATCCAACCAAATTGCCCCAGCTCTTCATGTGGGGGTCTCCAATGAACCGGCTGCTGATAAGAACAAGACTGTTCCTGATATTGGGGTCAGTGCGTAATCTTGTTTAGATTCTGTAATCTCTTTTGACATTTTAACATTTCTTCCCTTTCTTGTTTGGATGATATATTCTATTTGGTATATGATTCGACTTTGATCCTCTACTTGAAGAGTAAAATGTTTAACAAGGAAATCTTTCAAGATGGCCAGAGTGCGAGTGTCACTGGTGCGGATACTAGTGCGGATCCGAGTGTTATGATACCACCTCCTCAAAAACCACAACCGAATTTACCGCTTCAGAAAGCTAAACAAGAGGAGAAGAAGGCAGCCAAGGAAACACTTAAGGATGATGGTCAGAGTGCGAGTGTCACTTGTGCGGATAAGAGCCTTATCATTCTGTCTCCTCAGAATCTACCTGCGAATTATGCTGAGATTACGAAATCTAAACAAGAGGAGAAAAAGCAGGCGGTTTTGAGACGAGCAAGGAGTGATAGGCTGAAGAAGCCGGCCATGGCAAATAAGTCACCTTACGAAAAGAAACTTGTTAATTCAAAGGTAGGAAAAGGATATGATCCTTTTGCTACCATTGATGAACAAATGACGAGGAGACTTGATGTGTGGCTGAAGCAACAACCGTAAGTATAAAAAAGACCTTAACTCATTGTTTAAGTTTATCAATTGCTGAAATTTCCTTGCTAAACAGGGATTATGGCAAAGAGATCATTCCGTTCACTAATGTAGAGTGGTTTTGGACTCTTCGAACGCCGCAACAATGGCTAAGAGACACGGTAAACCTTCTCTTCTCTTCTCTCCAGTAGACTTCTCTTGTAGACAGACTTCTCCAGTAGACTTCTCCAGTAGACTTCTCTTCTCAAGTAGACTTCTCTTGTAGACAGACTTCTCCGGTAGACTTCTCTATGAAGTCTTCTTCAGTAGACTTCTCTATGAAGTCTTCTTCAGTAGACTTCTCTTGTAGACTTCTCTTCTCAAGTAGACTTTTCTTGTAGACAGACTTCTCTAGTTGACTTCTCTATGAAGTCTTCTTCAGTAGACTTCTCTAGTAGACTTCTCCAGTAGACTTCTCTTGTAGACTTCTCCAGTAGACTTCTCTATGAAGTTTTTGATGTTTAACCTTGATTCTTTTGGTTTTTTTGTCGCAGCACCTAGATGCTGCGTTGAATATGCTGAGGAAACGGTACAAGGAACATCCAGAGTGGTTTAGGAGTGAAAAAATTTGCATCCTCGACTCTACTCTAGGCAACATATGGCCTACTCGGTACAATGACTTTAAAAACTCAGAACCCAATCCTGGCGGGAGTGGAAAAATGCTACCAGGTGGGGCGTGGGATTACTATGCAGGTCAACTCCCCCAGTATGCAAAAGTACAGAAGACGTGGGGGACTGAAGTGGAGAACATTTATTTACCTTTAAATGTCAAAGAAGACCATTGGGTGGCTTTGTGGATATCACTCCCACAGAGACACATTGTGGTGTGGGACTCTATAGTAACCCATACAACGCTCGCGCAAATCAAAGACTTGGTCGAGCCCATTGCCGTTATGGTACCTTATCTAATGCATACAACATGTTCAGTAGAAGATAGACCCAAGTGGCCATTCACCAAATTCACGCATGAAAGGTGGCCAGCATCCAAAGTACCACAAAACAAGAAAGTTGGGGATTGTGGAGTGTATTGTCTGAAGTACATTGAATGTCATGCTCTCGGCATTCCATTTAGTTTGACTGTATTGTCTGATGCGAAGATAAAGCGTATTAGGGAGAAGCTTGCGGCTGAGATATTCGCCGAGACTGAATTTCGTGGGTCAGACGAAAATACATATACTGGATTGGATGTTTATGACTAATATAGGACCTCACAATTTCAATATTGTAGATATCTTGCCTATATATTGTAGTTGTAAGAAAAACTCATCCTTATTTTTTGGCTACTATGGCGGGATGTGATATGTACAAACTAATGTACATTAACGTAATTTGATATGTTATTAACTTCTCTCTAACAACTTCTCTTGTATACTTAAATAGTAGACATTTGTTTCTGTACATGAATCTTCTCTCGTAGACTTCTTCGGTAGACTTCTCTTGTAGACAGACTTCTCTAGTAGACTTCTCTTGTAGACATCTGCTTCTATACATAAATCTTCTCGTGTACGCTTCTCTTGTAGACTTCTCTCGTAGACTTCTCCGGTAGACTTTCTTGTAGACAGACTTCTCCGGTAGACTTCTCTTGTAGACATCTGCTTTTGTAAACATTAATGTTCTCTTGTAGACAGACTTCTCCGGTAGACTTCTCTTGTAGACAGACTTCTCCGGTAGACTTCTCTTGTAGACATCTGCTCCTGTACATAAATCTTCTCGTGTACGCTTCTCTTGTAGACTTCTCTCGTACACTTCTCTTGTAGACAGACTTCTCTGGTAGACTTCTCTTGTAGACATCTGCCTCTCTAAACATTAATGTTCTCTTGTAGACTTCTCTTGTAGACAGACTTCTCCAGTAGACTTCTCTTGTAGACATCTGCTTCTGTACATAAATCTTCTCGTGTACGCTTCTCTTGTAGACTTCTCTCGTAGAATTCTCCGGTAGACGTCTCTCGTAGACAGACTTCTCCGGTAGACTTCTCTTGTAGACATCTGCTTCTGTACATAAATCTTCTCGTGTACGCTTCTCTTGTAGACTTCTCTCGTAGACTTCTCCGGTAGACTTCTCTTGTAGACAGACTTCTTCGGTAGACTTCTCTTGTAGACATCTGCTTCTCTAAACATTAATGTTCTCTTGTAGACAGACTTCTCCGGTAGACTTCTATAGTAGATAAAACCAAATATCACGGTTCCTTTCTCCTTTATCTGAACAAAAAAAAAACCGTCTACAATTCCTTTATCTGAAAACCCTAGCTTCCTCACTTTCTCCTCTCTTGCGGAATAAAAACTTAAAATCTCAAGCAATCACCTATAATGGCCTCTCCGTCACAATCCCCAAATCTGCAACCGGATTCTTCCTCTGCTACCTCTGAAACTCGGCTCCCTAGACGCGAGAGGGTTGGATATACCATTAACTTCGAGGTAGATCCATGTAAGTCTCTTCGACTTCCCATGTTCAAGATCTTCATGGTTCTGACATACTTCTCAGTGTCTGACCCCTTTTCTCTTTCCCTTTCTGTACGAACCAACAACAACCACTAAAGCCCCTCAGGAGATCGCTGACTACACGATAATGGGAGGAAATCTCTTGTAAGTTCCATGAACCAACCCTGTTTCTCGCCATTACAAACCTACATACTTCTAACTGCATACATGTCGATTCAAACACCAATCTCGAATTTTGCAGCACTAATCTGAAATCTATTTCTCTATTGCGAGATGACCAATCGACAGGGCCATCGACAACTATGCCCGAAAGATGTCACGAAACGGAGAGAACTTTTTGTTGTATGAGGCAATTCTCGAAAGAGTTTCCAGGTAAACTCTTAGTCAACATGTGTATTGTATTGAATGTCGAATTCTGTCATTATGTGTATCTAGCATCTATGAAATGTCGAATTCTTTACAAGTCAAATTTTCGTTGTTTTCAACCTGGTGAAATTAATACTGTGAGTGAAATTTTCCTTGTATTTTAAACATTTCTCGTTGTGCAGGTACTACCAGAACTTTCTCGTTCAAAGGAACAGAGCTCGGTTCGAAGAGGAGACGCCGAAAACTGGAGATGAAGGCGAATCATCTCGCTGGAGTCCAAATCAACCACCAAATCCGAAGAAACACAGAGCCGATACCTCGGCGTAGTAAACCGGTACGCGAATTCGACTTCTATCTCAATCTTTCTGTAAAATATTGAACTTTTGTAGTTTTGTATGAGAAGTCTGCTACTATATCTCCTGTTTTGTTTGATAAGTCTGCTACTATATCTCCAAACTGAAGACTTCTCTATCTCGTCTACCAAATTATTTCATTGGTTAATTAGATGAGACAGGATTACCGTATTCTTTACATTGGCCGATGTTGGTAGACTTTTATAAACAAGAAATTCTCTATGAAGTCTACTGGTAGACTTGTTTAGAGAAGTCTACCAGCAACAGCTAAGTAGACTTCTCCGGTAGACTTCTCTAGTAGACATCTGCTTCTTTACATAAATCTTCTCGTGTACGCTTCTCTTGTAGACTTCTCTCGTAGATTTCTCCGGTAGACTTCTCTAGTAGACTTCACCGGTTGACTTCTCTAAACATTAATGTTCTCTTGTAGACAGACTTCTCTAAACATTAATGTTCTCTTGTAGACTTCTCTTGTAAATCAGTAGACATCTCGTCCAACGAAATTATTTTATTGGCTAATTAATGAAGGTGAGGATTACCTAATTCTTTACATCGGCCGTTGATTAGAAACAATCTAACGGTCATAATCAATATACGGATACAATCTTTTTTACCTCTTCGTATCCCTCCGCGTCTGTATAAATCTCTTTCGTCTCTTCGCTATCTCTTTCGTCCAAGCTCTAAACAGGTTTGAAACTTAATTTGTAGATTTGTTATTTGTTATTTGTTATTTGTTATTTGACTTGCACTTTATCAATGGTAGTAAGGCAATGGCAGCAAAGAAAATCATACTCACCCTACCCGCATTGAGAGCCAACCCACCGCTCCGACAGCAGCCACAACAGCAACAACAGCCACAACAACCACAACAATAAGCAACTGACAATCAAGGAAGTGCTACGGATCTTGATGTGGAGGAGATCACTGAACTAGAGTACAGACGATCTCTCGCTCACCTTGGCTACTTAATACGCATCGAGGAAGACGAAGAAGACATTGATATAGTGATCAGGAATGCTATCCGTCTCATGCAAAACAATTCACGGCCCTCCACATCAAAGTCTACTAAATAAGATTTCATTGTATTTATTTGTTATAAAATATCATTATGGAGTTTGTTGTTTTCACTTGTATTGACGTTATTTGGGACTTCTCATAATGGAATATTTTTATTTATGATTTCATGATTCTACCATAAGAAAAATTAAATCAGTAGACTTCTCTATGAAGTCTACTGGTAGACTTGTTTAGAGAAGTCTACCAGCTCATGGAGAAGTCTACCAACAACAACTAAGTACTACTCAGAGAAGAAATTTGATTTATAACATAAATATTGAACCTAAATATGTCTAATTCATACAGAACGAAAAACATTATATCACACACATTTGGGTGAAAGAAAATCTAAAAAATTCATTATAAATAAGTTTTAAATGCATACAGAAGGAAAATTAAATCAGTAGACTTCTCTATGAAGTCTACTGGTAGACTTGTTTAGAGAGTCTACCAGCTCATGGAGAAGTCTACCAACAACAGCTAAGTACTACTCAGAGAAGAAATTTGATTTATAACATAAATATTGAACCTAAATATGTCAAATTCATACAGAACGAAAAACACTATATCACACACATTTGGGTGAAAGAAAATCGAAAAAATTCATTATATATAAGTTTTAAATGCATACAGAAGGAAAATTAAATCAGTAGACTTCTCTATGAAGTCTACTGGTAGACTTGTTTAGAGAAGTCTACCAACTCATAGAGAAGTCTACCAACAACAGCTAAGTACTACTTAGAGAAGAAATTTGATTTATAACATAAATATTGAACCTAAATATGTCAAATTCATACAGAACGAAAAACATTATATCACATATATCACACACATTTGGGTGAAAGAAAATCTAAAAAATTCATTATAAATAAGTTTTAAATGCATACAAAAGGAAAATTAAATCAGTAGACTTCTCTATGAAGTCTACTGGTAGACTTGTTTAGAGAAGTCTACCAACAACATGTAAGGAACAACAGCTAAGAACCACAATTCGGCTTCGTATGTCCCGGTTGGTTGCAATTTGAACAATTGTATTGAGCATGAATCTTTCGTTGTTTAGTACCTTTCATCCTTGCGATTTCTAACCAAGTTTGCCACCTTGATTTCTTCTTCCGACCTGGACGCGTCTTCACATCAGAAGGCAGACATGGGGTTGATGCTATACATTCACCGACTGGGTTTTGCGGGAAAATGCTTTCCGCGTAGGCCCAGTACAAAGAATCCCTTCCATAAGTCGGGCAAACACCGGTAGCGACATCTTGTTTACTCTCTACCAAAGCGGCAATAGCATGCGAGCAAGGTATCTTTTCGATGTTGAAGACACCACATGTACATTTGTTTTGGCACAAATCAACAATACAGTCACGTGCTCCTCCCTTCACATGGAACTGAAGATTATTAATGCGTCCCACTTTCATCTGAGACGCATAATCATCACGAACCGCCAACAAGTATTCAACTGCCCGAGTATGGCGTGTTGTTAGACGTAGAGCATCTTCTCGCCTTATACGAAACCACCTTCCTAGCTTCTCACGGATAAATTCCAAAAGAAATGTTATGGGAAATCCTCGAGCTACCTTAAGTGCGGCATTGATAGATTCAGCAATGTTGCTTGTCTTTATGTTATATCTATCTCCCTCGAAGTGAAGTCGTGACCATAGCTTTGGATCCGCTTCCTCCAAGTATGTTGCAATTTCTGGCTTCACACGTCGTATCAAATCCATGTATTGGTCATACTCATCAAGCGTATACGCATACGCAGCGCCTTTGACCAAGTACATGAGCTGTTTTCCCCTAAATTTTGTGACAATGTTACACTGAAGATGGTAATAACATATACCTCGTGTTGCCCAAGGGAAAATCGTCTCACATGCCTTCTTAATGGACGCGTGCCTGTCTGAAACTATGCTCAACGAGTATTGATCAGAAAAACAACCTCTCAATTTGGTAAAAAACCATTGCCATGAAGCATCATTCTCAGCATCTACGATTCCAAACGCCAAAAGAAAAATCTAGAAATTACCATCTTGGGCGGCCGCCACTAGCAAAACACCTTCATACTTTCCACTTAAATGAGTCCCATCGACCACGATTACTCGTCTAAGATACTGAAAACCAGCTATGGAGGCTCCGAACGATATAAATAGATATTTAAATCTATTGTGAGCATCAACCTCAAGAGCGGTCAATGTTCCCGGATTTGCTTTCTTGATCATATGTAAATAAGATGGGAGATTTTCATATCCGTGTTCAGCAGTTCCCCTCACCATTTCTTGGGCGTATAACAATGATCTGTATGAAGTGGAATAATCCAGATTCATACCAAACATCACCTTCATTGAATCTTGTATATGCTTTGGCGTAACTCCATCAATTATTCCGACACGCTCGATAAATAACCTACCAATATACTTTGGAGTAGAGCGTTTTCTGTGAGCGACTCTGTCCGGTAGTGAACATGTATGCTTTTTAATATACTTTGTCACCCAAAAACGGTTTGGTTCATTCGTCACACCAGCTCTGACTTTCCACTTACGTCCTTTAACACGACACATAGCGACTAACAGAGTTTTAGTAGACTTGTATGTTTTGAATGCAAATCTTGACATCACGGCCGTCAATCGCAACTCTCTAAGAAGCTTATCCTTGCTACCAAAACTCTTTCCGACAAGTATACCATCAGACCATATCGTTTTTGATCTTGCTCCTTCGCCAAAAAAACGCTCACTCCCAACATCACCATCAAATGAGATATCATCTTCATCCTCATCTTTGACTTTCCCATATGCACTGTAATCTTCATTGATACCAACACCATCAATTTTTATATCCTCGTCTTGCCCATCACCATCTTCACTACCATGATCTTCTTCATTGACACCATTTCCCGTACCATCCCCATAGTGGTCACCATCTCCATCCTCGCATTCCTCAGCATCTACGTCTGTATATTCTTCACTACAACTGCTCAAAATTCCATCACAATCATCGTTGACATCATCATCCTTCTCCAACCGACTCGAGACACAAAGACGTATAACATGCGTTTTACTTAGCTCAATCAAATTTTGTACTTGTCTATCATTTGTGACATGCATTGGAGGAGTATCCGGTGCCATATGTTGCAACATTGACTCCGGTAGTGAATAAGTGATCTCCACCAAGTCTGATTCCAGCTTATATTCATCTTTGGCCATCTCTAGAAGATCACAATGGGTGCAATCATCACTCAAAAAGAACAGTCTTCCTCCTTTTGGATTATCAACCACAAATTGCCACATATTATCTTGAGCAGCCCATTCTCCATAGACAACAACTAAATGAACCATTCTCTGTAAAAAAAACAAAAGAAAACACATTAGGTCTCGCACATCTGCTGTAGACTTCGTAGTGAAGTCTACTAAGTGATTACTTGTAGACTTCACAGATAAGTGACTTCATAGAGAAGTCTACCAACAACAGCTAAGTACTACTCAAACAAGAAATTTGATTTATACAATAAATATTGAACCTAAATATGTCAAATTAAGACATAAGGAAACACATTATATAACACACATGTGGGAGAAAGAAAATCTAAAAAATTCATTATAAATAAGTTTAAATGCAATTATAAGAAAATTAAATTAGTAGACTTCTCTCTGAAGTCTATTGGTAGACTTGTTTAGAGAAGTCTACCAGTAGACTTCTCTATGAAGTTAGAGAAGTCTACTAGTAGACGTCAGGGAGAAGTCTACGTAATGGGTTATTTTTGCAATTACGACAAACGCTAGTAGACTTCAGCAGCAGTCTATTAGTTTACTTTTGCATTTGACCAGAATTTGAAGTGAATTTGACTTTTTCAAGTAGACTTCTTATAGAAGTATACTGAATAAAAAGGTTATTTTTGCAATTGACTAAAGTTTGACTTTTTTCAGTAGACTTCATTCTGAAGTCTACTCAAAAGGCCGGGTTACATTTCCAGTTGACCATATTGTTGACTTATTGAGTAGACTTCTCCAGAAGTCTACTGTAAAAAGGTTAGTTTTGTGTTTGACCAAACATTTATCGGCAGACTTCGAATGCAGTCTACTGATTTATTTAAGAAGTCTACTGATTTATTTAATAAGTAGTAGACTGCATTAGAAGTCTACTGATAAATGTTTTTCTTGGTCAATGTCTGAGATTTTGGTCAAACGCAAAACTAACCCGTCAGTACACAACAGACTTCTGATGCAGTCTACTCAAAAAGTCAACAATGTGGTCAATGCCAGAAATAACCTTGCAGTAGACTCTATTTGTTGTCTACTGGAGAAGTCTACTGCGGAAGTCTACTAGAGAAGTCAAAGTTTTGGTCAAATGCAAAACTAACTAATTTTCAAGTAGACTTCATGTGCAGTCTACGAGTGTTTTTTTTTGTTATCAAAGGAATACATGTAAACTTTACGAGCAGTCTACTTTGAATATTTTGATAAAAGGTCAATTGCAAATCTAACCTTTCGTTAACTAGTAGAGTTCTGGTGCAGTCTACCAAATCGGAAAACACGGTTTTTTGATCTTTATCACACGTAAAGCTCGGTTTTCAGCTCTTTCAAGCACCTAAAACTTCTAATATGACCGTTAACAATGAAGCCCAGCCGTCGTTTATGAAAGAACCATTGAAAATCGATAGATTAAGAGAGAAAAAATTTTGAAAACCAAATTTAGTTAGTTTTTGGATGAAATTGGAGAGGAAATGAGTAAGGAAGAAGTTATGAGCTCACAAATGAAGCTGTTATCCTTTCCTAATTTGTTGGGGAGGCATTTAGAGCTTCATTTTGGTTGTTCATGGTGGTTGGAAATATTGATGATAATGTCATTTTCGTAAATAAGTTAATATATTTGGTTGTTTATTTTATAGTTTAGAATGTCTGATTTTAAAAAAAAAAATTAATTCAAATATAATAGCATTTCCGTGAATAAGTTGAATTTTATGGTTGGTTTGATAAAATTTTGAGGAAAGAGAAACAAAGAGTTACATTTGCAATTGACCTCAAATTTGAGGTTATTTCAATAAGCTTCTCAAAATTAATTGACAATAGATTAGCTTATTTGCCTTGTTTACAACTTAGTTCCCATCATATTTTTGATATAAGGTTTCTAATCGGTAAACTTTTAACCACACTAGGTCCTATACTTTTCGTTATGGTTTCGTTTTATATCGTTAGACTTTAAAAAATGTTTAAATTTTATTTTGTCAATAATATTTGTAATTAGTTTAATATGTTAACGAATCAATGAGGCAATTGTTAGAATAACAATTTACGTGTATTAATATAAAGAGTATTTCGGGGATATAATTTGGCAAAAGATTTAAAACAGGTTGCCAAAATTTTAATTACACTGAAAAATTAGATCCCTTCATTGCGAGCGAAGCCTTGATATTCTGAGAAGCTTTTCCAAGCCCCTCCGGATCTCAAATATTCAAACCACAATATCAAAGTGGATCTTGAGAATATAGTGATTAAGATTTACTTCCACATTGTTCTTGTTTTCGTTACACAAGCTTTTTCCTCTCGACTTCAGAATTTGTTTTCTTATTAAAAACGACGAATAGAAGTCAGCTTAGAGGGTTTGGTTCTTGAGTTCACTCCGTTGTTCATTACACTACAAGATGTATGATGAATTTATAGACTTGAACGGTAGCGGAAGTAGAACAAAATATCTCAAAGCCTTTTTCATAGATTACTAATAATATAGGCATAAATGTAATAGGAAACACATAGTATGAGCAATATAAAGAAGTATTAAATGGACCTGTCGAGCAATTAAATTCGCCATATCGTTAACTACTACTCCCTCTATTATATTTTATAAGATTTTTTTAGTTAAATACACAAAGATTAAGAAACCATTAAAAATACTATGTATTACTTAACTAAAAATATTTCAACCAATAAAAAAATATACCACAAAAGATAAATGATCATACTATATTTAATTAATATAAATTCTGCATAGAAATATGAAAAAATTAAATAAAAAGGAACAAATCAAAATTCCTAAAACATCTAATAAAATGGGACGGAAGAAGTATTAGTGTCCAAATCTTTTTCCAACAACTTCCTTAACAGTATATCATTCAGACAAGGACCAATTCAAAATATCTCAAATCTCTAACTTAACTAATGTGAAGCCATAGATACAGAATCAAATATGACCACACAAAAAAAAAAGATGCAAAATCGATATTTAGTCAAAATCAAATGGCCAATCACAAATGTCAAATGATCTAAATCAAAATGGAAAAATAGATTTAGGTGTTGTTCGTCTGGGTGTCTGGATGCAATATCTCGATGCAACATCTAGATGATGTTCGTTAGTGATTTTAGTTTATGTGTCCAAAAATTATCTGAAAACATTTATGTTCGTTTGGTGTTTTTGTACTTATATCTAGACGCATTCAATGTCAAATAACCAATAACCAAAATAATATTATAGTAATGATTTAAATTATACTTATAACTAAATTTTTTGGGTTTGACAGAAATAATCGCAATTTTATAATTTTGACAGAAAATCATAAATTTTTTATGTTTATAAAAGAAGGTATATTTGACTTTTGTAATCTTAAACGCACTTTAGTACATCCAAACTCTACTTTCAAACTTATCCAAAATATCTCAAAATTTTGAATGAATTTTATTTTGCATCCAATTTTTGTATGTAGACGCACTTCCTAATTTGACAAAAACGAACAACATATAATTACTGCATCCAAATGTTGCGTCTAGATGCTGAAATGAACAACCCCTTGGCGATCGAACCATGTTAGGCTTGAATCCCTTCTTTTTATGATAACTTTACCTTAAAATTTTCATATTCAGCATTTCTCATCTTTACATCTTCCTAAGCATTTTCTCCATTCTTTTAGCATCTCTGCCATGTTATCCCTTGCTTTGAGATATACGAACGGAAAATCCCACAAATGTTTAAGCGTACTATAAAATATCAAAGCAAGTTTCTTTAAAATTTCAAAGGATGACCAAAATCATCAACCTCTATCACCGTGAGAATCTGCCAATGCTCAGCGTTACAAACCCAGATGTTACCATTGAGCCAATGCCAAAAGGGAAAAAACTATCAATGTAAAATCTCGTTGCATTGTCTGTAGGTTCACCATCTCTGTACCTACATCTAGATAATAAAGCAGATCAGGCACAAAAAATCATAACAAAAATTAAAAATTCAACTCCAAGAAAAAAAAAAGTGAAGATCATATAGAACTAACGTGGCTAAGAAGAAGAAACCCACATCTTATACCAATTTTAGAATAACATATTGTCTTGTAATTCTTTGAAGAATAGTTTTAATTGTTGATTTCTATCACTCGATATCACAAACTACTACTGTTAGGACCATCTTTAATATTTGTTCTCCCAACTACAAATAAATTGTATTTTATAAGCATACTCAAAAGTATTGATTTAGACCATATAGTTATCCTTTTTTTGTAAAGGTCATTTCCTTGAATCCTAATCAATTTTCAATGTTCATATATTCTCTCCAATTTATGTAGAACAAATACCATTTCTTTACCTGAAGACTACTATCACTTTTGATATTGAGATTTTAAAGTTGTCATAACATTGAGTTCTCTTTTTATCAAATGAGTTCTGCAAGATTTTACGCAAAGCAATAGAATCCACCAGATATCATTAGCATAAAAGACAAAAAAATTAGACACAATGATAAGTATAAGATCAGGAAGCATGTTGCCGAAAATCACCTTAACGTTTTTTAGAGCCACAACATGCTTCCGACTCTAGGACTCATGTTCTCAAGGACATATGAATGTTATTTAGCCAATTTTCTGCAATTTGTTTTGCAGAACAAACGTATAAGTAAACGCAATAGCCTTTTAAATTGTAAATATGAGAGAGAGACCACTGCCAAAACTAATATGCAGCAACAATTCTCTAATCAATCAATAGAGAAAAAAACAGAAGTCCATAACTTTTAACTCGTTTAGTGAAACCACTTCATACACTAATTATCGAAAGGAAAAAGCAGATAAGAAAACAATTCCTAAGTGTACTAATGAAAATGCAGTCCCTTTCGACTCACCTTAAGAGCATTAGCAAGTGATGCTTGAGCCTTGCTTGTTAAGGGCTACAGCCTTAGAGAAACCTTTTCAGTTAATATTGAGAACAAAGAAGAGGTGAGGTAATATCGACCTCTTCATCCCAGTGTAGAAAAAATGGGGAAAAGTTTACCAGCACTGTGATCTGTAATATCAACCTCTTCATCCTAGTGTCTCTGCTTTGTCTCCCATTTTTCTAATTCGATATCTCCTCCATCGCCATTTGCGCATCCCATATGCAGTGGAAATCTCATTCGTTAGAGTAGGTGGATCTTTATCACCATTCTTGTAGGGGAAATTTGACATCCACAAACCTTGGCTCTTATTGTTCCAGTTAACATGGATCAAATTCGCAGAGTGTACTCCAAATCTCACTCTTCCGGGATTGACAAGAATAAAGCCTTCGAATGGTGTTTCATAAATGAAATTGGTAACCTAGACTTATGAAGAATCCAATTAGAGACAAGCTATAGAAACTAACCTTTTGTTTCCGAGATATAACATCGAATGCTAGGTCCGGAGATATATCAAGCTTTTGGAGAGTATATCAATCTAAGATCAGTCCTTGGATAGCTAAACCAATTCATGCATTGAGCTTAAATAAAGATGAAGAATCAATTCTAGAATAAAACTCTAAACGATTAAGTACGTGATGACATAGATTAAGAAAGTGCATAGAAATCAAATCAAAGCTAATTCTCTAACATGTTTTGCAACACGTAGGAGCAAGAGTAAAGCACATAAACATAAAGATAAATCGTTGATCTACAAAGCGTAAGGGATTAGATCTCATCTTTTTGTAATAGGGCAAAGTCTATGCACTAAGAACAAGATAAAAACGAAATAAAGGTTTAGGTATTGATTTAGGCTGTTGTGGCCGGCTGCTTTCCTTCCTAGAGAGGCTAAAAGCAAGTATATATAGGGGTTTAAGAAGTCCTAAGTTGGCTAGGGTTGTCTTCGGGGGAAAGAGACTTTTTGGTCGAAACTGAAGCAACATCGATCACAATATAGGTCGGGTTGCGTGGCCGATATTTGAGGCTTCCATGACGCTTCTAGAAGGTCGGCAAGAGTCTGGATCATTGGCCCATGGAGCGGCCCAGTTCTTGGCTCATTTCTGCACTTGCTTCTCTTCGAAGGCAGTTTGACATGTATTCAGTGTTTCCGGTGTATTTTCCAAAGTACAACTCCAATTGATGTAATTCTAACTCCATTGGAAAACTGACTCAAAGGGCTATTTTCCCATCAAGTTTAATTATATTCCAAGTTGATTTGATTCTCCGTTCATCAACGAACTTCTGGCGTATACATTCGGTCCAACTTGAGAACATGCTTTATCATCAAGATATAATGACTTGGGTTGGTTTCTTTGACTTGAATGAGTAGCTGTATCATAGATGACACTCCTTTTGCTCTATTTTACATCCTTTTGATGATAAAACCTGTTAAGATCTTAAAATCTACATATACGAAAAAACTACCTCTTTTGATCGAAAAACTTTATTAATATATATAAAAATTATAGTAAAATAGATAGTAAAATGGTAAAATATAGGATATATCACTACCACTTCGAAATTGCATATTGTTGTTTTCCAAACACTCTATATAAGCATGACAAAAACATAAAGGTAAATGTTTTTCTATTTTAGGTACTTTCACATTTGGTGATCAGAGGAATGTGTAAATAAATTTACAGCAACTCATAAAAAGGCCTATAGTCGTAAACGTGGAAGCTGGAACAAAATTAAATTAGTCAACAACGTCATAGATTACACTGATCAATAAAGCTCTTCCACATGGTCTATCCAAAATTATATTCGTTATATATACCTGAGAGAAGCACTTGTATTGTTTAGAAGAGAAAACACAAACAAAGTTGAACACAACCTAAGACAAGCATTTTTATAGCTCGTTACAATTACACCTTCCTCGGTAATTTTTTGGAAGAACTTTTATATTTTTCTCCCAAATGCAAAAGTCTCCATATTAGAATTATACGCAGAAGAATTTAAGCATGATCATATTGTCATCCCCAATTCCTTCTATTTCGGAGTAGAGTACCTTATTTCTTTAATCCTAAGCTTGACGCGATCTTCGTAAGACTTTTTCCAACATTCTGCAAGAAAAAAAAACTTTTAATACTACTCACTTGATCAAGGTAAGCATGCTACTACATACGCTACACACCTCAGTTCTATATTTCACACAAGGTGGTGAGAAAAAGATAAAACATGTACAGTTTTACATCGTATTATTCAAAAAGATGAGCAAAACGTATATTTTCCTAGAATTGTCTCAACTTAAAATCCATGTCAACTATATTGATGAATTACAAGAAAAAATTATGAACCACATCTAGTTTCAAGATAAGAAGAACGTGAAGCACCTTATCATGTTGACTGCAGCACCTAACGGATTGATGTATTCTACGAGTGTGTTTTATAGTTTCTACCTTGTAAACGCAACCAAAACCACCTTATCCGAGCTTGTTTAAATCAGAGAAATGGTCAGTGGCCTTGATAAGAAGTTCATAATCCGTCGATGAAAGTTCCAAATCCTCTGTTATGCTCTCTCTAGATAAAGTCAAAATCACTTGGTATTACCATCTGGTTCATTAATACATCTTGGTCTCTCTCTTGATTCACTGTTTCCATTCATACACACGAAAGCAATGAAGACATATATTAATTATAATTTATCGAAAAATGTAGGTTACTAATTTACCAATATGTGTTGTAGTTTTTCTTGCTCGCTTTCATTTCCTTTTCCAAATGCAGAGCACAATAAAACAGAGAAGAAGCAAAACACTGATTCCAACAGTCTGACCTATGATTTTGCCAGTTCTGTTACTCTTGTGGTCTGAAAAAAAAAAGGTGAAAGATTAACGTCTCTTGTAGAAGAGTGAGGGTACTGTTTTAAAGCATATCGTTGATTCCAACAGTCGAACCTTTGATTTCCCCAGTTCTGTTACTCTTGTGGTCTGAAAAAAGGTGAAATATTAACATCTCTTGAGAATACTGGTTTATCAAATATACAAGGCTTTTGTTTGTGCCTAATTCTAGAGGAAAAGAGCTAACCCAGATCAGCAACAACCAATCTGACATAAAGATCTAGATCCGCATTGGGATAACTCTGGGCATTTTTCAGGACATCTCTATGATGTGTGGTTATGTGATTAGCCATATGCATCTTCACAAATCTGCTACAAGCCAGGGATATCCACATCACTGGTTAGGAAGAATTTATTACATTCATCATGACGAAACTGCTTTGTTTTTCCTCGGAATCTTGAAAGTGATCAAGTTTGTAAAAGTGTCTCCTTCAAGCTTGAAACGAATCAGTTTGAGGCACGATTTGCAAGTAATTCAGAAATGAGTCCTCATAGCATCAAAGGAATAAATCCACGTTAAGTAAAATCTAAGAAGTTTTTACCAGCTTTCATTACAAGATCACAGTCATACATACATAATTAAAGTAAGGCATGTTAAGCATAAGAAGACAATGAAAAGCAGCCAATAATTGGTCTTATCAACAACTAATGGATTTAACTAAATCATAGTCATTTAAACAAAACAGGCATGGATCTGCATGTCATCATCTCTTTCAACATCTTAAAAATCAATAGAAGAATCTGAGTAAAAATTACCAAAGCCATAAAAGTCTTCCCATCTAAGAGGTAAACAATGAAGTTGGAAAATTTAATTGTACGAGTATAAATATAGATTTGAAGATCCAAAATATGTTGAGCCCATGCCCGATCCAGCTTAAATCATAAACCCTTAAAGTAAAATCTACAAATAATATATACATTTGTGTGCATAATTCTTAAAACATTTAAGGCCAAATTCATGGAACAGAGTGCCTTAGAATCATTTGGAAAAAAAGAAGAAATCGACGTCCATATATTTTTAGCGCTAATGGGAGACATGATTTTTATCCACATTATTTTGACACGGTGTATCGATTTCCCACTCCCAAACAATATGATTTGTAGTAAAACATTTGAAGATAAACAGAGAAAATGAGCATACCTTGTCAAAATTGAAAAACGTGCCTTGATTCATTGGAAGTATCGCATCCATTGTAGCGCTAAGCATCATCATCAGCGTAAGACTCATATTTTGATTCATTGGAAGTATCGCATCACCATCTTGATTGCTTTCGCAGCTGTCTATGTTCTTCTCCTCCGCAGACATGTAAACCATGTTTTTTCTCATACTCGAGGACGTATACATCCATGGATTCCAGCGTCTCCAAGGCAGAGAATTTTGCTTCAGTTATATCGACGTCGCTTGATATGGTAGAGGTAGGTGAAAAGAGTGAGAAAAAAGGAACCTTGCGGATTTAACCGAGAGAAGATGAAGAGGAATCGATGAAACCTAAAACGCTTGGAAAGAAGATTAAATTTTGGTGTTGATACGTGGCAAGTTTTTGAGTGATAATGTGGCAGATTTTGGAGAGAACCATTGTGCTTTTATATAGTAGATTAGACTTCCATTTTGTATATTTCTCGTATAGAATAAATTTGAGTTTTAGAGTTTTAGATTACATTTCATTTCATTTGCATAGTTTTTGAATCATTTTTAAGTACTTTGGAGGCCAAGAACCAAGAAGAGCCAAGATGAAATGAAAAAGATGTAAAAATGGATCAAGTAGGCTGCCGCCGACCTCAATCACCAGACACAAAAATGCAATATCTAACTCAACCGCCAAATTGAAATGGTTGACCTCGCAGGTTGACAATCCTAAACCAGTCCAGATCCGCTCAAACCTGCCGGGTTGAGAGGCCGACCTTGCAACAACGTTCCTCCAACTCGGCCACATGATTTTCTCTTTTTTTTTAGTTGGTGCCGATCCAAGTGTTTCATGTCGATCCGGTTCGAACCAAATATGTATTTAAGCAATGTTTAGACATTTCCAAACCTAAGTTTCCTCTCCTCTAGAGTTGGATTTAGATCCAAACTCTCTTTTGATATTTTGGATGGATTTTCATCTTCTCATGCCACTTTAGAGAAGGATTCTTCAAACTCTATCTTTTATCTATATGTTTATATACCTAATTTCATTTTGTATATGTCTTTCTCTTTATTCTTCATCTTGTTTTTAGTGGATTGTGGGTTAGGTAGATTTGGTTGATTTATGATTGATTGATGATGCTTAGGATTAGATTCATGTGATTTCTAATGTTTAAGAGGTGCTTAAGGCTAGATTTGTCTTAGTTATTCAAATTCTAGATCATAAACATTTTACGTCTGGAAGGTGTTCGATGAAATGTCTAGACCAATCTTAAACTTGCTTTTGCTTTTCATTCTTAATCAATGTGAATTGATATTTAAATTTGATTAGTTAAGATAAATATCTATAAATAAATTATGAAAATTTCTCAAAACATCAATTTATGATTTTTTTTTTGGAAACATATACCACAAGTCAATAAAATGTAACTATGGATGTTTACAAAATTTCTCAATAATATTTTATGTATTAGTTAAAAATACAGAATCATTAAATAATAGGTTTGTTGAACCACTTAAAATAAATGATGAGAAACTATTTTTGAAAGATGAAAGAAACAAAAGCAAATATCAATTGGATTTATATACTCAATTTGCTATATGTTTTTTTATTTGTCTTATAATTATTATAGCAAAACAAAATTAATTAGTGCCATTTATTAAATAAATAAAAAAATAACACATGTCAAAAAGTTATAAGATACGTGGTAACCTCTCATAGCTTTGGTTTAAAAAAACCTTAATATATTATATAAGATATAAAATAAAACTATATATTATCGAAAATAACTTTGGGACAATTGCAAAAATATCATTTTTGGTATGTACATTTGCAAAAATACCACTATTGGTTGTCCATTTACAAAAATGCCACAAATCATAGATTGTTAGAGCCTAAATCTTAAAATTCTAAATCCTAAAAATGTTTTGATCCCTAAAACCCCCTAAACTCTCAAAACTAAACCCTAATACAACATAGTTAACTCAAATATAAATGATATAATGAATAAATAATTTTAAAAAATGGTTTTTTTGCAAAGGTTTTGAAAATATGACATTTTTGAAAAATGACATTTCAAAATGGCATTTCTCAGAATTTCTCAATAACTTTGGCCTATACTATTTAATTTTGTTGAAATAATTTATTTATTATTGTTATTCAGTCAAAATTTTGTTTTACAAAGAATGTGACCTCAACTATTTATTTCTTTTTTTAGCTTTTTTTTTGTAAAAGAAATATATCATAATGACATTTATGTAGTTACGAGATTTTTATATTTTTTTCCTAAAATATGTATTGTATGATTTCACTTCATTGTGGATGTGCTGTTTTAGTAAATTTAAAACTTTTTGTGTTATTTGATGTAATTTTTATAATATTATTGGTTAATAATATTAAGTTCATTTTACACATTTTCGAATTAAGATTATCTCAAGTCATCAACTCCATGACACTACGCATGCGACCAATATATGAAAAGACAATGTGGAGACTGGAGACATATGTTTGATGTTATAGATCAACAACTTAAAATATAAAAGAGTGATCGATATATTATACCTTATCTAAATATAACATTAATGTTATAAATCTCGAAATCAATCTGATCTTCAAATCAAGAAATCAATTATAGTACATTTAGAGATGGAGGCACATCGATGCATACAAAATCAATGCACATCATATAAGTAGGTTTCGGTAAACTAGCCGAATCAAATTTCCAAAACGAATTTAACCGAAGGTTCGTTAATACGATTTTGTTTCAGTATGTAGAAGAGAATCGATTGGCTAAAATCTAAAATATACCCGCTTCTCAGTTTAGTTCGGTTTGTCTGAATCAATCGATTAATCGAAATAAATAAAGAAAAACCTAAATCATACATCTACATTGACTTGGTTTTGGTGGTGTTGATGCTGGAGATGATTTCTACTTTGTAAAATTTCTAAGAGATTTAGATTTTGGTTTAAAGATATAAAGAGAGGGGATAAAAATTAGTGTTTTAACAATTTAGAAAATGACCATTAAAATCATGTGATTTTTGGAAAAATATCGTGTAACTCAAAATAAGATGTAAGTAAAATATTGTGGACCTTAAGAATTTGTTTTATTAATAAAGCCTAAAACATTTATGGAATGTTCATAGAACTGAAATGATTTTGAGCTCTGGTTCAAATTCGGTTTTTTGCCCAACCGAAAAAAATTTGCATATTACTGAATCAAACAGAACTATAGCGAATTCTAATTCGGTATTATTTGGCACAAATTCTCCGAAATTTGAAAACTGAAAACCAAAATCTTCAATCCGAACCGACTTTAACTAACCCAATAGCCACCCCTAAGAGCATGATTACCCATAGTAAATATGGGTAAATATAGAGAGTTTTTATGAATTAAATATTATATTGGGTTTTTAAATATAGGATTGGGGTTCTAAATATAAGATCTATATTTACAGTAAATATAGATATCTCTCTCTATCTCTCTCTTCCTTTCTCTCTCTGTTCATCAATTCCAATACAAATAATATTATAAAATTCATATATTACCCCAACATATTTACTACCTATAATCATGCTCTAAGGTCTCAAGTAATTTGTATTGTGTACTGAGGAATGCATGACCTGTGGTTTAATAATGATATGATGCTGACTATTGCCTCTGTTTCAGGCATAGGGTCTCTTGTCTACATTGTACTTTCTAGCCTTATGATTTCGTTCGTCTTTCGTTCTTAAGTAAATTGTTTAGTTTCTTCTATTGTTGTCCACTTTGAAATGAGTCTTCTCGAGGATAGAAAATAGTCATCATTCTCACTTTCGATAGAGCCAAAACGGTATAAATTAACGAAAATATATGATTTTATATTATCACCGTGTACAAAATAACAAAACATCATAATTAGATCTATAGAAAGAAAAAAATTAAAATTATAGGCCTATTGTTAGGAAAAATGGTTATTAAAATTCCAAGTATGCTAATTAATTCCCTAACTATTGAATGCTCAATTTAAATATCCAAATTGACAGTTTCAAATGGTTTCCTATGGCAATTTCTTTTGGGGTAGTTGCGGTGAATGTAACCCAAGAGTGTCTGCGTGCGAACAATCGGATGAAACCATCTCGCATAAGCTATTTTCTTGTGTCTGCTAGCTTTTCAATGTTGGTCACTCTCCAATATCCATTCTTTGTTGGTGGAATGCAAGGCAAGAGTATAAGGGAAAACTTTGACTACCTATTTTAACGATTACCAATTGGTATAGAGATGAGAGAGGTCACCAGAGCCTTTTTTTATTATTTGGTATATCTGGAAGGCCATGCAATTGACAGAACGCCAACAGACATTATCGACATTGCCAGGAAAGAAGACGCGGAGTGGCTCCTAGCAAACTACTCATAAAATATGTTGGAGAATGGGCTTACTACAACGCAATGTCCCGAGCTTAGTAGACCCACCTTCACATGCTTTGTGATGGATTTTGGCGGTATGAAGCCCTAACCAGTGGTGTAGGTTAGGTTTTGGAGCTTCATGATTGTACAATGGATCTCCTATGCCTCCAAGGGAACCGGCAAAGCCTCTCTCCTCTACATTTTGAGCTCCATAGCTTGTTGTGGCCATGAAGTGTCTCATACAAAAATAGATTCAGAGTTCAAATAATACAAAAAAAATCAAAAGAAATGTGGGAAAATTCCCGAAAAATATCCTAACTTAATTTAATTTGCTTAAAAAATACCTAAACTTTTTTGGTTTCCTAATTAATACACATACTATAACATTGTCGTTTAAATACTCGAACTTTTAAAATGTGTTGGTTTTACTACATAGACATTAACCTGGTTAACTTGACTAACATAAATTACTAAACGCTGTTAACTTTTAATTAACACGTGATTACTACAGTAAGAAAACACGATTTTGCCCTTACTTATTCTTCTCCAAATCAATTTTGGGATTCAAAAGGAATAACCCTAATACCCCAAATTGATCTGGATGTCAGATTTTCTTTCTCTTTTTTGTTTAACATCGACACAAGCTGTCTCTCTCTCTCTCTAAAGATGAAACGAAGTCAAAGCTCATACTCAGATGCGAATTCAATCAACCAGAGCTTCAGATAGAATAGTATGGTCCGTCTTTGTCAATGTAGAATGAAGAAAGCTGCAAAGAATCCACACAAAATCATACACAAAATAGACCATACATGATTTCTCATATACCAGACATTAAAATCGCAACTTCACAGATATCAATCTAGAGCAAATCGATTAGGGATTTCGTCTTGAACTAAACGTACTTCATCTTCACCGATTTCCTTCATACGTTGTCACCAATTATTTTCTTCTCCTTTCAGACCATATAAGTGATTAATTTCTTCTCTCATTTTTGTTTGAAGTATGAAGAAAGAAAATTAGGGTTCTTTCCTTTGAATCTCAAAATCGATTTGGAGAAGAATATATAAGGGGAAAATTATGTTTTTGTACTGTAGAAATCATGTGTTAATTAAAAGTTAACAGCGCTTAGTGATTTCCGTTAGTCGGATTAACCCCGTTAATGTCCATGTAGTAAAACCAAGACATTTTGAAAGTTCGAGTATATAAACGACAATGTTAAATAGTCTGTGTATTACTTAGACAACCAAAAAAGTTTGGGTATTTTTAAGCAAATTAAATTAAGTTGGGTTATTTTTTGGGAATTTTTCCAAAGAAATGTTATTGCTCCAATTTGTTTTAAAGACTCAATAAATTACAAAATACTAGAAATACCATTAAAACTCCAAAACCAAGTAGTTTATTTAAAATATAGTAAAACTGGTAAAATATAATGTATATCACCTACTCGTGTGAGAATACTGATTTACACATCCTAAGTCGAGATGGGTCGAATCCGGGTTCATTGGTTTATACTTGTACGAAGCAATCAAGTGATTTTGACTTAACACCCTTATCTTTACGTGCCAACAAATTAGTATGTAGATTCACGACATCATAATCATACGGAATGTAATGGATGATGCAGCGGATCAGGCTACATGGGGACCCTTGGAACCACCTTTGTTTGTTTTTAATTGTTCCATGGAGTAAAGGCTAGTTGTATCACTTATCACATACGCAATGTAGATAATATTAATTGTTTAACTTAAGACAATTTGAATATATTTGAAAGTTTGTTTTGTGCTATCGAAAGCTACTAATCATACCTTGCCTGATTTTTTGAAACAAAAATCTAGATTGTGTGATTGTTTAACCTAAGATAATTTGAATATATTTGAAAGTTTTTTTTGTGCTATCGAAAGCTGCTGATCATACCGTGCTTGATTTTTTGAAACAAAAAAACTAGATTGTGTGTCTACTTCCCGTATCTCTTGCGTGTCTGACCACTCGACCTCTCATCTGGTTTGCCCTAACCGTGAGGCCACTTTGATCAGGACAAAGGATGAAGACATGTGGCCTAACCTATCAAGTTACATTGTAAATCAAGCTGAAATACCTCCAGAACCACTTTAAAAGATTATTTAAACAAATGGCGTTAAGAGATTCACCTAAAGTTGTTACACGTGGCACTAAAAGATCAGGAGGCAGCCGTATTGACTAAGCCGTGTTGACAGACGAGGAGGTAATCATGATGAGTTCCAGGTATCGGGAGTACTATCGGCTCACCTGGCCATTTCTTAACTCAACCAGTCTTTTGTACTATCATCACGATTATCCCACCACGAAAGTCGTATTGGCCGTCGTATTGGCAAACCACCCGTGTTTATCGAAGTCTAACAGAACAGAATCGCCGACTTCCGAAGATGGAAGATAGAAATCGGAACTTATGAACCAAAGTTCTTAAGGCTCCGGAAAACTAGAGAGAATTTACTCAGACATTTAGAGAGAGAAACTAGAGAGAGGTTTTTATGGAAAATCTGAGATGTTAAGGGAGATAAACTGTTCTTCTTCTGTGGCTGGTATTTGACAGGATGAGAACTTGCTAGATTGGACATACTCCAAAACCTTTCGGTTTGAAGATGGCCTGATAAGCTCTCGAACTCCTTTGACCGAAAAAGCACTGGGCTTCTTGGCAAAGTGTTCATATGGATTAACCAAGGGAAGAGTAGTTTCCGGTAGACGATCTCCCGAAATATATTCTATTTCATAAAGAGAGTTAATAGAAGAAGAAGAAGAAGATGAACGACTAGTAGATTTATATAAAGTAGAAGTTGCAAAAGGGGAATCGATGGAAGTAGGGTTTGAAGTAGACATATTTGAGAAAAGCGTTTTCCAGAACACCTAAAACATTCGATCATAAACACCAATTTCCATCAACCATTTACGAAAGCCTTTGGCTCTGATACCATTATCCTTAAACTCATACAGGAGGCAGCCGTATTGACTAAGCCGTGTTGACAGACGAGGGGGTAATCATGATGAGTTCCAGGTATCGGGAGTACTATCGGCTCACCTGGCCATTTCTTAACTCAACCAGTCTTTTGTACTATCATCACGATTATCCCACCACGAAAGTCGTATTAGCCGTCCTATTGGCAAACCACCCGTGTTTATCAAAGTCTAACAGAACAGAATCGCTGACTTCCGAAGATGGAAGATAGAAATCGGAACTTATGAACCGAAGTTCTTAAGGCTCCGGAAAACTAGAGAGAATTTACTCAGACATTTAGAGAGAGAAACTAGAGAGAGGTTTTCAAACCGAAAGGTTTTGGAGTATGTCCAATCTAGCAAGTTCTCATCTTGTCAAGTACCAGCCACGGAAGAAGAACAGTTTATCTCCCTTAACATCTCAGAGAATCTACCGAGACTCTGGTTGCAACAGGGATATACTCACCTCCACTTTGGAGTCGTGAGGATTGGTCTGACTTTACACGCACGAAAAGGTTTACCGGTCATAGCCCGAATAGCTTTGATCGACTCCCGACTAAAGTCATACCAGCAAGCCTGCATCGGAATGGTTCAAACAACGCTCAACGCCTGAACAGTATTTATAACACTGTTTCCCAACTTCAACGTTTTGCTGCAAGACCCGAACCTGCTAAAGACGCTCAAGGTGCAGCTCCAGCTGATCGGAGCTCCTATGAAAGATAAAAGTGTCATGGCGACACTACATCACCAGATCGTCTTCCGAGTCCAAGATCATGCTCTTGATCTTGTACTTCCCTCATATGACGAGGCTTTATATCTCGAGGTCACATCTGCATCACAAGCGCCCAACGCTATCCAGATACCTCGACAGATTTCTCGAGAAGAACTTCTTCGGCGATTACCCGAATCATGGGTAACAAGCTACGAAAAGCTACATCAAGCTAGCGAGACGCCGATCCAGTCTTCCGAAGCCAGTTTCCACTCTCGCAACGATGGTACAACTGAAATCAAGTTCGAGAAACCTCGATCATCGTCAGCTCGACGTCAACTGTTCACTCAATTTCTCCTACAAATTGATGAACACGAATTCTACGGTCGTCCTACACCACAAGTAATGAAGCCATCTTCATTCGAGCAAGACGGCAGAGTCGTCTACCCTTTCCGAGACTCGACCGGACATCAATACGTCGACCTCTGTTTCTGTGATGCCTGTCAAGCCGATCAAGACTACTATGAATCGGATGAAGAAAAACGCAGACGGCGAAGGAAAAAGAAGGATCCTCTCTATAAAAGGTATCTCGAAGGAGATCCCATCGTCGGACCACTCGGCGACGATAGATACGACTTTATCGTCCAATACTCTGACAAGAAAGAGGAACCACAACCACTCCTGATGATCAACCCTGATGGTTTTCCACCACCAGAAGACTTCACCAGGAACGATGTAGCTCACAGCCCTAAAATTCTCTCCAAGGCCATCAACTCGAATGGTCCAGACCAGCTGAGCCAAGCAGAAAAAGTTCTCAAAAACCAACTTAAAGATCTTCAAAGATACCTCGAAAGCATGATTGAGAATCAGAGGCCTGCAGATCCATACTTCACTCCTTACGGAAGTATGTCAGGGATGCCTATGTTCCAAGGATCTTACTCACCTGGATTCCTTTCTGGCTATCAGAATCCAAAACCACGAAATCTAGCACCAGGCTTTTTATCATCCGATGAAGCCTTCACATCCCGTTATGCCTCGGCCTCAACACCGTTGTTTACTCCAAGACCTAAGACGGCACGGGCTAAACCACGAAGACCAAAAGAATCAGAATTTCAGGCCAACCCAACAAAGAAACCAACTCTCACATCATCCTCGAGCCTTGAGTCTGGAGAAGACAAAAAGAAAAAGGACAAGGAGAAGGACATCGGAATAATTGAATTCTCGATGACCAGCTTGCTCAACACAATCGGAAAGAGTTCAGAGGACTCTATTCATAAACCAATGATGAAGCAAGATCACCAACCCTCATCTTTAGAACCAATAGTACGAATCAGCCATCTTTCTGATTCCAGCTCCAACACTTTCACATCAGAGTCTGAAGAAGAGTCCTTACCAAAGCAGTTCGCCATAGGTGATGGTCCAGCCACTCCTAAGGAAGAACCAAACGTCAACGAGGTCTATTCAACAGATGAAGACATGAACTACACGCTCCCACAAGAAGAAATACCAGCAAAGCAGTTTGCTTCGAAAATCATGGTATTCACCTTCGATGACATTCCTTACGAAAAATAGAATGATCGTCTCGACAAATTTCAAGCGTGGATGACCTCAGAAGCCATTACTTCACCGTTACCAATGGTGATACAACAATTTACGGCAAGGTTCTCTGGTGCACTCAAAGAATGGTGGAATTCGCTCGGTGATTATAGGCAGCAACAGGTGTATACAACAACCATACCTCTGCTCCTCGGTGAAATTCACAGAGAATTCATCGGTACACCTACGCATCTCAGAGACAAACTCCAAGAAGATTTTTACACAGCAAAGTGTTGCTCGCTGAAGAAACGAGATCTAGCTAAACACTTTGCGAGGCAGACTAAGAGATACTACGCTCTCAATAGACTTAACAATCCAAGCCTGAAGCAGGTGTATCTCTCTTCAGTCGATGATTATCTTAGCCAACAAACCAAGATCTATATCAGAGATCAAAATCAGACGATTGAAGAAATCTCTATTGGTCAGATCCAGCAATACATTTTCAGAACTCTCGATAAACTGTGCAAACAGAAAGAGTTCTGGTCCGAATTTATGGATAAGTCCAAGCATCTATCCAAGATATGTGCCAGGCCGGATCTATCAATCAAGTGTTCCAAATCTAAGAAGTCATGTTTATGCAATGCTAAAGGCAAGCGAGGACGTTTTAAAAAGAAACACTCCACAAAGTTCCGACGACGGAGATTCTTTAAAAAGAAGCGCAGCTTCGCCAAAGGGACAAAATGTTTCCTGTGTCGCAAAGAAGGACATTTTGCAAAACATTGTCCCAACAAATCCTCTAAAAAGAAGCAGTACCTCATCAATTCGATATCTCGTATTGCTCCAGATATCGATCTCGACGGTCATGATCTAGAGTCCGTTCTATCCTACGATAGCGACGACAATGATGCTATCTGTGGATACTCTGACTACGATGACTCATCCGACACATATTCTGACGCAGAAGATGATTGTTGTTTCAAGATCACAAAATGCCACTTCGTCAAGAGGTACAGACACCAAACTTACCGGTCACAATCTACGACCCCTCTGACAGCGAAGACCCGGTTCATATCATTGCATTTATCGACACCGGAGCTCATACAACGATCATGAATCCTAAGATTCTTGCATCGTCGATGTGGTTACCAAATCAACAAGAGTTCCGAGTAGCAAACTCAGGAACATTGACTATCAAGCTCAAGTCTAAACCAATAACCATCGAGCTCTTCCCTGGATGTCAAATTACCACTTCAGTACTTGGCTCCACTGAACCTGGAAGAGATCTAATATTAGGATGGGATTCATACTCTCTCTTGAAGAAAAGGTTTGATATCTCTATCGAACCGTACGACATAAGATGGAAAGCTCTCTACAAGGCCTTCACCACAGTACCAAGGCTATTCGTGATTGAAGATTCTGAGTCAACGATGTTCAGCAAAGTCAAAGAGGCAATAACAACAACATCTTGCGCTGAATCACATACAGAGTTCCTTCAAAAGTGCAACCATCCACTCTGACTCAACAAGGAGTTCTATGTATCACTACCTTTCAAAGACGATGTTCACATAACTCCAACAAAAGCAAGCCATGCAGGCATGCCGCCTACTCTACTGCAACAGGCAAACGACGAGTGTGATCAACTAATCAGTCAAGGCATTATTTCGGCGACATCTTCCCCATGGGCGTGTAAAGCATTCTACGTCAATAACCGTGTCGAACAAGCTAGGGGAAAACTGAGATTAGTCATTGACTATAAACCCCTCAATCAGTATCTACAGGATATCAAGTTCCCACTGCCAAACAAAAGGGCACTCCTCCAACACCTTCAAGGAGCAAAGATATTCTCCAAGTTTGACCTAAAATCTGGATTTTGGCAACTTGGCGTACACCCGGATGAAAGATACAAAACGGTATTCTGTCTACCGAACCAACACCACCAATGGAATGTTCTACCGTTCGGCCTCAAGACAGCCCCGTCGCTATTCCAACAGGCGATGTTACGAATATTCAAGCCTCTTCTACACACAGCTTTGATATATATCGATGACATCCTGCTCTTCTCATCAAATGACAAAGAGCATATCCAACTGCTACAACAATTCCATCACATAGTCCAAGAATACGGAATCATGTTATCAGCTCGAAAGATGGTGATAGCCCAGCCCAACATCGATTTTCTGGGCATGCAGATAAATGATGGTGAATTCACACCCCAAGCCCATCTTGCTACAACACTCTTAGATTTTCCTGATGAAAATCAAACAAGGCGACAAATTCAGCAGTTCCTTGGCGTAATCAATTACGTCAGTGACTTTATTCCGCAATTATCGCAATTGACAAGACTGCTACAGAAGATGTTGGCAAAGCATCCCCCACAATGGACTACAAGACAAACCGACGCTGTCAAAAATCTAAAGCTAGAAATACAGAAGCTACCGCCCCTAAAGATTCCCTCTACAGGAACGCGCATTCTGCAAACTGACGCGAGTGACAAATATTGGGGAGCCATTTTATTTGAAGAAATAAATGGCAAACGTCAAATCTGTGGCTATGGTAGTGGACGCTTTAAAGATTCGGAAATCCACTATCACTCCACGTTCAAGGAAATACTCGCAGTCAAAAAGGCTATTGAGAAATTTGAGTTCCATTTGATTGGACACAAATTTCGCATCGAGATGGACATGTCATCTTTCCCGAAGATGCTACAATTCAAGCAAAAGATGGTCCCGCATCAACAGTTGCTACGATGGAGCGAATGGTTTTCGAAGTATGACTTCGAATCATTCTATTTAAAGGGCACAAAAAATACGCTTGCAGACATGCTCAGCAGAAACCCAGTAAAAGAACTACAAATGATAATGGTGAGCTCTTCTTCCACAAAGACCTACTACGACTTCGCCGCAGGAATGCCAGAAGACGCTAAACAGCTTATCGAAAGGAAGGCTCTCCATGAGCACCTTAAAGATAAGATGTTCTGCTATCAGTCTCTCATCATATCTAAATACGGCCCAGACAACCATTATATCGCACCAATGGGCATTCACCTGGAGTATCCATTTGCACACCTCTACAGGATCGAACAGTCACATATGCCAGAAGAAGTCCTCTGTTTCCTTTGGTACCTCTGTTCAGTCTACACCATCGGGATCGCCTTTGACATCCATTGGCTATACAGCTATATCAATGCCCAGCGAGGACAAAGAGAATGTTTCTCTACATTTCTCACATGGTTCGCACCTCTATCCGTTTGGAGCGGAAAGTTACGAAGGTCAGCCAGAGCAGTCAACCTTCCATTCAAGAAGCAGAAAAGTCAAGGAAGCCTCAACCCTTTCTTCAATCCCCACACGAGCTTCTTCTTTCATCGTCCTGTCCAGTTCAACTCTAAATCAGGAAAAGTTCACGCGTTACCTACGCTTATCCATCACAAAGATTACTATCGCGGTGTTCGTCCAGAGTTCAACGTTAACGACACCAAGCATTATGAAGACTTTCAAATCCATGCATTTCGTCTTAATAATGCAAGGCAGACTTTTCCGGTACCGTTTATTCCCAACTGGACCTATTACTCCGTAGACTATCAGATGAGTCTCGATGAAGACTTGCAAAGCTACATGACCAGGATGGAACATATCCAACTTGTTCATGATGCTTCGAAGCACACCAAGCAAGACTCAGAAGCTCAGGACTCCCCGCGCGAATATTCTCAAAATGCACAACTCCCCGACGATTCAATGAACATGAGTATTGATGAGGTTGGCAAGATGTTTGGCATCGACACCAATGCAGAAGACCCGAAGCCTTACGAAGAACAGCCTTATGAAGAACCCGAATACGTCTACAAGTGTCCAAATGATCATTACGGCTGTTGCGAGAAACATATCATCAAGTTCGAGATCGAACACTAAGTAAGATATATTTAAGTATTGTATGTTTTTATATATAAGTGTGTAATGCGACAATGTATTCGCAAAATAAATAAATACATAAGCATGATGTAAGCGATGATGTAATCGCAGCTTATGTAAGCATGATGTCATAGTGACGTCATTAATAATTAGGTACTTAATTAATAAGTTAGGCGAGTATGATGTCAGCGCTTATGTCAGCGTACAACATCCTCCCCTATAAATATGTGTGTAACCCCTTGTGAAATATCATCTCATATTTTCCATAAAAACCTCTCTCTAGTTTCTCTCTCTAAATGTCTGAGTAAATTCTCTCTAGTTTTCCGGAGCCTTAAGAACTTCGGTTCATAAGTTCCGATTTCTATCTTCCATCTTCGGAAGTCGGCGATTCTGTTCTGTTAGACTTCGATAAACACGGGTGGTTTGCCAATACGACGGCCAATACGACTTTCGTGGTGGGATAATCGTGATGATAGTACAAAAGACTGGTTGAGTTAAGAAATGGCCAGGTGAGCCGATAGAACTCCCGATACCTGGAACTCATCATGATTACCCCCTCATATGTCAACACGGCTTAGTCAATACGGGTCATCATGATATTCAAAAGTATTTGATGGTATTTTATAAATGATCATTTTCGTGATATAAAGAAATGATGATTTAATTCTCCAAGAAAGAACAATAATCATTTAAGTCCTTAAATTTTGCAATTTCCGAGATTAATATTCCAATTTGTAAATTAATTCCTCGAATTTGTGTTAACTTTGGGAAATTGGGTTAAAAAGAGATTATTGTTAACATTTGCGTCTTCCTACTAATGTTGATTTTTTTTTTTTCAATTTTTTTTTGCATAGTCAACATCAATTCGAGAATTTAAATTGCGTACTCAATAGTTGGGTAATTAATTAGCATAAAAAAACTAGAGAAAATTTAAATGGCCATTTTCCGATGTTGGTGTGTGAGTTTGGTTCTAGGAACGGACTGATGTTTAGTGATTAAGATACAATGGACATATGTTTTTAGGTATTATCCATTTGGGTCTTGTGGTAATAAAGATATAAAAATATCTTGACTCAATGTGTATTACCTCTCTTCTTCTTCTAGTTTATTATTTTTCTTGTATGGTGAATCTCTCGACGATATAGTGGAAATTATGAGTCCATGACTCACCGATGAGTACCCGTAATCATTCAGAAACTTGTAAAGTCTCGCTTTTGTTTTCTTTTGGTTTGTGTTTGATTTTTGAGAGAACGATTGTATTTTAGCGAGAATGCAATTAGTGAAAAATCCCATCAAGGTCTTTGAAGATTTTTCATTGCATAAAAAGACAATGCACAATATTACAAGTTTCAAAACAAATATATCAAAACCATGTATAATTTTACGAAAAAGAAAAAGAAGTTTTGAAAACAATTTCATGCACTTATTTAGATGTTTAAATTACAAAACCATGTGGCCTTACGAACCCATATCGTAAGCTGGAGGCATGTGGAAATCTAATATGGGCTCACCGTCAAACAAAGTAATATAGGTCTTAACATTCGGCTTCATTTGGGCTTTGGCTGTTTGGATAACCTAAAAAATGATGCAATCAAAAGGAAACAAATATCCTAGAAGTCTCCTTCCTTAAATATATTAATAAATTAATCTTCACCCGCATCAAGTACGGGGATTATAAATTTTAATTATAAATTTCAATTATAAATTTTTATTTTATATTGAAGTTTATTTTATAACATATAGAAAATATTGAAAACAAATAAATATGTGAAATAAATTTTAAATTTTTCGTATTGAATCATAGATACCAAAAAATATTAGATAAGTAGTTATTATATTTGACTTATGTAGTTCCAAACTAATGTAAATAACTTTGGTACTACGATTTGTGTCTACTTCTACAAAACTCAATAGTTATATACATCTAACTGAAAAATATTTACATGCATTTTAACAAAAAAATAGAAATAAATAATCAACGTGCATTTTAAATTTAGTAAAATAATGATAATTGATTGAGTCGATTAGAAATAGCTTAACCAATATTTTTAATTTAAGGTGTTATTGAGTCAGTTTACATATTATTTTTTTTTATGACGATTGAGAAAATTTTCTTTGTTAGGTTTTTTTTTTTAATATGTCACGCTAGTTTTTTTAATAAATTATTGAGATGTTCCTCAATTTACTTTTTGATTGGCACAATAACTATTTTCTGTGAATATCTTTTTAATTAATATAAATATATATAAATATAAATATATATATATACATATATATATATATATAGGATATATGATGTTATATAACATTTTGAAATATTAAAATGTTACGATTTAGTTGTATTTAAATTTATAATCCATGTATTTTTTGAGTTCTTGTTAGAAAAATAATAAAAATATGTAGATTTTTACCATGACATATATAATTAAATAAAATATATAGATTGGTTAATTTAATTGATATGTCTCTTAAATTTCTCTTTGATTGACACATATGATATGTAGAGATCTCCACAATGACATATATAATTAATTAGAATGTTTTGATTGGTTGATTTAATTGATGTGTCCTTTAAATTATTCATTGATTGACACAAAATTTTTTTCACTTTAATGTTTCATCAATTAATATATAGAGGATATAGATAATTTTTTTAAAATGTCATTTTTCAAAAATATCACACATTTAAAAATGTCTCTAATATTACATTACTTACTCAAAATATCATTTATATTTGAGTTGACTATGTTATGTTAGAAATTAATTTTGAGGGTATATGGTTTCTTAGAGTTAAAAACATTTTTAAAGTATAAAATTTTAATGTTAAGTTTAAAATCCTTAATTTGTGGAATTTTTGAAAACAGACAGCTCGTGATGGTGTTTTTGCAAAGTAAGATTTCAATAGTGATATTTTTGTTATTGTCCAATAAATATAGAAATATTATAATTATGCTATATAGCTAGGTATTGTATAGATTTATAAACTTTAAAATTATTAACTTTGAATAAAGACGTAGTGAATAATATATAAAGAGAAGGAGCATGCTAATGAGATGAAGATCCAAATCGGGATTGATCCTCGAAAATACCAGATTGGATCTCAATTTCATATATGTTTTTAATTTAGATTCATATTAAGTTTTATTCGAGAACCGAACTAATACGCGAAATATTTGAACCTAACTAAACATAATTACCTTTTTTGTAGAACCTAGGCCTAACGGTTCTATATATTGTAGATATTTTCAAATAGTTGGGTAGATCCATGTAATGTACGGATTTTTTAAATGTTTTTTTTCCGGATAGTTAGATAATTTTGGATAGTTTGGATTAAATTTTTTGTGTTTTTTGGTTATTTTATATGTTTCGAGTCTACCAAATAGAATGGATACATTCGGATTATTTGGGTTCAATTTTTTTCTTTAATAGTTTTTAAGATTTTTCGGATACTTTCAGGTTTGTTCATATAAAAATGAATCGAACCGCACAGTAACAAAGAAAATTTGGTTCTCACTTCAATTATCTGAAGAGACCCTAATCCGGAGGTTACCAAACTGAATATGAACCAAAATTCTAAGATACCGAAACAGTATCTAAATTTCTAGTGCCGAAATACCTAACCCAAATTCCAACTGAATATTTAAATGCTCAAGTTACAATAAAAAGTAACTATTTTATATAAAATAAAATATCAACAAAATCACTTTAGAATATTATGATATGGATTCTATTATGATTTGTATGCATAAATTGTAACGACCGCGAACCAATTTCTGTGAATTTTGGTCATGCGTCGATCGACGCAAGGTTAAATCGAACCGGTTCGATTTAAGTGTCCGTTTGCGGGCCGGTTTAGGATGAAAACCCTAGGGTTACCTATAAAAGGGGGCTGTGGCCGCATTTTTGGTTCCAGAAAAGTTCCAGAAAGTTTCCAGATTAGTTCCACAGAGTTTCCAAAGAGGTTTGTGAGAAGAGATTTGTGTGTGAGGCTCTGGAGATTGTTCTGGGTGCTTGTTGATCGCGGATGGAGGAGAATTTTGGTGTGGAGATCCATGTTCTTCGCGTTCATCTGTGTTTTCTCATCTTTTCCTTTCCAGATCTCAGGTGAGTGCGTGACCATGGGTTTATCTGGGTAAAGGATTGACAGGATGCGTTTGTTGTGTTGTTTTGTGTGGATTCATGTTGGTTTAGTGTGGATTTGTGTGCAGGGATCGATGTGATTTGATCCAGGATCGATCTAGGAGAGGATAGGTTCGATCCTGGGTTATGTGATGTTGCGTCAATCGACACACGAGACAGTGCATCGATCGACACCGCGGTTGTGTGTCGATCGATACACTGGTAAATGCATCGATCGACACATGGTGGTTGTGTCGATCGACGCATGCCTGTTTGAGGCAAACTTGTGCTGATTGTTCGTGCTTTGCGTGTTGATTGTTCATCTTGGTATCATATTAATTCTTATGCATGTGTGTATAACCTAGTAGATGAGATGACCGTCTCACTGAGTATTTGTGATAATACTCACCCATCTCTTTTTTCCATGTGATGCAGGTAAAGACAAGGTGTGATCGTGAAATCATGGCCGGGAAGAGGAGATGATCTAGTGTCTCGTATTTTGTGGCCATTATGTTAGAATTGCTAGGGTGGTAGTGATTCTGGAATTGCTGTTTAATTGCATTGGGTTGTTGTTCGAATTGAATATTGGATTATTGATTTGAACTGGTTAGAATTCAGAAAAGTATGAGATTTATTAAATTGGGTTAATTGTTTAATTGTTTATGTGTTCCGCATTGTTTGTGTTGACCCGTTGAAAATTATTATTTGTGATAATAATAATCCGAAAAGAAATTTTTTTAAATTTTACAGGATGGGTCATTTCATTTATTGTCTTTTCAATTTTGCAAAAATTTAAGGGATCCTGTTTTCCTTTATTTCTTATACGGTGTGTTATTTGTTGTTTTGTGGAAGCTAAGTTTTAAAAAAATCTAGTGGAAAAAACGCATAGCAGGGTTAAAAACTACAACCAAGCAAGAATACTTGTCATTTATCTTTACACATAACTCAAACCAAATACCATAAACTTAGAACAATATGTGTTCGATCTAAAGAGGTAAGAAATTTAAAGCATAAATTAAAACTTAGGTTTCATTTCGCCGAAAACATATTTATAGGTCAAATGAGTAGTACCCGGATCAACTCGGTCAAAGTCAACGAAAACCAAAAGCGTCAACAAAACAATTCTTATCAGTTAATCTCATCTCGGTTTGTGGCTAATATGGTCACGGAATATAAAAGTGGTTGTGAGTTTTGAGCATGAAGGGATCTTGTTGTTTCAGCTATTTCTCATCACTTGATTCCGCTAGCATGAGCTGTTAACTTCTTGTCGGCTTGGTCTGATATTCCGTTCCATCGACCCGCATTGGTCACGTTTTGTCTTCTTCCACCCATCTCTTGTCCCGCGTTTAGGATTGGTTTATCGGGCACTATTATCGAATGGGAGATCAATATTCCATTCTGTTGACCCACACTTCCTAGTTCTCTTTGCTTCGACCCGCGGTTTGTACCTGAGAAATCGGTCACCTAACCGAAAAGTCTGGCCGATATCCTTCTCATTTGTTATTTTCTCTTTGAATCCATCCCTTGAGCTCTTCAATTTCCACTAGCTCTCAACCACCTAAAAATAAGAGAAAAGAATGCAATATGTACAAAATCCTAATCCAAAACTCTAAAATGCCAAACTAATCTAAAAAATGCCCAATGATGCAAATTTAATGCAAAATGTGAAATGAAACAAAGGAAAACTAGTCCTAAAATCATGCAAAAACATACTAACATCACTTAGACAAGGCTTTACACACATTTATTTATATTGACTGGTTCTTAATGATAATTTCTTGATTGCACACTCTTTTATTTGAATTTGTCAGGTTTACATACCACAAGGTCGGATGAACTAATCTAGTAAGCTAGACGCTATAACCTGTGAGAGTTGAATTATAGAGCTTGGTGAATAAATCGAATTTGGACTTTACTACATGTTTATTTCATAGGACTTTTATAATTTTTTGGGCAAATTTTATTTCATAAGAATAAAACCAGAATTTAGAGGCTTTAGTTGTTAGACTTAGACATAATAATTAGTATTACGAGAGTAGGGTAATTGTACAATTAATCTTTACATTTTAGAACGAATCTTAATATTTTCCATGTTGAATGATGATTTATGTAATTCATGATTTTATGCGATAACCATGAAAATGATGTTTTCTCTTATTAAATTTACCACACGTTTTTTATAACTTCTTTGTCTAATTTTAGTGACAATTCATATTGAAACGATCCAACCTGAAAAAATTAAAAAAATTTCCAAACTCGGATTATTAGTATCACAAATAATAATTTTCAATGGTCAAAAACACAAACATGCGGAACTCACAATCAATTAACCAGCCAACACCATTCAATAAATCTCATACTTTATTGAAACACTAAACTAATTCCAATCAAACCAATAATCCAATTATCAATTCAACAACAATTCCATAATTTACTAATACCCTAGCAATTCTAACAACCATACTCAAGCAATCGAGACACTAGATCATCTCTTCTTCCCGACCATGATTCCACGATCACACTTTGTCTCTACTTGCATCACATTGTTAAAAGAGATGCGTGAGTATTATCATAAATACCTCGTGAGACGGTCATCCCATCTACTTGGCTATACATGTAGACATAAGCAAAAGATACAATACCAGGATGAACAAACAACAATGCACAACACGAACAATCAACGATAAGTTCGCACAATAGGCCATTGTGTCGATCGATGCATCATCAGTGTGTCGATCGACGCTCAACCTTGGTGCCGATCGATACACACTGTGTCGATCGACACAGAGCAACTGTGTCGATCGACGCACGATGCAGATTTCCAAGAATCGAACCTATCCTCACACGGATCGATTCCTGAACGCATCTCATCGATCTCCTACACGAAAACTCACCAAACAACACGAAATCCAACCAATAACAACAATCAAACACATCCTATCAATTCCTTAACCTAGATAAGCCATGGTCACGCACTCACTTTGCTTCTGGAAGGAAAAAAGAATGAAAACAGCGATAAACACGAAGAAAAACTCCCGAAAATCCGAAATCTCGTTCTTCCTTCGCGAAGAACACAAATCTATCCACTTCCAATGCCTCACAAAACAACCACGAGCTTTTAGGATTAAGAACCTGAAAAAAATCAACAATGATTCTTCTTTTCTTTCAAATTCTCTCTCAAAACTCACTGAAACTCTCTGGAACTCTTTGGAAATCTCTGAAACTCTAAAAATGACAAAAAATGCGGCCACAATCTCCATTTATAGGGAATCCCTAGGGTTTTTCCTAAACCAGTCCGCAAACCGATGATTTAAATCGAACCAACCGGTTCAATTTAACCTTGCGTCGATCGACACACTTCCCTTGTGTCGATCGACGTACGCACCAAAATCCTCAAATTTGGTTCGCAGTCATTACACATATATTCCGTGTTAGCTTTTTTCTTCACTCAAAGATTTGTAACTTAGCAATTGGTTTCTTGAGATTCGATACCTCTCATACCACTGTAATGTTGTACATTAGAAGTGGTCATAGAGATTAGAGTCTGAACATATCAATTTGTATCAAATTTGACACTAAAAACATTATTGAGACCAACAACGCAAAATATCAAATCAAAGAAAGACGATATTAACTTTTAAATCTCTATCTTTATTTATTTAGTTATATCACGATCTCCAAACTGTTGGCTGACTCGTTAAAAAAAAAATCTTTACACAAATTCGCATTTGTTGATGTAAAGGCTTTTAATTTCAATGAAATAGTTGTTAAAAAAACAAGTAAGAAGTGATTGCAAAAACTATATCTAATTAACTCCTTTTTACATTCAAACATTAGTGAAGACCATTTGGTGTAGAAGTTAAAACAATTATTAATTGGTAAATTTACCAATCGGTATTTTGTTGTGCATAAAGCAAGGTGGTGTGATCGAAGACTGAAGTGTGCTTAAACATCATTAAGTATTCTGTCGGACACCGCCTCATTTCTTTAAATCAAACTTTCTTCATTTATTGAAGGATACGGTATTCTATTTTATAAGAAAGTTGAGATGATAAATGACTTGTTGTAATCTTTATTATAGTATGCATGCTGTTACTATCATTACGCATTTTAGTAAAATCGTAAGCTTAAACTCCGACGTTGATTCCGCAGCGTAAGCCTAACTACGAGAACTTCAACTATTTTCAAATTATATAATATAACTATATTCACCAGAAAATTCAATTATTGCATAAGGCTGCTTTTCCCATTATTTATAATAAGGTTTTTCTGCAAAATAATCCTGCATAATTTTTTTTGTTGTAAAATTATCCTTCAACTTAAAAAAAATACAAATCAATGCATTCAACTCTATGAAGATCTGCAAAATAACCCTCCATAATTTTTTGTTTTTCAAGATTATTCTTCAACTTAGAAAATGCAAGTTAATGCATTCAACTATATGAAAACATGCAATATAACCCTTAACCGTGTATATGTTTTTTAATTTGTATATGATTGTGTATTTACCATAAAAATTATGCCGTTTTGCGAATTTTAAAAAGAACAAAATTACGCATGTAGGGGATCCGAACCCATGATCTCTACTAAAAATCTTGAAGACACAACCACTTTGCCATGATAAGCTTCGCTAAATTCACAAACATAAATAAATATAATACAATTTTTATTTTTCACTAACTCCAACCTAAAAATTCAAAACCCAGAAATAAAAACTCGAGCTTTGTACTAAAAATTAGCCCAGATGAAAGTAAAAGCAAAATTCAATTCAATAGAACTTTAATTTTTCCTAGAAATTCGACGATCCATAATGGAAAGATTCGAGCTTCAAACATAAAATGAGCCCAAAAGCATCAAAATGAAGCTAGAAATGAAATCCAAATGAAGAAACTGAAGAACTTCAGATTAAGAGATTTTGAGGAAAAGAAGGAAAATGATGAATTTTGATTTAGTGAACATCGTATTATATTTGATATATTTGTGAATTTAACAAAGTTTATCATAGCAAAGTGGATATGTCTTCTGGATTTTTAGTAGAGAACATGGGTTCGAATCCCCTCTGTGTAATTTTGTTCTATTTAAAATTAGCAAAACGACGTAGTTTTGATAGTGAATACACAGTTATATACAAACTAAACAAATATATACACAATTAAGGGTTATATTGCAGGTTTTCATAGAGTCGAATGTATTAATTTGTATTTTTCTAAGTTGGAAGGTAATCTTAAAAAAAAAATATTGTGGAGGGTTATTTTGCAGGTTTTCATAAAGTTAACTGCATTAATTTGTATTTTTCTAAGTTAAAAAGTAATCTTGCAAAAAAAAAATTATTGTAAAGGGTTATTTTACAGAAAATCGTTGTAATAAACTTAAACTGAATAATCCTTTTTTGTTATATTATGTTTGGATGGACCAATTTGATAAGAAAAATCAAAAGGGATCGTTGGACATAAAAACAAGGTAGAGCCTAAGAGGCCTAACATTTAATACGCGAAACCCACATAGACTAACATGTTACATTTCACTTTGCAGTCAATTAGAATGCTCTATATATGTATGTGATATAGAATAAATTATATGTACTATTGTACATATTACTCATTAATATATGTACATATTTATATATATACATACATAATGTTTACATTTATCTACATTGTTTTTCAAAATATAGAACATTTTGGTTGGATCAATGTTTCTAAAAACGTACTGGCGATCAAACCATAAAACTATTTGGGTCGTAGATCAATGTAAGTTTGTATATCTTATACATTAGAGTTTAGATATCTTCTGTGGAATCGCCTCGAGAACATTGGATAGAATACACACATTTAATATTGGAGAGCAATGCCGGCCCGTGTAGTCTACCGTGGGGTGATAGATCATGAAAAAATAACACGGTCAGAAAGATTTTCATGTGGACGAGAAATAATTTCCCTATTGAAGACTCTTCGATGTCCAAGTAAACCTATCACATTAAAATAGGTTTAATCAAGAGGCTTGGTTTAGTATCACATTGGAGGATTATGAGCACTATATGTTATTTAAAACCGGGGTAAAACGACTAAAAAAGAAGTTTTTAGGGTAGTGAAGTTGGAACTCTCTCCAAAAACAATTATCTATGAACAAAATTTTCGGAACGATTGTAGGAGTCGAAACTATCACAATTGAATTTGTTAAGACTTTTTAAGGGAAATAAAATTTCTGGATTAAAACCACAACACAAAGATCAAGAGATAGTTTTTATTGCTGAACTTTCTGGTAGGTAGAAAATTTTGGATCCCTTTTCTGAGATGTACATAAGTATTTATACAATTTTAAATCGTCTAGGCCAATTTCTAAAACGAGTAGAAAATTTCTTATTCTTTCGCGTATTATGTTTTGCAAGTTGCATCTTCATATGCTTTCTTCACTTTGGGTCCGCCAAAGCCTGTGGCCTCAGTTTCACCTAGATTTCTTCTAACGACCGCGAACAAAAAATTGGAATTTTCGGTCGTGCGTCGATCAATGAAAGATTAAATTGAACGGTTCAATTTAAGTCGGCGGTTTGAGGCCGGTTTAAGGGAAAACCCTAGGGCTTCCCTATAAATAGGGTGTGGCTGCATTTTGGGACATTTAGTGTTTCCAGAAAGTTTCCAGAAAGGTTCAAGAGAGTTTCCAGAGAGTTTGTGAGAAGGAGATTCGTTTGGGAGGCTTGGGAGATCGTTCCTGGGTGATTATTCGCGAGTTGGGTGTCGGAGTTGGAGACTTATTCTTCGCGTTCTTCATCCTTTTTCCTTCCAGATCTAAGGTGAGTGTGTGACCATGACTTATCTGAGTAAATGGATTGATAGGATGCGTTTGATTGTTGTTATTGGGTGTATGTCGTGTGGTTTTGAGTGGATTTGTGCTGGGAATCGATTGTGATGCGATCTAGAATCGAACCATGAGAGGATAGGTTTGATTCTATGATCTGTGATGTTGCTCGATCGACGCAGTTGCTCTATGTCGATCGACACAGGGCGGTTGTATCGATCGACGCATGTGCAGTTGCGCGATTCTTGTGTTGATTGTTCGTGCTCTTGTTGATTGTTCACACTGGTATCATATCATTTTCTTATGCCTGTGTGTATAGCCTTGTAGATGGGATGACTGTCTCACTGAGTATTTGTGATAATACTCACGCATCTCGTATAACCATGTGATGCAGGTAAAAACAAAGTGTGATCGTGGAATCGTGGCCGGGAAGAGGAGATGATCTAGGGGCTCGATTGATTGCTCGTTGTTATGAGAATTGCTAGGATGTTAGTGATTCTGGAACTGAGTTAAATGGGTTTATTGGATTGGTTGTTAATCGTACTGGAATTGTGATATAATGCATTTTTGGCGCATTCTAACCTTTGTTTTGTATGTTTTTATCGAGTCTTTTACTTTATTTTGAATCATTTTAGGGCCAAAGGAGGCTGGAATTGAAGATTGGAAATCACGATGGGACTTGGCGAAAAAGGAAGGAAACTGGAAGATTTTGAAGATTTTAAAGAAAGGAGCACCCGCTCTGAAACTGGAGCACCTGCTCCCGATCGCCAGACCTGCTCCGCAGAAGATTCAGTTTTGGAAATTTTCATTAAATCTAATTTCGCCACCTAGGGTTTTCCTAATCAATCACAGCCGACTCAGACCCTTTTATAACATATTTTTCGAACTCTTTTCAAGACCTAAGGCAGAAAATAACAGAGAGAAACATAGAGAACACGTGAGAGAGAGATTTAATACATTGCTTTGAGTTTTTCTAAGATTTGAAGATTGTCTTCTATCCTTGGAGAAGATTTATAAACTCTTTACTTCTTTCATTATTTTATCCATGAATTCTCTTATCTCACTTGCTGTGTTTTGATCCATCATGATTGAGTAGTTCTCCAAGTTAGGTTAAGGGTTCGATGGGATTAGGGAATCGCGAACTAAGCATAGATATGATTTGAAATATATTTAATATCTCTATCTATTGTTGTTCTTAACGCCTAGACTAGCTTAATTACTTTCCCTTTGATTTTAGGTTTAATTTACTCATCAAAAGTGTTGTGAATTGCTTAAAATAACATAGATGGGCGACTTGTCCTTAGCCAACGACAATTTAAGTTAAGGCGAGTTGTGAACAAATTGATCCTATCCTCTCTAATGCTCATCATTCTTTGTAATCTCAAACGACAGTTTAGGGTGTTAGATTGATTGATGAAGTGGTTGATGCCACGACAATGGATCCTCTTATTTTTATGATTGAGTTCTAGATTGTTTATTAATTGATATCTTGAATAATTGCTTGGTTCTAGATGATCTAATCCCTAAGATATCTTCACTTGACCTAACGTTTCTTTAATACTTGTTTAAACTGAATTTACTTAATTTGCTTGCTATTAGTGACAACTTTAAAACCAACTTGATTTGCTTAGCTGAATATGTATCCCATAAAACTAGAGTGTATTGCTGGTCCTTTTGAACGAACCAAACTATTCTACACCGAATTAGTGATTCTAGGTTTGAATTATAAACCGGACAAAAGTCCTTTCATCAAATTGGCGCCGCTGCAACGAGGATCAACTCGATACCTCTAGTTTTCATATACGTTTTCAGACTAAGTACTAACTCGTTCTTTTTGTTTCTCTTGCGTGTGTTTCAGTTGCATGAACTCAAGGTCAACAAGGAGAAATCTTCAAACTCCCCTCGTAACTTTGAGTAACCCTTAATTTGCAAGACTAGAACGAGTCAATAGACGAACAAGGCCTAATATTGTCGACATGAGCGAACGAGGCGATAATGATATGGTGGCTGAGCTGCAAAGGTTGCAAGAGTAGATAGCTCAGATGCAACAACAGCATGCCCGCGAACAGCAGCAACAACGTCAGCGTGAACAGCAGCGTGCTATTGGGGATATGGACAATCCTCATGTCTTTTATCGAAACCGAGTTGCTATTGTTCCACCTGGAGTTGAGAGGCAAGATTATGAGTAAAGCCTCAGATGATATTGCTGGTCAAGCAGCACTCGTTCTATGGATTGCCCGCAGAAATTCCGATGGACCATATAGAAAACTTCGAGGAGATCTGCTCCATGACGAGTTCTAATGGGATGAACCCGAATTTCTTGAAGTGCAAGCTTTTCCCTTTTTCACTTGCGGACAAAGCTTCCCGTTGGCTCAAGTCTTTACCAGCTGGATCCATCACGACTTGGACACAATGTAGAGCAGCGTTCTTGGACTACTTCTACACCAAAACTAAGACCGCGAGCCTAAGGAACAAGATCTCCACTTTTCAGCAACATTCAGGAGAGTCATTTTGTGAATCATGGGAACGGTTCAAAGAGTACAAGAGAGAGTGTCCACACCATGGGTTGACCGATGAGAACTTGCTGGGTATCTTCTATGATGGTGTTGATTGGGATTATAGGAATGCTTTGAATGCTGCGAGTGATGGGGACTTTATGACTAAGCCCAGAGAGGGTGTGTATAAGCTTATTGAAAACTTGGCTGTGAGTTCTAGAAACAAGCCCCCAGAGTATGATAGAACCAAGAAAGCTAGTGGGATGGATTCTCAAAAGATTGATGACCTCACGGCTAAGGTTAACTTGTTGCTCAAAGGGATCCAAAGGACGGTTCACTTTGTTGATGAGAATGGTGAACCACTTTCTGAGGAGATGGGTGAAGAAGGAGATTGTGATCAGCAAGAGGTTATCTATGTGAATGGTCAAGGGTTTGTGCAAAACCGTGGGTTCAACCAGAACTAACTTCTCCTATAGGAGTACGAACGTTGAGAACCCGCAGGACCAGGTTTATCTGCAGCAAACCGTGCCCTAAAACCCGAAACCTCAAGACCAAGGTTTTCAGAAAACTTTCCCCCAAGGTTTCCAAGGCAAGACGTTCCTCCCTTTCCAAGGGCAGAAACAACACTTCTCTAACTTTCAGGCTCATGCGACCTTTAAAAGTACTTCTCAGTATGAGTTGAAGAGTATGAGGCCGCAACTAATGGCTAATCAACAAAAGTCTGCTACTGAGATCAACACGAAGGCAGAAGCCATATATTCGAATCTTAATGGTCGGCTTGAAGCGGTTTTGATATATCATGGTTTTTACCCTTTTTTGACCATGATATAAGTCTTTTTCATATAGTCTTTTTGGTGTTTTCCTATTGTTTTAGAGTCATTGTAGGTCAATGATCGATTGGAGCATAATGAGAGCTTTTGGGAGATTTTGGAGCATTGTGAAAAGAGAATCCAAAGCGATCAACTCGGATTTAACATGTTTTGTCTTGTGTCGATCGACACACACATGTCTGATGAGAAGAAGACTGCAGAAAGGTCAGAAGTTCGGCACTCGTTGGAGAACTTTCAACCAATGGATCAACCTGAAAATTTGACACAAGATAGAGAATCGAGTTAGCTTCTGTTACGAAGTTATTTGAGGTTATTCCAACGGTTGGATCGAAAGTTATGCAAGTTTTAATGACGACATGTTAGCCTGCCCTTAACCGACCGGTTCGCTGGAAAAAAAAGAAATTCCCGTTTTTCCTATTTTGATTTGGTTTTGTCATAGAGATTGAACCAAAAACGTGATTAGACCTATTTATTTTAGTTTTTAGCCATTTTTTAGGGATCATCTTGTTTTTAATTAAGACTTGGAGATTCAGAGCTTTGAGGAGATTTCAGACTTCCGGATTTCATCGCTTTCGAAACTCTGTATCTCTTACTCCAACTTTTTAATGCAAATTATTGATTCATTGATAATGTTTACATCATCTATGTCTGAGTAGTTTGCTTGTTAGGTTTAGGGTAGTTCTAAGGTTTGATGAGAAATTGGTAGGATTGAAACCCTGTTAGGATTTATCTTTATGTTCTTCATCTAGATTGATTTAACTCTGATTTTAGGACTGATCAACTGAAATTGGATATCCTAGGTTGCTTTAATAGATGCGAAAGTATTATTAACAACCGGACATAATCTTAGATGAGCAAAATTATCTATTCGCAAAGAAATTTGGTTTAGTAATTTTGTGAACAATTGAACCTGAACTTATCGCTAGTCTTTATTCACTAAGTTTGCAAAGAAATTTGGAATTTAGGAATTTATTCATAGATAATCTCTGCAACGAAAGTTGATTGGTTTTACATTCGTGTTTGAGTTCTAGAACCGTTCTTAGCAAATCCTAACTGTTTTTATCCTCGTGTCGATCGACACTTACATCCATGTCGATCGACACAGCCGTATTTCAAGTCATTCCTGCGAATTACCCAATGCCTAACCTTTTGTCTAAATTGAATTTTAAAACCTTGACAATCATTTATTCGTTTGCTTACTGTTTTTGTTTTTATTTTACTTCATTCACACATATTTACTTAGCAAAATTTGAACTCACGAATTGGTTGTGTTATTCGATTCCCTGTGGATTCGATCCCTAAGTACTACATCGATCTCTTAATTTGAGAGAGTAGCTCAGGGTAAATTTGAGCATATCAAATTTTGCAACCACGTGAAGAAGCTCGACACTCAGGTTGCTCAAATGGCTGATGTAATCAGGAGACCACAAGAAGTGCTTCCTGGTAAACCGGATGCAAACCACAGAGAGTTTGTGAACGCAATAGAGTTAAGGAGTAGAAGAGTTCTACCGCCAGTTGTGAAGGCAGAGGCTGAAAACTACCCAGAAAAGTCTGCAGAGCACCCGCTCCTAGACGGAGCACATGCTCTAGGAGAAGGAGCACCTGCTCCAGAAGAAGAAAATGATGTTCTCGACCAAGTGAGCCCTTGAAGAAACAAGCCGAAGCTCAAGTAAAAACGTTTTGCAACGTTTTCTCTACTGATGAAAGCGAGGCCGTGCCTAACCCTAAGCCACTCCAAGAGGCTGTCAAGTTTATTATAGCTCCAGGACCAGAACCCTACCCACGAGAATCAAAGAGAACCGACAAAGAAGAGCTTAAGACAAAGCCACTCGAGAAAATCGACAAAATTGGAAAGTTTTTTGTTCCTTGTTCCATCAATGGAATTAAGTTCAAGGATTCTTTGTGTGATGGAGGAGCTGATGTTAACATCATATCTAAAGGAATAGCAAGGAAGTTGGAGATTAATGAGTTAAAGCCTTGCAAATGTCCAATGTCGTTTAGAGATGTTTCTTCTACAATCTCACATGGTTTCATCTCAAATCTAGTCGTGCAACTTGGAGATTATGATATTAGAACAAGCTTCCACGTTTTGGAGATGAAATATGATCCTCACAAGCCTTTGATTCTTGGTTCACCATTCCTAGAACTCGTTGGAGCATTTGTGGATTCTACAAATCACCAAATCTCTTTCTCTAACCTTAACAAAGACGTGTTCTATCCGGCTTTACAAGGTAAAAGTTCTTTTAGTACGACTATGTCTACTAATAACAACTTCCAAATTGATCCAGGTGATGCCATAAAGGAGGTCCAAGACGTGAAAAAGCCAGCCCCTCCGACCATACATAAGGATGTTGTCAAACCGACAATACCAAAAGGTGAAAAGACCCCAAGTGTTGCAAAATCAATTTTGGCACCTAAGTAATTGAAAGACGAACTCGTTCATGCCAAGGAGAAGCTTAAAAGGTCATCAAAACTTTTATCAACGTTCAGTTGAATTATCCCCATGGATTTGAAGGAGAAAAGCCATCAAGATGCTAATAGATGGAAGCTCAAACCATAAAGCCCAGAGTGCCGAGAAGCTACAGGAATCCCAATTCCTTTAGTGGAGCCATCCTATGCTTAAAAATAAAAGGATTAGAGTTAAAAGATTTAAAACAAACGCTTTATAGGAGGCGACCCATATTTTGTTTTATTTAAATTTATTAGAGTCTTTAATTTAAGTTTTTAACTATGGTTTTTGTTTTTAAAATCTTCGTTACTCATTGGTTTATCTAATTGTCATTTTTTTCAGGTTTTTACAAAAAATGTGTTTTTAAGAGGAAAGAAGAGAAAGAGAGAGAACATGACCAGTTCTGGTCAAAGGAACAACAGGAGGTTCATATCAACCCAGAAAAATCTGAAATTTGGTTGACACCTAGAAGACAGTCATACAAAGCTACAGAAAAAAGTAGAAAGTAATTTGGTATTACGGTCTGAAAGTTATGACCAATTTCCCAAGACTGAAGAAGAAGGTTACGAAGCTGTCAGGAGCCAACTTCAAACTTTTTCTCAAGACTAACCACAAGGAACCGTGATATATCATGGTTTTTACCCGTTTTCGACCATGATATAAGTCCTTTTCATAGAGTCGTTTTGGTATTTTTCGAGTCTTTTAGAGTCTTTTCAGGTGAAAGGACGATTGGAGCTTTATGGAAGCTTTTGGAGCATTTTGGAGCATCGAGGAAAGAAGAGCTGAAGTGATCAATTCGAGTCGAGTTTATTAGTCTGTGTCGATCGACATGGACATATATGACGAGAAAAGAAGAATTTTCTCTTGGGCCCATTGAGCCCAGAAGTTTACAGAAGAGCCCAGTCCGAGTTTTAGACATTATATATGATTTTTACTTAGGATTTTACGGGAGGATCCAGTTTTTAACTTTAGAACTTAAGAGAGGAGATTTGAGGAGATTAGGAGATTTCATACTTCTAGACTCTGTCAATTCGAACTCTCTGTATCTTTTATCTTATCTCTTTTATGCAAACTATTTATTCATTGATTATGTTTACATCCTCCATGTCTGAGTAGTCTTGTTGTTAGGTTTAGGGTAGTTCTAGGGTTTGATGAGAAATTGAATGGATTGAAACCCTGTTAGGATTTATCTTTATGTTGTTCATCTAGATTGGTATAACTCTGATTTTAGGATTGATCAACTAAAATTAGATATCATAGGTTGTTTAAATAGATACGAAAGTATTATTGATAACCTGAAATAATCTTAGATGAGCAAAATTACCTATTCGCAAAGAAATCTGGATTAGGAATTTTGTGAGCAATTAAACTTGAACTATAAAGCTTGATTTAATTCTCTAGGTTCGCAAAGAAATTTTGGATTTAGGAATCTAATCATAGATAGTCTCTGCAACGAAAGTTGATTGATTTTACATTCGTGTTTATGTTTTAGAACAGTTCTTAATAAAATCCTACGGTTTAAATATATCCGTGTCGATCGACACGAACCTGTGTGTCGATCAACACAATCGAATCTCAAATCATCCCTACGAATTACCCAAGGCCTAACCTTTGTCTAAATTGAATCCTAAAACCTTGATAATCATTTATTCGTTTGCCTACTGTTTTTATTTTACTTCATTCACACATATTTACTTAGCAAAATTTGAACTCACGAATTGGTTGTGTTATTCGATTCCCTGTGGATTCGACCCCTAAGCACTACATCGATCTCTTAATTTGAGAGAGTAGCTCAGGACAAATTTGAGCTTATCAAATTTTGGCGCCGTTGCCGGGGACTCGATCTAACCAATCGATTTGTGTTATTAGAACTTTGTCTACGTTTTTTTATTTTTGTTTATTTTACTTACTTTTTATTTTCTTTTTGTTTTGTGTGTTTCAGGTTTATGCATCAGCGCGTTACCAGAAGCAACCATAACAAAGAGCTACTTGATCTCAATCCCGAGATTGTAAGGTTAGAACGAGCCAATAGAGCAGCGACAAGGATAGCTAATATGAATCCAATGATCCTTATCAGAGGTGACGATGGGTTTCTTTAGGACTCTGAGGGTCGCAGACGTAATGCTCAGGGTCAGAAGTTGGATGAGAATGGGGCTGTGATTTTGGAGGAGCAGCATGTTGTACAGCACCATGAGCCAGCTGGGCATGGGCACACTCTAGGAGAGTACAACAGGCCAGACGAATTCTATGCCAACAGGGCAGCGATCCGTCCTCCTGCTTTCCAGAGGAACGACTTCGAGCTTAAACCCGCCTATTTCTCCCTGGTGGCTCAGCACCCCTTCCACGGTCTGTCATCTGAGCATCCCATGGACCACATTGAGAGATTCGAGGACCTAGCATCCAGTATCAAGGCAAATGGAGTCTCTAGCGACTATCTCTACTGTAAGCTATTCCCATACTCCCTTAGTGGAGAAGCAGCCTACTGGCTGAAGCAGTTGGAGTCTGGATCGCTAACCACTTGGGAGGACACCAAGAACGCCTTCCTCAACAATTTCTTTGATGAGGCGAGATCAGAGGATCTGAGGACTAAGATTTCCACCTTCAAGCAAGGTCCTACTGAAGCATTCAAGGCTTCCTGGGTGAGGTTCAAGGCCTACCAGAGAGACTGCCCTCACCATGGTTTCAGTGATGTTCAGCTGTTGGGCATTTTCTTCAGAGGGATTGACTGGAGGTATCAAATGGCCCTCGATTCAGCTAGCAACGGGAACTTCAACACCCGATATCCGGAAGATGCTCTGATTCTCATCGACAACTTGGCCTCTAGCAATAGCACCAAGAATGCAGATTTCGAAAGGAAGAAGCTAGGAGGTAACATGGATGGAAGCCAAATCACAGAGGTTAAGGCTAAGCTGGATACTGTACACAATCTTCTGGTAGGAAAGAAGACAGTTCAGTTTGCTCAGGAGGTAGAAACCTTCATACCAGAGCCCGACGGGAGACATGTGTCGATCGACACAGGATGAAGAGGATGATGTCAACTATGTCAGCGGAACTGGGTTTCAGAATCAGAGGTTTAGCAATCAGCAGGGTAACAGAAACTTCAGTGGGAATAACCAGAGGACTACATTCACTGGGAATCCAAGCTCACCCACCTATTCTCCTAAGCCACAGTTTCAGAAGACTGAGTATCAGAACCTTTTCAGAGCACTTACACTAGGAACTACGGTTCCTCTTCCTATCAGGCACCTTCTCCTCAGACAGCCGAGAGCAGCGAGATGAAATCCATGCTAGAGCAGATCTTGGAAGGGCAACAGAAGATGATCGTGAGTTTCAACGGGAAAATGGATGCGATGTATCAGGATCTGAATGGGAAATTCGAAGCTCTGAACACCCATGTCAAGAAATTGGATACTTAGTTTGCTCAGACCGCAGAGAACTCGAGTAGGCAAGATTGTTTTCTTCCATCTAAGACAAATGCTAATCCCAAACATGGTGTGGCTGCTATCACCACAAGGAGTGGCAAGATGCTGGAGGAGTCAGGAGTGAAGAAGGGACTGACTGCAGAACATCTAGACGAGCTCATTGAGATAGATGAGGAAGAGATTTCCGCTGGAAACCCTATGTCGATCGACAATGGCAGTTCATGTCGATCAATACGTTACAGGTCATGCCTCACAGAAAAGTCATGTCAATCGACAAGGACCCCATGTCGATCGACACGACTCTTAGACGATCCCAAGTTTGTCGAAACCTGCTGCTAAAGCTGAGGAGAGAGTATATGTGCCTAAGATACCTTATCCTCGAAGCCAGAAGAAGTCTAAACAGGAGCTAGAGGATGCTCGATGCAAGGCTGTAATGGATAAGCTAGTTGTGGAGCTTCCTCTGATTGATGCCATCCGGACTAGTCCGGTAATCAAAGAATCTAGGTCTTGAAGAAGAGGTAGCTATGATTTCTGAACAGGTCAGTGCAGTGATTCAGAACAGGGTTCCAGAAAAACTGACAGATCCAGGAAGTTTTGTGTTGGACTGTTTGATCTTCAAGGAGAGATTTTCGCGATCTCTTAGTGATTTAGGCTCTGGTGTCAACCTGATGCCACGCTCTGTTGCTGTTGGTCTTGGAATGACCGATTTCCAGCCTACTAGGATTTCTCTTATCCTGGTTGATCGATCTGTTAGAATTCCAGAGGGTGTTCTAGAGGATGTCCCAATCAGGGTTGGAGACTGTTTGATTCCTACAGACTTTATTGTTTTGAAATACAACGAGGAGCCCAAGGACCCGCTAATTTTGGGTAGACCATTCTTAGCTACAGCGGGGGCTATGATTGATTGCAAAGGAGGCAGTATTACGTTGAGTGTGGGGGATTTGGAGATGAAATTCAAAATAGATAAGCTGATGAAGAGACCCACCATAGATGGTCAGACATTTTATGTCGACGTGCTCACATACATTTCACAGGAAGTCTTCAATGAGACGCATCCCATTGATCCCTTGGAAAGGACTTTGGTTAACTCTGTGACAGTGGAGAGCCAGCTTGATGAGTTTGCTAAAGGGTATGCTAAGCTGATGGATGCTGGGAGAAAAGTGAGATAGTTGGTGGGTAATGCAGAGTTGGTCGGATCTTTGAAGACTCATGTCGATCGACAAGATGCCCGTGTTGATCGACACGGGTCTGCAAACAGCGATTGGATCGAACAAAATGCTCCAACAATCGAACTCAAACCACTTCCAGCCGGGCTAAGGTATGCTTATCTTGGTCCTAATTCAACATACCCAGTCATTGTTAATGCTACATTGAACAATGCAGAGCTCACCCTATTGCTAAGCAAGCTGCGCAAGTTTCGCAAAGCTCTTGGCTATTCTCTTGATGATATTTCAGGGATTTCTCCAGACTTATGTATGCATAGGATCCACTTAGAAGATGACACCAAGTCGTCAATTGAGCATCAGAGGAGGCTAAATCCGAATTTACAAGAAGTCGTCAAGAAAGAGATTCTGAAACTTCTAGAGGCCGGAATAATCTATCCCGTTTCAGACAGCGTTTGGATTAGCCCGGTTCACGTGGTACCCAAGAAGGGAGGAGTCACAGTGGTAAAGAACGAGAGGAATAAGCTGATTCCTACGAGGACGGTGACTAGACACAGGATGTGTATTGACTACCGGAAGCTAAACGCGACTACCAGGAAAGATCACTTCCCCCTGTCTTTCATTGACCAGATGTTGGAGCGACTGGCGAATCACCCCTATTACTGCTTTCTCGATGGCTACTCCGGTTTCTTCCAGATCCCCATTCATCCAGAGGACCAGGAGAAGACCACATTTACTTGTCCTTATGGCACTTTTGCATACCGCAGAATGCCCTTTGGACTATGTAATGCCCCAACGACCTTCCAGAGATGCATGATGTCGATCTTCACAGACATGATTGAGGATTACATGGAGGTCTTCATGGATGACTTCTCAGTCCACGGTTCTTCATTCAAGGACTGTCTCGATAACCTGGAGAAGGTGCTGGCCAGATGTGTGGAGAAGCACTAAGTTCTAAATTGGGAGAAATGCCACTTTATGGTGAAAGATGGCATCGTGCTTGGTCATAGAGTTTCAGCTGATGGGATTGAGGTGGATCGTGCTAAGATCGAGGTCATGATAATTCTGCAACCACCTACTTCAGTCAAGTAGGTCCGAAGTTTCCTGGGACATGCTGGATTTTATTGGAGATTCATCAAAGACTTCTCCAAAATCGCCCGCCCACTCACCAATTTGCTCTTTGAGGATGTCAAATTCCTTTTTGATACTAACTGTTTAGCTGTTTTTGAACAGATCAAACAGGCTTTGGTGAGTGCTCCAATAGTGCAACCTCCGGACTGGGACTTGCCTTTCGAGGTGATGTGTGATGCCAGTGATTATGCAGTTGGGGCTGTTTTGGGTCAGAAGAAAGACAAGAAGCTGCATGCCATCTATTATGCTAGTAGGACACTAGACGAGGCTCAAAAGAATTATGCAACTACGGAAAAGGAACTGCTAGCAGTGGTTTTTGCCTTTGAGAAGTTTCGCCCCTACTTGATTGGAGCTAAGGTTATAGTGCACACAGATCATTCAGCACTCAAATACCTGATGCAGAAGAAGGATGCTAAGCCTAGACTGTTGAGATGGATTCTACTTCTCCAGGAGTTTGACATAGAGGTGAAAGACAAGAAAGGAGTTGAGAATGGTGTCGCGGATCATCTTTCGCGAATTCAGATAGAAGACCACGTCCCCATCGATGACCACTTCCCAGAAGAGAGTGTACACTACATTGAGACTGGTTTGCAAGCAAGCACGGTGCCAGATCAACATGTTTCCGAACTGTCAGATGTCGTGTCGATCGACATAAAGGACCCATGTCGATCGACACGGAACTCAGTCGTCACACCTCAGATTTCAGCAAAAGATATGTCGATCGATATACTCTCACATGTCGATCGACACGACCTTGTATGTTCTGTTTCAGAATCGCACCGACCGTGGTATGCTGACATTGCAAATTTCCTAGCTGCAGAGGAAGCACCTCCTGGTTTTAAGGGATATGAGAGGAAGAAGTTCATGAGAGAGTTAAGGAGGTATTATTGGGATGAGCCTTATCTCTACAAGCATTGTTCAGGCGGAATCTACAGAAGATGTATTGAAGAGAGTGAGGTACGAGATGTACATTATCACTGCCACGGTTCTGACTATGCTGGGCATTTTGCCACATTCAAGACGGTCTCAAAGGTTCTACAAGCTGGTTTTTGGTGGCCTACTACGTTCAAAGATGCGCATGTCTGCATTGCGCAGTGCGATACTTGTCAGAGGCGAGGTAAGATTAGCAAGAGGAATGAGATGCCAAAAAAATTCATCCTTGAGGTTGAGGTTTTTGATTGCTGGGGCATTAACTTCATGGGCCCGTTCCCGTCGTTTTATGGGAACAAATACATCCTCGTCGTTGTGGACTATGTCTCCAAATGGGTGGAGGCGATTGCTAGTTCTAGGAATGACGCTGCAGTGGTGGTTAAGCTGTTTAAAACCATCATTTTCCCTCGATTTGGAGTTCCCAGAGTTGTCATTAGTGATGGTGGAACACATTTCATTAACAGAGTTTTTGCTACGCTTTTGCAGAAATACGGAGTTCACCATAGCGTGGCCAGTCCTTATCATCCTCAGACCAGTGGACAAGTCGAGGTATCCAATAGACAAATCAAGGAAATCCTTGAGAAGACGGTAAATTCCACAAGGAAGGATTGGTCAGCCAAACTTGATGATGCACTTTGGGCTTACAGGACTGCCTATAAGACACCTCTGGGGACTACTCCATTTCATCTGCTTTATAGGAAAGCGTGTCATCTTCCGGTTGAATTGGAACACAGAGCAGCATGGGCAGTTATGCATTTCACTTCGACATCAAACCTGCTGCAGAGAGGCGTCTGATACAGCTGAATGAACTGGATAAAATCAGACATCATGCTTACGAAAGATCTAAGTTATACAAGGAGCGGACTAAAGCATATCATGACAAGAGGATCATCTCCAGGACATTCGAACCAAATGACCAGGTACTACTTTACAACTCTCGTTTACAGCTTTTTCCTGGTAAACTTCGTTCTCGTTGGTCAGGTCCTTTTACCATCAAGGAAGTACGACCACATGGAGCTGTTGTCCTGATCAGCAAGGATGGGAAAGAGTTCACCGTGAATGGGCAAAGGGTGAAACACTATTAGGCAGAAGCTGAGATTCCGGAAGGACACATTGTGCCTCTGGATGATGCACCCGCTGCCTAAACTCTGACACAGTCAAGCTAATGACTGAAAACAAGCGCTTAGTGGGAGGCAACCCACTGGTAAGTGTACATTATTCTAATCTTTAGTTTTCACTAACTTTAGTCTAGAGAAATTATGGATTTTGTGAAGGAATTTTCGGGCAAAAGAAAAGAAGAACAGCCATGTCGATCGATACAGACCTGTGTGTCGATCGACACGGCCCACAGACGACAAGGCCCATAGATGGACCAGCCCATCCATGAACAGTCACCGTTTTCTCAATCTACAAGATGGCCACACAAGGTACTAAACGTCAGAAGAGAAGCAAGGCGGATGCCTCAAGCTCCGAACCTACATCAACGACTATTGCCTCTTGTCCTCCGTGGCCACGCCCTGAGGGGAAGCAGATCGCCATCGCAAGGCAGTTTGATGATGTTCCTGCCAAGATTCTGGTACGAGATGATGTCCTTCGCAGAAAAAGCACACCCGTATGGGATGATTACGATACTCTATTGTACAATGAGTGGCTTAAGGTTCAGTTATCGAGGACACGGTTTGCTGACAGCCGAACGATGAGACGGTTGGGTCTACAGGATGAGGTGTTGCATTTACTGCAGAACGCAGGCCTGGGGACATTCGCCACACGCCATTATCCGCTCTACCCTGATTTGGTACCCCAGTTTTTCGCATCCATGCAGATGTGTTGTATGGCATCTACTGATGAGGATAGTGATGATACCCGGAACTGGATTATGAGCTTCAAGATTCGAGGGATCCGTCACACGCTCTCTATTTGGGACATTTATGGGATTTATGGGTTTGACCAAGATCGCGCTCATCAGGACATTCCAGATACGTTACCTGATCTGCAGGAGTTCTGGGTTGGTTTGGGACAGGGAGGTATGCAGCATCTGCTTCCACACATACGGATGTGCGGCATCCCGTGCTTAGGTATCTGCTTCACCTTTTCTCTTCCACTATTTTGTACAAGGTAGAGCCCGGAAAGATGAGGATGCAGGAGTTGGTTTTGCTATCATATGCTCTCAGGTTGGATATGGCCAATCCAGTTTGGGATGAGATTCAACCCAACATGGGGGTTTTTTTTGCACGACAGCTTCTATCTCTGAAGCACACGCCACTCACGCTGACTAAGAGCAGCAAGTCTTTCAGTGCTAGTAGTCTTCTCTCCCCCATCTTCCAGTTTTGTGGGATTGATACTTCTAGATGCCGTATGGATAGCACAGTTTCTGCAGTTGATTTGGATTATCTGACGAGGGCTACCTGGCTGAAGCAGCCAAACCACTGGGTTTTCTGCATTTCTCCTGGGCAGCAACGCATGGTGCAGTTACCACTTCCTGCATTGATGGACATTGCATCTGACCCTACCTGCCTGGCCTTTCAGCCTGATGATAGGTTAGTTCATACAGTTGGCGCTGGGCGCAAGCTGATTACCCGGGGTACAGAGACAGCTAGTACTTCAGGAGTGGGCACTTCTAGTGCTCCACATCAGATTCCTCCATTACCACCCATGCCTGACCACCCTATGGACGAATTTCAGAGTTGGGTCGCTCAGAGTTTCCAAGTCATCTGGACCGCCATCTCTACTTGGCCACGCTGTGGTTGTGTCCGTCCTCGCCCACCTACTCCACGGCCTTCATCATCATCTGAGGAGGATGATTAGATCGCTTATCCTTTTTCATTTTTGTGTTTATTTTCTTATCTAACTTTGAGTCTATTTTTCTTTTTTTCTTTGTGTCAGTTTGTTTTATGATTCTCTAGGATTTCAGAACTGGTGAACTAATGCGATTTACCTATGTTTTCCTTTTTATCATGTTTCTTGAGTTGTGTTTTGCAGAATGATTAGCTTTGAATTTAATTCAACGATGGAAAATGATGAACCAACTTGTAGAAACTGGTCCAGACAAACCATGTCGATCGACACGACTTTATATATCGATCGACACGATTCAACATTTTGTCTCCAACTCCGCAAAACTCATGATCCGGTTCAGAAACCTGTGTCGATCGACACGGATCTGAGTGTCGATCGACATAGGCAAACATTTGGTAAAATTTTGTTCGTCCTTCCCACGTTATCCTTTTGATTCTTTTTGCCAAACTCAGCTTGATAACACTGGGGACAGTGTTGTTTAAGTCCGGGGGAGGTAGTCGCTAACTTTGTGTTCGTTTTTGAGAGTCAGTCCAGCATACGTTTTTATTGAGTCAAAATAGTCAGTTGGAAACAATGATCCTTCTTTTGGTTTAGTGGATTGTGTTTTTCAGTCATGTGACCATTCTTGCAGGATCAATTTCAGAGTCAGACTAATGAAAAATTCTAAGGCTGACCAGTTAACTAGAGACGTTTGTTACTTCCAACATAATCCGCCAGGTTAGAGCTAATTATACGGTCTCCTCGGTGATTGATTTTCATAAAGCTTGATTCTTCATTCATACCTGAATAGTGCAAATTCCTGTTGAAACTAATGGTACCCCTCTCCCTAATTTATAAAAAAATGATGAAGAATGGGGTGATATGATAGTTCTTAAGTATCAGATGAGGAAATACAATTCCAGTGAATCAATACTGAAGAGGTGATCACCCAGAGCTCAAAAGCAGCAGTCTGAGTCCCTTAGAACGGATGTAGAGGACGAGCGATCTCACGACCCTGTCTCCTCACAAGGAACAACAGTAGTGAAAGCACTGCTTTTGAGTTTCAACAATTCATAAAAAAAAAAAAAAATCGAATTAAATAAGTCTGGGGGAGAAAGGGTACCGAAAGTTATATGGATTCACTAGTCATGGTATAGTATAGAAATGAGTCTAGAAGGCTTTTGGCGTCAAGATCTGGGACGAGACCATGCATTGATAACTAACGGGTTATGTTGAGTAGTCGTGGATGAATTTGGAAGGCTGCGAATGTCTATGGAGAAGTACATAGTGGTCTGATTTTGAGTCGGTTATGCATTATGTGGATTACTAGCTGAAAGGGGTCGGTTCAGTACTATAAGGGAAGGTAAGTTTCTGCGTTTTTCAAACCTCTTTCACATTCTTAGTGTATGTTTTGCTTGAGGGCAAGCAAATGCTAAGTATGGGGGAGTTGATATATCATGGTTTTTACCCGTTTTCGACCATGATATAAGTCCTTTTCATAGTCTTTTTGGTATTTTTCGAGTCTTTTAGAGTCTTTTCAGGTGAAAGGACGATTGGAGCTTTATGGAAGCTTTTGGAGCATTTTGGAGCATCGAGAAAAGAAGAGCTGAAGTGATCAATTCGAGTCGAGTTTTCTTGGGCCCATTGAGCCCAGAAGTTTACAGAAGAGCCTAGTCCGAGTTTTAGACACTATATATGATTTTTACTTAGGATTTTACGGGAGGATCCAGTTTTTAACTTTAGAACTTAAGAGAGAAAATTTGAGGAGCTTAGGAGATTTCATACTTCCAGACTCTGTCAATTCGAACTCTCTGTATCTTTTATCTTATCTCTTTTATGCAAACTATTTATTCATTGATTATGTTTGGGAAATGAGATTAGGTTAAGAATGTGTTCATGAGTTTTGGTAAAGCTTTGCTATTCATAATCTTGATTATGTGGTCTGCAGATTGAAGGTTATTAACTCGGTTCACTGAGGATGAGAGAGTTCCCGCGTTTTCAAACCTTTCTCCTTCACTTGGTCTTGAATTTTTTTGAGGACAAACAAAGATCTAAGTCTGGGGGAATTGATATAATGCATTTTGGGCGCATTCTAACCTTTGTTTTGTAGTTTTTATCGAGTCTTTTACTTTATTTTGAGTCATTTTAGGGCCAAAGGAGGCTGGAATTGAGGATTGGAAATCACGATGGGACTTGGCAAAAAAGGAAGGAAACTGGAAGATTTTGAAGATTTTGAAGAAACGAGCACCTGCTCCCGATCGCCAGACCTGCTCCGCAGAAGATCCAGTTTTGGAAATTTTCATTAAACCTAATTTCGCCACCTAGGGTTTCCCTAATCAATCCTAGCCGCCCCAGACCCTTTTATAACATATTTTTCGAACTCTTTTCAAGACCTGAGGCAGAAAATAACAGAGAGAAACATAGAGAACACATGAGAGAGAGATTTGATACATTGTTTTGAGGTTTTCTAAGATTTGAAGATTGTCTTCCATCCTTGGAGAAGATTTATAAACTCTTTACTTCTTTCATTATTTTATACATGAATTCTCTTATCTCACTTGCTGTGTTTCGATCCATCATGATTGAGTAGTTCTCCAAGTTAGGTAGAAGGGTTCGATGGGATTAGGGATTCGCGAACTAAGCATAGATAGGATTTGAAATATATTTAATACCTCTATCTATTGTTGTTCTTAACGCCTAAACTAGCTTAATTACCTTGCCTTTGATTTTAGGTTTAATTTACTCATCAAAAGTGTTGTGGATTGCTTGAAATAACATAGATGGGCGACTTGTCCTTAGCCAACAACAGTTGAACTTAAGGCGAGTTGTGAACAAATCGATCCTATCCTCTCTAATGCTCATCATTCTTTGTAATCTCAAACGACAGTTTAGGGTGTTAGATTGATTGATGAAGTGGTTGATGCCACGACAATGGATCCTCTTATTTTTATGATTGAGTTCTAGATTGTTTATTAATTGATATCCTGAATAATTGCTTGGTTCTAAATGATCTAATCCCTAAGATATCTTCACTTGACCTAACGATTCTTTAATACTTGTTTAAACTTAATTTACTTAATTTGCTTGCTATTAGTGACAACTTTAAAACCAACTTGATTTGCTTAGCTGAATATGTATCCCATAAAATTAGAGTGTATTGCTGGTCCCTTTGAACGAACCTAACTATTCTACATCGAATTAGTGATTCTAGGTTTGAAGAATAAACCGGGTAAAAGACCTTTCATCAAATTGTTGAATTAAATTGGAATTGGGATTGTGTTCGATAAAGTATGGGATTTATTAAATAGTGTTATTGGTTATTGCTTGTATTGTTTTCAAAATTTGTGTTGTTGACCGTTGAGGATTATTATTTATGATAATAATAATCCGAATCTGGAAAATTTTAAATTTTTACGGGTTGGGTCGTCTCATTTTTGGTATCACAGCCCTTATGGTTCTAGGGCGGGTGCAATTGATTGATTATGTGAGTTAGTCGATTGATTGTTGTGTGGGTTTGGAGTCCTAGATCATCTTCTCCGAGCCTTCAATGAGATTCCACGGTAAGTGTTGTTTGACTTTTCTGTTTTTCTAGTATTCTGCTGGGTAGTGCAGAGAAATGGCTAGAGGTACTAGAGGAAGAGGTCGTGGGGGCCGTGGAGGCTGAGGTGGTCGTGGTGGGCATGGGCGCGGTGGGGACTTGAGAGTAAGTCTGCTGCCGCGAGTGTCGCCCAGGAGACCACGTGGGAGCAGGTGGTCGATTCGCAGGCGTATCAGGAGGGGTCCGTGGGTGTGGCCACAGTGAGTGCCAGTGTGAAGACTGGTGGGACTGGTGTGGATCCCAGTGCGGTGGGCCCAGGTGGGGGTGATGCCGCAGGTGCAGCCCAGGATCGAGATGATTGTTTAGCGGGTCTGCTACATATGATTCTAGAGCGGTTATCGGGTCAGGCTCCAGGAGTGCAGCCAGGTATAGCTGGTGTGCAGCCGGGTATGGCTGGGATGCAACCGGGTATGGTTGGTGTGCAGCCAGATGTGGCTGGTATGCAGCCAGGTGTGGCTGGTGTACAGCCGGGTGTGGCTGGTGTGCAGCCAGGTGTGGCTGGTGTGCAGCCGGGTGTGACTAGGGTTCAGCCAGGTGTGGCTAGGGTTTAGCCGGGTATGGCTGGGGTGCAGCCGGGTGTGGCGGTTGCGGAGGAGTTTCCATCCTACCTTAGGATGATGGAGCAGATGCAGAGGATTGGCACCAGATTCTTCTTTGGTGGTGCAAAGCCTGAGGAGGCGGATTTGTGGAGGAGTAGGTTAGAGCGAAATTTCCAATCTCTCAGGTGTCTAGTGGCATACCGGGCGGACCTCGCAGTACATTACCTTGATGGTGATGCACATCTCTGGTGGCGAGGTATGGTGGCTAAGAGAGCTCATGCGTGCATGGCCTGGGAGGATTTTGTGGCTGAGTTCAACGCCAAGTACTTTCCGCAGGAGGCAGTGGATTGCTTGGAGTTGCGATTCTTGGAGTTGTCTCAGGGTGACCGGTCAATCCAGGAGGTCAACGAGGAGTTCGGTCGGCTTCTGGTTCATGCCGGCAGAGATTTGGAGGGTGAGCAAGCCCAGGTGAAAAAGTTCCTGAGGGGACTTCGACCAGATTTAAGGACTCGTTGTAGAGCGAGTAGGTTCACCACGAGGGTGGAGCTGGTTAAGACAGCTGCTGCTGCGATAGAGGATGATCTGAGAGAGCAGGCTGTGGTGGTGGTTAGTCTACCTGTCCAGCAGCAGAGGAGGTCCCAGCGACAGGTGGGTCCAAGCAGGGGCGTAAGCCTGCGCAGAGACAGAAGAGGAAGTGGGGGAGCACTTCCTGATTGAGTTAGGGCGGTTAGGGTGGTTTGGGATGATTCAGTTATGGGAGCACGGATCATCGGGTGGTGAGCTGTCCAAAGAGGATCGAGGCTCGGGATACGCAGGTCGATGCCCGGGATACGCGGGTGTGCTTTCACTGCAGAGAGCCGAGGCATATCAAGCCTAAGTGTCCTAGACTGCAGCAGATGGCAGTGGCGACAGTGCAGCTGGTGGCTCAGATTGCAGCAACACCGCGGGTGTTCACCTCGATGGAGGTGGGTGGTTCTAGCGCCAGACCGATCACAGGTAATTTCAGAACCTGACTTGTTAATTCTGAGTGTCTGAATTTTAGTCTGTTTTGGAATTTGTGAGTCTGCTAAAATGTTAGGGTTCTTAGGAACATGGGATTTGTGCAGGGACCTTAGTAGTGGGCGGTTGTGAGTCCCATGTTTTGTTTGATTCTGGAGCGATAAATTGCTTCATTATTCTGGAGTGTGCGGAGATGAGCGGTATCTGAAGCGATTCTGGTGAGCAGCCAGGAGTAGTTAAGGTTGCTGGTGGTAAGTCGTTAGCTACTCTTGAGCGGGCTAGAGGTGTGGATATTCTGGTGGCGGGAGAGTTGATGCCAGCAGATTTGATTATTAGTCCGGTGGGGCTGTACAATGTCATTCTAGGTATGGATTGGCTGGATCAGTACAGAGTCCATCTGGATTGTCATCGGGGATGAGTTATGTTTGAGCGAGAGGCGGAGAGGATGGTTTATCAGGGAGTGAGGCCGACTTTCGGGAGTCTCGTGATTTTGGAAATTCAGGCCAAGCAGCTGATTGAGAAGGGCTGCGAGATGTCTTTGGCGACGATTGTGATGACAGAGTCTGTTGGAGAGGTTGACGGTTTGGATATTCGAGTTGTTCAGGACTTTCAGGATGTTTTCCAGTAGTTGCAGGGATTACCACCGTCTAAGTCTGATCCTTTTACGATTGAGTTAGAGCCTGGGACGACTCCCATATCCAAGATGCCTTACCGCATGCCTCCAGCAGAGATGGCAGAACTGAAGAAGCAGCTGGATGATCTTTTGGGGAAGGGATTTATCCGGCCTAGTGTTTCCCTGTGGGGAGCGCCGATGTTGTTTGTGAAGAAGAAAGATGGGAGTTTCTGGTTATGCATCGATTACCGGGGACTTAACCGAGTCACGGAAGAACATGTTTCCTTTGCCGCGGATTCATGAGTTATTGGATCAGTTGCGTGGGGCTACTTGGTTTTCTAAGATCGAATTGGCTTCGGCTTACCATCATATTCCTATCGATGAGGCGGATGTTAGGAAGACTACTTTCAGGATGAGGTATGGGCATTATGAGTTCGTGGTGATGCCTTTCGGGTTGACGAATGCACCAGCGGCATTCATGAGGCTGATGAACGAAGTATTCTAGGAGTTTCCGGATGAATTTGTGATCATCTTTATCGATTATATTCTGGTGTATTCAAGGAGTCTTGAGGAGCATGAGGTTCATTTGAGAGTGGTTCTGGAGAAGCTGCAGAAGCAGAATCTGTACGCGAAGTTGAGCAAGTGCAGTTTCTGGCAGCGAGAGATGAGTTTTCTTGGCCATGTGGTGTCTGCAGAGGGAGTTTCTGTCGATCCAGCTAAGATTGAGGCTATCAGAGGGTGGCTTAAACCGAGAAATGCCACCGAGATCCAGAGTTTTCTTGGGTTGGCGGGATACTTTAGGAGATTCGAAAAGGGTTTTGCGAGTATGGCGTAGTCGATGACGAAGCTGACGGGGAAGGATGTACCTTTTGCATGGTCTTCAGCTTGCGAGGAGAGTTTCGGGAAGCTAAAGGAAATGCTGACTAGTACACCAGTGTTGGCGTTCCTGGATCTGGGTGAGCCTTACGTGGTGTATAGATGGTTCAAGAGTTGGTCTGGGTTGTGTGCTGATGTAGCAGGTGAAGGTAATTGGATTTGCTTTGAGACAGTTGAGGAATAATGAGTGCAACTACCCTACCCATGACTTGGAACTGGCTGCGGTGATTTTCGCTCTAAAAAAATGGAGATCTTATCTTTATGGCGGGAAGGTGCAGGTGTTCACATACTATAAGAGTCTGAATTACTTCTTTACTCAGCCAGAGCTGAACCAGAGACAGAGGCGCTGGGTGGAATTGGTAGCAGATAATGATCTGAAGATTAGGTACCATCCAGGTAAGGCTAACCTGGTTGTAGATGCGTTGAGTAGGAAATGGGTTGCTTCAGCTCAGGAGTGAGAAATGGAGGTTTTGGTGAGTGAGATTGGTTGAGCATGCAATGTGTGCCAGTTAGTGAAGGCTGAGCATCAGGTTCTGAGCTGGTTATTACAGAGTTTACCTATTTCAGAGTAGAAGTGGGACATGATTACCATGGACTTTGTGACAGGGTTACCGGTTTCGCGGACGTATGATGCTATCTGGGTGATTGTGGATTTTCTGACCAAGTCAGCACATTTTCTTGCCATCAAGAAGATCGACGGAGCGTCGGTGTTGGCTAAGAAGTATGTGCAGAAGATAGTGACGCTGCACGGGGTGCTAGCAAGTATCGTGTCAGACAGAGATTCGAGGTTTACTTCAGAATTCTGGAGGGCATTCCAGGCTGAGATGGGCACTAAGGTGCATTTGAGCACAATTTATCATCCTCAGACGGATGGGCAGTCTGAGAGGACGATTCAGACCCTTGAGAATTTGTTGAAGATGTGTGTGCTAGATTACGGTGGTCATTGGATGAATCACCTAAACCTGGTAGAGTTTGCGTATAACAATAGCTACCAGGCGAGTATTGGGATGGCTTCATAAGAGGCTCTGTATTGGAGGCCGTCGTACACCATTATGTTGGACTCAAGTGGGGGAGAAGAGCATGTTTGGTGTGGATTTTGTTCAGGAGACGACGGAGAAGATCTGTGTCTTGAGGCTGAACATGAGGGAAACTTAGGATCGGCAGAAGAGTTATGCCGATAAGAGGAAGAAAGAGCTAGAGGTTGAGCTGGGAGATCTGGTGTATCTCAAGGCAGCATTGTTGAGGGGTCCTAACATATCCATTTAAGAGAATAAGCTAAGTCAAAGGTTTATGGGTCCATTCAAGGTTGTGGAACGGGTCGGACGAGTGGCTTAACGGTTGGAGTTTCCTCAAAGTATGAAGGCTTTTCATAAAGTATTTCATGTGTCGATGCTGCGGAAGTGTCTACATAAGTCTGAGGAGGTGTTGGCTAGGATCCCAGAGGATCTTCAGCCCAACATGACATTAGAGGCAAGACCTGTGAGGATTCTTGAGAGGAGAGTCAAGGTTCTGCGCCGGAAGAAGATACCGTTAGTGAGACTCGTGTGGGACTGTGACGGTGATGAGGAGGAGACTTGGGAACCAGAAGCGAGGATGAAGGCAAAGTTCTCGAAGTGGTTTGAGAAGCAAGTGGAGGCTTGATTGTCTTTTTTTTTGTTTTCAGTGTATGTGATACCATGTGGCTATGAGTATTGATGTATTTTTTCGTTTGGTGATGTAACGATTATACATTTATGAGATTAATAAGATGGGTTTATCTTATTAATATGTTTATAAGACATGAGTTCTTATGGTATGACTGGTGTGGTCATGTGTTGTGATGACTGGTGGGGTCATGTGGAGGTTTAGAGATAGAAGTTCTATGTGAGTAGGAATGTCTATTTTCTAGTGTGGCTAGAAATAGAAGTTTTATGTGTGTTAGAACTTCTCCATGTTCTAGGAGGAGTATCTAGGGATGGAAGTTCTATGTGAGTTAGGACTTGCTTATTCTCTAGATGGCGCTGGGAAATAGAGATTTTATGTGAGTTAGGACCTGTCTATTTTCTAAGGAGAGTCTGGAAACAAAGGTCTTTTGTGAGTTAGGACTTGTCTTTTTAGGGACTCCAGTGGAAACAGCCTAGTGATTAGGTTGTTTCAGATGACCTAGTGATTGGTCATGAGGTGATATTCCGGGATAGGGAATGTCAGGATGGACCACGGGAAGTGATTTTGGTCGACAGGTGCTTATGATGCATGTTAAAGAGTTGATTGCTCCAAGGAATAGTGGGTTCCCTGCATATATACTTAAGGGGACAGTGAGGTTATCTCCAGGGGATAGTGGGTTCCCTGCATGCCGCTAGCCTGACGAACTGTGTGTCCCGAGGGTGGAAGGGGCATGGAGCATACTGAGAGCCGGATGGACGATGGTCCTGAAGGTGGGAGAGGTATGATTTACATCGATAACTCAAAGGGTGACGACCCTGAGAGTGAGAAGGGTGTATATAGATATGAGTATGAGCAATAATGTCTAGATATGATTATAAGTATGAGAGTAGATGAGCTTCAGGGATCGAGAGTGATCTCAGGTGATGCTAATCGAGTTTGGTTAGGATTGTTGCCGTAGTGAGACGGCAGAGATCGGGAGTGATCTCAGGTGCTGCTGACCGGGTTTGTTCAGGATTATAGCTGTAGTGAGATGGTACAATGTGACTAGTGTGAGACTAGTTGAGTTTTTGGGATCGGGTGTTAATCTCAGGGGGTGCTGGTCAGGTGGACCAGGAGTGTTGATATCTGTATAGCTGGCCGGTTTGGGCTAGAGTCTTGATATCAGGTGTGCTGACCATAGGGAGATGGTGTTGCGTGATTCGAGGTTGAATCTGTGTTAGTAGGGGAGAGTTGTAACGACCATGATATGCTCAAATTTTTCCTGAGCTACTCTCTCAAATTAAGAGATCGTAGTAGTACTTAGGGGTCGAATCCACAGGGAATCAAAAAGCACAATCAATTGCTGAATTCAAATTTTGCTAAGTATAAATATGTGAATGTGATAAAAATGAATAAGTAAAGCAAACAGATTTAAATTCAGGTTCTAGTAATAAATTGGACAAAGAGTTAGGTGTTGGGTAATTCGCAAGAACGATTCGAAATACGGCTGTGTCGATCGACATGCCTAGTCTGTGTCGATTGACACGAGGATAGAAAACGGTTAGGATTTGTTAAGCATGGTTCTAGAACTCAAACACAATTGTAAAATCAATCAACTTTCATTGCAGAGATTATCTTTGACTTAAATTCCTAAATTCCAAATTTCCTTGCAAACTTTGTGAATAAAATCAAGCATTAAATTCAGGTTCAATTGTTCACAAAATTACTAAGCCAAATTTCTTTGCGAATAGATAATTTTTCTCATCTAAGATTATTTCAGGTTGTTAATAACACTTTCGCATCTATTAAAGCTACCTATGATATCCAATTTCAGTTGATCAATCATAAAATCAGAATTAAATCAATCTAGATGAAGAACATAAAGATAAATCCTAACACAATTTCAATCCTATCGATTTTTCATCAAACCCTTAAATCACCCTAAACCTAACAAGCAAACTACTCAGACATGGATGATGTAAACATTATCAATGAATAAATAATTTGCATAAAAGTGATAGAGTAAGAGATACAGAGAGTTGAAATCAATGAAGTCTGGAAGTCTGAAATCTCCTAAATCTCTTCAAATCTCTTCTCTCTCAATGTCTCAATTAAAAACTTCTTCTCTCTTTAAAAGCCTAAATAAAAACTATATATAATGTGTAAAATTCAGACTGGGCTTTTCTGTAAACTTCTGGGTTTCATGGGCCCATGAGGAAATTCTTCTCTTCTCGTCAGATATGTTCGTGTCGATCGACACACAGTCCCGTGTCGATCGACACAGACATGTAAAATCGAATTTGACTTGCTCACTTCGTCTCTTCTTTCCCCGATGCATCCAAAATGCTCCAAAAGCTTCCATTAAGCTCCAATCGTCTTTTAACCTGCAAAGACTCTAAAAGACTCGAAAAATACCATAATGACTCTATGGAAAGGACTTATATCATGGTCGACAACGGGTAAAAACCATGATATATCAACTCCCCCAGACTTAGCATTTGCTTGCCCTCAAGCAAAACATAAACTAAGAATGTGAAAGAGCACTACAAGAAAAACGCGTATCAATAGCAGTCGAAAACCGCTATTGTTCAGATAAGATAGCGTTATAGAAAGCGTTCTGACATAGCCCGCGATAATAGGTCTTCCGATTTAGATAGCGGTTTTGATTTTTGCTATCGTTCTAAACTAATTAATAGCGCTTTTTTCTACAATTGATAAATATACAATAGCGACTCTATTTTGCTATTAATTGTCATTCAACCTGTTTCGGATTAATATTAATAGCGTTTGTTACATGTGCTATAGATTATTGTATATTATCTATAGCACTTACAATTCGTAAATTAATTTTTATTTGTAGTTGGATCATTATTTACAATAGCAGAGAAAAAACGCAATTATATTATAAATATGAAAAAGAAATATAATATAATTTTGTATAATTCGTATAATTCATCATAAATTAGATTCGTTAGTTTTTATATAAATTATAAACATTGTATTCATTTTCTAAGTTTTTTTATAAATATCAATTTGGGCTTAAATCACAAACCCACTGATATTACAAATAAAACCCAGTAACATCAAACCCACTATCATAACCCATTAAAAAATTACAAAATAAAACCCATTAACATGACAAAATAAAACCCATTAAAATTACAAAACCCTTCGTGTCATGTGCTCCTTCTTTTTCTTTGTCATTCGTCTCCGTTATTCCTTCGTGTTATGGTCAAGAAAGAGATGCAATCCCTAACTTTCTTTTAAATCCCTTTTCTACCATGTTCTATTCATCCAAGCTATTCCCTTCGATCTGAATCTCTTGTTTGTTGATACATCAGAAGTGCCTATGGATCCGATCAAATCTGCGGAGTCTGGGACAAAGAAAGATATTAGAAAAAGAGTTTTGTCAAGAAAGAGATTTGCATGTTATATCCTTCTTCTTTGTCATCATCTCCTTCTTCTTCCACCTCGAGCTTTTGCTTCTGTTTGATACCAGATCGGAAAATCATAAATGTATAGAAAAGTCAATAATTAACCAGATCGGAAATCTCAAATTGCAAAGAAATTACCTGTTACGTCTCAACCTCGGTACGGAAAGATCTCAACCTCAGTCATAAACAAAACTAATTAAGATTGAGAGAATAAAGATTGAAACGAATATATGAGAAATAAGAGGAAAAAAAACCTCACAGTCTTTCCTAAATCGTCCATCGATTTTGTGGTGTAGATGCAATCTTCCTCTCCGACATTAATATTGAGATCGATATTCTTCGTAATAACTTTTATTCTCTGAATAATATGAAAATTGTTACAAAAAATGAGTCAAAGATCAGAACATCTGAATGAAAAGTTGTCGTTGTCTCTGGAAAAAGTAAAGAGAGTTGCAGAGATATGAAGCAAATGTATGAAGGAAGAACGGACAGATTCGACTGATAATTATAGATCCTGCGTTAGTAATTAAGCCACGTCATCTATCCGGGTGATATCTCATGATTGGCTCTACAGTACTAAGTAGTATTATATAATTTTACACACTTGTATTAACTTCAAATGTTTAAAATTTCAGAATTGAATGGAAATTAAAAAATAATAAGACAACGACATCATCATATTATAACAAAAGAAATTTATTTTTTGAGATTAAATTTTTTAACAATTAAAGGCCAAGGAAACATGAATTATGACATTTTATACTATTAATGAAACAATACATATAGATATTTCAATTTTTTGTAATTAAATTATTTATTTGAATATTATATTTCATATTTAATGGTCTTAGTAAGTTTTATATTATTTAAATATATTTATCTTAATTAATTGAGAAATAATGAAATATGTTTTAAGATTGAACCCTTAACCATATACCCTAAAAGGTTTAGGGTATAAGTTTAGGGTATAAGGTTCAATCTTCTAATATATTTAATTATTTCACACTTAACAAAATAAAAAATCATAATTGACAATTAACTTTTAATTTGTATACTTCTTAATTATTTATGAGAAAATTAATTATTTTGTACTTAACATGAGATAATTTTTGTTTATATTATTTTGTTAGTTAATTATCATATTTTGACATAGAGAATGATTTTTCAAGTAATTAAATTATTTATTTCGAATATATATTTCATATTTAATGGTCTTAGTAAGTTTTATATTATTTAAATATATTTATCTGAATTAATTGAGAAATAATGAAATATGTTTTAAGATTGATCTTTAACCCTTAACCATATACCCTAAAAGGTTTAGGGTATAAGTTTAGGGTATAGAGTTCAATCTTCCAACATATTTAATTATTTCACACTTACCAAAATAAAAAATCATAATTGACAATTAACTTTTAATTTGTATACTTCCTAATTATTCATGAGAAAATTAATTATTTTGTAATTAACATGAGATAATTTTTATTTATGTTATTTTTGGATTACAAATTCTTAGCTTTTGGCTCAAAAAAGCATATTTGACAATTTTATGATTTGTGTTGTATATGTACTATGTTGATAATTTCTAATCGTGAAAAAGTTAATGAAAATGAAACTTTGAAATAATAGAAACAGTATGCGAGATCAATTTTTAGTAAATATGTCTTAACTAATAAGTGCAGAAGTTAAACATCATAAATATATATCTTAGGCAAACAAGAGTTTGTCGTTTGGCCAAGCAACAGTGGTGCCCAAAGCATCGGAGAGGATTTCGATTTTTGAATTTGGTCTCCACACACTTGCATTACCAATCTTCACAATTTCTACCCACACTTTGCTAGCATTAGGACCTAATGGGACGTGGTGGACCAAATCTCCTTGATCAGTTGAACATACTCTGCCTTCTGCAACTTTACGACCAGAGTTATTGCAATCTAAGAGGATGCACTTTTTCTTTGGAACTTTGCTTGTACTGGTGCTGTGACTTGGACTCTATATACATATCAACCAGAAAAACACCAATATAAGACATTCTTCTCACCAAAAAAAAGAACACCAATATATTCCTCAAACAGAAGATTTACCTGAGTAGACTTCTTCCCACTTTCTTCTCGTGCATGTATAGAAGATAACTCAACCTTAAAGATTGGTCATACTATATTTGCATTAAGTGCATCACCCACTGAAAACATATCGGCACTTGGTCTCCACAAATAAGCATCAGGCCTAATCACCACATCAACTTTCACATTTGCACAACCCGGTCCCAATCGAATATTGTTTACCAGGTTGTTTGGGTCAGTTGAACACAAAACACCCTCAGCAACTACGTCGCCCAATTTCCAATCTAAGATCTTGCATCTCTCAGCATTTTCATTTGAATTCGTGTCCTACAGTGAATTGATTATATGGTTGGTCAAATGTCAATATTTCTCTTTCAACAAACAAAACAAGTTGTAATTTTACCTTAGTTCCTTTGCTGCTTCCAGTGACTTGTTGGGAGTCGTCCAAGATCACTTTGTCAAACGGCCATGCAGTTTTTAAGCCCACAGCATCTTTAAGTGCAAATATTTCGACCGAAGGCCTCCAGACACATGCTTCTGGGTCTACTACGGTCTTGATGATAACAGCCGCTGCGTCAGGACCAAGTGGAATACGACCAATCTTATAATTTGGTTCAGCGGAGCAAAATTCTCCTTCAGCGACGACTTTATCTTCTGTCTGCAACCAATCCAGTATCTGACACCTAATTCCTTCCTTCTGAGCATTGCTAACCTCAGACTGAGAATTCGTCTCACCACCGTTTTTCTGTTAAGACAAGAATCACATTATTTCCTCTACCTTGATTATCATATCAACTAAATATTAATAGTGTTACCTTTTTGTCAGCTAAGTCACGGACCAAATTCTTCAAGTCTTGAACTTGGGTCTCCAACTCCTCGTACCGTGAGTCTCGAGCTTGCATAAATGCTAGCTTGGTTGCAGTAATCCCTCTTCCCAACCCTCTAATTCGGCCAAGTTTGTCTTTCCCCAATACTTTACTAACAGCATCTTCTCTTAAGTCGTAATGTGAGGACGAGTCCATTTCACTATCAAGTGATTGTATTTGTTCCTGATACATAGCATTGGTCACAATCTGTTTTATGTAGCGTTCACTATATATGCTTAAGCAAGATATACAATTCTTACAATTGTTTGGCCAAATTCTGGCCTCACAGGTCTACCATCCGAATGAGTGTGTCCTGCTATCCATATCTTACTCCTAGTGATCTTCTTAGGGTCATCACTGTTTTTTCTCTACAAGTAAAACAAAGTATACTTACGGCTCCGCATTGATATCAAGCTATATACCACCAAATGCATTACTACACTCACCATTTCATGGGCAAGTCGACCCATTCCTTTGCGACTGGTAGTGTGTGGAATCTGAGCCTTCCTAAGTTTTCTGTACTTATCACTTATTTCCTATAGATACAGCAGTAAGCGTTAAGTAAAATATACAGCTGAAAACCTTAAAAACATAACGATGGAACATGTATAATTACCGTAAACTCTGAGCTTGTCCTACTCTTAACCCAAGAGTTCCAAACCGGAATAGATGATATGTTGCTTGGTTTCAACTCCATTCTCTCAGTGCTACTCTTGGCATCTCGAACTGCTGAAACGAGCCTAGACTTTCCAGATCTCCACAGTGAATTCATCTGCCTGAAAATGACTTCTTTGTGCCTCTCCTCGTTCAAATCAAACCTTCCCTGTAACAAAATATGTTCAAGGTTAGATATCTAAACATTGACAAAGGAAATTAATAACGTACTTTCACCTGAATTTCCTCCCATAGTAGGGCCTTTGTCTGCTCATCAAGTTTCCTCCAATCATCTAGAAGTACTGGAACATGTTCCCGCACAAGTGGACCAAGAAAGGATGACAATGTTACTGAACCTTTACCAACATGCTCCCCAATCTCGGTGAATGACACTTTTATCATGTCTTCAGCATCTTTCGCTACTTTACGCATCTTGGTTGGGCCTCTTTTTTTTTTTTTTCAATTGAAACTGATGGTTGCTCTGTTTCATTGCTAGGCATCTCAGTAGCAGCATCAGGAATCTCGGTATCAGCATCATGCACCTCAGTAGCAGCATCAGGAATCTCGGTATCAACATCATGCACCTCAGTACCAGCATCAGGTATCTCAGTAGCAGCATCAGACATCTCAGTACCAGCATCAGGCATATCAGTAGCAGCTTTTTCATCTCCAGTTTCGTCCTCCTCAGCAGCTTCTTCATCTCCATCCTCTGCCTCTTGTTCCTCACTTGCCTGTTTCTCTGCCTCTTGTTCCTCAGTTGCCTGTTTCTCTGCCTCTTCTTCCTCACTTGCTTGTTTCTCTGCCTCTTCTTCCTCAACATCATTTTGAATATCATTTTGAACTTCTACATATGTAGATTCAACCTCAACATCATGTGTGGGTTCATCCTCAACATCATTATGTACACCGTTTCCTTCAACAGCTTTCTCCTTATCTTCTATGTCAACCACATTTAGAATCTCCTGAAGATTTCTTTTTCTTCTGGCTTTGCTCCTTCTCAGGGCTATTATAGGTCTCGCGTCCAAGCCTTGCTGGCGTGCACTCCTACGGACTACTCTAGCACAATTTGATCCACCTCGCTCTGACCCTCCATTACTTTTTCCTCCCCTTGTCCTCGCCATATTTTTTCCTGAAACCCCAAACCAGAAAGCTAAAGTTAAAATGACAGATATATATTAATCTGCTACAACAATCCCTTCACAGTCATCCCTAACATAGAAACTCTCATCATCAGAGGACTGATTCCCCAAATCCTCGGGTAGAGGGTCAGATAATGTTGCAACAGCCAACTCCTCTGTCTCTAATTCGTGATAACCCCTCGGTGGTGCCCTCATAACAACATACCACAGTGAATTGTCATCTTCTCTAGAGTAAAAAACTTGTTTTGCTTGGGATGGTAGAATGTAAGGATCTTGTAGATATGTGGATTAGTTCATGTGCAGGTTAACGAGTGTGAAGCCATCTTCTTCTTTCACACCATATCCTCTATTCGCCCAGTTGCATTTGAAGAGTGGTACTGTGAACATGTGGTAGTCCATAAGAATAATCTCTTTCACCACTCCATAGTAAGTAACTACATCAGCTGTTTGTCTAGTGTCTCGTGCAGTTGATCGACACATGGAGAAAGCTTCATACGTCACTCCACTATTCTGAGTCTTTCTCTTAACATCATCTGTATGAAAGCGGTGGCCGTTGATGACGAAGCCTTTATGTGTTTAAGCAGTATGTCGCGGTCCAAATGCCAACCACCTCACTGTTGTTGAATGATCTACTGAGTCCGTAGGAATCTAATACAAATGAAAATGAATTAGTAACATACTTAATGAAATAAAACATTAACTATAAATTATTATTTTTTAACCTTTGTCTTTATCCACTTTGCAAATCGTTCGGTGTGAAGTTTCCATAACATTGTCTCATTCCTAGCGCATCTAACATCTGCTTCTTGCAGTTCTTTTAAATGCATCCTGTTTCAGAAAAAGAGTTAAAGGAAATGGATAATCGAAAAATAAGAAAAAACTAACTTTAAGGAAAGGCTTTACTCACTCTATATAGGGTTCTACTAATGTCGTATTCATCAGTATAAACGATGTGCTACGTCTCTCTCTTTGTCTGAAAGAGTTATCTCTTTTCCTTTTAACAATGCTCGCCCTTCTACAACAATACTATCACTCTCAACATCTTCATTTCTGTTCACAGTTTCTTCAACTGGTACTGAATTCTGTAGGAACTCCATACAGAACGCGATACATTCTCCGGCCAAATACCCCTCAGCCATACACGCTTCAGGCCTCGCATAATTTTTAACATAAGCCTTGAGTGTTTTCATATACCTGAAATTTAAAAATAAAGCATTATTAACTAGGTCAGTTAATCTATCAAAGCATACATAATAAGAGATATAAACAAACCTCTCAAAAGGATACATCCAGCGAAAGTGTACTGGACCTCCTAATCGTGCCTCCCTTGGTAGATGTATAGGAAGGTGAAACATAATATCAAAAAGTGACGGAGGGAAAAACCGCTCTAGTTGGCACATTGTCTCCACAATCTCATACTCCAAGGAGATCAGCTTCTCTGGATCAATGACACGCTGACATAAGCAGTTGAAGTACTTACATAGTCGAGTAACCACAGTCCTAGGTCCTTTAGGAAGCAAGCCTTTCAGTGCAACTGGTAACAAATTCTGGATGAGTACATGATGGTCATGTGACTTCAAACTTCCAATTGTAGGAGGGTTGACTGAAACACAGTTAGCAATATTCCCACAATATCCATCAGGACCTCGGAACTTAGACAACCTCTGACAGAATCTCTTCTTCTCTTCCTTAGACATCCAATAAGCGGCTGGAGGCAAGTATGTTCTCTTTCCTCGTAACTGTGGGTGTAAGTGTCTGCGAATACATATATCTTCCAAGTCTTTTCTTGCTTTCAAACCATCCTTTGACTTAACAGACTGCATCAATGTAGACAAAATCGCATCAGACAAATTCTTTTCCACATGCATAACATCAATGTTGTGACGCACAGGCAAGTCCTACCACAGGAAAAAAAACAAAAATATCAGAGAAATCTATAAATAAGATTAGTAAATTACGAAAACAGATTAATTATTCTCAATCTGTTACCTTCCAGTAAGGTAAATCGAAGAATATTGACCGCTTCTTCCACCGCCATTGGTCATTCGACTCGTCAAGCTCTTCCTCTGGACCCTCGCCATCTTCTAACACTTCATTTCTTTTTCTTTTATTTTGCTTTTCTAAAGGTCTCCCAAAATCGTTCTTGAAGTCCTTTAGTGTCTCAAATATTTCACTCCCACTTTGAATCCTCTTTGCACTTGCTTCTTCTATTGTATTGTCAAACCACTCTTTTCTGCGTCTATAAGGATGTCCAAGTCTAAGCTGCTTCCTATTGCCCAAATACACGTACTTCCTACTAAATTTCAACCACCTACAAGGTGTATCTTTCCCACATACGTTACACGTTTTTTTCCCTTTCACTTTACATCTAGAAAGTGTTCCGAGGGCCGGATAGTCACTGACAGTCCACAACAACATAGCTCTAAGTGTGAAGTTCTGTTTCTGAAATGAATCGTAGACCTCAATACCCTCATTCCACAAATCTCTAAGATCATCTATCAATGGTGCCAAGAAGACATCAATGTTGTTGCTCGGAGCTGTTGGACCAGGAATCAACATAGATAACATAATATTCTCAACCTTCATACACTTAGTCGGAGGCATGTTATAGTTGACTAACAACACTGGCCACGTGCTGTACTTTGTGTTCTGAATGGAAAAAGGGTTCATACCATCTGTAGAAAGACCAAGTCTAAGGTTTCTTGGTTCCGCAGCAAACTCTGGCCATTTATCATTAAACTGAGCCCAAGATAAGGAGTCAACAGGGTGTCGCATAGTCCCATCTGCACTGGCATTGTTTGAATGCCAAAGCAATTCCTCAGCTATCCTTTTTGATCTAAACATCCTCCTCAATCTGTCCTTGATTGGAAAATACCTAAGCACCTTCGCTGGGATCCCCTTCTTTTCCTCACCACTATGCTTATCTACTTCCCATCTAGAAACAAAACATCTTGGGCAGCTTTCCATCTGATCAAACTCCTTCCGGTAGAGGATACAATCGTTCTTGCATGCATGAATGACGTCATACCCAAACCCAAAAATCTTCAAGAATTTCTTCATTGCATCTGTGGACTGTGGTAGCACATTGGCTTCAGGTAGCATGTCATGTATCAGTGTCAACAACTGATAAAAGTAGTTCTCTGACATTCCACTCTTCACTTTAATGCGGTAAAGGGCCATAATTGCAGAAACTTTGGTGTACTTGGCAGAAGTTGAGTACAATGGCGTTTCTGCATCTCTCAACTTACTCCTAAATTGAGAATCTTCTTCTGTTTCATCATCCTCTGGCTCTCCTCCAAGGTTATTTGATGGCTGTGGACTCACATCACTTGTAAAGTAAGCAGTCTTTAGCAAATCAAAAGCCTCAGTTTCTGATGAATCAGGCCTTCTATCCCCATGCATATTCCAGTGCTGTTTCCTCATGTATTTCTTATCCATGCCACTAATCACTAGATGCTCCACTACTGTATCTGCTAGTTGGTGGCACACATTTCGGCATTCGATACAAGGACATAAAATGTGAGTCCGATTTCCCAGCCTCCTAACAGACTCAGTCACAAACTTTGTTGCGCCTTCCACATACTCAAGGCTTGCCCTGTATTTTTAATAAGAAAAATACACAATTCAAAACTCAGTGCAACAGATCATTAGATTTGTAATCAAAGAATTATACAAAAATAACATCACATTCGTACCTTGGAAGGCAAACCCATGCTTTGTCCATGCCACAACAAACGACCAGAGCTCGAGCAAGGATTATACAATTTGTAGTAAATGGATCAAATATTAGACAAAAACAAAACTAACACTTCACTCGCTCATATGAACACCAAACAAGAAAGAAGGATAAACTTACAAAGTTAAAAACGGTAAGTAGTACGAACTTCAACTATTTCTCTGCAAATCATATAAAAAACCCATTTAAATCAAAATCCATACAAAGAAAGATATATATACAAATCAATTTGATGTCGAAACCACCCAAACATTACATGAAAAATATCTAATTGAAATTAAAAAAAAATACCTTCAGTCGATCGATTAGTACAAGATTCACTCGGATCTTCCTGCAATATAGCCACAAAATCGATCGATTAGTACATGAAATGAATTTAAAACCATAGATCGATGAAAATAATAAAAACCCAACCACAAAATTTTACCTTCAATGATCGAATTTGAAACAGAGTGAGAGATTGGGATGGAATAAAAGGGTCACACAGAGATGAATTCGACAGAGAGAAAGAAAGAGAGATGAATTCGACAGAGAGAAAGAAAGAGAGTTGAAGGGTTCGCAGAAGGGGATTTTTTATAACCTAAATTTTGTTCTCGGGTTAAACAAAAAAATTTCCCAATTTTTTTTTTTAACTCAGGCGGGCAAATGGAAAATTGTTTCCCGGTTAACAATAACATAACGTTTTCAATTTGATTCTGCTATTATAGAATGGTACATGGCCAAAAATTTAAGCGGGAGCCAAATAATTATTACCGCCATTCATATAATAGCGTTTAAAATTTCAGAAACGCTATTAATAACTCACCGTGTACTCAACCATAGCAGTTTGCTGAAAAACGCTATCTTGATTTGCTATTAATACGCATTTTTCTTGTAGTGGAGGTTTGAAAACGCAGAAATTTACCTTCACTCGGAGTACCGGACCAAACCCTTTCAATTAGTAAGCCAAATAATGCAGAACCAATTCAAAACCAGATCACCATGTACTTCTCCATAGACATTCGCAGCCTCCCAAATTCATCCACGACTTCTCAACATAACCCGCTAGTCCTCATTGCTGGGTCTCGTCCCAGATCTCGATGCCAAGAACCTTCTAGACTCATTCCCATACTATATCATGTCAAGTGAATCATACAACCTTTGGTACTTTTTCTCTCCCCCATACTTATTTTATTAATTACCCCTTTTTTTTTTTAATGACTGCTGAGATCCAAAAGCAGTGCTTTCACTACTGTTGTTCCTTGTGAGGAGACAGGGTCGTGAGATCGCTCGTCCTCAACATCCGTTCTAAGGGACTCAGACTGCTGCTTTTAAGCTCCGGGTGATCATTTCTTGAGTACTGACTCACTGAAATTTTATTTCCTCATCTTATACTCAAAAACTATCATTTCACCCCAGTCATCATTATATATATATATATATATATATATATATATATATATATATATATATATATATATATATATATATTTTAGAACAAGGGAGAGGAGTACCATTACTAAAAGGTACACTTGTCAGGTATGAATGAGGAGTCAAGCTCTATGAACACCAATCACCGAGGAGACCGCATAATTAGCTCGAACCTTAGGCGGATTATGCTGGAAGTGACAGATGTCTCTAGTTAACTGGTCAACCTTTGGATTTTTCATTAGTCTGACTCTGAAATCGATCCTGGAAGAATGGTCACACAACTGAAAGAGACAGTCCACTAAACCAAAGGAGGGGTCATTGTTTCCAACTGACTATTTTGATTCAATAAAACGTTTTGGACTGACTCTCAAAAACGAACACAAAGTTAGCAACTACCTCCCCCATACCTAAACAACACTGTCCCCAGTGTTACCAAGCCTGAGGTTGGTGAAAGAAGTCAAAAGGACAAACAAACTTGTTAATGGAACGCAAAATTTTACCAACGTTGGGACCATGTCGATCGACACACAGGTCTGTGTCGATCGACATGGATTTTCTGACCGGAGCAGCAATTTTCTTATCACGTTGAAATCAAGTTCAATGCTAATCATCTGCAAACGCCATCAGTAAACAAATCAAAAGAAAAACACTGGCAAATCACATTAGTTCCCAAGTTCAGAAAGCCTAAAGAAAATCCAACAAACTGACTCAAAAGAAAACAGAAAAATGGACTCAAGTTAGAAAAGTAAAAAAAATTAAGTGAAACAGAAAAAGGATAAGTGTGGAGGATCTAATCCTCCTCCTCCTCTGATGATGAATGTCGTAGAGTAGGTGGGCAAGGACGGATGCATCCACTGCGAGGCGAAGTATACATGGCAGTCCAGACGATCTGGAGACTCTGAGCCATCCAACTCTGAAACTCGACTAGAGGGTGGTCAGGCAAGGGTGGTAGCGGAGGAAGCTGAGGTGGCTAAGATGGAGCACTGGCAGTGCCTGCGCCTAAAGTACCAGCTGGAGCAGCGTCCCGGGTAATCTGCTTGCGCACAACTCCAACTGCATGCACAAGTCTCTCGTCAGGCTGAAAAGCCAGAACAAGGGGGTCAGCTGCGATGTCCATCAGTGCAGGAAGAGGTAACTTCACCATGTGCTGCTGTCCAGGAGAAATGCGAAAAACCCAGTGATCTGGTTGCTTAAGCCAGGTGGCCCTTGTGAGATAGTCCAAATCCACTCCATAACCTGTGTTATCCACACTGCAGATAGAAGTGTCAATCTCACAAAACGTAAAGATAGGAGTGAGAAGACTACTAGGAGTGAAGAACTTACTGCTTTTTGTCAGCGTGAGTGGCGTGTGCTTCAAAGAGAGAAGTTGTCGTGCAAAAACAACCCCCATGATGGGTTGAATCTCATCCCAAATCGGGTTTGCCACATCAAACCGGAGAGCATATGATAGCAAAACCAGCTCCTGGAGCCTCATCTTTCCTAGCTCCACCTTCCACATAATCGTGGTAGAGAAGAGGCGAAGCTGATACCTAAGCACTAGATGCCTAACATCCGTATGTGTGGAAGCAGAAGCAGCATACCTCCTTGATCCAAATCGTCCCCAGAATTCCTGCGGGTCAGGCAACGTATCCGGAAGATCCTGATAAAGGCAATCCTGGTCAACACCATAGATTCCGCAAAGATCCCATAGTGAGAGCTTGTAACAGACCCCTCTAATCTTGAAGCTCAAAATCCAACTCGGGGTATCATCTTCACCCTTAGCAGTAGATGCCACACAACCCAGCTGCGTAGATGCAAAGAACTGGCGAACCAAATCGAGGTTCATCGGATAATGTCGTGTCGCGAGTGTCCCCAGGCCTGCATTTTGCAGTAAACGCAACACAGCCTACTTTAAACCCAAACGTCTCATTGCTCGACTGTCAGCAAACCGCGTCCCTGATAATTGCACCTTCAACCACTCATTATACAGTAGAGAGTCGTAGTCATCCCATTGGGATGTGTTCTTTCTGCAGAGAACATCCTCTCGAAGAAGAACCTTAGCAGGGACATCATCAAACGGCCTTACGATGGGAATTTTCTTCCCCTCAAGTCATGGCCATGGAGGACGCGATGCGACGGATTGTGCCTGTGTGCCAGAACCGGATGCAGCCTCCTTGTCTTTTCTCTGGCGCTTGGTACCATGTGAAGCCATCTGCAAAACAACATTAAACCAAAACCAATACAAAAATCCGAAATAAGTACAGAGTTGACATTCTGTGCATCTGTGTCGATCGACATGCCTAGTCCGTGTCGATCGACATGCCTAGTCCGTGTCGATTCCAAAAATCTGCAATTCAAGGCGATTCAACCGCATCAATCAACCACAACACTTCCAAGCTACCTAAATCAATCGCATACGCATAATGTATTACAACAACAACCTCAAACCAAACCAATATCGTTCCAAACACCTAAAAACCCCAAAATTTCTCAAATTTCTCAAGTCCAAATTAAATCCATCTAAATCAACAAGATTAAGCAATGCATTCGGTCCAAAATCACTCTACAAGTCCATAGGAGACAATCTCAATACCTAAATTGAACCAAAACAGTTCAAAATTAACTATTTTTACCGTGAATGTCGAACTGAAAAAGTGGAATTAGTGGGTCGTACCTTCGCTGATCGAGAAAACGGTGACTAGAAACGGAAAGAGGATAAAATCCGAGTGGATTAGAGTATAAAATCGCACAAATCGATGAAATAATGAAAAAGATATGAGGTTTGAAAATCGGTTTCGTGTTGTTTTTTTTATGCTGTCGAAAAAGTGGTGAGGAAGAAGAAGAAAAAATTAGGTTTTAAAAACACTTACCTTTTGTCGTGGGCCGTGTCGATCGACACACAGGTCCGTGTCGATCGACACGGGCTTTTCTGTTCCAAAAATCTGAATAAAATCAATCTAATATACCTATATTAAAAATAAAAAGAGTTAGTAAAACAAAACGAAAAATCAAATTAATTTACACTTACCAGTGGGTTGCCTCCCACTAAGTGCTTGTTTCCAGTCATTAGCTTGACTGTGTCGGAGCTTAGGCAGCGGGTGCATCATCCATAGGCACAATGTGTCCTTCCGGAATCTTGGCTTCTGCCCAATAGTGCTTCACCCTTTGCCCATTCACAGTGAACTCCTTCCCATCCTTACTAATAAGTCAACAGCTCCATGTGGTCTGACCTTCTTGATTGTGAAGGGACCTGACCAACGAGAACGCAATTTACCAGGAAAAAGCTGCAAACGAAAGTTATAAAGCAATACCTGGTCATTTGGTTCGAATGTCCTGGAGATGATCCACTTATCGTGATATGCCTTAGTCCGCTCCTTGTATAACTTAGAGCTTTCGTAGGCATAATGTCTGATTTCATCCAGTTCATTTAGCTGTATCAGACGCCTTTTTGTAGCAGGCTTGATGTCGAAGTTGAAAATCTTAACTGCCCATGCTGCTTTGTGTTCCAACTCCACTAGAAGATGACATGCTTTCCCATAAAGCAGATGAAATGGAGTAGTTCCCAGAGGTATTTTGTAAGCTGTCCGATAGGCCTAGAGTGCATCATCCAGTTTGCTAGACCAATCCTTCCTTGTAGAATTAACAGTCTTCTCAAGGATCTCCTTAATCTTTCTGTTAGATACCTCGACCTGTCCACTCGTCTGGGGATGATAAGGACTGGCCACGCGATGATGAACTCCGTATTTCTGCAAAAGCTTAGCAAAAACTTTGTTAATAAAACGTGTTCTACCATCACTAATAACAATCCTAGGGACTCCAAATAGAGGGAAAATCATGGTCTTAAACAGCTTAACAACCACCGCAGCATCGTTCTTAGGACTAGCAATCGCTTCCACCCATTTGGAGACATAGTTCACAGCGACTAGGATGTACTTGTTCCCATAAGACGACGGGAAAGGACCCATGAAATCAATGCCCCAGCAATCAAAAACCTCACCCTCAAGGATGAAGTTTTGTGGCATCTCGTTCCTCTTGCTTATCTTGCCTCTCCTCTGACAACTGTCACACTGTGCAACAAAGGCATGAGCATCCTTGAACATCGTAGGCCACCAAAACCCTGTTTGTAGAACCTTTGAGACCGTCTTGAACGTGGCAAAATGCCCAGCATACTCAGAACCGTGACAGTGAAAGAGCACATCGCAAACCTCACTCTCTTCAATGCACCTCCTGTAGACACCATCTGAACAGTACTTGTAGAGATAAGGCTCATCCCAGTAATACCGCCTAAGTTCTCGCATGAACTTCTTCCTCTCATACCCCTTAAGATCAGTAGGTACGTCCTCTGCAGCTAGGTAATTGGCAATGTCAGCGTACCAAGGTCGGTTGGATCCAGAAACAGCACATACGGTATCATGAAACGTCCCACCCGATGTCCAGCAGGTGCCTTGTCGATCAACACACAGGTCCCTGTCGATCGACACATTGGTTTTCAGGTTCTGCCAATTGACGAATGGATCCCGTGTCGATCGACACGGATCCTTTGTGTCGATCGACACAACATCTGGAACTCCGAAAATGTGTTGATCGAGCTCCTTGCTCGTTTGCAATCCAATCTCAATAAAGTGCACACTCTCCTTTGGGAAGTAGTCATTGATGGGGACGCTGTCTTCTACGCGAATTCGCGAAAGATGATCCGCGACGCCATTTTTAACCCCTTTCTTATCCTTTACTTCAATGTCAAACTCTTGGAGGAGTAGAATCCACCTCAACAATCTAGGCTTAGCATCCTTCTGCTGCATCAAGTACTTGAGTGCTAAATGGTCAGTGTGCACTATCACCTTAGCTCCAATCAAGTAAGGACGAAACTTCTCAAAAGCAAAAACCACAGCAAGCAACTCCTTCTTTGTAGTAGCATAGTTCCTCTAAGCCTCGTCGAGTGTCCTACTACCATAGTAAATGGCGTGAAGCTTCTTGTCCTTCTTCTGACCCAACACAGCCCCAACTGCATAATCACTGGCATCACACATCACATCGAAAGGCAAATCCCAGTCCGGAGGTTGCACTATTAGAGCACTCACCAAAGCCTGCTTGATCTGTTCAAAAGCAGATAAACAATCAGTATCAAAAACAAATTTGACATCCTTACAGAGCAAAGTGGTGAGTTGGCGGGCAATCTTTGAGAAGTCCTTGATGAATCTCCGGTAGAATTCTGCATGTCCTTGACTGAAGTAGGTGGTTGCAAACTTGTCATGACTTCGATCTTGGCTCGATCCACCTCGATTCCATCGGCTGAAACTCTGTGACCAAGTACAATGTCATCTTTCACTATAAAGTGGCATTTCTCGCAGTTGAGAACTAAGTGTTTCTCCACACATCTAGCAAGCACCTTCTCCAAGTTGTCCAGACAATCCTTGAAGGACGAACCGTAGACTGAGAAATCATCCATGAAGACCTCCATGTAATCCTCAATCATGTCCGTGAAGATTGACATCATACGTCTCTGGAAAGTCGCAGGAGCATTACATAGTCCAAATGGCATTCTACGGTATGCAAAAGTGCCATATGGACAAGTAAACGTGGTTTTCTCCTGGTCCTCTGGATGGATGGGGATTTGGATGTACCCAGAGTACCCATCGAGAAAGCAGTAGTAGGGATGATTCGCTAGTCGCTCCAGCATCTGATCAATGAAAGGCAAAGGAAAATGGTCTTTCCTCGTGGCTGCGTTTAGCTTCCGGTAGTCGATACACATCATGTGCCCAGTCACTGTCCTTGTAGGAATCAGCTCGTTCTTCTCGTTTTTTACCACTGTCACTCCTCCCTTCTTGGGCACCACATGAACTAGAATAATCCACACACTGTCTGAAATGGGATAGATGATCCCAACCTCTAGAAGTTTCAGATGCTCCTTCTTGACAACCTCTTGCAAATTTGGATTTAGCCTCCTCTGATGCTCAATCGATGACTTAGTCTAATCTTCTAGGTGAATCCTATGCATGCACAAGTCTGGAGAGATACCTGAAATATCATCAAGAGAATAGCCAAGAGCTTTGCGAAACTTGCGCAGCTTGCTTAGCAGTAAAGTGAGCTCTGCATTGTTTAAAGAAGCACTAACAATGACTGGATATGTGGAATTAGGACCAAGAAAAGCGTACTTTAGCCCGGCTGGAAGTGGTTTGAGTTCGATTTTCGGAGCCTTTTGTTCACTCCAATCGCTAACCTTTGTTGTTTTCTCTGAAGTTCCCACCAACTCCACATTACCAACCAACTGTCTCACTTTCTTACCAGCATCCATCATCTTAGCATAACCCTTAGCAACCTCATCTAGCTGACCTTCCACTGTCACAGAGTTCACCAAAGTCCTTTCCAAGGGATCAATGGGATGCATCTCATTGAAGACTTCCTGTGCAATATCTGTAAGAGTATCAATGTAGAACGTCTGACCGTCGATGGTAGGTCTCTTCATCAGCTTGTCCATCTCAAACTTCATCTCTAAATCGCCCACACTTAGAGTAATACTGCCTCCCTTGCAATCGATCATAGCACCAGCTGTAGCTAAGAACGGTCTATCCAAGATAAGAGGATCTTTCAGTTCCTCGTTGTATTGCAGAACAACGAAATCAGTAGGGATCAAACAGTCTCCAACCTTGATTGGAACATCCTCCAAAACACCCTCTGGAATCCTCACTGACCGCTCGGCTAGGATAAGGGAGATCTTAGTAGGCTGGAAATCTGTCATCCCAAGACCAACAGCTACAGAGTGTGGCATCAGGTTAACACTAAAGCCCATATCACAAAGAGACCTCGGGAACCTCTCCTTGAAAATCAGACAATCCAACATAAAACTTCCCGGATCCGTGAGCTTCTCTGGAACTCTGTTCTGAATCACTGCACTAACCTGCTCTGAAATCATTGCAACCTCTTTTTCAAGACCTAAATTCTTAGTGACCATCCTCTTCATGTAACAACGGATCACCGGACTAGTCGAAATAGCATCAATCAAAGGAAGCTCCACAACCAGCTTATCCATCACAGCTTTGCACCGAGCATCCTCTAGCTCCTGCTTGGACTTCTTTTGGTTCCGAGGATAAGGTATATTAGGCACATACACTCTCTCCTTTGCATCTGTAGTGGGTTTTGACAAGGTTGGGTTTGTCTGGGACCCGTGTTGATCGACATTGTCTTTGTGTCGATCGACACGATCTTTCTGTGTCGACATCGTGTCGAGTGTCGTGTCGACCTTACGCGAAGAATCACCGATTGCGTATTTTTCAGAATCAGACTTTTTGACCTGTGTCGATTGACACACTCCTTCCGTGTTGATCGACACGGGGACTGAAATGAGTTTCTCATCATCTTCGATCTCCACAAGCTCGTCCAACTCCTCTACGTTGAGTCCCTTCTTCACCACTGATTCTCCAAGCATCTTACCACTCCTCGTGGTGATAGCAGCAACACTATGCTTCGGATTTGCATCCGTCCTAGATGGAAGAAATCCTTCTTGCCTCCTCAAATTCTCTACGATCTGAGCAAACTGAGTATCCAACTTCTTGACATGGGTATTCAAGGCCTCGAACTACCCATTTAGATCATTGTACATAGCATCCATCTTTCCATTGAAGCTTACGGTCATCTTCTGTTATCCTTTTAAGAGTTGTTCTAGCATAGATTTCATCTCGCTGCTCTCTGATGACTGAGGAGGAGGTGTCTGATAAAAAGACGATCCGTAGTTCCTAGTGTAATTGCTCTGGAAAGGCTTCTAATACTCGGTCTTCTGAAATTGTGGCTTAGCTGAATAGGTAGGTGAGCTCGGATTCCCAGTAAATGTAGACCTATGGTTGTTCCCATTGAAGTTCCTGTTACCCTGCTGGTTACCAAACCGCTGACTCTGAAATCCGGACACACTAATGTCGTTAACATCCTCTTCATCCTGGTCTCCCTCTGGAATGAAGGTCTCTACCTCTTGAGCAAACTGAACAATCTTCTTACCCACTAGCAGGTTATGCACAGAGTCAATGTTGGCTTTCACCTCAGCTATCTGGCTCCCATCTATGTTCTCACCAAGCTTCTTCCTCTCGAAGTCTGCATTCTTGGTACTATTGCTTGAAGCCAAGTTATCAATGAGAATCAGTGCATCCTCCGGATAGCGAGTGTTGAAATTTCCATTGCTAGCAGAATCCAGGGCCATCTGATACCTCCAATCAATACCCCTGAAGAAAATGCCCAACAACTGAACATCACTGAACCCATGATGAGGGCAATCTATCTGATAGGACTTGAATCTTCCCTAGAAAGCCTTAAATGCCTCAGTCGGTCCCTGCTTGAAAGTGGAGATCTTAGTCCTCGGATCCTCGGATCTCACCTCATCGAAGAAGTTGTTGAGGAAAGCATTCTTGGTGTCCTCCCAAGTAGTCAGTGAGCCCGGCTCTAGCTGCTTCAACCAGTAAGCTGCTTCTCCACTGAGAGAATAGGGAAAAAGCTTGCAGTAGAGGTAATCACTGGACACTCCATTAGCCTTAATGCTGGAAGCTAAGTCCTCAAACCTCTCAATGTGGTCCATGGGGTGCTCAGAAGATAAACCATGGAACGGGTGCTGAGCCTAAAGCGAGAAGTAAGCCGGCTTCAGCTCAAATTTGTTTCTCGGGAAAGCAGGAGGATGATACGCTGCCCTGTTAGCATAGAACTCATCTGGTCTGTTGTACTCTCCTAGAGTACGCCCACTCCCAGCTGGTTCCTCTAAAACAACAACCCCGTTCTCATCTATCCTCTAACCCTGAGCATTGCGTCTGCGACCCTCAGCATCCTGAAGAAACCCATCTTCACCTCTAATAAGAATTAACGGATTCATGTTGGCTGCCTTTCTTGCTGATCGGTTGGCTCGTTCTAACTTTCCAATCTCAAGGTTGAGATCAACAAGTTCCTCGTTCTGGTTGCTTCTGGTAACGCGGTTAGGCATAAACCTGAAACACACAAGACAAAGAGAAAATAACGAGTAAGTATCAAAATAATAAAAAACTTAGACAAAATTCTAGTATCAAAAATGATTGGTAATATCGAGTCTCCGGCAACGGCGCCAAAATTTGATATGCTCAAATTTGCCCTGAGCTACTCTCTCAAATGGAGATCGTAGTAGTACTTAGGGGTCGAATCCACAGGAAATCAAATAACACAATCAATTGGTGAATTCTAATTTTTCTAAGTATAAATATGTGAATGTGATAAAAATGAATAAGTAAAGCAAACAGATTTAAATTCAGGTTCTAGTAATAAATTGGACAAAGAGTTAGGTGTTGGGTAATTCGCAAGAATGATTCGAAATACGGCTGTGTCGATCGCATGCCTAGTCCGTGTCGATCGACACGAGGATAGAAAACGGTTAGGATTTGTTAAGCACGGTTCTAGAACTCAAACACAATTGTAAAATCAATCAACTTTCGTTGCAGAGACTATCTTTGACTTAAATTCATAAATTCCAAATTTCTTTGCAAACTTAGTGAATAAAATCAAGCATTAAATTCAGGTTCAATTGCTCACAAAATTACTAAGCCAAATTTCTTTGCGAATAGATAATTTTGCTCATCTAAGATTATTTCAGGTTGTTAATAACACTTTCGCATCTATTAAAGCAACCTAGGATATCCAATTTCAGTTGATCAATCCTAAAATCAGAATTAAATCAATCTAGATGAAGAACATAAAGATAAATCCTAACACAACTTCAATCCTATCGATTTCTCATCAAACCCTTAAATCACCCTAAACCTAACAAGCAAACCACTCAGACATGGGTGATGTAAACATTATCAATGAATAAATAATTTGCATAAAAGTGATAGAGTAAGAGATACAAAGAGTTGAAATCGATGAAGTCTGGAAGTCTGAAATCTCCTAAAGCTCTTCAAATCTCTTCTCTCTCAATGTCTCAATCTCTTTAAAAGCCTAAATAAAAACTATATATAATGTGTAAAACTCGGACTGGGCTTTTCTGTAAACTTTTGGGCTTCATGGGCCCATGAGGAAATTCTTCTCTTCTCGTCAGATATGTTCGTGTCGATCGACACACAGTCCCATGTCGATCGACACACAGTCCCATGTCGATCGACACAGACATGTAAAATCGACTTTGACTTGATCACTTCGTCTCTTCTTTCTCCAATGCATCCAAAATGCTCCAAAAGCTTCCATTAAGCTTCAATCGTCCTTTAACCTGCAAAGACTCTAAAAGACTCGAAAAATACCAAAATGACTCTATGAAAAGGACTTATATCATGGTCGAAAACGGGTAAAAACCATGATATATCAGACCACGAACCAAAAATTAGGATTTTTGGTCGTGCGTCGATCGACGCAAAGTTAAATTGAACCAGTTGGTTTAATTTAAGTCAGTGGTTTAAGGCTGGTTTAAGGAAAAACCCTAGGGCTTCCCTATAAATTGGGGTGTGGCCGCATTTTGGGACATTTAGTGTTTCCAGAAAGGTTCCAGAGAGTTTCCAGAGACTTTTTGAGAAGGAGATTCGTTTGGGAGGTTTGAGAGATCGTTCCTGGGGTGATTGATCGAGACTTGTTCTTCGCGTTCTTCATCCTTTTTCCTTACAGATCTAAGGTGAGTGTGTGACCATGGCTTATCTGGGTAAAGGGATTGATAGGATGTGTTTGATTGTTGTTATTGGGTGTTTGTCGTGTGGTTTTGAGTGGATTTGTGTAGGGAATCGATTGTGATGCGATCTAGAATCGAACCATGAGAGGATAGGTTCTATTCTACAATCTGTGTGTTGCATCGATCGACGCAGTTGCTCTATGTCGATCGACACAGTGTGCATCGATCAATACAGGGTGGTTGTATCGATCGACGCATGTGCAGTTGCGCGATTCTTGTGTTGATTGTTCGTGCTTTGCCTTGTTGATTGTTCACCTTGGTATCATATCATTTTCTTATGCCTGTGTATATAGCCTTGTAGATGGGATGACCGTTTTACTAAGTATTTGTGATAATACTCACGCATCTCGTATAACCATGTGATGTAGGTAAAGACAAGGTGTGATCGTGGAATCGTGGCCGGGAAGAGGAGATGATCTAGGGGATTGATTGATTGCTTGTTGTTATGAGAATTGCTAGGATGTTAGTGATTCTGGAACTGGGTTAAATGAGTTTATTGGAATGGTTGTTAATCGTATTGGAATTGTTGAATTGAATTGGAATTGGGATTGTGTTCGATAAAGTATGGGATTTATTGAATGGTGTTATTGGTTATTGCTTGTATTGTTTCCGCAATTTGTATTGTTGACCGTTGAGGATTATTATTTATGATAATAATAATCCGAATCTGGAAAATTTTAAATTTTTACGGGTTGGGTCGTCTCATTTCCTGCATCGTGGGCTTGGTTTCACCGAGCTTCTTTCATTGGGCTCGGTTTTGGACCTGGGCTAGGTCCACTGACGTCATGTTTGCACCTCGACACTGTTAATTTTTGGGCTCGGGTGTTTGTCAAAGCGCTTGTTAGGGCTAGAGTCCTTATCGAATCAAGTTCCTTCGCCTTGGGTTTGTTTCTAGCCGAGGTCCGTCATTTATGATTTCACCGAGCTCAGTGACCGGACTATTAGTTTTATTCGGTTTCATCGACGCCTTTGTCCTTGCGCATCAGGTCCCGAATCCATTTTCAAGATCCAACTCGGTCACTCGAGCTCCATACGCTCGCCGTATCGAGCTTGGTTCGGGTTTAGCCTTTTTTCCTTGTTTCAAATCGGTTTTAGCTTGTTCGGCTCGGCTCCCTACTAAAGTTCCGTTTCAGTTTGTCTTATACTTACTCAATTTTATCGTTCGTTGAGCTCATTTGGATGAAAACCGACTCCAACAAAAATCCCTTCACCATTCTCTTCATGTATAATATTTATAGGAAAAAATATCTTTACTTTTGCTGCTGCTATGGTCCATGCTCTACTGTTGGGTCATATCGCTCATTTTATCCATCATAGTGGTTGGCTATGGTTTTGATGGTGGCACGTGAAATACCTAATTTGTTAGACACCTCTCGGCACAAACGTACTTTGCTATTATTATCTTGAAACAGGGCTAAGGCCTCTTTTTGGATGAAGCGTCCATGCCACCTGGCTGACGTAGTGAATCCATAATGGTTGGTGTAAAAACGATCCCTAACCCGTAACTTAGTGTTTACAAAATTGGCTTTTGAGATTAGCTCTTTGAGATCTAATAAACAAACTTCTAAAAAAATGGCTTTTGATTGTTATTCAGGTTGACTATTTCATTTTGTTATAAAATAAAATATTTTATTTCATTTTGTTGGTTAATGACTTAATGTTGTGTGAATGTTCTTCATCTCAAATGAAGCTACTCCATATAACAAATTGTGGAGATTGAAACATTCGGTTTTGGAAGTTTATTATCAACGAAACATATAGATACAATTTATTGAGATGCTTAAGTGCAGTTTAAAAACAAATTAAATGTATAAAATATCGAATGAGTGAATTTATCAAATAAAACATGTATATTCCAAAATATATTTAGAAAATTATAGTGCGCGCAGTGCCATTCAGTTTGTCTCTTCGTTTTGTATCAGTTGTTTACTTATTCCGCACGTTGTTCGTATTCTACGCTTATTATTTGCTATAATATTGAAATCCTTACCAAAAAATTGAAAATTATAGTCACAAATATAAAATAATTGAAAATCGATTATCCGGATTCTGTGATCAATAATATAAAACAAATTAGACTTAAACTATTTGTTTATCTTTAGTTGAACTAAAATGTGTTTAATACTTGAAACATTTCAATAAATTAGAGGATTAAACAACCATATAAGGTTCAAAATATTTAATTTAGGTTCCAAAAAAAAAACATAAATATTAGTAAAAAAATAATCAATGTGATGTGAAGCTTAGACAAACAATGCTTTAACAATCACAATTCACAAACTTAGGTGTCCCCATAAATAACGAGAAAGAAAAAATTGTACGAAAAGGGTGATTGACATGTTTCTCTCATCATCCATGTCTTAACTTTGATTTAAGTCCGTGAATATGTGAATTCTAGAAGAACAAAATAGAGAGAATAACATTTTCTCTTGCCTCTATTGCTTTAAATAATTAATTTTACATTTACATTATTTTTTGGTTTTTAATTTCTAAATCATAAAAAAAATCTTACATATCTAATTTTTTTGAAAAGTCCTGGGACAAATTCTCTTGTAAGATTACTGTGAGAATTTACTATGAGCTATTAGTACAGAAATTATCCTGTAAATCGTAGTTTTGGTAGATATGTTAGTTGTTCCTATGTGCTTGGAATAGAAAACATGGTTCAGTTGATTAACTTTAATAATTGATTAGCAGGTTTGTGTTTTTCTAGTTTTTTTTTTTCCTTGAAACTCGTGTTTTTCTAGTTTATTGGCACTTTTGTATGTTATGTAATTGACCATATACATACACAAAGGACGTAATTAAGTACCTTGTGTCCCCCTGGTAATCATGATTAAGAATCTAAGGAGGCATAATCCGAGATCTTAAGCAACCACATGGGACATGTATGCCATTTAACATCAAGTGCACTAAATCTCAAGCGTCCTAAACATAGGAGTTAAATTAGGAAGCAGACGAACTTATCATGACTACTTTTTTTGGGGTAATCGATTGCAATGCCTAAGCAAGTCCACGCTAGAATTTATTTTTATGTAATGCTTTGACAACTAAATTCTGTGAAAATTGAAAACAGAAGGGACACGAGTTTACGGTCAAACCATATCCAACACAATGCTCACGATTTCTTAGACTGTAACCGGACAATTAGGAATAGTTCAGGCTTACATGCTGATTTATTTTTAGTTTTACAATTGTTTTTTTAATTGTTTTCTGCTCATTTTAATTTAAAAAACAAAATACGAATTAATATTGTATTCCCAGGTCCGATTTTGCATACATGACATAAATTTTGTTATCTTAAATGGAAAATATGTTCAATTTTGTACCAGTATTTGTAGCATAATAGTTTGTAATAATGTCATTATTGTATCACCATCCAAATTCAAGCCCTATATATATACCGTTGATAGAAAAAATTGTATAATCTTCCTCGATAAGGAACTCTAGCTAACTCTAAATATTATCCAAGGTGGGAAACCATAGTAAGTAGCAATGGAAAATAAAATAGAAAGTCAGTGTCATCACATGGTATTGCCTTTTAGCGACATGCACATAAAGGGCCACATTGTTAGCTCAACATGGAACACTTCTCTTAAATCCCACTTCCGCAACTTCAACTTCAACACCACAACTCTGGAAACACAGTTTTTTTTATTCATCTCTTTTTCCATTTTAAAATCTAAACCCTCCATTATTTAACACAAAATATATGCATTTTGCAACGGCCAGATATGTACATTTAGTTTTAAAAAAAAATTGACTACTCACCTTGACTAATCGTACAAACTCTAAAATATTAAATTCATTTCACATCTAAGTGAATATATATCCGTGAGATAAAATAAATAAAAGATTTTGGTTAGAAGTTATCAAATAACTTTCTCTCCCATTACATCATTGTCTAGGTTTATTGCTCTCTCTCTCTCTCTCTCTCTCTCTCTCTCTCTCTCTCTCTCTCTCTCTCCCTCTCTCTCTCTCTCTCTCTCTCTCTCTCCCTCTCTCTCTCCCTTCTCTTGTGGTCCTCGACCTCTTTAAATCCCTCGTATCACTTATCTCAGTTTCTTTATATCACTAAGTGTCTCTACACCCCGAAACTCTTTCTTACATTCTCCTCTTTTCTTCTGCTTTCTCTTCTTTTTCTTGTTTCACATCTTCAACGAAACATATAAACTAGTGGAATAAATCCTCTATATCTACTAGCTATATATAGCTTCTCTCTTTCTCCTCACTTTTAAATTCTTTTATTAATACAACTTTCCTCATCTCTTGATCCCTCTCCTCTTTGTTGTCCAATCTAGAGATAGAGAGAAAACAAGCAAATTTTGGTTCATTTTCTTGCGACATTGTAGTGTTACGACCTATAAATCAACAAGTAAAACCTATAAGAAAATGTCTAACAGAAGATCAAGACAATCTTCAACTGCCTCGAGGATCTCCGATGACCAGATGATCGACCTCGTTAGCAAGCTCCGTCAGCTCTTGCCGGAGATTCGTGAACGGCGCCGTTCTGATAAGGTATGTGTTGCACACATTCATTTCATTTTTTTTTGTAATTTCAATTAACCTCTTCATATAAGAAAAAAAAAACAGAAAGCAAATTCCCTTTACGTTAAAAGAAGATAGAAATAATTCAAACAAAATAAACAAAAAGTAGGAACTTTTGACTCCTGACAACATTTCTATTTTCTATTTTGACCAAATGAACACTTCGAAAGGTCATGTTGCAAGTCGCTCGAACTATTTATAGTACATGTATAAATCTTTTATTTAAAATATATTTAGTGTATTAAAAACTATATATTTAAATTATACATCTTCCGTCAAAAAAAATTATACACCTTAATTTATATGCATATTTAGGAAAAAAATAATTGAAGTTTAGCACCGCCTATATACATAGTCTTGATGATGTTTATTTATTTATGTTTGCTTATGATATTATTAAAATAGGTATCAGCATCGAAGGTACTGCAAGAGACATGTAACTACATAAGAAAGTTGCATAGAGAAGTTGACAATCTCAGTGACCGTTTGTCGCAGCTTCTCGAGTCCGTTGATGAAGAGAGCCCTGAAGCTACCGTCATTAGAAGCTTACTCATGTAACCTTCCACTATATTTATTATTATAACTTCACAATATATATTTATTAATTTATATATATGTTATCTTGATCGTCCTTAATATATGTTATCAAGCGACGTGTTTTTATATTTAATGAACTTCTGAATTTTGGTCCAACAGTTACATTAATTCATATTCAGTAGTCTCCGAGATATGTAATATTTATTAACTAAATAAATGATGGGAGGACTTTGGAGGAGAAAAATGTGAATATTTCTACTTGCCAAGTATCGGACATCATGATGTCTGAACTCGATTGTGTCAGTTAAAGATCGAAGAAAATGCAGATGAATAATTATCCATCTCCTACTATTTATCCATCTCCTATGAAAATATTTGATTTCTGAAAATTTGTCGTGAACAAAAAATAACTTTTTCCCTTACCTATAAAATATTTAAATTTATTATTTATTGGTAAACACCGACTCATATTTATTGCAATTCTGTGAAATATGCATTCAATTAAGTAGATGCCTATGACGTTGACGAAGCAATGCGAGGTATTTGGAAAATCTATTCTAGCAAATGAGTGTATATGAATGTCCGAAAAATCTAATTGGAATAGTGAATAATTTTACTTTGACTAGAGATTCATACTTTTTTATTATAAAGAATTACAATTATTTTGTTAACCATATTACATTAACATGAAAGATTACAGAGAAGTCTATCGGTGCCCTTCGGGTAGCTTTGTTGCTTCTTTTGTTTTGTTTATTTTGGTCCCCTCCACACTTTGGCTTGATTGCTAGTTCTCTTAGGTTTGAGGCTTCGACTAGGATCTATGATTTGCGTTTTAGACAATTTTTGGGACATTGATTTCCGGTTGGAAAAGTTTTGATCGATTCTTTTTCTCTGGTATCACCCTATTTCAGTAAAAATAAGAGTGGGGTACGAGCAATAGATTGGGATTAGGCCCGTTATCTCACCTTCAAGACTAATAAGGCTCTGCATTGTCTACCTTTCATCTCTTCTCGCATCAGTCGTCTTTGGTTATCGCCTTTTCGTCTGGGGTATTAGTTGGTTGATCCTTAGTGTGGCTCTGTTCAGGTGGTTAGATAGGTTCAGGTTAGATTCAGTTTGGTATGCCTTGTGTTCTACTTAGCATTCTACCTTGTATTCTAACCGGTATTCGACTATGTACTCAATTTGATTTTAATGAAATTTTAGATGAAAAAAAAAGAAAGATTACAGAGAAGTCCTGATGACTACATATTTTTTTAGTACATTGTATATCGAGCACATTTAGCAAGCCTATCAACAACATTAGTAAGAAAGATGCGAAATACATATTTTAACACATACTGTTTTGAGGATGATATCAAAAGTATATCTTTAACATATGTGATTATTGAAACATCACACCTTACTTGTTTGCCTTTCGTAATAGTAACTAGTTGAAGAGGACCATATATGTTTTTCGCATTCCCGTTGTACCTCAATTTGCAAAACTCAGATGTTACCATTCTTAGTACTACTGTTTCAGCTTCAAGCCAAGAAGATGTAGCTTCCATGGATGAATGATGATTGATTATTTGTTTGCCAAAAAGATATAAGGACCATGCAACTCTAGATTTTTCAGATAGGGGAATCCAAAATACATCTACAAAACATTCATGCATAGATTTGAAAGATAGCCGGAAACACTCGTAATGTGTTTTGTGCATCCACTATCAAAGTACCAGCTTGGTCATTTATTTACTTATTTAGTAATATAAGCCATTTGAGCAATCTCTAACACTGTTTTCTCCTCAGCTTTTGAGTTAGGTTCACCATAGCTGTTGATGTCCAATAAACCAATGTCCTCCATTTCTTATGTGATATTCCTGGAATTTTCATACAGTTCTTCCTTAGTGACCAAAGACACCCAGACACAATCGGGACGGTTCAATCCAACATCTTTTGGATTTCCAAAGCTACTGAGTGATCCTTTTTCTTTTGAAACACCTTTACCACTGGTTCCTAGTCTTTCCACAGTGATAACAACTTATGTTTCTTGTCTTTGTAGTTGGTTTATCCTTTTGACTTCTTACTTTTGGACCTTCAACTATTCCTTGCAGTTTGTGTCTCTTCTCACAGTTTCTAGGTGGAAGAATAGATCTTGGTGAAGGAGTTTCCTTCTTAGCTGGTTTAGCATGGCCATGTGTAACTTTTGGAAGGTTCATTTCCTTTACAAACACAGTTGAGTCACTCAATGGTCCTTCAACTGATACTCCCCATCCAGGATACCCAAGTCCTCGATGAGATGACTCGGTTCTTCCCATTTATAATCTTCTCAAGTTGCTGAGTTACATTGTTGACCATTCTCAGTTTTTGATCTATGTCACGAGTTTCCTGTTGCACACGTTCCTTGTTCTGTTTTTCCAGACATATCATTTCTTGAAGATAAATGATTTGATCATCAACATCTTCTGAGGTACAGTCAGGATACTCCTTTTTAAACCACTCCATATCTTTTTCTTCATCCTGCTGTTTGAGAAGAGCTTCCCAATGGTCTTCAATGTCTGCTTTCAAGTCGGAGATATCTTATGTAAGTTTTGAGTTATCTTCTTGCATTTCTATCCAACTATACTACAGCATCCTATATGATTTGTTAGGATCAACCTCTACAGATTCGTCTTCTGAATCTGAGTCAGATGTTGAAGGAGATTCTCTTGTGCTGGCCAGAAAGGCAACAAAGCTCAACATATCCTCTTCTTTTCCTTCATTATCCTCATCTGAGTCAGACTCACTAAAGTTGATGAGAGATTTTTCTTTCTTTTTCAAGAGGTTTGGACACTCTGTCTTTGTGTGACCACACCCTTTACACTCATAGCACTTTAACTCCTTTCGTTTGGTGATGAGACATTCTGGTTTGATGTGACCATTTCCTCCATATCCAAAGCCCTGAATGTCTCTCCTGCTCCCATCATGTTCTTCATTAGAACGAAAGTTCTTTGAATTTCTTCTTTCATTATTTCAAAACTGACTTCAAAATTGACTTGATGATCCTTGATTTTGTCTTTGTGAAACACGATTGAGAACCTTTCCAAAGTTTCGAGCCATGAGAGATATCTCATCTCTTAAACCTTTTAAAGAGTCTTTGTCTTCTTCAACAGAGAAGGTTATCCCCTTGGATGTCAACTGTATATCCTCATCCACTTCCATTTCCTCTGATTTTAGCATCCCAACGTGTTCTTCAAACTTCATTGAATCCGAGTTTCTAGAGACTCTCATCACAGCTTTGTGTGCTACAAACTTTTGAGGTAGACATCTCAACAGTTTCTTGACAAGTTTCTTGTCCTTGTAGGTTTTACCCAACACTTCGGCTTCGTTTGCAATAACACTTATTTTAGAGCTGAATTAGACAATGGTCTCTTGTGGATCCATCTTTAGATTCTCAGAACTAAAAGCGAGTTGATCAAGTCAAGTTGTCTTGACCATAGACATTCCTTCATGAGCTTTTTGAAGAATGTCCCAAGCCTGTTTGGCCGATTTACACCCTTGAATGAGTTTGAACTCATCTTTTTGAATAGCACTGAAGATGGTGTTCAAAGCACGTGCATTGAATTTAAATAGATTCTTCTCCTTAATCGTCCAAGCTGACTTTAGCTTGAGAACCTTAAACCCTTCATCGGAGACTTGAGATGGAGGTTCCCACTCATCTTCAACAGCGGTCCGGGCATCCTCTCCTTTCCCCCAGATATGCTGAGTGATCCTTACTTTCCAGTATCCATATCTCTTAGTATCTAGAAGTAACTCGTTATTAATACCTGTTGTTTCCGAAAATATTTCCATATCACAGAACGTTTACCTGTTAAGGGAAAATGAATCCCTTGGTTTGATGTTTGGCTCTGATACCAAATGTAAAAGTAAAAGTATCCAATGAGGAAATACAGATACTACAATCAACAAGAAGTATTTAAGACACACTTAAAATCCTTCCATTAATACAAATGTAGCACTGCTACAAGCAACTCTTATTGCATGAAGAACATATTACACAATCTTACAATGATGGGGTAAAACTCTCAACCTAGTCTACCAAAAAACTCACGACATCTTACACAACAAGATTCGTGTTATCCAACAGTTTCTAATCTACCCAGAAGAAATAGTTAACTCTCAACATAAAATTACTCACTCGATTTTGAGTTCTTCAAAGAGTACTCTCTCTCACTCTCTCGCTTTTTCTTTTTTGCGTTAAAGAAGAACTAACTGACTGAAAACCACAAGATCATATCTTATATTGGTTTTCCAATTACCAATATAATAAGTGGAGTCTTTTTTCGGACCGGCAGACCATTCACTGTACTGTGACAGAAAAAACTGTGTCACCTGACTTATCACTTCGTGTACCACGTCTCTCTCATGCCTTTTGCCTTTTACCTTTTGCAAAATGTCTCTTCCTTGTTTGTTAAACCAAACTTCTGCACAATCTCTCTCACTTGCGTTCCCATGGCTCGAGACACTTAGTGATTTTCACACGTGTGGTGTTGATTTCACACGTGTGACACTGACTTCAAATTTACTTGTCTCCTGTGTAACACAGGACTCCTCATACCTTCTTTGATCTTTAGTTGCCATCTTTAATACATATACACTAAGATGGTTTATTTATAACATAAGAATGTGTTCTCTTCGAGTGTGGAACAAAATGTTATTTCTCATCACCCATATTTCCCAAATTAAGAATGAAAACAGTTTGAACTGATCTTTCATAGAGGATGTATGATTTATGAAAAAGCTCAGGTTTTAATTAAATATTAAGAAAAAAGTTGGTCACCTATATATGTAGCCATCAGCACTAGCTCCCATATTTTTCGAGAGATCTTGCATAGAAAAATAAAATGGTTAATTGTTTCCTCAGCTTCTCCATATTTGGACAAATATGATCCACTTTTAATTCACGACGATAAAGATTTCTCATAATAGAAAAATTATTATGCACTGATCTCGAGAAAAATTGCGTAAGTTTAGGTGGCGCCTCAATCTTCCAAACAGCCTTATAGAGAGTTGGAATCAGAGGATGCTGATAAGTACTAGAGTTATGAGAGTATAAATTTTGCTCTTGAAAATTATGTTGGACATAATAACTAGATTTAACATTAAATTATCCATTTTTGAATGTATCGAGATTAATGTATCACTTACTTGAGCAATGTGATATATGTCATATTTTACTATTTTTAACTATGTTTTATTAGATTTTTGACCAAGAAACTATTTGGTTTCGACATTTACCTGATGCTTTTAGTGTTTTGTGGATTTTATAGTCTTTACAAGAAATTGGAGCATTTTGGACAAAAAATGATAGAAAATAAGTATTTTAAAGACAAGACAGATCATGAGCATAAAATAATTTGCATCAGATGGAGATGTTCTAACCGTTTGATCAAGCTTATATTTACCACAAGATAAATGGGAATGTCAGCATCAAATGTTATATCAGATTGTGGAAATCCAACGGTGCAATCGCAAGATATGCCCACTCTACTAAAAACTGTTTGATGAAGGTTGGAGTAAAAGCCACTCCGGAGAAAGGGAGGTGATAAGCCGATCACCATCTTTCCGATCACCACCTTTCCGATCGATCGATGTCGCCAACGGTCTTTTGGCATCAAACTAGGATTTTCCGAAAATAATGAAATTTTTTTTTTTTTGACTGTATCTCCTTTTCTTCAAGGAATTTACCCTAGAACCGATCTATCGCTTATAAAAGCACACTACAGCCACAAGATTAAAAAAGGAGAGCACAAGAGCCAACAAGTCCAAAAAAGTCATTCATATCTCTTTTTATACCAAAAGCTTGTGGTGTTATTTGCTATTGTTTCGTAAGCGAGAAGATCTCACCTCTTTGTACTATTTGGAGCATTTTTTTCAACCCTTTTACTCTTAATGACTATGCTTTTTACTGTTATTGCTTTGGTGATCATGTTTAGGTTTACGTAGTATTTTGATTGGATTCTAAAGGGTAATTCAAGGGGGATTTCATGGTTTGATACATAGAATTGATTATTAGAGTGGTGCTTTTGATTGATCATAAGTAATCTTTCATATATATCTTGTTTTATTGCATGTTTTTATTTCATTATCTCAAAAATGAACATAGACGATAATTGCTTGAACATCACTTGATTTAGTGTCTTGAACATGGTTTTTGACGAATCTAATCATCTAAACCTCCAGAAAATGAGTTATTGCATTGGATGAACAATTGAACTCAATATATTTGCATGTTATTTATGTTATTAACTACGAGAGTTGAGTGATAGCATAGATTTTTCATAGTGGTTTTCACTACTAAAGTTGGGTTAACATGTTATGATGTTCATGTTCTAAAATGAATTAGATTTAATCAATTACCTCTACGACTCAATACTTGAATAATTCAAACTACGAATCCCTGCCCAACGTTGTCCACATATTTACGACCATTTCATTGTATACCATTTCAGAGTTATAGACATATCTTCCATTTATTATAAATACTAGTGTTTCTATTTGATTTCATAAAATCCCGAATATATAAAACAAGCACAAAGATAAGAGAAAGTGAAGATCCAAAAGTTTTTCTCTCTCGAGAAAATCCTAGCCGCCGAGACTTCTAGATCTCAGATTCAAAGTTTAGTCGTCGACGCCAGTCCCTTAGTTTGTTTATGCTATGTATTTATACTATATCGGCTCTATTAAGGTTGTAAGAGATTGGTCGTGGTTCTGGTCTGCGTTGGAGGGTACGCCTCTCGATGAGGTTTAGGCTGCCTTGGTTTCGTGGTGCCAGTTCCATGAGCGACAAAGTAGAAAGTCTGCTAACATCTCAGATTTGAATTAGTGGTTCTAATCTCTTTGTCACAGTCTGTGCTCTTCAAGGTCAGATCTGGGTTTTTGGATCGTTATCTCTCTGTTGCAGCCTCTGCTTATCTTCAAGCTTGCATTGGTAGTTCTGTTGGTGATATTTTGGTCTTCAGTTTTAGAGTTTCCATGGCTTGTTGTTTGGATTGTGGTTTTTCGATTTTGGTGATTGCATTGATAACAATTTTTCTTCACTTCCTGTGGAGATTGCTTTGGATTATATCCGATTCAATCTTTTACCTTTCTCAATCCTTTGAGTTTGATGTTACCTGGGTTGGTCGTTCGCTCTCTTTTTTTCTGTATAACAGATCTGATCGAGATCTGGTCTTCTCAAGAGGCTTCTATCTAGGCGTTTATTGTCGTGTCATGTCACCGACTACGCCGCATTCGATAGAAAGTTAAGGAACTCGTACTAGTTCTGTCTTGTCGGATTATGAAGTCTAGGTTAATTGAAATTGTTTTGGCATACTCATCTTCATAGGATGAATAGTTTATCGGTGGTTTGGCCTCATGCTTCTCTGGTAAGTCTCTGTCAAAGGATATTTAGAAGTGTGGAAATCTTGTTTGTTAGTGCAACTGTTTAGTTTCAGGGTTAATCGCTTTCTGTCAATCTTAGTTTTGGGTTTCGACTCCTAATTTATTATGTATGCCTCTCTGTCATAGAGCTCTGCTTCACTCTTTTGGGCTCAGCTTACAGGGATATTTCGTTATTCCGCCGGCGTTTATATGATCACAATATGTATTCCGCTATGTTTTATCAATACAATTTTTAGATGAAAAAATAATAAGAGAAAGTGAATAAAAATATGGATGAATCATTTAAGAAAGTATAAGAAGAAAAGAAATATAAATTTATAGTAATTATCGAATCGTTAAAAATTGAGTGACAAAATTGACAATGAAGAGGCCGAATATTTGAAGAACATGCGAGGATAACTCGTTGAAGGATCCAAATGATCTCTCTACAATTTTTCTAAAATATGAAAAAATTAGAGAAAATCATTAAAATACCCTATTTCTATGTTTTGTTTCCAAAGCTACCACCATTAGTATAGTTATAAAAAAATCACCAAAATTTTTTGTTTTTTAAAAATACCACAAACACAAAAATTTATAATTTAAGATCGCTTTTTTTTTAGGCTTAACGTATTTATATTCATGTCGAATAATTTGTTATTAAAAAAAACATGTGAAATTGGACAGTGTACCATTCAATACTTAAAAATAAAATCTTTGGTCCAAATAATCCTATCATGATATGTATCAAGCCGTAATCCTAAAATTACGTTTTTTTTTTTTCAACAAAATTCCGTATTGTTAGTTGTTGGAAACCACAAATCTTAATTTACTATTTTTAATTACTATTTTGACAATGTTTCTCTTATCACAAAAATATTGAAAACTATTTTTTTTATCAGTGAATATTTCTTTTAAAAAGGAGAGTCCCATATAAATAATTCACAAGATTTTCTTCAACATCGACATGTTCTTATCTTACCAGTCTCATATCTATAAATCTTTACTATTGCAGATAGAATGTTTTAAGATATAAAAAGATTTGGAAATTATGAATATTGAATTTTGTTTGTTTAAATTTTAACTAAAAAATTAAAGGTTAAAACAAAAACAAAAGGCTTTAGAAAATAAAATAAAACACATATGATATTAAACCCACACAACGCGCCGGTCAATTATAGTAAGTTCAATAAAACAAGAAATTAAATTTTGGATAAAGTCAAAGATTTTTTACTAAATTCACATTTTACCATTTACTTAATTTCAATTTTCCAATCACCACGTATCCAAACAAATATACCTCTTTCTTTAATTACCAAGAGATTTTGGGCCAAATATTGTAATCTACCCTTCTTCCCAGACCCGAAACAAATATACTTTTATTTTATTAGGAATTTAGCATCCATAACCAAAAAAATAAATGTAATTAGCAATCTAACCAAAAGTAGTAACAAAATCATATTCATTAGACCTAGAGCTTTGGGTTAGATTGCTAATTATATTTTTTTCGTTTGGTTCTTACATAGATTAACCTTGTATTTTCCAACGTATGTCTTAACAAGTTTTGAATTTTTTTTGCGACAAATGACATTTCATTACTCAAACAAAAGTTGGTGTGGCTAGTACACACCGGAAGAGAAACACTAACGTAAACAAATGAGATGTGACAAGTTCTAGCGAGGGTGTCTGCCTACGAGATGAAATCCGTAGAGGTACATAGGATATAGTAAATGATATATCATGCTTTTTACCCGTTTTTAACCATGATATAAGTATTTTTCATAGAGTTTTTTTGGTATTTTTCGAGTGTTTGTAGGGTGAAGGACGATTGGAGTTTAATGGAAGCATTTGGAGCATTTTGGAGCATCGAGTAAAGAAGGACCGAAGTGATCAAGTCGGATTCGAGATTTCAAGTCTGTGTCGATCGAAACAGTCCTTTGTGTCGATCGACATGCCCGTCTGACACGTGAAGACTTCAAGTTTTGAAGAAATTCCAATTTTGCCCAAGAAGCCCATAAGCTACAAGAAACCCAATCCGAATTTTTAGACTTTATATATAGTTTTTCCTTAGGTTTTTAGGAAAAACCTGGTTTTTAATTAAGACTTGGAGATTCAGAGCTTTTGGGAGATTTCAGACTTCCGGATTCCATCGCTTTCGAAACTCTGTATCTCTTACTCTAACTTTTTAATGCAATTTATTTCATTCATTATGATTTCATCATCTATGTCTGAGTAGTTTGCTTGTTAGGTTTACGGTAATTCAAAGGTTTGATGAGAAATTGGTAGGATTGAAACCCTGTTAGGATTTATCTTTATGTTCTTTATCTAGATTGATTTAATTCTAATTTTAGGATTGATCAACTGAAATTGGATATCCTAGGTTGCTTTAATAGATGCGAAAGTATTATTAACAACCGGACATAATCTTATATGAGCAAAATTATCTATTCGCAAAGAAATTTGGCTTAGTAATTTTGTGAAAAATTGAACCTGAACTTATTGCTTGTCTTTATTCACTGAATTTGCAAAGAAATTTGGAATTTAGGGATTTAGACATAGATAATCTCTGCAACGAAAGTTGATTGGTTTTATATTCGTGTTTGAGTTCTAGAACCGTTCTTAACAAATCATAACTGTTTTTATCCTCATGTCGATCGACACGGACATCCATGTCGATCGACACAGCCGTATTTCAAGTCATTCCTGCGAATTACCCAATGCCTAACCTTTTGTCTAATTGATTTCAAGAACTTTATCATCATTCACTGTTTACTTTGCTGTCTATTTTACATTATTACATTGTTGCTTAGCCTAATTTGAATTCATAATCGATTGTGTGAATTGATTCCATGTGGATTCGATCCCTAAGTACTACATCGATCTCTTAATTTGAGAGAGTAGCTCAGGGTAAATTTGAGCATATCAAATTTTGGCGCCGTTGCTGGGGAGTCAAAATCACCATTCGATTTTTAATTTTAAAGTTTTGTCTAAGTTTTAATTTTCTATTTATTTACTTCCATTTTCTTTTGTTTTTGTCTGTTTCAGGTGCATGCTTAATCGCAAGACCATAAGCAATCAGAATCAAGAGTTAGTGGATTTTATTTCTGAGTTAAGAGCTTTAGAAAGAGCCAACAGGAAAGCTACACAAGAAGCAGCAATGCAGCGCCTTCCGTTAGTACTGATTTGCGATGCAGCTGGGTTGTTGGTTGATAATAAAGGGAACAGGCGTGATGAGCGCGGTCAGAGGCTGGATGCTAAGGGAAACGTGATTCCTGAACCACGCGTTGAGGATAGACGTTTGGGTCAGGAGGTGCTTGCTCGTGGGCGTATTCTGGGAGAGTACAACAGACCAAATGAATTTTATGCTAACAGGGCTGCGATTCACCCTCCTGCGTTCCAGAGGAGCGATTTTGAGTTGAAACCTGCTTTCTTCTCACTTGTGGCGCAGCACCCTTTCCATGGTCTTTCCTCTGAGCACCCCATGGATCACATTGAGAGGTTCGAGGACTTAGCATCTAGCATTAAGGCTAACGGAGTGTCCAGCGACTACCTCTACTGCAAGATTTTCCCCTACTCTCTTAGTGGAGAAGCAGCTTACTGGTTGAAACAGCTTGAGCCGGGCTCGCTGACTACTTGGGAGGACACCAAGAATGCTTTCCTCAACAATTTCTTTGATGAGGCGAGATCCGAGGATATGAGGACCAAGATCTCTACTTTCAAGCAGGGTCCTACTGAGGCATTTAAGGCTTCCTGGGTGAGATTCAAGGCCTACCAGAGAGATTGGCCTCATCACGGGTTCAGTGATGTTCAGCTGTTGGGTATCTTCTTCAGATGTATTGATTGGAGGTATCAGATGGCCCTTGATTCTGCTAGCAATGGGAACTTCAACACCAGGTATCCGGAAGATGCGCTGATCCTCATTGATAACTTGGCTTCCAGCAACAGTACCAAGAATGCAGATTTTGAGAGGAAAAAGCTGGGTGGAAACGTGGATGGCAGCCAAATCGCTGAGGTTAAGGCTAAGCTGGACTCTGTGCATAACCTGCTAGTGGGGAAGAAGTCAGTTCAGTTTGCTGCAGAGATAGAGACTTTCGAGCCAGAGGAGAAGGATGTCAACTACATCAATGGAGCTGGTTTTCAGGGTCAAAGGTTTAGTAATCAGCAAGGGTATCAGAAGAATGACTTTCAAAAGCCGTTCCAGAACAACTACCAGAGGAACTATGGTTTTTCTTCTCACCAGACGCCTCCTGCTCAGTCATCGGAGAGCAGCGAGATGAAATCTATGCTGGAGCAGTACCTAGAGGGTCAACAGAAGATGACAGTAAGCTTCAATGGAAAGATGGATGCAATGTACTCTGATCTGAATGGGAAAATTGAGGCCCTCAATCTCCATGTGAAGAAGCTAGACACCCAAGTTGCTCAAACTGCAGAGAATGTTAGAAGGCAAGAGGGATTTCTCCCAGCCAAGGCAGAAATAAACCCGAGACTGCACATCAATGCCATCACCTTGGGAAGTGAAGAGGAGGTTGAAAACGACGAGATTTCCGTACCAGATCCCGTGTCGATCGACACGTGTGGCTCATGTCGATCGACACGGGTCGTAAATCTCAACTCTGGGCAAAACGCAATCGGTGATGAGGTCGACACATCCTCGATACAAGGATGTCGATCGACACAGACCTTTCGTGTCGATCGACACGGGTCCCAGACGAGTCCAAACCTTTCAAAACCTTCAGTCAAAGCAGAGGAAAGGGTCTACAAGCCCAAGATCCCATATCCACGAGCTGTTAGCATCCAAACACCAGAGGAGAAAGGAGGACATGCTCAACCACAGCTGAGAAAGTTGCAGAAGATACCAAATCCAGGGATGTTCGTGGTTCCTTGTACGATCAAAGGTATAAAATTCAAGAACTCTCTTTGTGACACTAGAGCTATTGTGAATGTCATGTCTGAGTCTGTTGCAAAGAAGCTGGGGATTAAGGATCTGCAACCTTCGAAGATGTCTATCGCGATGGCTGACTTTTCTTCAACATCTTCGAAAGGATTCATTCCTGACTTGATGCTTCAAGTAGGAGATTGTCTGGTTCCGGTGGATTTTTAAATTATGGAGACGAAGAATGACAGGGAGAGGCCATTGATTCTTGGGTCATCATTCCTTGCCACTGTGGGTGCAATTGTGGATTTTCCCAATCAGAGAATCTCCTTCTCCAAGGTCAACAAGAATGTCTTCTACCCAGCAGTTCGTATCAAGGAGAATTCTTGTTTGACCGTTACAAATGGAGGAAAGCCGAGTTCAGACCTTGGCAATATGAAGAAGATCCCATGTGCTCCACCTTTGACTCCACCCTCTCTGAGCTCTAATGGAGATTTGACTGTCTGCAACGTAAAGCGTAAAAAGACTTCCAAACCTTTTTCCAGGTTCAGAATCGTCATACCCTTAGATTTAAGAGAGAAAGGAGAGGTCGTTATCCAAGAGATGGTGGGAAACACTATGAAGCTCTTTCCCGGTGTTGTTCCTTTCACCGATCCACCATAGTCCTGAGACCTGACACAGTCAAGCTAATGACTGAAAACAAGTGCTTAGTGGGAGGCAATCCACTGGTAAGTGTAAATTATTTTCAATCTTTTTGTTTTGTTTTACTAACCTTTTATTTTAAGTGTTTCATGTGTGATAAGTCGGATTTTCGGAAAAGAAAAGTCCGTGTCGATCGACATGGACCTGTATGTCGATCGACACGGCCCACAGATGAGACGGCCCAGCACACGACAACAGGTAAGTTTTCTTCTCCTTCCTCCTCATAAACCTTTCGACAAAAGCCATATCGCTCGACACAATCTCCAAAATCCCCATAACTTTTTCATTCTTTCACCGATTTGAGCGATTTTTGACTCTAAACCGGTCGGATTTTTGTCCTTTTTTCGTTTCTATCCACCATTTACTCGATCTACAAAGGTATGACACCCTATTTCTACTTTTTCAGTTCGACATTCATAAGGAAAAAAGGTGATTTCGGGTTGTTTTGGTCCAAATTGGATGATTCAATTGCTTAAAATACACTTTTAGAGTGATTTTGGACCTGCTTCATGCATTAATTACGTTGATTTTGGTAGATTATATTCGAATTTGAGAAAATTTGAGGTTTTAGGTTGTTAAAGAGGTGAAAACGAAATTGGGTTGATGTGGGGTTGATATTGTGGCACATTGGACTCATGCGCTTGCTAGAGATTGTTTAGATAGTATTGTGGTTAATTGTTGCGGATGAATTGTTTTGGATTACAGATTTCTGAAACTATTTTGGACTGTGTCGATCGACACGGACATCCATGTCGATCGACACAGACGCCCAGAAATGCCCAATATGTACTGATTTCGGATTTTTGTTTGTTTGTTTTTATCTTGGGTTGTTTGCAGATGGCTACATAGGGTAGCAAGCGCCTGCGAAAAGACAAGGATGTTGCATCTGGTTCTGGTACACAAGCACAATCCGTTGCATCGCGTCATCCATGACCACTACCTGAGGGGGAGAAGATCGCCATTCAGAGGCGATGGAGTGAGGTTCCCGCAAAAGTTCTGATACGCGATGATGTTGTCAACAGAGAAATAACGGAGGAGTGGGATGACTATGATTTGCTTCTGTACAACGAATTGACGAAAGTGAAGCTCGCTCTGACCAGATATGCTAACTCAAGGATAATGAGTGCTTTGGGACTCAGGACTGAGGTGTTACGATTGCTGAAGAACGCAGGGGTAGGAACCATTGCCACACACCCTTACCCTATGTACCCTGACTTAGTACGTCAATTTTTTGCCTCGGTGCGATTTGGTTGTGTAGACGGGAATGCAGAGCACGCTGATGCTAGAGGACAATGGCGATTGAGTTTCAAGATCAGAGGAGTTCGCCACATGATCACTCTATGGGATCTTTGCAGGGTGTATGGTTTCGATGAGGGTCGAGATTATCAGGTACTTCCGGAGAACATCCCTGATCTACAAGCATTTTGGGCACGATTTGGGACCGGGATGTATGCTCCCGTTGCCTCTACACACACAGATGTGAAGCATCCAGCCCTCCGCTAATTGCTCCGCCTGTTCTCCACTACTATACTGTACAAGGTGGAGCCCGGGAAGATGAGGCTTCAGGAGCTGGTCCTATTGTCATATGCTTTGCGCCAGGATATCTCAGATACAGCTTGGAAAGAGTCTCAACCCTCGACTTGGATTGAGCCTCACCCTAACATGGGGGTTGTCTTCGCGCGCCACTTGCTGTCTCTAAAGAACACACCACTTACTCTGAAGAAGAGTAGCAAGCCCTTCGCAGTTGGTAGCCTCCTCACTCCCATTTTCATATTTTGTGGTATAGATACATCTGATTGCACTAGGGAGAGAGCAGATTGCTCTATGGACAAGGACTACCTGATAAGAGTCACCTGGCTCAAGGGAGACTAACATTGGGTTTTTCGCCCAGTTCCTGGCGAGCAGCGGATGGTAAAGCTGCCCATTCCTGAGCTGATGAGGATCTCTGCGGACCCTACTGTGATGGCTTTCGAGCCTGATGAGAGACTTCTGCGCCCAGTTGGAGCTGTGCGCAGGCAGATTACTCGGGGCACTGCTGCAGCTGGTACCTCAGACGCGGGCACTTTCAGTGTTCCACCTCAGCTTCCTCCGTTACCACCCTTGCTTGGCCAACCTCTAGACGAGTTTCAGAGTTGGATAGCTCAGAGTCTCCAGATCCTCTGGACTGCCGTGTCTATTTGGCCACACTGTGGATGCATCCGGCCTCGACCACCTACTCCACGGCCTTCATCATCATCTGAGGAGGATGATTAGATTACTTATCCTTTTTCCTGTTTCTTTTTATTTTCTTTTATTATCTAACTTTGAGTCAGTTTGTTTTATGTTTCTTTAGGATTTCAGAACTGATGAACTAATGTGATTTGCCTATGTTTTCCTCTTAATCACGTCTCTTGAGTTGTGTTTTGCAGAATGATTAGCTTTGAAATTTATTTCAACGATGGAAAATGATGACCAGACTTGCGGAAATGTCCAGAGACGTTGTGTCGATCAACATGAATCACTATGTCGATCGACACGGTTCAACATTTTGTCTCAAATTCCGCACAACTCATGATCCGGTTTGGAAACCTGTGTCGATCGATACGGTTCTCTATGTCGATCGACATGGGGAAAACATTTGGTAAAATTTCGTTTTCCCAAATTTGACAAACATTTGGGAAAACCTAACTCATCTTGACAACACTGGGGACAGTGTTGTTTAAGTCTGGGGGAGGTAGTTGCTAACATTGTTTTCGTTTTTGAGAGTCAGTTCAAAACGTTTTATTGAGTCAAAATAGTCAGTTGGAGACAATGATCCTTCTTTTCGTTTAGTGGATCGTCTCTTTCAGTTGTGTGACCATTCTTCCAGGATCGATTTCAGAGTCAGACTAATGAAAAATTCTAAGGCTGACCAGTTAACTAGAGACGTCTGTTAATTCCAGCATAATTCGCCCAGGGTTCGAGCTAATTATGCGGTCTCCTCGGTGATTGGTGTTTATAGAGCTTGACTTCTCATTCATACCTGACAAGTGCAATCTCTGTTGAAAAGAATGGTACTCCTCTACTTCATAAAAACAAATTAAAAAAAAAAATTGAATGATTTGGGGTGATATGATAGTTTTTGAGTATAAGATGAGGAAATAAAATTCCAGTGAGTCAGTACTCAAGAGGTGATCACCTGGAGCTCAAAAGCAGCAGTCTGAGTTCCTTAGATGTAGAGGACGAGCGATCTCACGACCCTGTCTCCTCACAAGGAACAATAGTAGTGAAAGCACTGTTTTTGAGTTTCTGAATCGAATAAGTTTGGGAGAGAGAAAGAGTACCAAAGGTTGTATGGTTCACTAGTCATGGTATAGTATGGGAATGAGTCTAGAAGGTTTTTGGCATCGAGATCTGGGACGAAACCCAGCAATGAGGACTAGCGGGTTATGTTGAGAAGTCTTGGATGAATTTGGGAGGCTGCGAATGTCTACGGAGAAGTACATGGTGGTCTGGTTTTTAATTGGTTCTGCATTATGTGGCTTACTAGTTGAAAGGGTTTGGTCTGGTACTCCAAGGGAAGATAAGTTTCTGCGTTTTTAAACCTCTTTCACATTCTTAGTGTATGTTTTGCTTGAGGACAAGCAAATGCTAAGTCTAGGGGAGTTAATATATCATGGTTTTTACCCGTTTTTGACCATGATATAAGTCCTTTTCATAGAGTCTTTTTGGTATTTTTTGAGTCTTTTTGAGTCTTTGTAGAGTGAAGGACGATTGGAGCTTAATGGAAGCATTTGGAGCATTTTGGAGCATCGAGTAAAGAAGGACCGAAGTGATCAAGTCGGATTTGAGATTTCAAGTCTGTGTCGATCGACACAGTCCTTTGTGTCGATCGACATGCCCGTCTGACACGTGAAGACTTCAAGTTTTGAAGAAATTCCAGTTTTGCCCAAGAAGCCCATAAACTACAAGAAACCCAATCCGAATTTTTAGACTTTATATATAGTTTTTCCTTAGGCTTTTAGGAAATACCTGGTTTTTAATTAAGACTTGGAGATTCAGAGCTTTTGGGAGATTTCAGACTTCCGGATTCCATCGCTTTCGAAACTCTGTATCTCTTACTCTAACTTTTTAATGCAATTTATTTCATTCATTATGATTTCATCATCTATGTCTGAGTAGTTTGCTTGTTAGGTTTAGGGTAATTCAAAGGTTTGATGAGAAATTGGTAGGATTGAAACCCTGTTATGATTTATCTTTATGTTCTTCATCTAGATTGATTTAACTCTGATTTTAGGATTGATCAACTGAAATTGGATATCCTAGGTTGCTTTAATAGATGCGAAAGTATTATTAACAACCGGACATAATCTTAGATGAGCAAAATTATCTATTCGCAAAGAAATTTGGCTTAGTAATTTTGTGAACAATTGAACCTGAACTTATTGCTTGTCTTTATTCACTGAATTTGCAAAGAAATTTGGAATTTAGGGATTTAGTCATAGATAATTTCTGCAACGAAAGTTGATTGGTTTTATATTCGTGTTTGAGTTCTAGAACCGTTCTTAACAAATCCTAACTGTTTTTATCCTTGTGTCGATCGACACGGACATCCATGTCGATCGACACAGCCGTATTTTAAGTCATTCCTGCGAATTACCCAATGTCTAACCTTTTGTCTAATTGATTTCAAGAACTTTATCATCATTCACTGTTTACTTTGCTGTCTATTTTACATTATTACATTGTTGCTTAGCCTAATTTGAATTCATAATCGATTGTGTGAATTGATTCCCTGTGGATTCGATCCCTAAATACTACATCGATCTCTTAATTTGAGAGAGTAGATCAGGGTAAATTTGAACATATCAGTAAACAAACTAAAAAGTGCACGTTGCCCAAAGAAAGGCTTCAAAGTTGGCATGAAGAGGTTCTTAGATCATATTAGGTGAAATTCACTCATGATTCAAGCCATGTTCATCAAATACCGATAAAAACCATTTTTGTCCTCCAAGATCCCCAATCGAGCAAATATCATGTATTTGTGATATTCTTGGTGTAACTTGCTACTGAGTCAGAAGACTTCCGGAAAGTCATCTCTTTGCCTAATACAAGGCGCGACACTCTGCCAACACGTATCTTAGAATGTCTTGTGGTTCTCGCATGGTACGGTGAAAAAAAAAGTTATTGTTTACATAGCAATAAACAAAAGTTGTTTAGCCAGAAAGGGTAGATTAAACTCATGATTAGTTCTAACTCTAGAACTTGCGATTGCATTTGTCAAATTTTCACAAATTTGGAGAGGAAGCACGAAAGTATACATAAGATATGTTGGGAGGGCCAAAACAAACGTTGATTAAAGCCACTTTACGAGTCCTCCTGATTCAAACAAAGCATAAGAGTTTTGACATGTTGACAAAAACAAAAAGGACAAGAGTTTAACAAATTCCCCCTTTTCTCCGGTCATATTTTGTCAGCTGACTTCTTTAGTCAACTCTGCTTTTATATATATACTAGTCAACCAAAATGTAAAGCAAGATAGGCAATAATAACCCATCCTAATTTCAATATTACACTTGAACTATAACCTTCTTTCAAATCAAAAACCTCTTTTATGTACAACAAAATCTGTAGAGGCAAGAAAACCCTCAGGCACTGAAAACTTAAATTTTGTAAAACAAATAACAAAAAAAGAGTGAGGTTCCCTTTTTGTGTGTGTTTAAACAACTAATCACAACAAAGAGGACATCTAGTGAGTCCATTCTCATTACAATCAGGACATGTTTGAAACCCATACTCTCTTTCTTCCTTCACACTTCCATCATCTTCTTCTTCTTCGTCGTCAGATTCATAGTACACTTTGCAGCTCCCTGAACATGTCTCACACGGCACAAACCTTACATCTCCACAAGCCTCACATTCTTGCCCATTACCGTTTTGGCTTTCTTCCACCCTCTCGCAGCCTTCTAGAATCGTTTCGAGCTTCCCGTCTTCGTTCAACTTTCGAATCTCCTCTGCTCCACCGAGATACTTCCTCCCCAAGAAAACTCTAGGTAATGTGATCCCTACGCCATTGTTTAACTTATCCCCTAGTAGCTCCTTCAGCTCGTCTTTGAAACCCGAATGCATCGATACATCTCGCTCATCCACTCTAATTCCAATGCTTTTTAGTATAACTCGGACATCACAGCTTTCTTCATATGTCTTCCTTATACCTCTAAGGCTTGTAAAGTAGACAATCACTTTTTCTTTACCCAAAGTTTCCTTCTTTTCTTCTTCTTCTTCATCTTCATCAGAAAAATGGAACTTTTCCAAATCACCAACAGAGATGTGAAAAGGATGATCAGAAGGAAGTCCTTGGAGGGATTTCCTGAACGAAGAAATAATGTCAGGATCGAAATCTTCGAATCGGCAACTTGAATCGAGCCCTTCTTCCTCCATCTGAAGCCACAATGGCTTAACATTACCATTCTCTTGAAACTTGGACTTAGGATGTTCACAATCACCACCATTACGAGCAACGTGAAACGAGAAGCTCCTAACATGATTTGGTGATCGAAGAGGACTTATCACATCTTCAAGCCCATCCATCATTTCCCATGTATTGATCGTTTCTGGCTCTCCCGGAGGCGTAACCACCGGAGTTTTCGGCACGGTCTTAGGGATTTTCTCATTCATCATACTTGACCATACTTTAGCTTCCATAAGCTTAGCCTGCAATTCCAAATTCGATTTCTCCTTCTCTGTGAGCTGCTTAGGACCAAACCCATTTCCAGAGATTTGGTTCTCTCCTCCGGATTCGCCGGCAACAAGCTTGTCACTGAAGTCTGCCAAGTTTTTGTGGTTATGCCCGAAAGAGGAGTCACATAGCTTGAGAGATCCGAGGCTCGAGGAACTTAGAGCCACCATGTGACAGCTGTCTTCAGAGTGTTGCGGTGGTTGGCGCCCGTGCACCGACTGGCTTCGTGGCACGTCCACCGGAGAATATCCTCGCCGGCAATGGAGGCAACGTTTACGGTGCTTCGAGCTTGCACAACCCATAATCGATAGCCAAAGAGAGAGAGAAAGGAAACAAAAAAAAAAGGATTTTGATTTGGGGAACGAAAATTGAAAGAAAACAAAAAATTGGATTTTGGTGAAATCGATGAGAGATCAGACGAATATTTGTCGAGATTTGTGAAAATAAAAGCTGGAACAGAGAAGAAAGAAGACGAAATAGAGATCGTAACGAGCACACAAAAATTTAAAAAGAAAAAAGAGAATTTTTATTGCTCTTCTTTGTAGGATTCTTTAGACAAAACAGAGACAAGAAATGGGACCAAAACAGAGGATTCTGATTATTATGAGGAATTAAAAAGCAAAAATCAAAAAACGAGAAAGAAAATGGAGCCAAACCAAATGATTTATCAAAAGGAGAACAAGGACACGTTCATCATCAATCTGCCTCGTCGTCGTCTGGTTGGAAACTCTCTCTCTAAAAGTCGTAGAGAGAGAAGAAGAAGAATAAGAAGAAAGAATGTTTGAGTTTTTAGAAAAATTCAACAATTTTCTCAGGTATTTGATTATTATTTATAAAAGTCTCTCTCTTTTGTTTTTGAGGGGTCACTATTTGGTCATCCTTTGCATATTGACTCCTCCTCCTTCCAAGTCGTTCCCTTTTGAAGGCGCGTGAGCGCGACTGGGGGAATGCTCCTCTTTGGGATAAAACTTTTTAGATTGCTTAAATTAGGAATAATATCTACCGGTTTTGTGTAATGTTCTTTTCTTTAATTTTTTTTCCCCCTCTTTTAAGGATAGAAAAGAAAAAAAATTGATATAATACATTAATTCGGGAAGTATGGTGGTATTACATTTGATTTTTTTTGTTTTAAATAATAATTAATAATGCATTTTGAGCTTTTAGAAAGTTTTTATTTTTTTAACATAGGTATGTTAATTTCATTCCCGTTGAATAAATGTTTCTGTGATTTAAACAAATTAAGGGAAAAAATTGTTGATAAGTTTTACAGATCATGACACATCATTTTTTTCGTTTATCATTTTCATCTACCAAAATTTAAGTAACTCGGTCAAAATTTTGAATTAAATAGTCAAAATTTAAAAGTAGTATATTAAGTCGTTGACTAAAGATATAATCATGACCTCAGGAAGATTTTCCATCATTTTAAATTAAAAATCTTGTTAAGAGATTTTAATTTTTTTCTCTTCCATTTCCATTGGTAGATCCTCATTAGGGATTTTTAAAAAAAAAAATTTATATTTTTTAAATTATTTTTTTAAATATAATTTATTCTGTTAAAATTTATAAATATACTACATTTTATACAATGTCAAATATATTTTATTTCATGAAATTTTAAACATACATAACATAAAAAATTTAAAATATCTATTTGCAAATCACAAACGAAAAAAACGCTCACTTGTACCAAATCACAAAACAAGAAATAAGAGCAAGAGAATATCATTGATGTTTAAGTTTATCAAAAAATGGAAAACTGGATAAAGAAATTCCTGACCTAACAAGTCATAAACGAGCCAAGAGAACTAGAAAGAGACATTAAGAGTAAGAGACAGAAACAATAGCTGCAAAAACAAAAGCATGAATTGAGACAGAAGCTTATGGTCTCGCTGCAAAAAAAACTCAAACAGTCATGGAAAAAAGCAAGAAACTAATTGATCTCATCAAAAGGGAAAAAAACAAGTTCTGAAACTCTGGATAATCTTTCTATGAAAGAGTAAATACAAAACCGGTCTGAATTACTCTAGCATCAAAAAAGTAACCATAAACGAGCCTAAGAGGGATAAAGAGTCATTAAGAGAAAGAGCAATTATGCATTGCTTACAGTTTGTCTTCAAAATCAGAAAGTGGTGTCATCTGTTCTTTCAAACCTTTTCTCTTCTTGATATCAGCAACAAGTGTGGACGCTTGCGAGCCTGCTTAATTGGTAAAAAAGGAAACAGATTCCATTGTAGCAATGGTTTCTCATCAACTCCACCCTTTGCTTTCTGAGTATCAACTCTTCCTACAATATCAAATAGATTTTATGTTTTAATTTCATATCTTAGTGAACTTCAGGTCCATAGTTGAAGATTGATTCCAGTGTAAGGTTTAACATTGAAATAAATTTAATATTCGGGGTTTCACTCATCGCGTGTTGTATAATATAACGAATATATCGATTAATACTATTGTAGACCTTGTCATTATGTGATTTCTATAGAAACCATAAGATCCATGACAATGAGTTTTGTTATGTAACTTAAGTCGTTACATCATACATTCTCCATAACATATAATCTAAATTCTCCGAAAGAGACGAAAACTCATTTGGGTCAAAGGTACATCGGATAAAGCTCATGTTTGAAATGATAGGGGCATTCAAATAAATGTAGCTTATTAGAAGATTAGGTGGGTAAACGTGGCCAAACATTCGAGATCTAGTGATCTCTCGAAACTAAGGTTGAAGTTCTTGAACCAACTTGTTTTTAACAAACCTTGTTTCAATATAAACTGAGATGAAATGAGGATTCACCATTCGTAAGAGGACGAAGACGAGTAGTACCATTTTTTTTTTCATGTGGACTAGAATCACGATATTATATACCTTTCAAAACTTTTGCCAAATGGTGTTGGATATATGGTATAATAATATCTAAAGATGTTTCACAAGAAATGCTGAATTAAATTCATAAACATATGACACAAATTTGTTTTTTTCTTTTATTATTATTGAAATGACTATATTATTGTCGAGTTTTACTAATCTTATTATAGTCATTGTAGTATTTGTTTACAAAAGAAAGTTGTACTCCCTCCGTTTTTTTATATTTAAGGTTCCTATACACAAATTAAGAAATTATTTATTTTTATTTTTTCGAAACAAAATATCTTTTATCATCAATTCCAAAACAATTTCAAACAGTCAAAAATAACTTTACGTAGAAACTTGAAAACATAAATAAAAATAAAACAAAAAAATATGTCCAAAACATCAAATAGAAAGACAGAGGGCGTTATTGTTTCTATTATTACCGCATCCGAAAAAACGCAGTTTTCTAAATTATGTTGATGGAAATCAAAACTAATGACATTAACTATTAACTAGTTGGAATGGCAATATCTCGAGCGAACGAATGAAATTATTCATATAAAATATGCAATTTCTCGTGAAAAAATATATAAAAAAAGTTCGATATATTTATTACAGTATTTATTGCGTTATTTGGAGTGATTGGGCGTAAAGCATCTACAGGTATTATGATGAACTATTGGCATCACCTAAATGACTAACAGAAATGTCGTATAAAACGAGGTTAGTTAATATACTTTTTTTTCTTTTTATGAAGTAATCAAATTATTAAAGTAAAACTCTAAACTTCCAAGTCGATATGCAATTCAAACAAGACGGAAAACATAATATCTGGTTTGACTGATTAGAAATTGAAAAGGAGACTTTATTATAAACAAATGAGGTTTGATTTTAAAAAACGAGAGACGTCCTTATTGTCAAAAGTGTTGCGTGTGAACATAATTAATTTGGTAACTCAAGCTTGTTGTACTTTTTCAACCAAAAAAAAAACTCAAGCTAGTTGCATATGCTAATACAAACAAATATATACTATTAGTTTGAGTAAATAATCAAAACCTATAAATTTAGACATCCCGTTAAATATGTTCTCATTCCGAGCTGCTTTTGATAAATATGACAAATCACGAAGTGCCTCTCGAACAATCATTAGCTGTGGCCGGTCTATGTTGTATAACGTGCGTGCGTGTTGTGGTTTGGTTTTGGTAGAAGTCAGAACGTTTCAAATTTTGTAAATGATACTTAACCGAGGACCAAGATTTAATAAAGCAAAAAAAAAAAAGATTTAATAAAGCAAGGGAACACCTTAAGAGGATTTAGAAAGTTGGTTAGTTAGAATTCTGATAGATGGTGAAATAGGGTTTTTTATGAAATTAGATCGGTTAACAGTAAAATCAAAAGAAAATGGGATCGGAATTTCACTTCTGAAAATTTATGTAATTGAAATCACTAAATGTTTATTCTATAAAATCATGTTAGGTAGATCAAGTCATATTAGTCGTTAAAACTACATTCAAAAGGATTTATGGAAATTATGATACAACTATGTTTAATATCTTACCAAGTCAGAGAAGTATGGAAGCTTAATTTTTTGGGAAACTTACAAAATTAGACCACATTTAGATTGATTATTTCCCAATACATCTCTTTCACTTTTTGCCATTTTTTTCTTATACTACTTTTGAACAAAAATAAATAATTAGAAATAAATGATTTTAATTTTTTTTTAAAATCATAAAATTACAAAAACGTAACAAATAGTCATTTCTATATATCAAAATATTTTTTAAGTTCACAAAAAATTAAAAAATAATTTTATATTTTTCTTCTACGCTTTCCAGAATGTATGTTCTACGACTACTTGCTTTCTACATACATGTAGATTATTGGTTTTGTCTATTTCAATTGTATCTACTAAGTGTAGAATTTGTGTTCTACTAAATACTTTGTTTTCTACATTTTCCGTAGAATGTTGCTTCCACTGTTTGCACTAAATACTATCTAATCCAGAATACGCCTTATACCACATTGTCTATCATCTACCATATCTAGAATAGAAATTATATCACATTGTCTATCATCTACCGAAACTAGAATGTGCTTTCTACTAATAGTTTTAAAATTCCTTAAATATAAGATCTTAAAATAAATTAATATTTTATTTTCCTTACATGATTTTTAAATGAGTTTTTTAGATATTTTCATACTACGGTTTTTTTTTCATATATATTTTGTTAATTTTTTTTTCTTGTTAGACAAGATGTCTATAACAAAATATATATGTTTATAATGATACTTATATATGTTTTGTTTATAACATAAATATACTTTCCATAAATCTTTTATTAGTCAAACAATACCTCATATAATATTGAGATACAATATTTCAAATTTAACAAAAAAAAATTGTTTAAACTAAATTTGAAGGCAAAAACAGATTTCAAAGTACTTAAAAGGGCATTGGGACATAATGAAATTTAATGTGTCCCAATTTTCCACATTTATCTAATTTTTTTTTTTAATTGTTTTTAGATTCTCAATCGAATTTCAGATACTCAATTGAATTTTTATTCAAATTATTCATAATTATCCAAAATATCCGATATTATCAAGTCAAAAGAGTATACAAATTTAAGCTTTTCTGGCATGTTCAGGTATTCAATGGTTATCAGGTATAATCCAAACAGAATCCAAATCGAAATATTTAAGAACCGAATCGGATTTCAAAAATAGAAACCAGAACTTTTGGACGAACCAGAACTTTTGGACCAAGTTTGGGTTCGGGTTCGTAGTTTGGACCATTTGGATAGTTCTTTTCAGTTAAATCATTTTCGCATGATTTAATACTACTGTAATACGGATGATAAATATACTTTTTTAAGAAGTCCAGTGAACTTCCAAACTACGTTAACAACACAAAGCCACGAACTAGCTGTAATATTAATTGATATATACTCCATTTACTCAACAAACTAGGATTTAACCCGTGGTACACCACAAGTCTATGTTTTTTTCGAAATTTTTATATCTATTTTATTTTAACGTTTGTATTGTTAGAATATCACGGTGGTTACTTTATTTTAACGTTTGTATTGTTTGTATTTTATCTTTGTTTTAATTGGTTTGAATCTCTAACTTTGATATAGACTACGATTCATTTTTGTATACATCAGTTTCTTATATGAGAATATAAATGCTATAACGTAGTTCTACAGAATAGCGGATTATTCAGAATAGCGAATATATAAAAGACAATGAAATAATTCTTGTTTGATAAGTTAAACGCATATCATAGTAATACAAATATACCACACCCAAACAAAGTACCAACAACTGATAACTTAACAGACTTAAAAAAAAAGACATTAAACCACATAACAAACTTCATAAACATCAAAATCCTTTCCCATTTTCGATCATGTAATAGGTAATAAGCTTTTAAGACCCGTGATTTAGGAGTTTATTGTCGATTTAATTTGTTTCCATATAGGGACTTTTCGATTTAGGAAGAGAGAAGAAGCTTTTAAAACCCGTAATTTAGGATTTTATTGTCGATTTAATTTGTTTCCATAGAGAGATTTTTCGATTTATGAAGAGAGAAGAAGCTTTTAAGACCCATGATTTAGGAAGAAGGATGAATATTTTCGATCATCTAATAGGTAATAAGCTTTTAAGACTCGTGTATCATAAATTATTGTCGATTTAATTTGTTTCCATAGAGTGACTTTTTGATTTTTGATTTCTGATTGGGAAATATCCTAGATTAAGAGTGTTTGGAATTTGATTGGCAATATCCTAGATTAGGAGTGTTTGGAAACAAACTTAAAAGGCTGCAAAAATAATAATATAGACCCGTGATTTAAGAGTTTATTGTCAATTTAATTTGTTTCCATAGAAGGATTTTTCGATTTAGGAAGAGAGAAGAAACTTTTAAAACCCATGATTTAGGAAAAAGGATGAATATTTTCGATCATCTAATAGGTAATCAACTTTTAAGACTGGTAATTTAGGAGGAAGGAAGAATATTTTAGATTTATGATATGGAAAAAACTTTTAAGACTCGTGTATCATATATTATTGTCGATTTAATTTGTTTCTATAAAGTGACTTTTTGATTTTTGACTGGCAAATATCCTAGATTAGGAGTGTTTGGAAACAAACTTAAAAGGTTGCAAAAATAATATATAGATATAAATGTTTTTCGTTTGAGAAAAATCTAACCTATAAAACTTTAAAATTTTGGTTTAGGAAAATATTTAAACAAACAAGAAGACTTCTAAAACTGCTTTAGGAAAAAATACATGAACAAACAAAAAAAAGTTGAGATGTAAAACTTGTATATTTCAGATGAAATCCACTTCAAGCTTGATTGGAAAAATATGTGGTAGAACCATAGAAATGCTTTGAATACGATAAACATATCGACAGTCTAACCAATGATGTACGAGTATATAAATAATAATGAGAAATAAAACTTAAGACTTGTAAAGCAACATCAATTTCCACTAATTTTGCTGAATGTTTCAAATAGCTAGTATCAAACATAGATGTAAGTCCAAATTATAGCCTCAATTTCAGGATTAAGGCATATATTTATTATATGTATAATACTCTCCAAATATATTTATGCGGATAACGACTATTTAATTATAAATAAATAAATATATATATATATACAAAAGTTTCTCCCCCTCAGTTATAGACTTTTAGTTTCTGAACTAAAAACAAATGTAAAGTCCTGACTAGGCAGCACACAGCCGACTATTTAGTGTGATCATATTATATACTACAGTACTTATTAATGTCATAAATATAAGTAGTTAATTGGTAGCTCATGAAGTGGAAATAAAATTCAAACAAATACGGATCCACGTCATTTTTAAATATAATTATGTCTTACGCTATATACCTTTAATTATAACATTACAAAAAATAGTTAACATCGCTACAATTATATATTATTATTACTATTATTTTTTAATTGACCTACAATAATATTGGAATCTCAAAAAACTTTAAATTAATATCAGAAGTCAAAAAAAAAAAAAAAATCGCATATTCCAAATTCGAACTTTATATATAAATATATATATGGCCTTTTATAACTCAACACTCGTATAATATTGGGTTTTTGTAAATTAGTTGACTTATTATTTGATCTATTACTGGAGAAAAAAAAAATACTTTGACGGTTGACAAAAAAAAAAAAAAAAAAACTTTGAAGGAAATGCTTACCCACTAAACATCAAATTACGTAAGATGAATGGAGACAAATATCTTAAGAGTGCAAATATTTCTGAAATGTTGGTCTTCTGTCTTGTTTTGTGTTGCCGGTTTGAGACAGGAACTAGATGGCCTCCACTAAACCTTGTTTTATATGAAACTTATCTTAACCCAGTTACGATAATTTATTATAGCCATATTATTAATATGATATTAATAAACAATTTTATGGCATTTTTAATGGCTGTTAACTCTCTTTAAGGAGAAAATGAAATGTTTCAAATTTATTATAGGTTTAAAAGGTTCCAAAGCAATCTTTGTAGATTCTAACTGAATTTTAATGATTATTTGCGAAATCTAACAGAATAAATTTGAATTTAAAGGATAACAACTGAATCAAGCAAATATAGCGTAATTTTTAAAAATAAACACATTGATTGAAATTATAAAATTATTAATTAGATGTTGTTTTGTCACAATTTAATATTTATGTTTATAAATGTATTAAATTTTACTATAAAAATAGTTATTTTTATTGTATTAAATTCTTAAACTTATCTCATTTCATCGATATATTTCGTTTTTTTATTTCTGACTGTATAGCAAATTTCTAAGTATTTTTAGTTATTTATCTATAAAATTAGTAGTAACTTTCACAATTAATTTATTTACATTATTAGTAAATTAAACATCAACTAATTATATAAATATCTTTAATGATATTTACTATATCCTTTACACGACTCCTCAAGATGGAGGGATTTTAGTGATTCTAATTTTAGAACATGCTACATGGAAACTTGTTCGATGTAAGTATTTGGTCTAGACATCAACAAATTGGTCTTTGATAGAACCATATTAAATGTGTCCCCATAAGTGGAACACCAAATTGGCACCGAAATACGTAGCTCCCATATTGCCACAATAAATAGCATGTAGGTAAATGTGAAACCCGATGACAAGATTACAAATCTAGAGAATTTCCACATCAACATTAAAACTAGTTCTATATTCGACTTCGGTTGATGATCGAGCAACTCCTTTTTGTTTATTTGAAGACCATTAGATAGCGTGGTTGCCAAGATAGATGACAAAAGTGTTGGTAGAAACGTAGTCATCACAGTCACCATTCCAATCAACGTCAAAGAAGACATATATGTTTAGGCTGTTGGTGGAGGCAAGGTAGATATCGTGTGTCGTCATGCTTGCAAAGTAATGGAGCGCCATTTTGGCGGTTTGCCAATGATCCGTCGTTGGCATGTGCATGAATTGAGATAGACGATTGACAACAAAGAAGATATCTGGCCGAGTGAAAGAAAAATATTGATGGCATCCAATGATAATATGATATTCTGAAGCATCATCTAATGCGGTATTTGAGTCAAGGTTAATGGTGACGTCGACCGCTGTGAATTGAGAAGAAACCTCGCCTTTGTCCAGCGAAGAACGACCAACCATAGACGGCGTAGCAGCATAACTAGAAGAACTTCGAATTAGAGTTCTCTCACTGGAAGTCGCAGTAGTTTTTGAATGGAATCTAAAAGACATAATTTTAACAAGAATCACAAAATATGAGAAGAAATTGTAGAAAGAGTAAACTAAAATGTAAGAAGAAAGATTTCTATCTTTTTAGATGAAGATTGAAAGTGGAGAAAAGGGTCCAAGATATGATATTTATAAAGGAAGCACAGATATAGAGCATCGTGATTAACCAAGGAAGCGTGTTGGGTACGAATCGAGGCATTTCTTCGGTGTCCCATCAAAATATGTGACCCCGAGCATGCCACGTGTAAGTTTATAGAGATCAAGTTAATTTAGGATTTGCTTCGAGACAACTTCTTCTGCTCACATTGTTAATCTTCTTTGCAGCTCGATCGAAAGTGGGGGGGGGGGGGGGGGGGGGGGGGGGGTGGTGGTGTAATAACCCTGCCTAGAGATCAAAATAGTTAAGGAAATGATCGAGCAAAACTTAGTCGTGGGAAGAAAGGTCATCAAGCAGGATGGGATTTTAAGCACGAGGTGGCCCGAACCACGACGTGGTGAGAAGCACGAGGTGGTGTGGTGTTTTTCAAATGATATTTTTACAAAAATATAAAATTTTGCGGAAGCACGACACGACAGCTCAAGATTGACGTGCTCGGGATCAACCAAGCACTACAAATCCACAAGCACGACAAATCGGATCCACGACAAACCGGTAAGCACGAGGTGTCATGATTCCGTGTGACGAGTGATCTGAAACACGAAAAATCTGCAAGCACGACAAGTCAGAAGCACGACAAAAATCATAAGCACAAGGTATCGCGATTCCATGTGACGAGTCATCCGAAGCACGACAAATCCGAAGTACGACAAGTGCGAAGCACGAATTTTAGAAATTTGGTTAAGTGTTTTCTTTCATTGTTTGTGCATGATGTTTGGTATTGTAATTGCGACTAATATTTGTGGATGCAGGGTTTCAAGAGGAAGCTAATTCGCGTGTACTCTAAATAGATACATGCGGGTCTAAGGTAAAATTTTATGTGTGAAGTTAAGTTATTACAAGTAATCAAGAGGATCATGTAAGATCCTAACGTTTGAACATTCTAAAATCCTAACGTTCTAACATTCTAAAATCCTAACAAAGTAGAATGCGGTTGACACTTTCTATTGGGAGTCGGGGAGAGAAGGGATTGCAGCTTTTTGTTCGTGACTTTGCTGAGTAATCCACGGAGGGACGGAATTGCAACCTTTGGTCGTGGTATTACAAAGTCGGATCACTGGTCTTTTAACCTTTGTGGTTAGGATCGAGGGAAGTAAAAGGGACAATAGAAGGAAGTTGTCAAGTCTCTTTATAGGGTTTTGCTATCTAACATCTTATGTTAAAAGAGGACTGCAATAAGAGGTCCTTTAAATGTGTTGCGATTGAGTTATCTGTTTCAGCATGTGCATTCTCTCATTATTGCATGTTGATTGTTATTTTGGGTTTGGGTTGGGAAATATTTATTGTCTGCTAGAGAGAGCCTTGGCTCACGGGTAATTAGTACTCGTGACTCCAATTTGTTTTGTAGGGAAACCTATAGAGGGAACCATTAGCGGGCGAGCGGAACAGTGAGACCAACAGAAGTAGGTTTTTATATGTCTTTTGTAAAGCTATGTTTGTGATATGTTTTTACGAATCTTTAGGGCTCTACGCCTTGGCCAAACCTAAATCTTATAAGATTGTTGCAAATAAATATAAGTATGTTTTATGAAATTGTGGTTGTTGATCTGATATTAGTCTTGTCTAGACTAACACAACTTAAGATCATGGAACGAATTGCAAAGCCTTAGGCCGTGGTTGAGAGGTAAAGGTACCTTAGGTGGATTGGTTTGGGAAACTAGATTGGTTCTAGTGACTTTTATCAATCTGTCTCTTGGTATCTACTCTGGCGTCCTAGTCAATGATGATCTGGGGCGTTACAGGGGGTCTTATTGATGGTGCCGAGTTTAGCACCCACCTAAAGACCCGACTCGAATCCTAACTGACAAAAATGATTACTAGGATGGCAGACGAGCTAGGCTCATGAAGACGAGATTGGTCCAAGAAAATGACATACAAGCCGCTTAGGGCTCTCTGATAAAAAAAATGAAAAGATGGACATGGATGATGGAAAACTACTAGAAATTAGGAACTTTCCTTATATCATTGTTGGGGTCAGATTCTTCCCACTAGAATCAATAATCCTGAAAATGACTAAGTATTGAGTTAAACCGGCAAGCTGTTTATCAAACCGATGGTTCGACATTAAACCGGTAGCTCGTTGGGTCTTATCAGAGTGGGCCGATCTGGAGAAGGCCCAAGAGCTAGCCGACTTAGGGGATAGCCGATTTAGAACTCTCCGCGAATAAAGAAAAATCTCTATGAAAAAGAAAGTTTTCCTCACTGTTTGGGGCTTAGCCCTAACCGACCTAGACTAGTATATATAAACATGTACATCCTTGAAAGAAGGGGGTCGAAATTCTAGTCGCAAAATACTTGTATTCTGCAACAACTTTTTAACAGCTTAATAAAACTCTCTTAAGATCTATACGTTTTAGTGGTTCTCCGTAGAAGTTGTCAACCCCTAGAAAAGTTAGTAAGACAAATCTAATTGTGAGATTCGAGTCCCATAATCAATAGGGTTTAATAAACCGATTCATACTTGTATAAATAGACTTACTATTCTCTTTGAAATGGATATGCAGTTGATAATACACCGAACTTATTGCAATTCTCTTAATCGTTTGTTTGATCTTTGAGTTATTATTCTTAAAAACCTAGTCCTCTTGAGTTTTTTTGGAAAGATCCAAATATCTTACGATAGGGGATTCACGAATTACCATATATCTCACAAATTTTTATGAGTCTACTCACCAAATTTCAAAATTTTAGAAACTTGTATTATAAAGTTTATGATGTTAAAAGACTAGTACGAATAGTATCATTCCCGATACTTGTCATAACAGGGTCTTGCTAATTTCATGTTTAAAAAATCAAGGATTCTATCTTGTTTCTATATAATCTCAAAGTTCGGATCTAAATTCTAATTTTCGTGGATCCGAAGTCATGAAACCTTGATGTCTTACACCACAATCGAACAATCTGAAAAACACATTTGATATTCTCCCTCCTTTCAAAATGATTGATTTTTAGAGATTAATTTCACATAAATTAAGAAAACAAATTAACGTTTAACTGTAAATGCATTATTTTATGTACTAAACAGTGTTTCATAACTTTAAGCCAATAACAATTCAATAAAATCAATTAATATGTCTTGAAATTTACATTTTATCATCATTTTTTTTTTGTCAACCAAATGCTTTATAGAAATTCAAGTAGGTACAAGATAAAACAAAGCTTTCTTTGCCAAGGCATCAACGACAAGGTGTGATGTTCTTGGGATGAGATTAAAAGAGATACATTCAAACAATGAATAAAAGATAAAGATGTCATGGATGGAACCATGAGGTTTGGAAACGCTTGAGCCTATGTTGATGGCTTGAACCAAGTGTAAGGATTCAGATCTTACCGAGATAGTCCTTATGATGTCTTATAGTACCTGAGATAAGGCTGATCGGATGACCAAGCCTTCGGCCATGATTAAGGGACTCACATATGTTGTGAATTTAGAGAAGTGTTGTTCTGTAGCCAACAAAACCCTTGTGGTGATGGTTTTATGCTTCCAATCTTCGGATTTTGACATAGCCACCAAGATCTTGGTTTTACGCTTCCCATCACGGAAATTCCTCAACACACACTCTCGAGATGTAACTGTATAGCCCATTAAAGTATACCAAACTAATCCTATCACTCATTTCAAAGGGCCAAACTTCGACACATAAGGAAAAAGCTTTACCGTGCACTCATAGAGAAATGAAAGAGGCGAAACTTCAGACTTCCTCGTGGTATTGAGCTTGGCCCAGTCAACGGATAAGAGATGCAACTAGGTTTGAGTTTTCGATTTGCACACGGCAAGAGACAGTGACAGAAGATCCGGGGGATCTGGTGGGTCTGGGGCTCGGGGTGGATCGACAAAAGTTTCGCCATCAACAGCGGATCTGGCCATGAAGAAGGCAAAGTCGTCGCTAGATCTGGAGATTCCGACCGAGCGCCACCACCCATGAAGAAATTCAAATTCACAGAGCCATGCGACATCGGTCAGCCATGGATAGGGTTGAGATTTGAGGAGCGTCTGTATGATGAGTGAGATGAGGTCGAGGGCAAATCCCACCAGAGAAGTCGAGGCAGCGGAGAGACGACGGCATGGATCAAGAGGTGAAGACGGCTGTGCTCAAGGGAGAGATTCCGGCAGCAGAAATCAAGAGGCAAAGGTGAAGCTCCATGTTCCGACGATGATGGCAGTTGTCTCGGGCCTCGTGCCCGAGGGAGAAACTAGGGCAACTTCGATATGAATTGACTTTTACAGTTTATCATTTACATCATTAAAATTGCATAAAAAGTGTAAAAATTCAATCTTTGTGAAACAATTTTTTTTTTTTTTTCTGAATATCAATCATTTTGAAACAGATGAAACATTAATAAAAATGAACAAAAATCCCATCTTATATCATATAGGCTTATATATATAGAGCCAATTATTCTACAGCTCGATGCTTTGATATGCTAGCAGGGCCGTGTTGTTATTGAAATATATTAATTAACAAAATTTGATATATACTAGGTAGGTCTTTCTAGTTGAAGTTGAATCATGTTTTTAGGAGCTGCCAGTGACGGTTTGATCGGAGGATTTCTGGTGTGACGACTGTTGATAGTTGATAGATCCTTTAAAGGAGTTACCACCATTAGGAGTTACTCCACCACCCGCAGAACATGCACTTGTGGTGCAACTAGTAGTTGTTGTGCCAGTGTTTTTGCTTCCAGTAGGGCCTCCAGCTGAAGTGTCGGCCAATCCTACATTTGTGGTGTCAGTGCCTTTGTTTAACGAGGTTCCAGTTTCAGAAGTAGATGATAATGAGTTAATTTCTGCATCGATGCCATCAATTCCTAAAGATGATATATCAATAAAGCTTCCACTCTTTGCTGCGGCACTCGAAACGAATTGACTGATCACTTGTGCCCATTTAGCCATAGACATGGCCAGTTCTCTCCTTTGTCCTAACCTCATTATTAGTGAACCACTCCTCTGGTTCTCCCCCATAGTCTTTCCCATTGACATTAAAGTATCTATAACTTTGGTAGAATCCACCTGATGGTAAAATCAAAAGAAAATAAACATTATCAAACCACTAAGCATCTTCTATTACTACCTTATTTGAATACATTTTAAGGGTTGAATAAATTTTACCGATGATCCGCCTTTACCAGTCAATGAAGACATAGCACTATTAAGGCCCTCGGCTTGCCGTTTCAACTCGACATCATAGTTTTTCGACGTGGATGCCGAATTTAGGAAGCTCACATAACTCTTTAGCCTTCCGAAGAAATTCTTGTACTCTGGCTTGAACGGGCACCTATGCTCCAAAACGTCCACAAACCTCAGCATGCCTCTGCATGCGAATGGGCGAAATTCTCTGGACCTTCTTGGAAATTTTCTCATGTAATGTCTTAATAAAAACGTTCCTTGCACTTCATAGACCGCACTTAATGTTACTAGTAACAATAGACATATCGCCAACGAACTTCTTGCCATTTTTTATTATTATTATTTTTTTATTTGTTTTTTTGGTTTTTCTTTGTCTTTTATCTTTTTGATTTGTTTTGTAATTGTTGAAGTTTCTAGTAAAATCAATTTATAAAGATGCTTATGGTCTAATTTTAGTGGATAAGAGAAAATTATGGATCGATTCAAGGTTGCGATAGAGCAACGAATGAGGTTTTTTCATGTTTTACTTTCTATTTGGATGGCAATTTGACAATTTCTTTTGCTCTCCGTGTTTTACTTAGCATTCTATTTTTGAAAAAGATAGTTTTTCTCTTTGAGAATATGAGATATGAAGTAATTAATGCAATTTATTATTTACACCGACGATAAGTACATATGTTTTAAACGTAGTATATGCTTTCAGCCTTTCGCGGTTTATAAAAATCAATGTTCAAGGAAACGTGAAAGCTAAATAGACTACGATCCAATGCCTGATGTCTAAAAAGACTAAACATAATCTAGAAACTTTTTTTGATATATTCTAAGTGTTTACAAAAACACATAATATTAGTTATACACAAGGTGACTCGCCCGCGCTATACGCGGATAAATTATACTTAAATGTTTTTATAATATTAGTTATGATTTTTGTTATATCAAGCATAATTCAGCCCGTGATTCTCACCTTCTTTCTCTTACGCGTTGGAAATTCCTAAAATCATCCACTGGATGTGATTTTGCAGATTTGATCATTAAGCTTTCGATTAGCTTTAGTTATCATGTTAATACCTCAGCTAGAAGCTTAAAGTATATATATAGTGGTTGCTGAAAATTGAGAATTACTTCTTATTGGTTGGATGTTTAACCTTGCGAGCCAATGACATTGATATTTACCGAGTCATGTAGATTAGTTGAAACTCTAAGAACTTATTAACTTTGCTATCACATTTTTGTTTAGATCATTTGATTGTATCTTATGCTATATTTGTGGGAGCCAAGACTAGCACAATTAGATTTGTAAGGGTTTCGAGAGGAACCACATATTTCAAAGTTAAGCTACGAAGAAAAACGATAAGCGAAGAGAAAAGTTTGTTATTGCTGTATATGCTTTTGTGAATAAAGTTGCCTCCGCCCTTACAAGGGTTTGTACATTGATATATATAACCCCCTAAATCGGCTAGACCTTTCCATAAAAGAAAATGCTAACTTTCCTAAGTATTCGTGGATCCCCTTTTCTTTATGTCGCTTGTTACGAAGCGGGCTTCGTAACCAGGCCGAACTTTTAGCTCAGGGAACCTTCTGGCCCTTGTCGTTGTTCTGGCAGGTCTTTAGCAGCCAATGTCATCGCTAGCAGCGTGACATCTCTGGCGCTGAGTCATTGCTGGCGCTGTGACCTCACTGGCATTGTGACTTCTCTGGCACTGCATTCATGACTTCTGCTGCGAGTAGAGAGAACTCAGAAGGCTCCCTTCTTGGATGGAGAAGACTTAGGAAAGGAGAGTTGCTTCATCTTCTTGTTAGGAAATGACTTAGGAGAATCACATAATATCTTGTACGTTAATGCGATTCCGTGCCTACGCGCTGCGCGTGCATAATTTCGGACTTCAACATTGAGCGGAAGAAATCCGACCCCAACAATATTAAGCTAATCCAACTGAATAAGAATTGTAATTGTGACACTGGAAACTCATTGGTCATCTAACACCTTTATGAGCGTGAGATATGTGTGTGAATTGATGAGAATATAACCAATACATCAAGAGATAGTACCATATTCGCTAGATATCCATCTTGTAAGTGCTAGTATTCTTCCTATAAAACTATGTTGAGTCATACAAGCTTCATCTGACCGGTGTACATCATCCCCAAAATCTTGTGAAGATGTAAGTTTCCTTTTTCTTTGGTAATCCTCTAAAATATATTGGTTTAGTTGTTTGAATCAACTAATTGGAGATTTTGGATAATATGAGCTCAACATATAGAATATGAATCTCAAAGATTATCAAACACACTTTATTAGCTTAAGAAAATCTCGCAAAACTTAAGCTTTCACAAATAATCATTCAAAACTCATAAGTTCATGGCACACCTCACCATCTTCTTACATAGAGATAATATTTCCTAAACTCATTAGGAACCACACTTATTTAAAACACAATTCAAACAAGATTAGTATAACTTGGTCTCTAAGTTATCTTCAAGTTTATCTCCAACATTCACCCTCTTAAACTTGAAATCATCACTTAGCAAATTTTTCACTCCAACTAGTTCTCCCATCTCCTTAAACTTTATTCTTCCCAGAGCTTTGGTTAAAACATCGGCCTTTTGAAACCTTCCTGCAAAGTGCTCCACTTCGACCTGATCATTGTCGATGCACTCCCGGATGAAATGGTATCTTTTGTGAATGTGCTTACTACGGCCATGAAAGACAGGATTCGTAGCAATCGCAGATTTGTTGTCTATACGAACCACAACCTTTTTACACGGCTTCTCCACCACTTCATCAAGTAATTCTTGTAACCAAATTGCTTGCTTAGCTGCCTCAGTAGCTGCCATAAACTCAGTTTCACAGGATGATTGTGCGATGGTTTCTTGCTTCTGAGAACACCATGTGATGAGGCAATCGTTTAGGTAGAACATGTGACTCGTGGTGCTTCTCCCATCATCGATATCAACATTGTGACTACTGTCACTATACCCTATCAATGTCGAGTCTCCTGATCTCTTGAAATCCAACCCGTATGAGAAAGGTCTCTTAACATACCGTAGTATCTACTTTAGCGCTGCGTAGTGTGACTCTTTCGGTTCGTGCATATATCGGCTTAGCACTCCAACTGAATATGCTAGATCAGGTCGGGTGTGCAACAAATAGCTTAAACACCCTATAACTCGCCAAAAGTCCTTCTTTTCTACACCTCGTTCTTCTTGAGCCTTCGACAACTTTAAGCCAGCATCCATTGGAATTTGCATTGCATTGCATTCAATCATGCTTGTCTCTTCTAGAATCTTCTTTGCATAACTCTCCTGCCTTATAGAGATCCCACCATCATATTGCAATACCTCAATGCCAGATAATACGTTAACAAACCTAGATCGGTCATCTCGAATTTTATTGACATATCATTCTTGAATTCCTCGATCAACTCCACCTTTGAACCGGTTATGAGCAAATCATCAACATACACTGCTACAAGAAGTAGATCCCCGTCCTTCCTCATTCGATATAAAGATGGCTCTTTTGTGCACTTAACAAACTTTAGATCTCCAAGAGTTTTGTTGAGCTTCTCATTCCACGCTCTCGGAGCTTGCTTCAAGTCGTAAAGTGCTTTCTTGAGTTTATATACCTTCTCTTCGCTACCTTTCACTTCATACCCCTCTGGCTGGCTTACATACACGTTCTCTTTCAACTCTCCATATAAGAACGCAGTTTTTACGTCAAGGTGATGAACTGGCCAACCGTTTGAAGCTGCCAAAGCGATAATGAACCGTATGGTCTCTATTCGTGCCAGTGGTGCGAATACATCTTCATAATCTATTCCATGACGTTGGATGTATCCTTTTGCTCCCAACCGCGATTTATGTTTGTTGATGGTGCCGTCTGAGTTCCATTTGATTTTGAATATCCACTTCAAGCCGATCGCCTTGGCTCCTGGAGGAATATCTACTAGTTCCCATGTTTTATTCTTAATGATCGATGATATCTCATCGTCACATGCATCCTTCCACACCTTTTCTTCTATTACATCTGCGAACTTGTATGGTTCTTCGTTTAATAACAGTAATAGCCTTTCTCCTTCGATCTATGCCAGGTAGACGTAATCATCAAGGTAGCTAGGTTTCTTGCTGATGCGAGTTGATCTCCTAGCTTCCGATTGCGTTTGCTATGTGTTTGACTCAAGCAATGGTGTCGAGTCTTGTTCATCTTGTTCGTCTTCTTCATATTCCGTGACTGCTCCATTATCGTGATCATTCTCCATATTCTCATCTTCCCTTATGCCATTGTTTCCGTATTCTCCAAACAAAATTTTGAACCTTCCCGGCTCATCAATGGTTTCTCTTGTTGAACTACTCCAGTTCCAACCTTTTGTTTCGTCAAAGACGACATCTCTGCTTACCACAAGTTTTCGGTTCAATGGGTCAAATAACTCTCTGGTTCTGTCATCCAGTTTCCTCAAGTGTGGTGTATCAGTCTTAGCATATCCAATGCACCCAAAAACCTTAAGATGCACAATGTTTGGTTTTCATCCCTTGAGAGCTTCATACGGCGTTGAGGATTCAAGCACTTTAGTTCCAACTCTGTTGATTAAATACGTGGAGTGTCTAATTCCTTCCCCCCATAGGTAATTTGGTACATTTATATGCTTGAGTATACTTCTTGTCATCTCCAATAAGGTTCGGTTTCGACGCTCTACTACACCATTTTGTTGGGGTGAATATGGAGCTGTTAGATGTCGATTAATCCCCGAAGACTCGCAGTAGGATCTGAACTCGTTTGATGTGAATTCACCTCCTCTGTCAGTTCTTAAAGTTTTGATTCTTGTCTTAGTCTCTGCTTCCACCATAGTCTTGAATGTTTTGAACTTGTCGAACGCTTCACTTTTCTCCTTTAACAATATTGACCACATATATCGGGAATAATCATCAATAAGAACAAAGATGTACCTATTGTTTCCAGCTGTGGGAGGTGTAATTGGTCCGCATAAGTCCCCATGTATCAGCTCTAGTGCATTCTCAGCTCGATATACCGAAGAAGAAAGGAATGGGCGTCTTGCTTGCTTGCCAAGCAAGCATGAGGCGCAAGTTTCTTTTTCGATACTATGCTTTGGTAGACCTAGCACCAGTTGATCTTTTATCATCGTCTTCATCGAACGTGCTCCAATATGTCCTAGGCGCGCATGCCATGTACTTGACTCAGATTGAGTGGTCGCTTGAAAACACTCATCATCGACTATACCCATGAGTACTTTGTAGAGACGGTTGACTGATCTTTTAGCTTTCACAATGAGTTTCCCTTCTTTGTCATGTAGAGTGAGATGTTCCTCTATCATTCTGACCTCACAGCCAGATTCGGTTGCTTGCCCAAGACTTATGATATTGCTCTTTAGATCCGGAATATAGTAGACATCGGCTAGTAGTTTCTTTGATCCATCTTGGTTTATAAACAGTATCGAACCTTTACCTTTAATGTCAATTCTTGAATCATCACCGAAACGTACTTTCCCTGTTATTGATTCATCAATCGTCTTGAAATATTTACGCTTTCAGTTTATATGGTTGCTCGCCCCGTTGTCTAAGTATCAAGTCCTCTCACTGTCGGAATTGGCTTCAAAATCTTTTGGCTTCACATTCTTCTCATTAAGGTAAACAACTTCATGTATCAGTAATCTATCTGCCTCTTGCGTTTCTTCAGCTTTGTCGGATTTGTTATCATAGGCTTCCTGGAGTTTTAGCAATCTATCTGGACACGATGATGCGAAGTGTCCATTCTTATCACACATGAAGCATGTGATCTTCGACATATCAAACTCACGGTAGTATCTCCCACGTCCACGACCTCTACCATAAAACCTTCCTCCACGTCCTCCTCGTCCATTATAATCTCGGTTTGACTGGTAGTTCTGGTTCTCCGAGCTAGCATACATTAACTTGTTCTGTTCTTCTTGGCCGTTTGTCTCATCTTCACTTATCCGTTCTTCATATGCATTTAAGCGTCCGATAATATCTTCAAAGGTTGTTATATTGAGATCGAGAACTTGTTCCAGCGACGCCACTATATGTATATATTTCTTCCTAGGTAGACTTGAAAGAAACTTCTTTACTAGCTTTGATTCGTCGATATTTTCCCCTAAAGACGAAGATTTAGAGGCAATTTCGGATAGCTTGCGGACGAAGTCATCGATTGATTCGGTTTCCTTCATCTTTAAGCGATCAAACTCTGCTTTTAGGGTTTGTAATCGAGCTTCTCTGACTCTATCTACTCCTAGATGACGTGCTTTTATCGCATCCCAAACCTTTTGTGCTGTCTCCAGCTCTCCAACCTGTAGAATAAGTGCTTCGGGAATGGATTGGAAGATAAGAGCTATGGCCATGTCGTTCTTATCACTCTCGGTAGTTTCTATCTCCATGATTTCCCATACTTTGTGTACCTTGAGAAGGATCTTCATACGGATAGCCCAAACAGTGTAATTTGCCGTGCTTAACATTGGAAAACCTATCGATATCGACGATGTTCCTTCCTTCGGTTTCACGCTCACAGTTGTAATATCACCCATTTCTCTATCTGCCTCTTATAAGGCTCTGATACCAATTATGAGCTCAACGTATAGAATATGAATCTCAAAGATTATCAAACACACTTTATTAGCTTAAGAAAATCTCTCAAAACTTATGTTCTCACAAATAATCTCTCAAAACTCATAAGTTCATGGCACACCTCACCATCTTCTTATATAGAGATAATATTTCCTAAACTCATTACGAACCACACTTATCTAAAACACAATTCAAACAAGATTAGTATAATTTGGTCTCTAAGTTATCTTCAAGTTTATCTCCAACAGATAATATCTTGATTCGAGATGGAGTAGCTTAAATTTTTTTTTATTATAACTTTTAGGCAAATACAGATCACGTAGTCGTTATAATTTTTAGAAGAACTTGTAGGCAATGTTCAAGATATGGAACATTCATAAATAATATAACTTCACTTGAGGCTATATCGATGCTAACATCATACTATGATTGATAATAATTCGGTGAGGATAGAAGTAAAGTTTTTTCGTGTCTAGAAATAATAATTACAATAAGACATTCTTGTGTGTAGAATTAATAATTTTGTGTATCAAGTTAATAATTTAATGCTAATAATAATATAATAATAATAATAGTTATAAAATAATCATGTCATAATAAATGGATTGCCGTGTCATATTTTTTTGCTAAAATTGATTGTGAAGTTGACATGTAAACACACTCCAAAATATCACTTTCCAAACAATATATAAAAAATAATTTTTGAAAATACACCTAAGCTTTTCTGGAAGAATCACTTCCCAAATCAAATATCGAAAGAAAGCACGTGTGATTAATCTTCTTTGCTGTGAGATTATTTTTTTATAATAATGTTTTAACTTTATCAATGGAATCGTCCTTCTCATCCTCTTTTTGAACCAATAGATTAACATAATCTTGTTCCTTATTAATGTACTTGAAGAGGTATTTGATAAAGCGAATTTGGTTGCACCACTCTTTTTTTTTTTTTTTTTTTGTCACAACACCCTATACTCGCAGATTACCCCAATACAGTAGTATCTGGAAACCAAGATGGAGTAGACGTGTTAACATATGAGAACAAGATTATAGAGCTCAGTGTGCAGGGGTGAGCCTCTGTTGTGCATCCCTCGTAGTCCTAGAAGATCAATATCCCCATCCTGGAGTTGCAGTACCCACCCAAGTTCACTCTGTGGATCACCTGCTTTCCAGGATCCATCAATAAAACAGGTAAAGATGGCTGTTGGCATCACCCTATCCGGGGGTAGACAGGCTTCTCCTACGCCAGCAACCGCTATTTCATTTGCTGTGAACCAGGCCGCAGCCTCCTTTCAGGCCAAATCCAGAATCTCCCTAGGTGATCGATCAAGATTCCGATAAACCTTATCGTTTCGTGCCTTCCAGAGGTACCAGATTAGCCAAGGGTAAACGCGCACGTATTCCGTGAACTCCCTACGGTTTGGGATTCGTGAGAGAAGAAAGTCAAAATTACTCCAAAGATTATCGGACGGGAAAACCGTGATGTTGTGTGGGATTTGTGGCAGTGCCCAACATTGCCTCGTCGGCGGGCACATAAAAAGAACATGATTAATAGATTCCTCTACATTGCCACACTTCGGACATTCTCGATCCCGTTGGAGATGTCGATAGGCTAACCGTTCATTAACCGCTACAGCTCCTGATAGTGCTTGCCATAAAAAATGCCGGATTTTGCACGGCGCATCCACTTTCCACACCATCTCCTTAAGGGGGTTTAGGGATGGGAGTTGCATTCCATATCAGAGATTGTCACCTAAATTCTTCCGGGCCACGTCATACCCTGAGCATACCGTGTATGTTCCAGAGTTAGTAAAGTGCCAACAGTAACCATCTGGTGTACCGATATGTGATGGGGTTAGGGACATGATTAGCGGTATATCCGTTGGATCGATATGTTGGTTCAGGGCCTGGACATCCCACGTGTGGGTGTCCTCATCAATTAAATCCGTTACCCTTAGATTCAGATTTTGTGGTGGACCCGGGACCCCCTGTTGTATACCTCTGGCCGGCCGAGGAGTTTCATCCGGGATCCAGTTATCAGTCCAGACCCATGTCTTCTTCCCGTTTCCTATGGTGCGTCGCATCCCATGATCTATTAATGGCATCGCACTCCAGAGGCTTCGCCAGCCATGTGAAGGGCGAGATGCCTTTCTAGCTTGAAATGGGTGTGAATAACGAAAATACTTCCCCTTGAGAACTCTCGCAACGAGGGAATTAGGGTATTGGTGGAGTCGCCAGAGTTGTTTAGCCAATAAGGCTCGATTGAACTCTTCAAAAGACTTGAAACCAATACCTCCTGCATGTTTGGGAAGACATAACTTCTGCCAGGCTATCCAGTGCATTCCTTTTGCATTTTGTTTATTGCTCCACCAGAAATCAGCTATTGCACTTGCCAGCTTTCTGTGTAAGCTTTTGGGAAGTAGGAAACTAGACATCACATATACCGGTAGGGCCTGTGCCACCGACTTAATCATCACCTCTTTGCCTCCTCTAGATAGAAGTTTAGTAGACCACCCATTTGTGCGTTGATGTAGTCGCTCCTGAATGTAAGCGAAAATATGTGATTTGGACCCCTGTAGTTGTTCTGGGATACCCAGATACTTTCCAGCCCCTCCCTCGGTAGGGATATTTAGTCGTAGTTTTAGTTCTGTGCGGAGATCATTTGGGACATCCTTGCCAAAAGTAACAGCTGACTTATCAAAATTGATACACTGCCCCGATGCATTGCCATACACCCGGAGGATATCCAGAATGTTATCACACTGTTGCGTCGTTGCTTTACAAAAAAACAGGCTATCGTCTGCAAAGAGAAGGTGGGATAAAGTGGGGGAAGATGGGGCTATTCTAACACCAGAGATACGTCCCAAAGTTTCAGCCCTTCGTAGGTTAGCAATAAGAACTTCCGTGCATAGGATGAAAAGATATGGGGATAAAGGGTCACCTTGCCTTAACCCCCGGGACGGAGAGATCCCCCTTTTGGTTCGCCATTCAGCAGGACTCGATATGATACTGAACTGACACAGGTCATGATCCAGGATATCCATTTACCATCAAAGCCCATCTTCTCCATAAGGGCTACCAGGAATCGCCATTCCACTCGGTCGTATGCTTTGCTCATATCCGTTTTGATTGCCATACACTCCTTTTTGCCAACAGAATTAGTCTGTAGGGCATGAAAAACCTCCTGGGCTATAAGAATATTATCCGTAATCTGCCTCCCTGCTACAAATGCCGACTGGGTCTCTGAGATAAGTGTCGGTAAGAACTTTTTAATTCGGTGACATAGTACCTTTGAGATTATCTTATAACTTACGTTGCAGAGACTAATCGGACGAAACTCTTTCATCATCCGAGGTCGCTCAGATTTAGGGATTAGGCATATGTTGACCTCATTACATCTGGGATCGAGGATACAAGAATCAAAGAAGTCATGTACCATGGCAACCACCTGAGGGCCAATAATATGCCAAAATTTTTGGTAAAACAGTGCCGTCATTCCGTCCGGACCAGGGGCCTTTTCTGGGTGTATTGCAAAGACAGTCGCCTTAACCTTCATCCCTGATACCGCTCAGGTAAGAGAATTATTCATCTCAGATGTGACCGAGCATCCTAGATGTGCTAGGGATGACTCAAGGTCAGAAATAGGGGAGGAGGAGAAAATAGTGTGGAAATAGTCAACTGCCGTGGCCTCTATCTCCTCTTCTTTTTCGGTCTATTCTCCTGTATCCTTCAAGATACCCGTAATCTTATTATGTGCTCTCCGTTGCTTGGTGGATGCCTGGAAATACTTGGTATTTTGATCCCCGACCTTGTACCATAACTCCCGACTCTTTTGTTGCCAAAAAATTTCCTCCTCTAGCAACGCCGTACGTAATTGCTCTTGAAGGGTACCAATTTCCCCCGTGGAAGAAGAGTCCCTACTCAGCGCTTGTTCTAGCCGTGTTTCCAGGTCCTTAATCGTAGTACAGAGAGGGCAATGGTCCTGCCGCCTCCATCGTGATATTGCCTTGTGGCAGTTGGCGATGCGAGTTCCTACCCCTGGTGGGTTGCCGTTCCGGGTCATGGACCAGCTGTCTTCGACTATGCGTTCAAAATTTGGCTTAGAAATCCAGCGTTTATCAAAACGAAATTTTTTCGTCCCCACCCCGCGCCGAGAGTTGATATGAGTGAGAACTGGTCGGTAGTCGGACCCCCAAAACCGAAGATACTCCATTTGAGTATGAGAAAAAAGCTCAAACCACTCTCTATTTCCCATAGAACGGTCGAGGCGGCACCGAATGACATCTTTCCTTCGACGACCGACCCACGAGAGGCAGTTGCCTAGGTAAGGGAAATCCACCATGCCACAACTTTGGCGCATAAGGTTAAAATCCAAAAAGGAGTTATCAGGCCTCCTTCGCCCTCCTGTTTTCTCGTGATGGCCCGTAATTTCGTTAAAATCTCCTGTCAAAAGCCAGGGGCCCGTACGTGTCGTACTAATTCGAGTCAAACGTTCCCAAACTTCTGCATGATTAGCAATGACAGGTTCTCCGTAAACAAAAGAAAGAAACACTTTATTACCATGAATGGTAGCCATTACATCGATAATATTTTTATTTGAAAAAAGTACTTGAACTTGAAATTTGGACTTAGCCAAAAGGGCTAAGTCGCCACTAAGACCATTCAGGTCAACAGTAAAGAGAAAATTGTAATCAAACTGTGTCTGCAGATCCTGGATAAAATTGTGATTACATTTAGTTTCCATAAGAAAAAGAATCCCCGGGAAAATCTTCTTACGGATCTCCCGCAATCGTCGAACTGCCAAAAAGCTATTGACCCCTTGGCAGTTCCAGCTTAGGATCATCTAGGCGCCTGCCGGTGGTTTACTTTTAACCACCGGATCTTTAGGGTTCCTCAGAATATGCCCCTCAATGGGGCCCGTCTTCGCGGGTGACGGGAGTGAAGCACTGTTTAAAGCGGGGTCTCCCCGATCCGGGTCCTCCTTTGCTAAAAACGCGTGCTTATGGATGCGACAGCCTCAAAACGGGCTGTGTTCAATTTTCTTCTTAGTTGCCAGGGCTTTAGAAATCCTGTCTACAATTCGTCTGGGCTTTTTTTCCTGGAATTTGGGCCCACCTCGTGGCACTGGTTCATTTTTCCGTTGGGTGACAATCACGAATTCCCTGAGTGGAGAGACAATCACAGATAATTTGGGCCCACCTCGTGGCACTTGAGTATTTGACCCCTCCATCCCACCCTCTTCCTTTCGCAGATTAGGTCTCTTTACCGGCCCAACAGTGGCTTTCCCCCCGGGTTCTATGTTGTGGGCCTTGTCCTGACTGTGGGCCAGAGCAGTATGGGCCTGCCGTTTGCTTAGCCCAATGGGACGAAACCCAATGTCAGCCCGCTCTTTGACCGTAGCTCCCCTCCAGAGGATTTGGGGACTCGCCGGCGCCGAATCCGCACCACGTCCCTGGTGCTTCTCAGTCATCTCCTTCTGGTCACCCATCGCCGATGAGTCCCTAGTCCTCTTGCTCCTTTGTCGATTCGGGCTAAAAGACACCTCCGTCGTCATCCTTGTTTTGTCGCTGGGTCGGGTCCCCTGGGCCTGTACTCTTGCTGGTATAACAGCGCGTGATTCCGCCAGCCCCTCGGGGTCGTGTGTGGGTTCCTTTTCAACCAATTCAGATGGCCGGCAAGTTCCATTCGCCTTCTCCCATGCCTCGTGTTGCCGATAGATCGATTTGGCCACCTTTGCTTCATTTTCTGTATTCCGGTACCAGGTGCAGTTGATGATGCCCAAGCCCCCCACCTGTCCCACTTTCTCCTTTGGGGGTATCGCTCCTGCAGGCCGATGGTTACCCTGACCAGCATCCTTAACAAAGGCTCGCTGAACCCATGCTTTCGTAGTCGGTTTCATTGCTTGATGCTCTGACTCAGCATCCGCGAAATCACCGAATTCCGTTGACAAGTTTCTGCGCACAGGTCTGTGAATGGAGGAGGACGCTGCAACAGTCCCAACTGGATGTTTAGTGTGCTCTCGGGTTCGAACCGGTTGTACTTCCCCATCTCTCGGGCCTCTCCTTCCTCTATGCAGCCCTGCATCCTCGCGGCATCGGTTAAGTCCCCCTTTTCTTTCTTGGTGAGTCCTTAACAAACCACGTCGCTCCGGGCAGGTTCGTGAGTCGTGAGACATCCTGAAGCAGACCTTGCAAAAGTTCTGCAACTTGATGTAGTCAAAACGAATTCTGAACATCTCACCGGTCTCTGACACTGTGTCGCGGAACAAGGTGAGTGGTGTGCACATCCCACCATCACTTGTATCATTGGGTATGGTTCCTTCACGCTCCAATTGAGAAGCTCGCCTAAATCTTCTCCAATCCTCTTCACTTGCTTTTCTTCAATGTAAATGTCTGGCAGGTCTAAGATCCTAATCCAGAAAGGGATTGAGGATGGGAAATCTAAACGCACTGTTGGCACCCACCTATCAAGTGCATTCATCCACCCATCAAAATGATATGGGCGATTTTCCAGAACTGATTGGAGGTCCGCTTCCTCCTTGAACCGGAAATGGAACCTTCCTCTCCCCATCTCAACCCCCTGTACCTGTCCTTCGCAATTCCAGATCGTAGGTAAGAAGCCGATCAACGCCTTCACCCGATTTTCTTGTGCCTCGAGGTTCAAAACCTGTCCCACCAAAGTCTTCTCAAAACGTTGAAGGATTGCTGTGTTATTGATTGGGAGAAGTTGCAATGGTTTGGGTCGGTTTGAATCTTGGGCTGGGGCTACCAACTTTCCATGAAACGCCATTGATATCCTGATAGGGAAGCTTGGTACCTTTGTTGTGTCGTTACAGGGGAAGAGGTGGAGCTGTATATGGACCCTCGTTATGCTCTGTATCTTGTTAAATAATAGTTGTTGCGCACTTCGATCCCCCTCGAATCCATTTTGCTTAAAAGCCCCGATTTGATTAAGCCCAAAGATCTGGGTAGATCACCTGATTGCGCCTCGATCAGAATCGGAGTATTCTTCCATGATTTGTGGAATCCCTTTGCCTTGAAATCTTCTGATCTTGTGGATCCAATTTTCCATACTCCACCTTTCCTTATCTCCATCTCCTACGAAATCACCATTATGGCGGATGGATGTGATGAAATCAACCGTCAGAGGGAGAGAGATAGGAATGGCGAAAACGCCGGTTGTGTCCCGTAACGCCTGAGACCTCGCTGATTGGTTCCCAGTGAACACGCCGGGATCGTCCTCTGACCGGATAAACGCAATACTTGGGGGGTGCCGATGTGTCGCCCCTATGATCCGGCCGATGCGCCACCGCCGGAGGTTGGGGAATCGCGTGGCCATACCGGATTCGATTTCAAAAAATCATCCGTTACGATCGCCTCGAACAGCTGGTTGATATTATAACACAGTGAATAAGCATTATAACGTGCAAAGGTTCTTGCAATTCAATCGAAATAATATACAAATAGACTTTGGGTTTGGTATTCTTACATTATCAAATTTTAACATTGTATTCTTAGAAGTTATTTTGATTGTTGATTCCTGAAATGATATTAATATACTAAAAAAAAGTCAAAAGTACCTAAAATTATAAAGAAGGGCGTTTCATCAAATGAAAAAAAAAAAATTGCTTTTTACCTTTTACTGGAAATCTCCATGTATACCTAAGATTAGTTTGATCAAGAATATCATATTTATCTCCCAAAACTATTTCTAAGAAAATTAAGTTGTTGAGAAGAGAATAAATTACATTAATTGTTATTATCATCTCCTATTTATGTATAATTTTTGTGGGTGTAGGTTAAATTGATTATTGGGCTAACTATAAATAAAAATTGTGGGTTAATTACAATAAATGTGGCCGATTGATATAAAGATTTCTTTATGTGAGAACGATTTGAGAAAAGCAGAAGACGGCGTCTCTCAATGTGGCTAATTACAAAACCGGTTCGACTGATATATGTGGCTAATTACAATAAAAAAGTAATTAGTTTCCTCACAAAAAAATATCTGTGGGTGTAGTTTTGAGTTAATGGACTAAATTTAGATAGTTTTGTGAAATTAATTTTAGTGAGCTAAATTAGTGGGATAAATGTTTGATAAATTTTGCCATGTCATATTTTAGAGAATGCAATGTCATAATAAATTTTTGGAGAATGATTTTAAGGAAGACACATAATTTTTTTTTGAAGAATTATTTTTCAAATAATGTATAAAAGATATGAAAATATTTAAAAGATTACAGATCAAATTGTAAATCAAAAGTTTAACACAATACTCATTTTTTCCTTTTTGATGAATTATTGGAAATAGTTTTCCCTCAAATTTTGATGTTTTCTTTTTGTCTTACTCTCTCTTACTCGTAGTTTTTGCATTTATACACACTAGATTCATACCCATGCGCTGCGCGAGATCTTAATTTTAAACGCCTAACAATACAAATATATTTATTTTAGCTTGAAACGATAATAAAGCAATAAACAACATATATATTGTTGAAAATATTTTTTTTCGTTTGAAAGTAATGAATCGTTTACCGACACATAGTAACAAAAGTCAATTGTGATGTAAACGTCACGGGCAAAAAAAACAATTTTATTGACGATTTGACGACCATTTATCTTGGAAAGAGTTCTTACACTAAAATAATTGGAAATTCATTATGAAGTTTGAAATGGTGAATTTCAAATATAATTTTCTTTTTACATCTTTAAAAAATAATTTTATGAGTACTAATCAAATCTATCATATTCTTGTATAATCTATATTAGTTAAGTTATTTTGAATCTATTATATAACTACACTCATTTTCTTTAAAACAATTAAGTGAGTTTGTATATCTTTCGATCAAATTTTTCAAATTGTCATTGTACATCTAAGTATTCATAATTAAATACATATTTTTCCAATCCAAATTATATTATTGTAATTACTTTTATTAGTACATTATTTGAGTTATTAATTTCTATTAAGTTCATTATAATTTTATCTTATTCTTCATATATTAATATCAATGACGTTAACTTATAAAGTTTAATTAATTTTTTCTGTTTTATATTATATAAATTGAGAGTTATGCATTAAAACTTCAATTAATATGAATTAAATGAATCTTTGAAATAATGTTTAATATAAAATTGTTTATTTTGCTGATGTAGACACTATAAGACAAAATTGTCTAGTTATATAATAGATTATTACTAACATGGAAGGAGAAGAAGAAGATTATTTATTTATTTATTTTTTTTTTTGTCAATGAGAAGAAGATTATTCAAAAACCTTTTCATAGGCCTCACTCACTTCTGTAAGTTAACATACAGAGCGGTTACAGTCTTTCTGTAATATTTTTACAGGGTTATTACTTGCATACATCGGTGTATAGGTAGGCGTTGCTGGCCTATACCGATCTTAGTTTTATTTACAATAAAAAGAAAAGAAAAAAAACTCTAATACTTAGCTACTACTTATAATATATTTGGCATTTCTAGTACGTCTTTGGTGCTGATTTTTCGATGTTTGCCTTTGAACTTAATCCTTCTTGACATTGTCTCCACTGCTCTGCTCAGACTTAGAGGAAGATGAACTGGAAGAAGCAGCAGTCTCAACAAATTGGGTAGTGACTTTTTCCCACTTGGTGATTGTTTGCTTAATCTCGGTCTGTTGTGTGCTTGTCACTGTCTTTGAGTTCACTATTTTACTGTTGATATCTATAAGTTCTTGGAGAGTCTTCATCAATTGTTGTTCGCAATCTTCCATGTTGCTCTTCATCTGTCATACCATACCATAAATAAAAGAAGATGAGTTTATTATTAATTGATCAATGGAGTCAGAGATTAGAGTTGAGAAAGAAAAAAATGGTTTCTTCTCACGCACCTTTGCTGATTTGACGTTCCTTGAACCTACGAGAGCCATTGCTTCAGATAGTTTAGAACTGGCTGATTTGGACACAGAAACATAGTCTTTTGCGGTTTTGGATGAAATGGTGGAGAAAGCAGTCATGGAAGCCTTCAATTTCTCGAAGAAGGCCTTGAATTCTGCCTTTGCTGAATACTTTTTCTCGAGCTCCATTATGAATGTCATTGCGTCTTTGGATGTCTCAGTCTCGACTTGTTTCACTGATGTGGACGAGCTAGCTTGGCTTCCGCTCTTGGATTCTTTAGTCTGAGAAGAAGCACTTTCGCTAACACCTGCGCTTCCTTTAGCATCTGCGCTTCCTTTTGCAATGGTTTTACCACTGGAAGAAGTTGAACCAGAAGGACTGGCGGTCGGACTTCCACTCGGAGTAATCGATTTTGCACCTGTAGTGTCTGAGAATGTAGTTCCACTTGCACCTTTCTTGGATTCTTTTGCTCCTCCTTTTGCACTTTCAGTTTTTGTTGCAGAGCCTTCTTTTGTCTTTGAAGAAGTATTTCCGCTACCAGAAGCTTCTTTTGTCTTTGAAGAAGTATCTGCGGTACCAGAGGCAGCTTCTTTTTTCTTGGAAGAGGTATCTGCGGTACCAGAGGCAGCTTCTTTTTTCTTGGTAGAAGTAGAGGCTTCAGTTTTAGAAGAGGCTTCAGTTTTAGTAGAGGATGAACTCTCGCTTTTGGTGGATGAAGTACTAACAAGAGTTTTGTCATTTACATCTACATCAAGTCCGAAAGATGCGATATTGATTGTCTTTCCTTTCTTCTCGGAGGCCGTCTTAACGAATGTAGCGATCATTCGAGTCCATTTCACCATAGCTACGATCAGCCTCTTCTTTTGGGTAATTGTCATAATTGCTGCATTCTTTTTCTGCTCAACCAAAGTCTTTCCCATAGAAATCATGGCAACTTTTAAACCCCCTGCATCCGCCTGTTTAAAAACCAAGGAACAATTAGATAAAACACGCAATTTTCTTTTTCAAAGACTTAAAAATCATATGAAACACTATTGTAAAAACGTTTTTTGGTTTGAATAAATTTTACATTCAATTCAAAACAAAATATAAATCATATGAATATTACGGTATATGACTTACTGATTTCTCGCCTTTACCACCACTCATTGCAGACATAGACTTGAAGAGACCTTCAGCTTTAGTTGTCATCTCGACATCAACATTTTTCGATGTGGCTGATGCCGATTCGATAAATGTCATGTATGACTTGAAATTTGTAAAGAAGTTCTTGAACTCTGCAGTCGGAGGACACCCATTTTCAAGGTCGGTCACCAACATTATCATACCCTTGTTAGCGTAAGGCGTAAACTCGTTGCACTTTCTTGGGAAACTCTTCCTCAAGTAATGTTTTAACAAGAAATGTCCTTGCGCTTCATAGATCACACTTGATGCTACTACTAACATCAGACATATCCCTAGTGATTTTCTTGCCATTTTTTTTTTTTTTGAGAGAAAACAAACTAAAACTATGTTTTTATTTATTCTTTTGTTGTTTTTTCTTGTTTTTTTTTTGGGATGAGTTTAGTTTCTGGGAGAGCTGGATTTATATAGATGATTAAATTTCTAAATTTAAAAGAGCAAGAGAAAATGGTGGATGGATTTAAGGTCGAGAGAGAATAGGAAAAGAAGTTTTCATATGTTTTCATATTTTAACCTTTTTTTTACGGCAATTTATGTTGCTGTCCGCATTTCTCTTCAATCTATACTATATTTAGAAGGATCAACTTATAATGTAAATTGTCATAAATCAAGTGTGTGCAATAATAATTCAAAACCATTTTTCTTTACATCTATATGATCATCCATCTAGTTATATAAATGATAGTATCACGGGTTATATTGCCAATTTACTATATATATTTAGATTGTAGCTACATGGTCTAATTCTTATAGTGTAAAAAGTTTAAAAGCTACAAATTATAGCAAACCATCAATTTTTGTAGTGCAAATAGTGTTATCATTAAAATTCATTATTTTTACACTACTTTCAAAGTAGAAAGTGATACATGATAAATGTACCATAAGAGTAAAAATATTCTTCTTAATCTTATTATATAAAAGAGAATCCGTCAATGTGAGTTCGACACATAAGATATTGTAAATAAGTAAATCGTGACATGTGTATAATATTGATTAAATGATGACATGTATTTAAAATTAAAATTAATAAGGAAAAAATAATACTAAAAATGAAAAACTAATATAATAATTGTTAAGTAACTAACCAAATGGTAAAAATATAGCTTTTCTTATAGTTCAAACTAATTAAGAAAAAAATTAAAATTTGTAATAGTCGAAACTAATTAGGGAAAACAAAACTTTAATTATCCAAAATAATTATAAAAAGGAAAGAAAATAGAGAGATCATAACCATACAAAACAAAAAGAGTTTTTTGAGAAATGCCATTTTTCAAAAATACCATCATTTAAAAACCTTTTCAAAAATGCCACAAATACTATTTTATTTACTCAAATAATTATTTATGTTTGTGTTAACTATATTATGTTAGGCTTTAGGGTTTGTTACGCTCAAAACCTTTTTAAAAGTTTATAATTTTAGGATTTAAGATTTTTAAAACCCTTAATTTATGGCATATTTGAAGATAAACAATTCATGGTGACATTTTTACAAAATGATAATTTAAAAATGACATTTTTTAAAATTCTCCCAAACAAAAATTAGAGAGAAAATAAAAATTTCAGTTACGAAAAACAAGGCAAATGGTAATATTCTACCTACTTTGTCAACTAGAATATAAAAAACAAATTGGAAATATTCTACCTACGATGGTATTGATATTTTTCAATGCTTTTAAGAAATTGAATAAAATGAAAATTTATAAATAATAATAATAATAATAATAATAATAATAATAATAATATCAAGATTCAAGAGTGTTTAAGGTTTAGCGAGTATAAACTATATGAAAAAAAACCAATAACATAAATGATAGGAGTGTCAAAATGGTTAAACCAAACTAAACCAACCCATAATAATAATAATAATAATAATAATAATAATAATAATAATAATAATAATAATAATAATAATAATATCAAGATTCAAGAGTGTTTAAGGTTTAGCAAATATAAACTATATGAAAAAAAAATCAATAACATAAATGATAAGAGTGTCAAAATGGTTAAACCAAACTAAACCAATCCATATCCAAATGACTTGAATGATAAATGGATAATGGGTAAATGAGTTTGATCTATGAGATAATTTTATTTTAATTAAATAATTAGCAAATTTAATATATGAGATAATAAGCCGATGGAGAGAGGTCGACAATCACAGCGAGATTTGGAGGGACGATGGAGAAAGATTCGAGGAATTAGGTTTTGATTTGGGGATTTATTGAAACCGGTTTAATTAAATCTGCTTTTATTCGGTTTACACATTTAAATTAGTTTATTGAATTTATTTTCGTTTGGTTATGGATAACCCATTAATTCATTTTAATCAAACCCAATTCAACCTTTGATACGATCCCAATCGATGTACTGGAACTTTGATGCGGAGCCAAGGGTTACAGTAGGGTTACGCGGATTACGGTAAGATATAGTAGGGTTACGTGGGTTACGGGGTACCCGAGTTATGGGTTACGCGGGTTACGGGTTATGCGGGTTACACGGGTTACGCGGGTTACGGGGTACGCGGGTTACGGGTTACGCGGGTTACACGGGTTACGGGGTACGCGGGTTACGGGTTACGCGGGTTACGTGGATGAAAAGGGATGGAAAGATGATGATGAACGATCGATGATGGAAGATGATATAATCACACAAGTGATGAGAGTCTTGAGTGAAGGATAGACTGTCTTCTTCCTCGGATACCCACCGTGAGAAAACAGGATCTTCTCTAGAATCGCTTCTAAGAGAAAGGGTTGTCGGATTCCACCAACGGTAGTGAACACAAATAGAAAAGAGAGAGTTTGATTTTACTTAATACTTGGTTGAATATTATTGAGGGTGGAGAGAACATATATATAGGCCTAGGGTAGGTTACATGCAACCTACCTAGGAAATAACAAAGCTTATTAAATAAGTTTGACTAATAAATGAAGAACATGCAAAAGACATAGAAAATGATGCATTTTGACTCAATCTTCTTATCAAAACGTGATGGGCTTGACTTGGCTTGGGCTTGGTGAAAGAAGGCTTGAGTCCATTAAGAAAAAGCCCACGTAAGATCCAAGAGAAAGGCTAAGTGAAAGATGTAAGCGACCAAGTCTTGCCTCGTTAAAAACCATGTTCGGAAAACCCATTGGGACAAAACCGAACATGGGAAAAAGAGTACAAGACAAGGCGCTTGTCACTTAGACATTCCCTTGATCTTTGTTCTCCTTGGCTTGCATAAGTATCACGATCCGATTTGCCTCGGCCGATCCTCCATCTTGTGTCTCCTTGAGCATTCGTTGAATGGAATGCGTGAGCTTCCTTTGCCTTTGACCTCGTGACCGGTCCTTGTATTTGTTCCATCGCACTTGACTTGTCCCAAACCTCGCGGTTGCCGATCCGGATCACATCATCCCCTCCCTCTTGAAAAAGATTTGTCCTCAAATCTGTTTCATCTGCAACAAAAGGGACTAAGTTAGAAATATGAAAGGAGTTTGACACATTGTACTTAACTTGAAGATCCGATGGATACGCATCGATCTTTTTGAGTTTCGGCTTTGGCTTAATCTTTTTTGCAACATCCTTCTTCTTGTGCGGCAAAGAGAAGTGATAGAAGACCGTCTTGATAGTCTTAGCGATGTCAAAATACCACATAAACTCACGTCCATGTGTTGACCTAAACAACAACTCACAAACGGCAGCAATAGACGCACAAATTTTATCGTAAAACAAGTAGAAATCTGCCCTAAGGTAGTGATCGCTAACAAAAGTTTCACAAGCTTTATAAAGCTTCTCAAAGCCTTTAACGTTAACATAAATCTCTTCCAAATTTCCAAAATCAAGGATTATATTATGAGGAGTAGAGAAACGTTTGTACCTCTTTGAGAATGTGTCGATCACATCATTGTCCTTACCTTTCGAGAATGGCTCGCTGAAGTTTGCACATATGACGGGTATTTTATGGAGATCTGGTGGTACTTTACTTTTGGCGAAGGTTTCATGATCATCATGGATGACAAGCTCCTTCATTTCTACAGATTTGGCTTGATATGCAGTTTCGAGACATGAGACGTTTTGAATGTATGGTAATTCTTTGGGATTCTCGTCATCATGTTCCTGCAAAACATTAGTCACCGCACTCAGGAATACCGGTGGAAGGTTAGAGAAACTCATGAGAGTCTCTTTATACACAAAAGGAATTTGAGATTTATTAAAAGAAAAAGTTTGTTCGATCTCACCTGAATGGATCAAGAGATTGTTGCTCTCGAGTTTGGCTTCCTCTTTAGGCTCAAAAACAGTAGCCTTGTCTTTGGTGTAGCTCTCGGGTTTGGCTTCCTTTTTAGGCTAAAAAACAGTAGCCTTGTCTTTGGTGTAGCTCGACTCGACATCCTTGAACTTAGAAATGTTTGAAGGAATCGTGGACTTGGTAGAACGACGTTTGATTTGTTGCTCGATAAGGATGGCCTTATGAAGCATCCTCTCGATTTCTGCATAGTATTGTAGCTCAAGCCGGTATTGGATATCGCGGTTCAAATCACCAAAAAACCGTGACATAGTAGCCTCATGGTCCTCTTGAATATTAGCCCATAACATTAGTACCTCGAGCTCTTGGAAGTAGTCTTCAACCTTTCTACTACCTTGGGTAAGTCTTCTAAGTCGTTGATGTAGCTCTCGTTGGTAATGACTTGGAACAAACCTTTTTCGCATGTGTCGCTTGAGTTGATCCCAACGGACCACGGGATCCTCACCGCATCTCCGCCTAGTGGTGACAAGGGTGTTCCACCAACTTAGGGCATATTCGCAAAACTCAGTGACGGCAAGCTTCACGCGATTTCTTTCGGGTACATTTTGACACTCAAAGATGAGATCCACCTTTTTCTCCCAATCAAGGTAAATGTCGGGATCATTCTTTCCATAAAACTTGGGAACCTTCACCTTGATATTACCGTATGCATTTTGTTTTTGGGCTTCTCTACGATCTCGTGGTTCCCAAAACCGCCTCGGTCTTGGAGCATCTATGGAATGAGTTTCCTCATAATCAGACATAAGGAAATCCGGTTGTATTTCATCCTCCCCACGTTGGTTTTCTTTTGGTGGTCTCCTTGCGTTAGTGACTTGATCGATCGGAGAACGAAGAACGGTAAGCTTATCGAAAAAAAACCTTTCCATTCGTGCTTCCATCCGTTCCATCACACGATCAAGAAGTTGATCCTCCCGATTGTTGCTGGTTTCTTCTTCCATATCTATGGCACAAATCAACACAAGGAAGTATCAAAATTCTTTTAAAACAAACCGCACATAACACAAAGAAATCGATAGAAAATTAAAGTATAGTAGCGATAGAGATGAAACCAAAGGCTAGTGATAATTAAAAGGAGATGAGCAAAGATGAATTAGAAAACTTAGCTCTGGATCAAAGCGTGCTCTGATACCACTTGATACGATCCCAATCGATGGACCGGAACTTTGATGCGGAGCCGAGGGTTATGGTAGGGTTACGCGGATTACGGTATGATATAGTAGGGTTACGTGGGTTACGGGGTACGCGAGTTATGGGTTACGCGGGTTACGGGTTACGCGGGTTACACAGGTTATGCGGGTTACGGGGTACGCAAGTTACGGGTTACGCGGGTTACACGGGTTACGCAGGTTACGGGGTACGCGGGTTACGGGTTATGCGGGTTACGTGTATGAAAAGGAATGGAAAGATGATGATTAACGATCGATGATGGAAGATGATATAATCACATAAGTGATGAGAGACTTGAGTGAAGGATAGACTGTCTTCTTCCTCGGATACCCACCGTGAGAAAACAGGATCTTCTCTAGAATCGCTTCTAAGAGAAAGGGTTGTCGGATTCCACCAACGGTAAAGTAGAAAAGAGAGAGTTTGATTTTACTTAATACTTGGTTGAATATTATTGAGGGTGGAGAGAACATATATATAGGCCTAGGGTAGGTTACATGCAACCTACCTAGGAAATAACAAAGCTTATTAAATAAGTTTGACTAATAAATGAAGAACATGCAAAATACATAGAAAATGATGCATTTTGACTCAATCTTCTTATCAAAACGTGATGGGCTTGACTTGGCATGGGCTTGGTGAAAAGAAGGCTTGAGTACATTATGAAAAATCCCACGTAAGATCCAAGAGAAATGCTAAGTGAAAGATGTAAGCGACCAAGTCTTGCCTCGTTAAAAACCATGTTCGGAAAACCCATTGGGACAAAACCGAACATGGGAAAAAGAGTACAAGACAAGGCGCTTGTCACTTAGACATTTCCTTGATCTTTGTTTTCCTCGACTTGTATAAGTATCACGATCCGATTTGCCTCGGCCGATCCTCCGTCTTGTGTCTCCTTGAGCATTCGTTGAATGGAATGCGTGAGCTCCCTTGCCTTTGACCTCGTGACCGGTCCTTGTATTTGCTCCATCGCACTTGACTTGTCCCAAACCTCGCGGTTGCCGATCCGGATCACATCAACCCAACTCAATAAACTCATAACCCATTTAACCCATTAATACCCAAATTTCGAACTCATTAAAAACCATGGTTTGAGTTGGTTTGGGTTGACTAATTAAATTTTACCCATTTTGCCATCCCTAATGAATGATATACAACAATCAATCATGATTTATATGTGATGTTTGATAAAATTATTTATAAAATATTTTATAGGTTTTACTAGATTATTCACGTGAAATTTCTGATATAAATATTTGAACTTTTTTACAATTTTATCACTTAATTTATATTCATAATGGGTAAAATTTTTTTTAATATGCTTATCCTCGTATTAATTAATGCGGGTCCTTGATATATCATGGTTTTTACCCATTTTCAACTATGATATAAGTCTTTTTTACAGAGTCTTTTTGGTATTTTTCGAGTTTTTTTGAGTCTTAGCAGGGTAAAGGACGATTGGAGCTTAATGCAATCTTCTGGAGCATTTTGGAGCATGGAGGAAAGAAGAGACGAAGTGATCAAGTCAGAGTCGAGTTTACAAGTCTGTTTCGATCGACATGCCCGTCTAACACGAGAAGATCACAAGTTTGGAGGAAATTCCGTTTTTGCCCAAAAAGCCCAGAAGTTTAGAGAAGGCCCAATCCGAATTTTAGACTTTGTATATATAGTTTTTCCTTAGTCTTTTAGAAGGGAGATCTAGTTTTTGATTAAGACTTGATAGAGAAGAGATTTGCAGAGTTTTTAGGAGATTTCAGACTTCCGGATTTCATCGTTTTCCAATCTCTGTATGACTTACTCTATCTCTTTTATGAAATTTATTTTATTCATAATGTTTACTATATCTATGTCTGAGTAGTTTGCTTGTTAGGTTTAGGGTGATTCAATGGTTTGATGAGAAATTGATAGGATTGAAAACTTGTTAGGGTTTATCTTTATGTTCTTCATCTAGATTGATTTAACTCTGATTTTATGATTGATCAACTGAAATTGGATATCCTAGGTTGCTTTAATAGATGCGAAAGTATTATTAACAACCGGACATAATCTTAGATGAGCAAAATTATCTATTCGCAAAGAAATTTGGCTTAGTAATTTTGTGAACAATTGAACCTGAACTTAATGCTTGTCTTTATTCACTGAATTTGCAAAAAAATTTGGAATTTAGGGATTTAGTCATAGATAATCTCTGCAACGAAAGTTGATTGGTTTTACATTCGTGTTTGAGTTCTAGAACCGTGCTTAATAAAATCCTAACGTCTTTTATCCCTGTGTCGATCGACACAGACCCTTGTGTCGATCGACACGATCGTATTTCAAATCATTCCTGCGAATTACCCATAGTCTAACTCCTTGTTTAATTGATTATTAGAACTTGATAACCATTCACTGTTTACATTGCTTGCTATTTTTACATTACATTCATACTTATTTACTTAGCAAAATTTGAATTCACTAATCGATTGTTTGTTCAGATTCCCTGTGGATTCGATCTCTAAGTACTACTACCATCTCTTAATTTGAGAGAGTATCTCAGGGCAAATTTGAGCATATCAAATTTTGGCGCCGTTGCCGAGGAATCAAAATCACCATTCGATTTTTGATTTTAGAGTTTTGTCTAAGTTTTTTTATTTTTGTTTTATTACTTACTTGTTTTTTTCTCTTTGTCTTGTGTGTTTCAGGTTTATGCCTAATCGCGTTACCAGGAGCAACTAGAACGAAGAGCTTGTTGATCTCAACCTTGAGATTGGAAGGTTAGAACGAACCAACCGAGGAGCAAGAAAGGCAGCCAACATGAATCCGTTAATTCTTATTAGAGGTGAAGATGGGTTCTTTGAGGATGCTTATTGTCGCAGACGCAATGCTCAGGGTCAGAGGATAGATGAGAACAGGGTTGTTGTTTTAGAAGAGCCAGCTGGGCGTGGGCGTACTCTGGGAGAGTACAACAGACCAGACGAGTTCTATGCCAATAGGGCAGCGATTCGTCCTCCTGGTTTCCCGAAGAATGATTTTGAGCTGAAGCTGGCTTACTTCTCATTGGTGGCTCAGTACCCGTTCCATGGCCTATCCTCTGAGCACCCCATGGATCACCTTGAGAGGTTTGAGGACTTGGCATCTAGCATCAAGGCTAATGGAGTGTCCAGCGACTACCTCTACTGCAAGCTTTTCCCCTACTCTCTTAGTGGAGAAGTTGCTTACTGGCTGAAGCAGCTGGAGCCAGGCTCGCTGACTACTTGGGAGGACACCAAGAATGCTTTCCTCAACAACTTCTTCGATGAGGCGAGATCCGAGGATCAGGACCAAGATCTCTACTTTCAAGCAGGGACCGATTGAGGCATTTAAGGCTTCCTGGGGAAGATTCAAGTCCTACCAGAGAGATTGTCCTCACCATGGGTTCAGTGATGTTCAGCTGTTGGGCATCTTCTTTAGAGGTATTGATTGGAGGTATCAGATGGCCCTTGATTCTGCTAGCAATGGGAACTTCAACACCAGGTATCCAGAAGATGCACTGATTCTCATTGATAACTTGGCTTCTAGCAACAGTACCAATAATGCAGATTTCGAGAGGAAGAAGCTGGGTGGAAACGTGGATGGCAGCCAAATTGCTGAGGTTAAGGCTAAGTTGGATTCTGTGCATAGCCTTCTAGTAGGGAAGAAGACTGTTCAGTTTGCTCAGGAGGTTGAGACTTTCATTCGAGAGGAAGAGCAGGATGAAGAGGATATCAACTACATCAGTGGGACTGGGTTTCAGAGTCAGAGGTTTGGTAGTCAGCAGGGTAACAGAAACTTCAATGGAAACAACCAAAGGACTACATTTACTGGGAATCCAAGCTCACCCACCTATTCTCCTAAGCCGCAGTTTCATAAAACCGAGTACCAGAAGCCCTTCCAGAGCAATTACACCAGAAACTACGGGTCTTCATCTTACCAGACACCCCCTCCTCAGTCATCAGAGACCGAGATGAAATCCATGCTAAAGCAAATCTTGGAGGGTCAACAGAAGATGAGCATGAGTTTTAATGGAAAGATGGATGCCATGTACCAAGATCTAAATGGGAAATTCGAGGCCTTGAACACTCATGTCAAGAAATTGGACACTCAGTTTGCTCAGACTACAAAAAATTCAAGGAGGCAAGAAGGTTTTCTCCCATCTAGGACGGATGCATATCCGAAGCATGGCGTTGCTGCCATCACCACGAGGAGTGGTAAGACCCTTGGGGAGCCAGTAACGAAGAAGTGACTTAGTGCAGAATAATTAGACAAGCTCGTGGAGATCGATGAGGAAGTGATTTATGCTCTAGACCCCGTGTCGATTGACACGAAAGGCTTATGTCGATCGATACGGGTCGAAAAACCTGATTCTGGGAATGACGCAATCGGTGACATCTCGCAGAAACCTCATGTCGATCGACACAAGGATAGTGTCGATCGACACGAGTCCCAGACGAACCCAATCTCGTCAAAACCCACGGCTAGTCCAGCAGAGAGAGTATATTTGCCTAAGATACCTTATCCTAGAAGCCTGAAGAAGTCTAAACAGAAGCTGGAGGATGCTAGGTGCAAGGCCGTGATGGATAAGCTAGTTGTGGAACTTCCTTTGGTTGATGCTATTCAGACTAGTCCGGTGATCCGTCGTTACGTGAAGAGGATGGTCACAAAGAATTTGGGTCTTGAGGAAGGTGTTGCTATGATTTCAGAGCAGGTCAGTGCAGTGATTCAGAATAGAGTTCCAGAGAAGCTCACAGATCCGGGAAGTTTTGTGTTGGATTGTTTAATCTGATGCCACACTCGGTAGCTGTTGGTCTTGGAATGACTGATTTCCAGCCCACTAGGATCTCTCTTATCCTAGCCGATCGGTCAGTAAGGATCCCTGAAGGAGTTTTGGAGGATGTTCCAATCAGTGTTGGAGACTGTTTGATCCCTACTGACTTCGTTGTTCAGCAATACAACGAAGAACCCAAGGATCCTCTCATCTTGGGTAGACCATTCTTAGCTACAGCTGGTTCTATGATTGATTGCAAGGGAGGCAATATTACTTTGAGTGTGGTTGATCTGGAGATGAAATTCAAAACGGACAAGCTGATGAAGAGACCTACGATAGATGGCCAGACTTTCTATGTAGACACCCTCACTGACATTGCACAGGAAGTCTTCAATGAGATGCATCCCATAGATACCTTGGAAAGAACTTTGGTGAACTCTGTGACAGTGGAGAGTCAGCTTGATGAGGTTGCTAAGGGGTATGCGAGGATGATAGATGCTGGTAAGAAAGTGAGGGAGTTGGTTGGTCATTTGGAGTTGGGTGGATCTTCACTAAAAACCCATGTCGATCGACACAAAGATCATGTCGATCGACACGGGTCCCCAGAAAATGACAGCGATTGGAGTAAACAAAAAGCTCCGAAAATCATACTCAAACCACTTCCAGCCGGGCTAAGGTACGCTTTTCTTGGTCCTAATTCCACATATCTAGTCATTGTTAGTGCTTCTTTAAACAATGCAGAGCTCACTTTACTGCTAAGCAAGCTGCGCAAGTTTCGCAAAGCTCTTGGCTATTCTCTTGATGACATTTCAGGTATCTCTCCAGACTTGTGCATGCATAGGATTCACCTTGAGGATAAGACTAAGTCATCAATTGAGCATCAGAGGAGGCTAAATCCAAATTTGCAAGAGGTTGTCAAGAAGGAGATTCTGAAACTTCTAGAGGCAGGGATCATTTATCCTCTTTCAAACAGTGTGTGGATTAGTCCGGTTCATGTGGTGCCTAAGAAAAGAGGAGTCACAGTGGTTAAGAACGAGAAGAACGAGCTGATTCCTACAAAGACAGTGACTGGCCACAGGATGTGCATTGAATACCGAAAGCTAAACGCTACCACCAGGAAAGACCATTTCCCTCTGCCCTTCATTGATCAGATGCTGGAGAGACTAGCAAATCATCTCTACTACTGCTTTCTCGATGGGTACTCCGGGTTATTCCAAATCCCCATCCATCCAGAGGACTAGGAGAAGACCACGTTTACTTGTCCATATGGCACTTTTGCATACCGTAAAATGCCATTTGGACTGTGTAATGCTCCTGCAACTTTCCAGCGATGCATGATGTCGATCTTCACGGACATGATTGAGAATTACTTGGAGGTCTTCATGGACAATTTCTCAGTTTACGGTTCGTTCTTCAAATATTGTCTGGACAAATTGGAGAAGGTTCTTGCCAGATGTGTGGAGAAACACTTGGTTCTCAGCTGGGAGAAATGCCACTTTATGGTGAAAGATGGCATTGTACTTGGTCATAGAGTTTCATCTGAAGGGATTGAAGTGGATCGAGCCAAGATCGAGGTTATGACAAGTCTGCAACCACCTACTTCAGTCAAGGAAATACGAAGTTTTCTAGGACACGCTGGTTTCTATCGGAGATTCATCAAGGACTTCTCCAAGATAGCCCGCCCACTCACCACTTTGCTTTGTAAGGATGTCAAATTTGTTTTTGATACTAATTGTTTATCTGCTTTTGAACAGATCAAGCAAGCTTTGGTGAGTGCTCCAATAGTGCAACCTCCAGACTGGGATTTGCCTTTCGAGTTGATGTGTGATGCCAGTGATTATGTGGTTGAGGCTGTGTTGGGTCAGAAGAGGGACAAAAAGCTTCACGCCATTTACTATGCTAGCAGGACGCTCGACGAGGCTCAGAGGAACTATGCTACTACAGAGAAGGAGCTGCTAGATGTGGTTTTTGCTTTTGAGAAGTTCCGTCCTTACTTGATTGGAGCTAAGGTGATCGTGCACACTGACCATTGAGCACTAAAGTACTTAATGCAGAAGAATGATGCCAAGCCGTGGTTGTTGAGATGGATTCTACTTCTGCAAGAGTTCGACATTGAGTTGAAGGATAAGAAAGGGGTCGAGAATGGCGTCGCGGATCATCTTTCACGAATTCGAATTGAAGACAGCATCCCCATTGATGATTACTTCTCTGAGGAGAGTGTACATTTCGTTGAGGTTGGTTTGCAAGCGAGCAAAGGCGAGGATTATCACGTTTTCATAGTTCCAGATGTTGTGTCGATCGACACAAAGGACATGTGTTGATCGACACGGGATTCAATCGTCAAATTCCAGAATCCGAAAACAGGTGTGTCGATCGACATGAACCTGTGTGCCGATCGACATGGAGCCAGTTGGACATCAAGTGGGACGTTTCATGATGCCGTTTGTGCTGTTTCTGGATCCAACCGACCTTGGTACGCTGACATCGCCAATTACCTAGCTGCAGAGGACGTACCTACAGATCTTAAAGGGTATGAGAGGAAGAAGTTGATGAGAGAACTCAGAAGGTATTACTGGGATGAGCCTTATCTTTACAAGCACTGTTCAGACGGTATCTACATGAGGTGTATTTCAGAGAGTGAGGTTCGAGATGTGCTTTATCACTGTCATGGTTCTGAGTATGCAGGGCATTTTGCTACTTTCAAGACGGTTTCTAAGGTTCTTCAAGCAGGGTTTTGGTGGCCCTCGATGTTTAAAGATGCTCATGCGTTTGTTGCGCAATGTGACACTTGTCAGAGGAGAGGCAATATAAGCAAGAGGAATGAGATGCCACAAAACTTCATCCTTGAGGTTGAGGTTTTTGATTGCTGGGGCATTGATTTCATGGGTCTTTTTCCGTCGTCTTATGGGAACAAGTACATCTTGGTTGTTGTGGACTATGTCTCGAAATGGGTGGAAATGATAGCTAGTCCTAACAATGATGCTGCGGTGGTTCTTAAGCTTCTTAAAACAATCATTTTCCCTAGATTTGGAGTCCCCAGAGTTGTCATTAGTGATGGTGGAACGCACTTTATTAACAAAATTTTTGCTAAGCTTTTGCAGAAATACGGAGTTCATCATCGCGTGGCCATCCCTTACCATCCCCAGACGAGTGGACAGGTCGAGGTATCCAACAGATAGATCAAGGAGATCCTTGAGAAGACGGTCAATTCTACAAGGAAGGATTGGTCCACCAAACTCGACGATGCACTCTGGGCTTATAGGACTGCTTACAAAACATCCCTGGGAACCACTCCATTTCATCTGCTTTATGGGAAAGCGTGTCATCTACTAGTGGAGTTGGAACACATGGCAGCCTGGGCAGTTAAGCTTTTCAACTTTGACATCAAGCCTGCTGCAGAAAGGCGTCTGACACAGCTGAATGAACTAGATGAAATCAGACATCATGCCTACGAAAGCTCTAAATTATACAAGGAGCGGACTAAAGCATATCATGATAAAAGGATCATCTCCAAGACATTCGAACCAAATGACCAGGTATTGCTTTATAACTCTCGTTTACAGCTTTTCCTGGTAAATTGCGTTCTCGTTGGTCAGGTCTTTTAACCATCAAGGAAGTCAGACCACACGGGGCTGTTGTCCTAGTTAGTAAGGATGGGAAGGAGTTCACCGTGAATGGGCAAAGGGTGAAACATTATTGTGCAGAAGCCGAGATTTTGGAAGGACACATTGTGCCTCTGGATGATGCACCTGTTGCCTGAGCTCTGACACAGTTAAGCTAATGACTGAAAACAAGAGCTTAGTGGGAGGCAACCCACTGGTGCGTGTACATTAATTTTATTTTTCGTTTTGTTTTACTAACGTTTTAATTTTTGGTATAGGTGTTTTAGATTGGTTTTATTCAGATTTCTTGGAACAGAATGACCCGTGTCGATCAACACGGACCTGTGTGTCGATCGACACAGGCCACGAATGACAGGGCCCACAGACGGCCCAGCCCACGACAACAGATGGGTCCAAAGGGTACAAAGCGCCAGCAGAAGGAAAAGGAGGCTGCATCTGGTTCCGGTACACAAGCACAATCCGTCGCGTCGCATCCTCCTTGGCCACGCCCTGAGGGGAAGAAGATCGCCATCGCAAGGCAGTTTGATGATGTACCTGCCAAGATTCTTGTACAAGAGGATGTTCTTCACAGAAAGAACATACCCCAATGGGATGATTACGACTCTCTTTTATACAATGAGTGGCTAAAGGTTCAGTTATCGGGGACACGGTTTGCTGACAGCCGAACGATGAGACGTTTGGGTCTCAAGGATGAGGTGTTGCGTTTACTGCAGAACGCAGGCCTGGGGACACTCGCCACACGCCATTATCCGCTTTACCCTGATTTGGTACGCCAGTTCTTCGCGTCTATGCAGCTAGGTTGTACGGCATATACTGATGAGGATAGTAAGGATACCCGGAACTGGATTATGAGTTTTAAGATTGGAGGGATCTGTCACACACTTTCGCTATGGGACCTTTGTGGGATTTATGGTTTTGACCAGGATTGCGTTTATCAGGATATTCCAGATACATTGCTTGACATGCAGGAGTTGTGGAGCCGATTTGGGACAGGGAGATATGCTGCCTCTACTTCCACACATACGGATGTGAGACATCCAGTGCTTAGGTATCTGCTTTGCCTATTCTCTACCACGATCTTGTGCAAGGTGGAGCCACGAAAGATGAGGATGCATGAGTTGGTTTTGCTGTCATATGCTCTTAGGTTGGATGTGGCAAACCCAATCTGGGATGAGATTCAACCCAACATAGGGGTTGTTTTTGCACAACATCTTTTCTCTATGAAGAACACGCCAGTCACGTTGACAAAGAGCAGCAAGTTCTTCACTGCTGGTAGTCTTCTCACTCCCACCTTTACGTTTTGCGAGATTGACACCTCTGTCTGCAGCGTGGATAGAATAGTTTATGGAGTGGACTTGGACTATCTGACGAGGACCACTTGGCTTAAGCAACCAGATCACTGGGTTTTTTGCATTTCTCCTAGACAGCAGCGCATGGTGAAGTTGCCCCTTCCGGCACTGATGGACATTGCAGCTGACCCTCTTTTGCTGGCTTTTCAGCCTGACGATAGACTAGTGCATGCAGTTAGCGCTGGGCGCAAGCAGATTACTCGGGGCACTGCTGTAGCTAGTACCTCAGACGCAGGCACTTCCAGTGTTCCACATCAGATTCCTCCACTACCACCAGTGCCTGATCGCCCTATGGAGCAACACGAGTTTCAAAGTTGGGTTGTTCAGAGTCTCCAGACGATGTGGACCGCCATGTCTACCTGGCCTCGTTGTGGCTGTGTTCGTCCTCGCCAACCTACTCCGCGGCCTTCATCATCATCTGAGGAGGATGATTAGATCACTTATCCTTTTTCTTTTTTCTTTTTATTTTCTTTTATTATCTAACTTTGAGTCTATTTTTCTGTTTTTCTTTGTGTCAGTTTGTTTTATGCTTTTCCAGGATTTCAGAACTGGTGAACTAATGCGATTTGCCTATGTTTTCCTCTTAATCACGTCTCTTGAGTTGTGTTTTGCAGAATGATTAGCTTTGAATTTAATTCAACGATGGAAAATGATGAACAAAGCTGCAAAAATGGTCCAGAAACACTGTGTCGATCGACACGAATCTATATGTTGATCGACATGGTTCAAGATTTTGTCTCCAACTCCGCACAACTCATGATCCGGTTTGGAAAACCTGTGTCGATCGACATGGGCAAACATTTGGTAAAATTTCGTTTTTCCTTCCCAAGTTCGTTATCCTTTTGATTCTTTTTGCCAAACTCAGCTTGATAACACTGGGGACAGTGTTGTTTAATTGTGGGGGAGGTAGTTGCTAACTTTGTGTTCGTTTTTTAGAGTCAATCCAAAATGTTTTTCTTGAGTCAAAATAGTCAGATGGAAACAATGACCCCTCTTTTGGTTTAGTGGATCGTCTCTTTCAATTGTGTGACCATTCTTCCAGGATCGATTTCAGAGTCAGACTAATGAAAAATTCTAAGGATGACCAGTTAACTAGAGACGTCTGTTACTTCCAGCATAATTCGCCCAGGGTTCGAGCTAATTATGCGGTCTCCTCGGTGATTGGTGTTCATAGAGCTTGACTCCTCATTCATACGTGACAAGTGCAATCTCTGTTGAAAAGAATGGTACTCCTCTCCTTCGATCAATTAAAAAAAAAAAGTGAATGATTTGTGGTGATATGATAGTTCTTGAGTATAAGATGAGGAAATAAAATTCCAGTAAGTCAGTACTCAAGAGGTGATCACCTAGAGCTCAAAAGCAGCAGTCTGAGTCCCTTAGAACGGATGTAGAGGACGAGCGATCTCACGACCCAGTCTCCTCAGAAGGAACAATAGTAGTGAAAGCACTGTTTTTGAGTTTCTGAATCGAATAAGTCTGGGGGAGAGAAAGAGTACCAAAGGTTGTATGGTTCACTAGTTATGGTATAGTATGGGAATGAGTCTAGAAAGCTCTTGGCATCGAGATCTGGGACGAGACCCAGCAATGAGGACTAGCGGGTTATGTTGAGAAGTCGTGGATGAATTTGGGAAACTGGGAATGTCTATGGAGAAGTACATGGTGGTCTGGTTTTGAATTGGTTCTGCATTATGTGGCTTACTAGTTGAAAGGGATCGGTCCGGTACTCTAAAGGAAGGTAAGTTTTTGCGTTTTTAAACCTCTTTCACATTCTTAGTGTATGTTTTGCTTGAGGGCAAGCAAATACTAAGTCTGGGAGAGTTGATATATCATGGTTTTTACCCGTTTTCAACCATGATATAAGTCTTTTTTACAGAGTCTTTTTGGTATTTTTCGAGTCTTTTTGAGTCTTAGCAGTGTAAAGGACGATTGGAGCTTAATGGAAGCTTTTTGAGCATTTTGGAGCATGGAGGAAAGAAGAGACGAAGTGATCAAGTCAAAGTCGAGTTTACAAGTCTGTGTCGATCAACACAACTTTGTGTGTCGATCGACATGCCCGTCTAACACGAGAAGATCACAAGTTTGGAGGAAATTCCGTTTTTGCCCAAAAAGCCCAGAAGTTTACAGAAGGCCCAATCCGAATTTTAGACTTTGTATATATAGTTTTTCCTTAGTCTTTTAGAAGGGAGATCTAGTTTTTGATGAAGACTTGAGAGATAAGAGATTTGCAGAGTTTTTAGGAGATTTCAGACTTCCGGATTTCATCGTTTTTGAATCTCTGTATGACTTACTCTATCTCTTTTATGCAATTTATTTCATTCATAATGTTTACTGTATCTATGTCTGAGTAGTTTGCTTGTTAGGTTTAGGGTGATTCAATGGTTTGATGAGAAATTGATAGGATTGAAAACCTGTTAGGATTTATCTTTATGTTCTTCATCTAGATTGATTTAACTCTGATTTTAGGATTGTTCAACTGAAATTGGATATCCTAGGTTGCTTTAATAGATGCGAAAGTATTATTAACAACCGGGCATAATTTTAGATGAGCAAAATTATTTATTCGCAAAGAAATTTGGCTTAGTAATTTTGTGAACAATTGAACCTGAACTTAATGCTTGTCTTTATTCACTGAATTTGCAAAAAAATTTGGAATTTAGGGATTTAGTCATAGATAATCTCTGCAACGAAAGTTGATTGGTTTTACATTCGTGTTTGAGTTCTAGAACCGTACTTAATAAAATCTTAACGTCTTTTATCCCTGTGTCGATCGACACAGACCCTTGTGTCGATCGACACGATCGTATTTCAAATCATTCATGCGAATTACCCATAGCCTAACTCCTTGTTTAATTGATTACTAGAACTTGATAACCATTCACTGTTTACATTGCTTGCTATTTTTACATTACATTCATACTTATTTACTTAGCAAAATTTGAATTCACTAATCGATTGTGTGTTCAGATTTCCTTTGGATTTGATCCCTAAGTACTACTACGATCTCTTAATTTGAGAGAGTAGCTTAGGGAAAATTTGAGCATATCAGTCCTAATCTAGTTTTAAAGTAGAAAACGATATATGATAAAGGTATCGTAAGAGTAAATATATTCTTTTTGATCCTGTATATGATAAAATAGCATTTTTCATAAACTGACCTAAACCTAGAAAAATCCTCTTGATCTATAGATTATTCTTAACCTCTTGGTTTTTTTTTTAGTTAGGCTTTTCCCACCAAAGTAAACCTCTTATTTAGGGGTGGGCAAAAATACCCAAAACCGAAAAACTGAACTGGATCGAACCGAAGTAAACCGAACCGAGACTGACCCATAATAGTTTTGGTTTCATATGGACTCAATTTATCTAAAACCGAAAAACTGAAAAACCAAATCGAAACTGAACCGCAAAACGAAGTAAACATTGTGAACTTTATGTTTCATTTTAAGTTTATGGTTATTGACTTTTTATTTTATTTTGTGTTCTCTTTTATATTTCATTATGGATTTTAGACTCAAAACTCTTTGAATATGATGCTCTTTTGATTCATTTTTGCTTGTTCATTTGATTTGTACGTGTTCGAATTCGGTTTTTTTGGTTTCAAACCGAAACCGAATCTGAACAATTAGGATTTTGGTATATTATTGTGATACCAAACCGAACCAAAACCGAATTAAACCGAATCGAGACCGACCCATAACAGTTGCGGTTTCATATGGACTCAATTTATCTATAATCGAAAAACCGAAAAACCGAAATACCAAACCAAAATCGAACCGCAAAACCGAATGCCCACCCGTACTCTTATTTATTAAGAGCATATAACTATTTAATTAACGATTCTGTAAGGTTTATAAACCGACCTAAACCTTGAATCCTCTGATGCTTTGTAAAACACAGTTGCGAAAGCTAATGACACAGAGACATTATCATCATCAAGTCCCTTCGCTGTTTTCAACTTTTACTTTTGTCAACGGATCATATCCGATCCCGAGAATCATGGAGTACATATTTCATAAAATCAATTCAGTTGTAAATGAGAATCTCGTAGGATTTGTTTGTTTAAACCATAAGATCTTATCTAGGGGTGGGCATTCGGGTATCCGTTCGGGTTTCGGATCAGTTAATTCGGTTATCGGATTTTTGGTTTTAGGAATATACTACCCATTCGGGTATTTTGAAAGTTTGGTTCAGTTTCGGTTCGGTTTTTGTTGGATTCGGGTTCGATTTTGGTTACCCAAAATATTCAAAACTTACCCAAAATATTTTAAATTTATCCAAAATATTCATAACTACCCGATTTTTATTTTGAATTTAGTTCGATTTTATTATTTTTATCTCGAATTATCCAAAAAATAACAAAAATTATAAATAATTAAATTGATTATTATTATCAAAATATATTCATCATACCCAAATTTACCGAAAAACAAACCAAATTGTCTAAACTATATGAACATACCCAACTTTAAATGTAAATATCTTTAGGTTAATTTATATTTCGGGTAATTCAGATAACCGTTCGGTTTTCGGTTCGGTTCGGTTCGGGTTCGGATTCGGATTTTCGGTTTTAGATGTTTAGAACCCATTCGGATATTTTAGAAAATCAGGTTCGGGTCGGTTCGGGTAATTTTGAGTCGGTTTCGGTTTGGCTTTTCGGTTTCGGATATTTTGCCCACCGCTAATCTTATCCTTGTATTATAAAAGGATGTAAGCTGAATGAGAAAGAGAACACATAAATCTTTTCCAATCTTCCTTTCTTCTCTGTTCCATTACATGGTATCAGAGCTTGAAATTTTGTTTTCTTAAAATTCTGTTCTTTTTCTGAAATTTTTTTGAAACCGAACGACAATGTCTGGAAGTACTGGAACGAACCCAAATATGAACCCGACTACTGAAACACCAACCGTGATGGAGGTGAGGTGAACAATTTCGTCGTATGATCTGACCGCTGCTGATAAACCTCGAGCCGTGATTTCTCATCCTCTGCTAAAAGGAACTAATTATGATGAGTGGGCGTGTGGCATCAAAACTGCTTTCTGTTCTCACAAGAAATACGGATTTCTTGATGGCTTTATCAAGAGACATGATGAGGATTCTCCAGATCTGAAGGATTGGTGGACCATTCAAGCTCTTCTTGTCTCTTGGATTTGAATGACGACTGAACCTTCACTTCGCTCCAATATCTCACACCGAGATGTGGCACAAGATTTGTGGGAACATCTTAAGCAATGTTTCTTTATATTGAATGGACCGCGGATTCAACAAATCAAAGCTGAATTGGCTTGTTGCAAACAGTGTGGCCTAGCGATTGAGACATAGTAAGGAAAGCTTATGCAAATCTGGGATAGCATGGCGAGCTACGGACCTCTTCGTGTGTGCAAATGTGGCAAGTGTACTTGTGATTTGGGAACACTCTAGGAACGCGATCGTGAAGAAGATAAGGTACATCAATTTCTTTATGGTCTTGATGATACTTGTTACCGAACCGTGAGATCTTCTTTGGTGTCTCGTTCACCAATTCAACCAATGGAAGAGGTGTACAATGTTGTGGATCAAGAGGAGGATCTACAAAACACTACAAAGATTGATGAGGAGCCGCCAATGGTCGCGGTAACAGCATTTGCTACTCAAGCAAAAGCAAACGGCCGACTTGAAGAAGTGAGCAAATTGATTTTTTGTAAGCATTGTAACCGTACTGGTCATGCTTCCAAAAATTGTTTTGCTGTGATTAGGTATCCGGAATGGTGGGGTGAACGTCCAAAAAAATGAACATTACAAGGAAGAGGTTGCAGAGGAGCTTCTTCTTCTGGTGGAGCAGGCCGAGGAGGTGGATCTGTTGCATATGCAAATGCAGTTCATGTTACCGGAGCACAAAACATTAAGCATGGTTTAAGTGAAAGCCAATGGCGCTCTATCGACAACGATCGTGATGGAGTGAGTGGTTTAAGTGAAAGGCAATGGCGCTCTATCGTTCACATTCTCAATGCCGAAAAAGTCAATACCAATACCAGTACGTTTTCTCCTCCTTCTTGGATTATGGATACTGGTGAGAGCCACCATTTAACTGGAAAGTTTGAGCTGTTGACTGAGGTGCGTGATATGGATCCTGTGTTGGTTATTATGGCTAATGGACATGAGCAAGTCTTTGTTGAAGAAGGAAAAGTTAGGCTAGGATTAAGTTTAGAGATGAATTCAGTTTTCTTCGTTGAGGGTTTAAAGTCAGATTTGATTTCAGTTGGGCAATTAATGGATGAGAATCGATGTGTTGTGCAAATGGTTGATCACTTTCTTATTGTCCAGGACCGCATTTCAAAGATGGTGATTAGAGCGGCTAAGAGAGAACATGGAGCTTTTTGCTTTCATAGTGTGGAAACCGTAGCAGCATCAGTCACAACTCAAGATGACGTGTCTTATGAATAAGGACATCCAGCTGCGAAAGTAGTTTACTTGCTTCCTGTAGTTTTTGTTTCTGTTTCTTTTGATTTTTTGAATAAGGCGTGCGATGTATGTTTCCGCGCTAAGCAAACAAAATCTTATTTTCCAGTTAGTCATAATAAAACAATGAGGATTTTTGAGTTGATACACTGTGATTTATGGGGACCGTATAAGACAAAATCATTTCTCTGGTGCTCGTTATTTTTCTACTATAGTTGATGATTATTCACGTGGAGTGTGGATATATCTACTAAACGATAAAACCGAGGCTCCAACACTTGAATAATTTTTAGTCTATGGTTAGAAACCAGTTTGAAACTGAAATCAAAACCGTTCGAAGTGATAACAGTTAAGAGTTTGTGTGCTTAACTGAACATTTTCTGCAAAATGAAATTCATCATGAAACGTCTTGCATCGGTACTCCACAACAGAATGGAAGAGTCGAAAAGAAACATCGGCATATACTCAACGTACCCCGAGCTTAACGATTCCAAGCCAACCTTCCAATCCAATTTTGGGGTGAATACATTTTGACGGCATGTTACTTGATAAATCGAACACCTAGTTTGATACTTAATGGAAGCACTCCGTATGAACCAATTCATAAACGTGCACCAGCGTATGATCATCTGCGAGGTTTTGGAAGCTTGTGCTATGCACATAATCAAGCTCACAAGGGTGACAAATTTGAACCACGAAGTAAGAGATGTGTTTTTATGGGTTATCCACAGGGAAGAAGGGCTGGAGATTATATAATTTGGAGAAACATGAATTTTGTGTTTCACGTGATATTGTATTTAGCGAGTTTGAATTTTCGTTTGAGACATCATCTAAACTGCTTGAAGAAGATATCGAAGGTCAACCTCTCTCGGAACCACTTTCGAGTCCTTGTTTTGAAGAAGATGATGTTGGAATTATTAGGCGTACAATAATTCCACCAAGCCCAACGATTTCTCATGGCCCAACTACTGAAACACTTAATGTTGGGTCTAATATTGAGATTACACCTGAAGTGGGCCAAAGCTCAATACACCCCACTATACCACTTGTAAGAGAAACGTCTTCTACTTCTCCTCCTCCTTCACCATCGACGCTTCCTCCTGAAGCTGAAGAAAATCAGAATAAAGCTTCTTTACTAGGTTGTGGACTTAGGAAAAAGGTACCGCCTGTGACTTTAAAGAATTATGTGACTCGTGCGGTCATCGTTGAGCCAATGGTGCGAAATCCATCTAATTTGCAACTCAGGTATCCCATCAAAAATTATGTTACCTGTGCGCAATTTTCGATTATGCACCAAGCATTCTAGGCTTCTATCATCACAGATTTTGCTCCAAAAACATATAGACAAACTGTTCGTGATAAATGTTGGAGGAATGCTTGAAATCAACAAGACATGGGATCTTGTCGATTTACCTCCTGGGAAAAGAGCTATTGGTTGTAAGTGGGTGTTCACTATAAAACACAAGTCTCATGGATCCATAGAACGATTTAAAGAGCGTCTAGTTGCTCTTGGAAATCGACAGATAGAAGGAGTCGATTACGGAGATATGTTAGCTCCTATGGCTAAGATCAGAACAGTCCGGATGTTCTTAGATGTTGCACCAAAAAATAAACGGGATGCACACCAAATGGACGTTCATAACACATTTCTCCACGACGATCTGGAAGAAGAAGTTTATATGAAATTGCCTCCTGGATTAGGTTCATCAGACTCGACAAAGGTATGTCGTCTTCGAAAATCTTTGTATGGTCTTACACAGGCCCCCCGATGTTGGTTTGCAAAGCTCGCCACAACATTGAAAGAATATGGTTTCCAGCAATCGCTTTCCGACTACTCTTTGTTCATCTATGAGAAAGGTCAGACTCATTACATATTTTGGTATATGTTGATGACCTTGTGATCACTGGAAATGATCCGAATTGGGAACAAACATTTAAGGATTATCTCTCCTTCTGCTTCCATATGAAAGATTTGGGTTGTTTGAAATATTTTCTTGGCATCGAAGTAGCACGAAACTCACTACAAAAAAGGGTGTTAAGCATCTATTTTTTTGGAATTAAATCACTTATTGAATGATACAAATGTGTTATCATCACTTGTGTATGTGATGTAAAAAGTTGTGATGCAAATTAATACGTCGGTTATAGCAACTGATGCAAGTATTACCATCAGTTAATATAAGTGGTGCCCACTTGTGTCTGTAATGCCCGTGAACCAAAAAGTGGATTTTGGTTGGGTGTGTCGATCGACACGGTGCTGTCTATCGATCGACACGGGTGTTTTGACTTGTGAGAAGTCGGATTCTGGGTGGTGTGTCGATCGACACAGGTGGTGTGTGTCGATCGACACGAGTTGAAATTGCATCGATCTGTTTGGTTCCAATTATCCAGTTACAGACTGGTTTAGGGAACCCTAGGGTTCGGTATTTAAACGTGAACAGTCGCGTTTTATTGCTGGTTGGCTGATTTTCTTAAAGAAATCAGAAGGATTGAGAAAAAAGTTTAAATCAAGGTTTTTGAGTGATTTTTGGGAGATTTCTTGAGAAGGATTGCTATTGAGGCTGTTAGAACGCAAAGGAGATCGTTGCTGGGTTGATTTCGGGTCTGGGAAGGACGAAATCAGGGGCTGTTCGTGTGTTCTTCGCTCGTTCTTCGCGTTCTTCCTTTTTTCAATCCGAAATCGAGGTGAGTGCATGATCGTGGGTTTATATAGACATAAGGATTAGATGGAAATGCATTTGCTTGTGTTGTTTCCGTGTGTTTATGGCTTGGATTTGTGCAGGGAATCGACAATTCACATTGGGATTCGAGCCATGGGAGGATAGGCTCGTTTCGTAGGTTCTGCGATGTCGTGTCGATCGACACACAACCTGGTGTCGATCGACACGGGGCTCCATGTCGATCGACACCATGGTGGTGTGTCGATCGACACAGGGTAAGTTATTTGGTAAACGCATACACTGAGTCGATAATGCCGATAGATTCAGCGATTCAAGTTCAAAATAACGTTGCTAACCAACCGTGCTTGCCCCCGCTTGTGCGTCAACAACCAGGAAGGCCTAAGAAAAGTAGGATGAAATCTGCTTTAGAAGTTGCCCTTGACAAAAAACGTCCTAGGAAACGACACGCATGTTCCCGTTGTGAATAGTCTGGGCATAATGTAAAAACTTGTCCGATTTAAAAGTGCTGTTTGGATATGTATGGATTTGTGTTTTTGTTAATGCAATAAATCAGCCGTAAAGATTGAATTATTGTCAATAAACGACTGAGTTATGATTACAACACGGCTGATTGTCAATAAACGATGATGAGATTGGGTTAGATGAGGAAGAAGATGAAGATGGTAACTCGTCCAACAGCGTAATATTTTAAAAACAAATCATAATATTTTAAAACAAATAATATTTAAAAAAGATTAGAGTTCCCAAAAGATTAATCTTTACTCCTAGTATAGGGAGCCATATAACTGTCAGTATAGCGTCTCGAGAGTACGAAACATGATAAAATTGAATAAATAATGTTTTTTTTCCCGGCGAAAATACGAAACGTCGCTAGATAAATTGAATAAATTGAGTTTTTTTTTCTCCCAAAATACGAAACGTCGAGAGATAAATTACACGTTTCGACTGACTTATATGCACCTAATGGTTGACTTATGACACGTTTCGGCTGACTTATACGTTGAAAGAGAACCTATGCCTCAACATTATTTATCTCGATTTTAGGGTATGTTTGAGGTTTGGCTGAGTTATATACACGACAGGGCTGCTGTATGTCTTAGTAAGGGCTGATTTTTGTTTTTCTTACATCGATAAATCAGCCGTCAAATGAATTATAATACGACTGAGTTATGTAGACTTTATGTAGACTTCTCGAATAGTCTATGGATGGCACTGTTGATATTTAAATTTGGCAAATTGTTGTACTTAATCTATAAGGTTATAACTTAATAAGCAATAGTTTCATCCAAAAGAAGCTTTAGTTTCATCCAAAAGAAAGAAAAAAAAACAAGCAATATAGTTTCATCCAAAAAAAAAAAAAAAAAAAACAAGCCAAAGTTTCATCAAAACAAAAAAAAAGAGAGGGAGGGAGGAACTTGGTGGAAGGAAACTAGAGGCATCATGCCTCGATCTTGGAGCAGAACTTGAGCATAGGAGGAGATGCTTTGTCTTCCCAAACCAACTCCAACACAAAAGATTCGTACGCCTTAATGTCAATAGCCTTGAAGAATTCTCTAACCCCTGAACCAAAGCGCAACCTCATACGTATGTCTGGCACGCATAGATACACTGGCCACTCTACTCCATGTTGGTCCAAAAGAATAATCTCCTTCCCTCCTGCTTTTTCCATCTGGCGAGCCCTAGTGAAGCTCAGTGGAATATGCTGCATAAGAAAGAGACAATAAGCTCTTGACAAAGCATCAATAACGAAAAAAATAAGGGAACAAAACTCCTTCAAGAAAGTTTACTTAAACTTACAAGTCTAGAATCTTTTAGACTAGCTGGTGTGACAGTTAGTGTTACAAATCGGTTTTCACTTTGACTACTCTCACTGGTTTCTCTCTTCTTCTCTTTGTCCTCCTCCTCCTCCTTCTCCTCCTCCCCCTCCACATCATCATCATCATCAATGTTGTTGCTAGACTGTACATATTGAATCTCACAGCAACTAGGTCCAAGACCAGTGACGTAGAACAAAAAATCTCCTTCGTGTCTGAAAATGACGAAGTCTCCGACTCGAAAATCATGAGCAACTGCGAACTCTTTCCATCCAAAGGTGAGTGTCTGACCTTCCATCTTAACTTTCCATGTTTTCTCAGACGCGTCCGACTTAAGCTCCATCATATTTCTTTCGTTTTTTCCTTTTATGTATTTCGAGAAGAATTTCACTGGAATGCTCTGCAACAAACACAAACCGTAAAGAAGAAGAAAGACATTGAGAGGGAGGGAAAAAGGGAGATTACGTACGAGGTGGGAGTGGAAGCCGGGAAGAAGAGGTTGAAAGAAATGTGGGTTTGTAGGAGATTTACATACTTGATCCGCCATTGTCGAAGTTGGAAAAGGAGCTTCAAAGATAAAAAAACCCTAAGTTTATGAGTGTTGTTCGTAATCCTCCTAATACTTATGGAGTATACTCTCTACATGGTTCAAAATCTTGAACAGAGGAAGTCGAAGAGACTTACATGGATCTTCTTTCGTGAATTTCGCAGAGGAAGTCAGAAGTTTCGGTTTCGCAAGAGAGGAGAAAGAGAGGAGCCGCGTTGTTTCACAACCTAGGGTTTAGAAACAAAAGCCAAAGGTGGAGATTTTATATGTTCTGATTTTTTTTTTCGTGTCTATGATTAAAGGGTTACTTATCTAATGCGTGTAAAAGTGAAGTCATGAACGAAGTTTCGGCTAAGTTATATCAAATGTTAGGCTGTGTTATTACGAAGAATTTAGGCTGAGTTATTACATAAACATAAGACTACTAAAACATAAGTGGCTGAATTATACTCCCTCCGTTTCGGTATGTAAGTAGTTTAAGCAAAATGGGGTTATTTCACAATATAAAGTGTTCTCAAAACCCAAAGCAATAAAATAATTTAAATAAACAGTATTCCACTAAGAACTTAAATGCCTTGTCGTTAGTCTTCAATATTTTTTAACACAACTTACAATGTTTAGTCAACTAACATTTATTAGTGTAAATTCACTATAAATACTAACGTAAGTGTTGTCTTACTTCCATTAGTTTTACTTTCAGATTGTTGGTATTACTTTCAAATTTTTATTAATTTTATTACTAATAGTAATCTCTCTCTAATTAAATGTGCAGACAAAATGATTGTCTGCAATAAACAAAAAAACGTTTTTATTGCTGTTTTAGAAAAGGTTAAAATTTCTTAATAACTGCGCTTTTAAGCAAAACTACTTACATACCGAAACGGAGGGAGTATTTAATACACGGCTGACTTATATATACTACACGGCTAACTTATATATACTACACGGCTGACTTATATATAATACACGGCTGACTTATATTTACTACACGGCTGAATTATATTTAACAGAGTGCTGACTTATCTCATGCGTGTCAAAAGTGAAGTCATAAACAAAGAAACAAAGGATTAGAGTACCAAAAATACATAACTGATCTGAATTACATTATAAAGGAAGAAACAGTAGTTTATATTACAACACCCAAAGCCTAGTGTCCGACCAATATATAATCGGCTTAAAATCACGGTAAAAAAGACCTAACTCTTTGATCCAAAAGCATCAGTCACACAATTTGTTCTCCTTACTATCTTCAATGTACCAAAGATCCCAATCTCGGTCCACCAATGGAGTACATGTGCAATTATAGAACAAGGTTAATTCCTTTGACATGAACTCATACTTCTTTGTTAGAAACGCATCAGTGTGAGACGTTCCCCAACCCCAGTCTAGAGATCTAACAATCTTGTCTATCCTCTGAACAGATTCCCTTGTGAAAAGAGATAAATACTCCTCAGTATTCCAAAATACCTTGCGTGTCATTGCATATGTATACAAAGCACACTCGAATCCTGCATCTGCTGCTCTCTTAATCAAAGCATTGCCTTCATCTTGGAGGTCGAACGTGAAGAACTTCTGTACACCCTCTAAGAACAGTGTACTCGGGTTTCCATTAGCGTAGCAAACTTGCATCACCAAGCTAGATAGATGTATGTACGAAGGGAAGGTAAACACATCTATAGATGCATACACTCCGGGCCGGTCTGTTAGTTCCTTCATAGACTTGTATGTTGCTCTCAATCTATATAGATCTGCAACAGAGTTAGCGGCCACACGTTCGGCCACTATGGCTTGGATTTCTTCAGGTAGGGCGGTAAGAGGGAATACTTCCATTACAAAGTGGATTTCTCTAGAGATTTAAAGTTAATGAAAATCTAAACAGATGGTGTGTATATCTCTAGAGATTTAAAGTTAATGAAAATCTAAACAGATGGTATTTATAGATTTAAATTTTTTTTACAATTTAAAACATTTAAAAAATTTAAAAATTCGGTTACTGAGAAAAGCCTGACTTATGTGTTAGTCAGCCTTTACTCTCATTAATAGCGACTCTTTGGTTACTGAGTAGTCACGAAAAACAACTGGTCGGTAACTGAGTAGAAAAACAAGTAGGGTTTATGACTAGTTAAGTTCCCTTTACAGATTTTAAAAAAAAAATAGCGACTCCTCGACTCTTCGTTTTCGACCGTCAGTTTAGCATCTCAGTTTAGTGTTTCGGCTGAGTTATGACAGCTTCATGCAAAAGAAGCGGCTAACTAAAGGGTCAGGGTCTCATACGGCTGAGTTATAAACGAAGTTTAGGCTGAGTTATGTCAAAGGTTAGGCTGAGTTATGTCAAAGGTTAGGCTGAGTTATGATAAAATAAACAAATTCTACATTAGAGTACTAAAAATACATAAAAATTTGAGTCATAAGCATTACATAAACATAAGCATTAGCATTAGATAAACATTTAGTCAGCCATATATTTTGCACCAAGCTTCATCCAATCAATTTCAGGAACTTCGACTTTGGCCATCTTTTCTTCGGCTTCAACGAGTTTATGAGCAAGTTTGTCCAACTCAGCAAATAAGTCAAACTTTTCCTCCCCCATAATTTCTTCAAGCAAATCCATTTTCGCATTAATAGATTTCACTTCCATCATATCATCTTGCAATTCAGATTTAGCTTTCATCTGTTCCTTGACCAAGAGGAGCAACGACTTGTAATGCTCCTCGGTTTCCCTTCTGGCCTTTTTAACATCGTTTGCTCCATGGTCATCCTCCATTGGACGCTTCATCATCTTCTTCGATTCTGCAATTGATGTTGCATGTATATCGAAAATAGGATGTTAATATATAATGTAAACATATAAACATATAAACAAATCAAGTTGCAAAAACGTGAATTACATATATGTGGAGAACAAGGAAAAACTAACTTGTATTTGAGATTGCAAAAGGAGAAAACAAGTTCAAAGTTAATAAAAACGAATGTTCGGTTACTGAGTGTTTATAGAGAAAAAACGAAAACTGTTGGGTTATTGAAATTGTTCGGTTACTGAATAGTTATGACTGAGTTATTAGTGACGTAAACTTGTTAAAGCTGACTTATTTATTAGAGTTCCTAAAAGTTCAATCATAAGAGCAGGTACAACGGAGTCTCTAGCATCAGTTTCTCATCAAATAAAAAAGTATAAAATAATAAAAAGTTGGAGAGAGAAGGGAATTAAGTTTCTCATTTGAGAAACAGTTTTAGCCATACCCTCCACGAACATATGTTCATTTTCTATTGGATCCACGTTTTTCTATTAATTTAAAATTTAAACAAATAATGAAAATGAATATAATACTATTTTTTAGAGATTCATCAAGTCTCTATCCGTTGTACATGCTCTAACTCCTAGTTCCCAAAAGATTAATCATTACACCTATAATATAGGAAGCACCATATAGCTCGTCAGATTAGCGTCTCGAGAGTATTAATTTTGGTTATGATTACGTATTCAGACGCCACAATAAATCATATATTCTCTATTTATTTAAATTTAAAAATGTGTAACTTAAGGTTAACTTCACGGCTAACTACACGGTGGACTTATAATATATTTAATACACGGCTGACTTATCAAATGTTAGGCTGAGTTATATCAAATGTTAGGCTGAGTTATATCAAATGTTAGGCTGAGTTTCGGCTGAGTTATATTAGATGTTAGGCTGAGTTTCGGCTGAGTTTCGGCTGAGTTATATCAGATGTAAGGCTGAGTTATATCAAATGTAAGGCTGAGTTATATCAGATGTGAGGATGAGTTTCGGCTGAGTTATATCAAATGTAAGGCTGATTTATTACGAAGAATACTAAAACATAAGCATTAAATAAAGTTAGATAAATATAAACATAAAAACATTAGACTACTAAAACATAAGCATTAGATAAACATATTTCCGTACTTAGCATGAAACTTTATCCAATCAAGTTCTTCAACGCTGGCGTTATACATCTTTTTTTTGGTTTCAACGAGTTCTGCTGCAAGTTTGTCCAACTCAGCAAGGAAGCCAACCTTTTCCTTCCCGATAAATTTTTCAAGCAAATCCATTTTCGCAGAAATAAACAGAACTTCCACAAAAGCATCATGCAATTCAACTTTAGAATTAATCTGTTTCTTGAGCGAGAGGATCAACGTCTTGTAATAGTCCTCAGTTTCCCTTCTGGCCTTTTTAACAGCATTTGGTCCATGGTCATCCTCCTTTGGACGCTTCATTATCTTCTTCGATTCTGCCATTGATGCTGCATGTATATCGAAAATAGGATGTTAATATATAATGAAAACATATAAACATATAAACAAATCAAGTTGCAAACAGTGTGGCCTAGCGATTGAGACATAGTAAGGAAAGCTTATGCAAATCTGGGATAGCATGGCGAGCTACTGACCTCTTCGTGTGTGCAAATGTGGCAAGTGTACTTGTGATTTGGGAACACTCTAGGAACGCGATCGTGAAGAAGATAAGGTACATCAATTTCTTTATGGTCTTGATGATACTTGTTACCGAACCGTGAGATCTTCTTCGGTGTCTCGTTCACCAATTCAACCAATGGAAGAGGTGTACAATGTTGTGGATCAAGAGGAGGATCTACAAAACACTACAAAGATTGATGAGGAGCCGCCAATGGTCGCGGTAACAGCATTTGCTACTCAAGCAAAAGCAAATGGCCGACTTGAAGAAGTGAGCAAATTGATTTTTTGTAAGCATTGTGACCGTACTGGTCATGCTTCCAAAAATTGTTTTGCTGTGATTAGGTATCCGGAATGGTGGGGTGAACGTCCAAAAAAATGAACATTACAAGGAAGAGGTTGCAGAGGAGCTTCTTCTTCTGGTGGAGCAGGCCGAGGATGTGGATCTGTTGCATATGCAAATGCAGTTCTTGTTACTGGAGCACAAAACATTAAGCATGGTTTAAGTGAAAGCCAATGGCGCTCTATCGACAACGATCGTGATGGAGTGAGTGGTTTAAGTGAAAGCCAATGGCGCTCTATCGTTCACATTCTCAATGCCGAAAAAGTCAATACCAATACCAGTACGTTTTCTCCTCCCTCTTGGATTATGGATACTGGTGAGAGCCACCATTTAACTGGAAAGTTTGAGCTGTTGACTGAGGTGCGTGATATGGATCCTGTGGTGGTTATTATGGCTAATGGACATGAGCAAGTCTTTGTTGAAGAAGGAAAAGTTAGGCTAGGATTAAGTTTAGAGATGAATTCAGTTTTCTTCGTTGAGGGTTTAAAGTCAGATTTGATTTCAGTTGGGCAATTAATGGATGAGAATCGATGTGTTATGCAAATGGTTGATCACTTTCTTATTGTCCAGGACCGCATTTCAAAGATGGTGATTAGAGCGGCTAAGAGAGAACGTGGAGCTTTTTGCTTTCATAGTGTGGAAACCGTAGCAGCATCAGTCACAACTCAAGATGACGTGTCTTATGAATAAGGACATCCAGTTGCGAAAGTAGTTTACTTGCTTCCTGTAGTTTTTGTTTCTGTTTCTTTTGATTTTTTGAATAAGGCGTGCGATGTATGTTTCCGCGCTAAGCAAACAAAATCTTATTTTCCAGTTAGTCATAATAAAACAATGAGGATTTTTGAGTTGATACACTGTGATTTATGGGGACCGTATAAGACGAAATCATTTCTCTGGTGCTCGTTATTTTTCTACTATAGTTGATGATTATTCACGTGGAGTGTGGATATATCTACTAAACGATAAAACCGAGGCTCCAACACTTGAAGAATTTTTAGTCTATGGTTAGAAACCAGTTTGAAACTGAAATCAAAACCGTTCGAAGTGATAACAGTTCAGAGTTTGTGTGCTTAACTGAACATTTTCTGCAAAATGAAATTCATCATGAAACGTCTTGCATCGGTACTCCACAACAGAATGGAAGAGTCGAAAAGAAACATCGGCATATACTCAACGTACCCCGAGCTCAACGATTCCAAGCCAACCTTCCAATCCAATTTTGGGGTGAATACATTTTGACGGCATGTTACTTGATAAATCGAACACCTAGTTTGATACTTAATGGAAGCACTCCGTATGAACCAATTCATAAACGTGCACCAGCGTATGATCATCTGCGAGGTTTTGGAAGCTTGTGCTATGCACATAATCAAGCTCACAAGGGTGACAAATTTGAACCACGAAGTAAGAGATGTGTTTTTATGGGTTATCCACAGGGAAGAAGGGCTGGAGATTATTTAATTTGGAGAAACATGAATTTTGTGTTTCACGTGATATTGTATTTAGCGAGTTTGAATTTTCGTTTGAGACATCATCTAAACTGCTTGAAGAAGATATCGAAGGTCAACCTCTCTCGGAACCACTTTCGAGTCCTTGTTTTGAAGAAGATGATGTTGGAATTATTAGGCGTACAATAATTCCACCAAGCCCAACGATTTCTCATGGCCCAACTACTGAAACACTTAATGTTGGGTCTAATATTGAGATTACACCTGAAGTGGGCCAAAGCTCAATACACCCCACTATACCACTTGTAAGAGAAACGTCTTCTACTTCTCCTCCTCCTTCACCATCGACGCTTCCTCCTGAAGCTGAAGAAAATCAGAATAATGCTTCTTTACTAGGTTGTGGACTTAGGAAAAAGGTACCGCCTGTGACTTTAAAGAATTATGTGACTCGTGCGGTCATCGTTGAGCCAATGGTGCGAAATCCATCTAATTTGCAACTCAGGTATCCCATCAAAAATGATGTTACCTGTGCGCAATTTTCGATTATGCACCAAGCATTCTAGGCTTCTATCATCACAGATTTTGCTCCAAAAACATATAGACAAACTGTTCGTGATAAATGTTGGAGGAATGCTCGAAATCAACAAGACATGGGATCTTGTCGATTTACCTCCTGGGAAAAGAGCTATTGGTTGTAAGTGGGTGTTCACTATAAAACACAAGTCTCATGGATCCATAGAACGATTTAAAGAGCGTCTAGTTGCTCTTGGAAATCGACAGATAGAAGGAGTCGATTACGGAGATATGTTAGCTCCTATGGCTAAGATCAGAACAGTCCGGATGTTCTTAGATGTTGCACCAAAAAATAAACGGGATGCACACCAAATGGACGTTCATAACACATTTCTCCACGACGATCTGGAAGAAGAAGTTTATATGAAATTGCCTCCTGGATTAGGTTCATCAGACTCGACAAAGGTATGTCGTCTTCGAAAATCTTTGTATGGTCTTACACAGGCCCCCCGATGTTGGTTTGCAAAGCTCGCCACAACATTGAAAGAATATGGTTTCCAGCAATCGCTTTCCGACTACTCTTTGTTCATCTATGAGAAAGGTCAGACTCATTACATATTTTGGTATATGTTGATGACCTTGTGATCACTGGAAATGATCCGAATTGGGAACAAACATTTAAGGATTATCTCTCCTTCTGCTTCCATATGAAAGATTTGGGTTGTTTGAAATATTTTCTTGGCATCGAAGTAGCACGAAACTCACTACAAAAAAATGTGTTATCATCACTTGTGTATGTGATGTAAAAAGTTGTGATGCAAATTAATACGTCGGTTATAGCAACTGATGCAAGTATTACCATCAGTTAATATAAGTGGTGCCCACTTGTGTCTGTAATGCCCGTGAACCAAAAAGTGGATTTTGGTTGGGTGTGTCGATCGACACAGTGCTGTCTATCGATCGACACGGGTGTTTTGACTTGTGAGAAGTCGGATTCTGGGTGGTGTGTCGATCGACACAGGTGGTGTGTGTCGATCGACACGAGTTGAAATTGCATCGATCTGTTTGGTTCCAATTATCCAGTTACGGAATGGTTTACGGAACCCTAGGGTTCGGTATTTAAACGTGAACAGTCGCGTTTTATTGCTGGTTGGCCGATTTTCTTAAAGAAATCAGAAGGATTGAGAAAAAAGTTTGAATCAAGGTTTTTGAGTGATTTTTGGGAGATTTCTTGAGAAGGATTGCTATTGAGGCTGTTAGAACGCAAAGGAGATCGTTGCTGGGTTGATTTCGGGTCTGGGAAGGACGAAATCAGGGGCTGTTCGTGTGTTCTTCGCTCGTTCTTCGCGTTCTTCCTTTTTTCAATCCGAAATCGAGGTGAGTGCATGATCGTGGGTTTATATAGACATAAGGATTAGATGGAAATGCATTTGCTTGTGTTGTTTCCGTGTGTTTATGGCTTGGATTTGTCCAGGGAATCGACAATTCACATTGGGATTCGAGCCATGGGAGGATAGGCTCGTTTCGTAGGTTCTGCGATGTCGTGTCGATCGACACACAACCTGGTGTCGATCGACACGGGGCTTCATGTCGATCGACACCATGGTGGTGTGTCGATCGACACAGGGCAGTCTGTCGATCGACACAGGCCTTTTGTACTGGTTCGTGTTTGTTGTTTCGTGTATGCTTGATTGTATGCTCATCCTGGAATTGTATTTCTTGTTTATATCTGTATATAAATAACTTGTAGACGGGATGACCGCGTCGCTGAGTATTTGTGATAATACTCATGCAACTTTTTTTGCCATGTGTTGCAGGTAAAGAGAAAATGTGATCGTGGAATCATGGCCGGGAAGAAGAGATGATCTAGGGTCTCGTTTTCATGGTCGATGTATTAGAATTGTTAGGTTGTTAGTGATTCTAGAACCACTGCTGTTGTTATTGGATTGTCGAATTGAGTTATTGATTATTGGATTGTTGAGTTGAGTAATTCATTGAATTGAGATTTATTAATGGGAACTTAACTTAAACTGCACATAAATTAGGTAATATTACTAGAAGTATATAAAACTTTTTTTTATTACTGATTTATTTTAAATGCCCAGCGTGCCCTTGTAATTACGTTCTGACAAAAAACCTAATTACAAGAATGCCATTACTTTTGAGTGCCACGTCAGATAAAATCCGGCGCCACATAGGAAATCACTGACGTGTATTAATGAACTCAGCCGTAAAGCATTACGGCGGTATTGACAGCTGAGTTATATATACGATGTGGCTGACTTAAAAAAATTGGCTGATTTACATATACAAATAAGCCAAACGTTACGGCTGAGTTACAAAACGTGGCTGATTTAAGATCTTCTGGCTGACTTAAGATTTATGTGACGGCTGAGTTTACAAAAATTTGCCTGATTTATGAGCTAATAGCTGACTTACGTACATATATGACGGCTGATTTGTACATTGCCTGGTTGAGATATGTTTTTCACGATGATGGAATGATCATCGATTGGCTGTGTTACTAAACGGACGGCTTACCTATGAAAGGTAGTTACGGCTGATTTAAGTATAATTAGCGTAAATCAGCCGTGTTTAGCTTGATTAATAGTAAACTTGGCCTTATTACGTCTGATTTATTAGCGAAAGATTAATTACTACAATAGCATTCATTTGACGGTTGATTTATTGGACGATACAGCTGACATAATATTTTCCAGCTGATTTACACCCTTTTATGGCCTCTTTTCGAACCCGATTTTTGTTGTTTTTATTACTGAAATAGTATTCACGTTGCAACTGACTTACATTTGCATTTGATGACTGATTTAGTTAGGCTGATTTACGTTTTTCGTTTTGTGGCTGACTTGCCATATAAGCAAAAAATTAATGACATCAAATCTGATTTTCCATGTCATCAACTCCTATTTTCCATGTCATTTTCCATGTCATTGTTAGAGTTTTATGTTGTGACGCCGTGTCTTTTTCTTCTTCATCTATTTACCTTCTTTATCATCTGATACCCAGAAACTTAATCGTCACCCTCTTCATCTATTTTCCTTCCTCATTATTTTTTTCATTGATCTTTGTTCGAGATCTTATGGATCTGGTAATTATTGTTTCCGGTAACTGGGTCAAGAAAAACAGATACGTATTCAACGCCGACTGTAGAGGGTGTAGAGTTCTGTATTTAAATGATGAAACAACACACGACGAACTTGTGAAGTCTGTACTCGATGATTATGGATTGAACGAGTCGAGCCATCAGATTCAGCTGAGCTACATGTTCTCGAATAAAACTTTGAAAGCAATGGTGCACGATACTCCACCAGTTTACGTCTCCAATACTCGACAGTTGATAGGTTTTCTAAGCCTAAGGAAATTCGAACAGATACATCTCTGTGTAGAGATTACGGAGAAAAAGGAGAGCGAAATTAGTCGGAATGACGAAGTGAGAGAGAAGAAGAAAAGGTTATTCAGTTATGGCTCAAAAGTAGAATCTACATACGAAGATTATGGTGGTTTAAGTAATGATAATTGTCCTGGTGTTGAAACAAAATACGAAGATAAACGCGACGATGAAGACATGGATTGCGCAAGTAAAATGGAAGGCGGAGAATCTGAAGTAGGCGAACAAGACGAAGAAGATGATGAATTTGAAAGCCGATTTGATATGTTCGATGTCTCGGATGGTGCTTCATCTGAAGATGATAACTTCAGTTCATACGGTGAGTCTCCAACACAAGACGAAGATTCACCGACGCTACCGCCTAAGAAGAGAGCTCATAACATGTCGGTGAGCGGATCGGAAAGGAATCCAGAGGTTCTAAGGTTGGAGATGTCTTCGCTAAACCTCGCGGTAGGGCAACGATACGAGAGTAAAGCCGATTTGGAGAAACGACTGAAACTTCTTACGGTGAGAGATTAATTTGATTTTGATGTAGACGTATCCAATTCGGACAAACTCATTGTTAAGTGTTGGGTTGATGGATGTCTTTGGAGAGTTCGTGCTTCTACACAAGGGGAATTACCGGCATTTTATGTTCGTATTTACAATTCGGAGCATACATGTTCTGTAACTGAGCGTTTTAATCGATCTCGACAAGCAACACCAGATATTTTAGGCCAGTTGTACAGGGATTATCTCGGCAATGTTGGTCCGTCAGTTCAACCTAAGAGTGTCGGAATAACTATCAATAAGCATTTTGGTGTAAAGGTAATTATTAGTACGTTGCAGCTGACTTATTTGTATAGTACAGCTGATTTTTAGTACGTTTAGGCTGACTTATTTGTATATTACAGCATATTCGTACGTTGTGACTGACTTCTATTGTTAGCTGATTTTTACTACGTTTTGGCTGACTTATTTTGATATTTCAGCTGATTTTTTGGTACGTTGCGGCTGACTTCTATTTCAGCTGATTTTTAGTACGTTTTGGCTGACTTATTTTTATATTTCAGCTGATTTATTAGTACGATGCGGCTGACTTATTTTCCGTGTGGACAGATGGATTATTGGAAATCACATAGGACGCTAAAATTTGCAAGGGAAATCGATATGGGAACTCCTGAGAGTGGGTTTGAGGACTTGCCTCCTTACCTATACGCGTCTTCAAATTGATGAGTTTGGAAGATTCATGTATGTGTTCCTTGCGTTTGGTGCGAGCATAAATGGGTTTCCTTTCATGCGCAAAGTTGTCATTGTCGACGGTACGTTTCTTAACGGTAAATACAAAGGGACACTTCTTACAGCACAAGTTCATGATGGTAACTTTAAGATTTTCCCAATAGCCTTCGGTGTGGTTGACACTGAAAATGATGATTCATGGCAATGGTTTTTTACGCAACTAAAAATTTTGATTTCTGACGATGAGGGTCTTGCGATTATATCGGACAGGCATAATTCGATAGGAAAAGCAATTGGAAATGTGTTTCCGTTGGCTTCTCGTGGAATTTGCACTTACCATTTATATAAGAACATTTTGCAACGGTACAAAGGAAAAGATGTCTTTCATCGGGTGAGGAAAGCGGCAAAATGTTTTAGGCTTTCTGAGTTTAATACGTTGTTAGAGGAGGTTGAAGCGATTAATCCTAAACTTCATGACTACCTCCAAAGAGCTGATGTCCGACTGTGGGCGCGTGTTCATTTCCCGGGCCAAAGGTACAATTTGATGACTACGAACATAGCGGAATCAATGAACAGAGCACTGTCAAATGCTAGAAGTCTTCACATTGTTCGACTATTAGAATTGATACGGGTTTTGATGACCAGATGGTTTGAAGAACGGAGAGAGGAAGCGAAATTATTGTTCCATAACCCAGCCTTTATGATAAGCCAGCCGTAATGTTTAATAATTTTTTATGAATAAATAGGGCCGTGTCATTGCCGCCAGACTTATGACGGTACAAAGGATTGATCCTTATCACACGGAAGTTACATATGGATCGTCTTTGCATATTTTGAATTTGGAAACGAGAAAATGCACATGTCGGCGTTTTGAACACGAGAAATTACCATGCGTGCATGCAATCGCAGCTGCCGAGGACAGGAAAATTTGTCGTATATCCTTGTGCAGTCTTTACTACAACAGAAGTTATTTGGTAAACGCATACACTGAGTCGATAATGCCGATAGATTCAGCGATTCAAGTTCAAAATAACGTTGCTAACCAACCGTGCTTGCCCCCGCTTGTGCGTCAACAACCAGGAAGGCCTAAGAAAAGTAGGATGAAATCTGCTTTAGAAGTTGCCCTTGACAAAAAACGTCCTAGGAAACGACACGCATGTTCCCGTTGTGAATAGTCTGGGCATAATGCAAAAACTTGTCCGATTTAAAAGTGTTGTTTGGATATGTATGGATTTGTGTTTTTGTTAATGCAATAAATCAGCCGTAAAGATTGAATTATTGTCAATAAACGACTGAGTTATGATTACAACACGGCTGATTGTCAATAAACGACGATAAGATTGGGTTAGATGAGGAAGAAGATGAAGATGGTAACTCGTCCAACAGCGTAATATTTTAAAAACAAATCATAATATTTTAAAACAAATAATATTTAAAAAAGATTAGAGTTCCCAAAAGATTAATCTTTACTCCTAGTATAGGGAGCCATATAACTGTCAGTATAGCGTCTCGAGAGTACGAAACATGATAAAATTGAATAAATAATGTTTTTTTTCCCGGCGAAAATACGAAACGTCGCTAGATAAATTGAATAAATTGAGTTTTTTTTTCTCCCAAAATACGAAACGTCGAGAGATAAATTACACGTTTCGACTGACTTATATGCACCTAATGGTTGACTTATGACACGTTTCGGCTGACTTATACGTTGAAAGAGAACCTATGCCTCAACATTATTTATCTCGATTTTAGGGTATGTTTGAGGTTTGGCTGAGTTATATACACGACAGGGCTGCTGTATGTCTTAGTAAGGGCTGATTTTTGTTTTTCTTACATCGATAAATCAGCCGTCAAATGAATTATAATACGACTGAGTTATGTAGACTTTATGTAGACTTCTCGAATAGTCTATGGATGGCACTGTTGATATTTAAATTTGGCAAATTGTTGTACTTAATCTATAAGGTTATAACTTAATAAGCAATAGTTTCATCCAAAAGAAGCTTTAGTTTCATCCAAAAGAAAGAAAAAAAAACAAGCAATATAGTTTCATCCAAAAAAAAAAAAAAAAAAAACAAGCCAAAGTTTCATCAAAACAAAAAAAAAGAGAGGGAGGGAAGAACTTGGTGGAAGGAAACTAGAGGCATCATGCCTCGATCTTGGAGCAGAACTTGAGCATAGGAGGAGATGCTTTGTCTTCCCAAACCAACTCCAACACAAAAGATTCGTACGCCTTAATGTCAATTGCCTTGAAGAATTCTCTAACCCCTGAACCAAAGCGCAACCTCATACGTATGTCTGGCACGCATAGATACACTGGCCACTCTACTCCATGTTGGTCCAAAAGAATAATCTCCTTCCCTCCTGCTTTTTCCATCTGGCGAGCCCTAGTGAAGCTCAGTGGAATATGCTGCATAAGAAAGAGACAATAAGCTCTTGACAAAGCATCAATAACGAAAAAAATAAGGGAACAAAACTCCTTCAAGAAAGTTTACTTAAACTTACAAGTCTAGAATCTTTTAGACTAGCTGGTGTGACAGTTAGTGTTACAAATCGGTTTTCACTTTGACTACTCTCACTGGTTTCTCTCTTCTTCTCTTTGTCCTCCTCCTCCTCCTTCTCCTCCTCCCCCTCCACATCATCATCATCATCAATGTTGTTGCTAGACTGTACATATTGAATCTCACAGCAACTAGGTCCAAGACCAGTGACGTAGAACAAAAAATCTCCTTCGTGTCTGAAAATGACGAAGTCTCCGACTCGAAAATCATGAGCAACTGCGAACTCTTTCCATCCAAAGGTGAGTGTCTGACCTTCCATCTTAACTTTCCATGTTTTCTCAGACGCGTCCGACTTAAGCTCCATCATATTTCTTTCGTTTTTTCCTTTTATGTATTTCGAGAAGAATTTCACTGGAATGCTCTGCAACAAACACAAACCGTAAAGAAGAAGAAAGACATTGAGAGGGAGGGAAAAAGGGAGATTACGTACGAGGTGGGAGTGGAAGCCGGGAAGAAGAGGTTGAAAGAAATGTGGGTTTGTAGGAGATTTACATACTTGATCCGCCATTGTCGAAGTTGGAAAAGGAGCTTCAAAGATAAAAAAACCCTAAGTTTATGAGTGTTGTTCGTAATCCTCCTAATACTTATGGAGTATACTCTCTACATGGTTCAAAATCTTGAACAGAGGAAGTCGAAGAGACTTACATGGATCTTCTTTCGTGAATTTCGCAGAGGAAGTCAGAAGTTTCGGTTTCGCAAGAGAGGAGAAAGAGAGGAGCCGCGTTGTTTCACAACCTAGGGTTTAGAAACAAAAGCCAAAGGTGGAGATTTTATATGTTCTGATTTTTTTTTTCGTGTCTATGATTAAAGGGTTACTTATCTAATGCGTGTAAAAGTGAAGTCATGAACGAAGTTTCGGCTAAGTTATATCAAATGTTAGGCTGTGTTATTACGAAGAATTTAGGCTGAGTTATTACATAAACATAAGACTACTAAAACATAAGTGGCTGAATTATACTCCCTCCGTTTCGGTATGTAAGTAGTTTAAGCAAAATGGGGTTATTTCACAATATAAAGTGTTCTCAAAACCCAAAGCAATAAAATAATTTAAATAAACAGTATTCCACTAAGAACTTAAATGCCTTGTCGTTAGTCTTCAATATTTTTTAACACAACTTACAATGTTTAGTCAACTAACATTTATTAGTGTAAATTCACTATAAATACTAACGTAAGTGTTGTCTTACTTCCATTAGTTTTACTTTCAGATTGTTGGTATTACTTTCAAATTTTTATTAATTTTATTACTAATAGTAATCTCTCTCTAATTAAATGTGCAGACAAAATGATTGTCTGCAATAAACAAAAAAACGTTTTTATTGCTGTTTTAGAAAAGGTTAAAATTTCTTAATAACCGCGCTTTTAAGCAAAACTACTTACATACCGAAACGGAGGGAGTATTTAATACACGGCTGACTTATATATACTACACGGCTAACTTATATATACTACACGGCTGACTTATATATAATACACGGCTGACTTATATTTACTACACGGCTGAATTATATTTAACAGAGTGCTGACTTATCTCATGCGTGTCAAAAGTGAAGTCATAAACAAAGAAACAAAGGATTAGAGTACCAAAAATACATAACTGATCTGAATTACATTATAAAGGAAGAAACAGTAGTTTATATTACAACACCCAAAGCCTAGTGTCCGACCAATATATAATCGGCTTAAAATCACGGTAAAAAAGACCTAACTCTTTGATCCAAAAGCATCAGTCACACAATTTGTTCTCCTTACTATCTTCAATGTACCAAAGATCCCAATCTCGGTCCACCAATGGAGTACATGTGCAATTATAGAACAAGGTTAATTCCTTTGACATGAACTCATACTTCTTTGTTAGAAACGCATCAGTGTGAGACGTTCCCCAACCCCAGTCTAGAGATCTAACAATCTTGTCTATCCTCTGAACAGATTCCCTTGTGAAAAGAGATAAATACTCCTCAGTATTCCAAAATACCTTGCGTGTCATTGCATATGTATACAAAGCACACTCGAATCCTGCATCTGCTGCTCTCTTAATCAAAGCATTGCCTTCATCTTGGAGGTCGAACGTGAAGAACTTCTGTACACCCTCTAAGAACAGTGTACTCGGGTTTCCATTAGCGTAGCAAACTTGCATCACCAAGCTAGATAGATGTATGTACGAAGGGAAGGTAAACACATCTATAGATGCATACACTCCGGGCCGGTCTGTTAGTTCCTTCATAGACTTGTATGTTGCTCTCAATCTATATAGATCTGCAACAGAGTTAGCGGCCACACGTTCGGCCACTATGGCTTGGATTTCTTCAGGTAGGGCGGTAAGAGGGAATACTTCCATTATAAAGTGGATTTCTCTAGAGATTTAAAGTTAATGAAAATCTAAACAGATGGTGTGTATATCTCTAGAGATTTAAAGTTAATAAAAATCTAAACAGATGGTATTTATAGATTTAAATTTTTTTTACAATTTAAAACATTTAAAAAATTTAAAAATTCGGTTACTGAGAAAAGCCTGACTTATGTGTTAGTCAGCCTTTACTCTCATTAATAGCGACTCTTTGGTTACTGAGTAGTCACGAAAAACAACTGGTCGGTAACTGAGTAGAAAAACAAGTAGGGTTTATGACTAGTTAAGTTCCCTTTACAGATTTTAAAAAAAAAATAGCGACTCCTCGACTCTTCGTTTTCGACCGTCAGTTTAGCGTCTCAGTTTAGTGTTTCGGCTGAGTTATGACAGCTTCATGCAAAAGAAGCGGCTAACTAAAGGGTCAGGGTCTCATACGGCTGAGTTATAAACGAAGTTTAGGCTGAGTTATGTCAAAGGTTAGGCTGAGTTATGTCAAAGGTTAGGCTGAGTTATGATAAAATAAACAAATTCTACATTAGAGTACTAAAAATACATAAAAATTTGAGTCATAAGCATTACATAAACATAAGCATTAGCATTAGATAAACATTTAGTCAGCCATATATTTTGCACCAAGCTTCATCCAATCAATTTCAGGAACTTCGACTTTGGCCATCTTTTCTTCGGCTTCAACGAGTTTATGAGCAAGTTTGTCCAACTCAGCAAATAAGTCAAACTTTTCCTCCCCCATAATTTCTTCAAGCAAATCCATTTTCGCATTAATAGATTTCACTTCCATCATATCATCTTGCAATTCAGATTTAGCTTTCATCTGTTCCTTGACCAAGAGGAGCAACGACTTGTAATGCTCCTCGGTTTCCCTTCTGGCCTTTTTAACATCGTTTGCTCCATGGTCATCCTCCATTGGACGCTTCATCATCTTCTTCGATTCTGCAATTGATGTTGCATGTATATCGAAAATAGGATGTTAATATATAATGTAAACATATAAACATATAAACAAATCAAGTTGCAAAAACGTGAATTACATATATGTGGAGAACAAGGAAAAACTAACTTGTATTTGAGATTGCAAAAGGAGAAAACAAGTTCAAAGTTAATAAAAACGAATGTTCGGTTACTGAGTGTTTATAGAGAAAAAACGAAAACTGTTGGGTTATTGAAATTGTTCGGTTACTGAATAGTTATGACTGAGTTATTAGTGACGTAAACGTGTTAAAGCTGACTTATTTATTAGAGTTCCTAAAAGTTCAATCATAAGAGCAGGTACAACGGAGTCTCTAGCATCAGTTTCTCATCAAATAAAAAAGTATAAAATAATAAAAAGTTGGAGAGAGAAGGGAATTAAGTTTCTCATTTGAGAAACAGTTTTAGCCATACCCTCCACGAACATATGTTCATTTTCTATTGGATCCACGTTTTTCTATTAATTTAAAATTTAAACAAATAATGAAAATGAATATAATACTATTTTTTAGAGATTCATCAAGTCTCTATCCGTTGTACATGCTCTAACTCCTAGTTCCCAAAAGATTAATCATTACACCTATAATATAGGAAGCGCCATATAGCTCGTCAGATTAGCGTCTCGAGAGTATTAATTTTGGTTATGATTACGTATTCAGACGCCACAATAAATCATATATTCTCTATTTATTTAAATTTAAAAATGTGTAACTTAAGGTTAACTTCACGGCTAACTACACGGTGGACTTATAATATATTTAATACACGGCTGACTTATCAAATGTTAGGCTGAGTTATATCAAATGTTAGGCTGAGTTATATCAAATGTTAGGCTGAGTTTCGGCTGAGTTATATTAGATGTTAGGCTGAGTTTCGGCTGAGTTTCGGCTGAGTTATATCAGATGTAAGGCTGAGTTATATCAAATGTAAGGCTGAGTTATATCAGATGTGAGGATGAGTTTCGGCTGAGTTATATCAAATGTAAGGCTGATTTATTACGAAGAATACTAAAACATAAGCATTAAATAAAGTTAGATAAATATAAACATAAAAACATTAGACTACTAAAACATAAGCATTAGATAAACATATTTCCGTACTTAGCATGAAACTTTATCCAATCAAGTTCTTCAACGCTGGCGTTATACATCTTTTTTTTGGTTTCAACGAGTTCTTCTGCAAGTTTGTCCAATTCAGCAAGGAAGCCAACCTTTTCCTTCCCGATAAATTTTTCAAGCAAATCCATTTTCGCAGAAATAAACAGAACTTCCACAAAAGCATCATGCAATTCAACTTTAGAATTAATCTGTTTCTTGAGCGAGAGGATCAACGTCTTGTAATAGTCCTCAGTTTCCCTTCTGGCCTTTTTAACAGCATTTGGTCCATGGTCATCCTCCTTTGGACGCTTCATTATCTTCTTCGATTCTGCCATTGATGCTGCATGTATATCGAAAATAGGATGTTAATATATAATGAAAACATATAAACATATAAACAAATCAAGTTGCAAAAACGTGAATTACATATACGTGGAGAACAAGGAAAAACTAACTTGTATTTGAGATTGCAAAAGGAGAAAACAAGTTCAAAGTTAATAAAAATGAATGTTCGGTTACTGAGTGTTCACTTGGTATTTATAGAAAAAATCGAAAACTGTTGGGTTACTGAAACTATTCGGTTACTGCGTAGTTGCCAAAAATATTATAAAAAATAGAGAAAATTACTCAAATAGCATAGAAAAGGTTAATATGCTTAGCGTATTGAGAGTACCAAACGCGTGCGTAACGACTACGTACATATATTATATTCACACGCCATATTTATATAATAGAGAATAGATGATTTATTATTTATATAATTATATGATTATTTAGGGTTTAGGGTTTAGGGTTTTGTGAGAACAATGTGTATCTTTTGCTATACATCTAGGAATTATGGTTTAGGGTTTCGTTTACAGTTTTGTGAGAACAATGTGTATGTTTTGCTATACTTCTAGGAATTATGGTTTAGGGTTTCGTTTAGAGTTTTGTGAGAACAATGTGTATGTTTTGCTATACCTCTAGGAATTAAGGTTTAGGGTTTAGGGTTTAAGGTTTTGTAAGAACAATGTGTATCTTTTGCTATACTTCTAGGAATTATGGTTTAGGATTTCGTTTAGAGTTTTGTGAGAACAATGTGTATGTTTTGCTATACCTCTAGAAATTAAGGTTTAGGGTTTAGGGTAGGAATTAAGGTTTAGGGTTTAGGGTTTAAGGTTTTGTAAGAACAATGTGTATCTTTTGCTATACTTATAGGAATTATGGTTTAGGGTTTCGTTTAGAGTTTTGTGAGAACAATGTGTATGTTTTGCTATACCTCTAGGAATTAAGGTTTAGGGTTTAGGGTTTAAGGTTTTGTAAGAACAATGTGTATCTTTTGCTATACTTCTAGGAATTATGGTTTAGGGTTTCGTTTAGAGTTTTGTGAAAACAATGTGTATGTTTTGCTATACCTCTAGGAATTAAGGTTTAGGGTTTAGGGTTTAAGGTTTTGTAAGAATAATGTGTATCTTTTGCTATAGTTCTAGGAATTATGGTTTAGGTTTCGTTTAGGGTTTAGGTTTTAGGGTTTAGGGTTTAGGGTTTAGGGTTTTGTAAGAACAATGTGTATCTTTTGCTATACTTCTAGGAATTATGGTTTAGGGTTTCGTTTAGAGTTTTGTGAGAACAATGTGTATGTTTTGCTATACCTCTAGGAATTAAGGTTTAGGGTTTAGGGTTTAAGAACAATGTGTATGTGTATAATTTCGTAGACGATATAGGGAAGTCTTCAAACAGGAGATATAGTAGCAGACTTATCATACAAAACAGGAGATATAGTAGGAGAAATTTCATACAAAACTTAAAAAGTTCAATTTTTTACAGAAAGCTTGAGATAAAAGTCGAATTGGCGTGCGGGGTTGCTACGGCGAGGTATCGGCTTTGTGTTTCTTCGGATTTGGTGGTTGAATTGGACTCCGGCGAGATGATTCGCCTTCATCTCCAGTTTTCGGCTTCTCCTCTTCGAACCGAGCTCTGTTCCTTTGAACGAGAAAGTTCTGCTAGTACCTGCACAACGATAAACAAACAAAATACAAGGAACATCACAGTTTGACAGTATTAATTTCACCAGGTTGAAAACAACAATACACATAATGACAGAATTCGACACATAATGACAGAATTCGACATTCAATACAATACACATGTTGACTAAGAATTTACCTGAAAACTCTTTCTACAATTGCCTCATAGAACAAAAAGCTTTCTCCGTTTCGTGACATCTTTTGGGCATAATTGTCGATGGCCCTGTCGATTGGTCATCTCGCAATAGAGAAACAGATTTCAGATTAGTGATGCAAAATTTGAGATTGGTGTTTGAATCGACATGTATGCAGTTAGAAGTGTGTAGGTTTGTAATGGCGATAAACAGGGTTGGTTCATGGAACTTACAAGAGATTTCCTCCCATTATCGTGTAGTCAGCGATCTCCTGAGGGGCTTCAGTGGTTGTCATTGGTTCATAGAGAAAGGGAAAGAGAAAAGGGGTCAGACACTGAGAAGTAAGTCAGAACATGAAGATCTTGAACAGGGGAAGTCGAAGAGACTTACATGGATCTGCGTTGAAGTCAATGGAATATCTAACCCTCTCGGGTCTAGGGAACCGAGTTTCAGAGGTAGAAGAGGAAGAATCCGGTTGCAAATTTGGGGATCGTGACGGAGAGGCCATTATAGGTGATTGATTGAGATTTTAAGTTTTTATTTCGCAAGAGAGGAGAAAGTGAGGAGCCCCGTTGGTTGCTAACCTAGGGTTTTCTGAATACGTAATTATATTGAAATTAATACTCTCGAGACGCTTCCTATATTAGGTGTAATGATTAATCTTTTGGGAACTAGGAGTTATGATTGAACTTTTAGGAACTTTTATGATTAATCTTTTGGGAACTAGAAGTTTCAACATATAAGTCAGCCGAAACGTGGCATAAGTCAGCCATTAATCAGTCGCAAATGTATAATTTTATCTCGCGACGTTTCGTATTTGAATATCTGTATATATCTACCTTCTCGTAAACCTTCTCTCTCCAATCACATTCTATCCAACACTATTTTCTCCCTTCTCATAAATCTATCTGTTTCATATTCCTTTTCGACATGTCTGTTGTCCCACCCTGTAGTTCCAAGTTATTCAGCAGTGTAGATGCCATATTATACTCCGCTGAGCGGGATCACCTCCCTGTTCTAAACCCTAGTATTGGTATTATTGATAAAACAACCATCACGTGGTTCAAATTTTTACATGAGCTCTCGAAGGCGGTCCCGGAGATTCTTCGAGAAGACTGGGTTCATGAGTGGCCGACTTACCGCTTCATTCCCGATTATTTTAAGGAACGATGGTTTCTTACACTCGCTGTAAGCCAACCCTAATATCTTTCTTTCGGGTTCATATTATGAACAACAATACAATTTCTTTTTTTTTTTATTTTGTAGCGAAAATATAGATGGGAACCGAAACACACTTTGACAATTTGGACAAATTTTAATCTGCTGGCTAGAACGCTATTTCGAACTCAAATGCGCACGTTAAGGAGGATATGGGTGCATGGTGGCGAGAAGCCAGATTCGATAAACACTATAGTTTGGACGAATCTGGTCGATATGTTTGAAGAGTTTGACCCTGATAATTTTTGTTTTTGAATGTAATTTAGTTATGAGACCCTTTAGTTAGTTATTTTTTTTTTGAATGTTTAAACCAGCCGTATCTTTTGTGTTTTGAATGTATAAATCAGCCGTATCTTTTGTTTTTTGCATGTATAAATCAACCGGATAGATAAGCTAGTTATTTGTGTTTTGAATATATTTAAACCAATAAGTCAGCCGCTTCTGTTGCAAAAAGCAGTCATAACTCAGCCGAAACACGAATTCGTCACTTTTAAGTCAGTCGTGCACAATCAGTCAGTCATAACTCAGCCGAATCCCGAATTCGTCACTTAAAAGTCAGACGCTTCTTTGCGCAATCAATGAGTCGCTATTAAGGACAGTAAAAGCTGACTGACACATAAGTCAGCCATTACTCAGTAACCGAAGAGTTGCTATTACATTTTTTTTATATCAATAAAATACAATCTCTTTACTGTTTCACAAAACCTTAAACCCCAAACATATTATAAGTTCCTTTATCGAGGATATCTGATGCCATCTTCACCCGTATACCCTGAATATTCGCATCATTTATCCCATCGAAAGTAGTGCCAAGCGCTGGACACTCGACAAACTTCAATGCATACACCCCACAGTCGCCAACTTGGACGTTTTGTGGGATGTTTTTGCCTCTCCTCCTTCGGAACCCAAACTGCTTCAATCTAGGCTTTCGGAGATTGATAGGAACTAAGTCGTTCATCATAACTGGGAGCATTTGCGTAAACGGCCTAAATGAATCTAGGATTTTCTATTCACTTTCGGGTGTCACCTGTCCAATGATGGGATCGTAAGCTTCGATCTTCTCATTAAGAAGGTCCACGTGAAATGCCACCCAATGATCTCCTCCAGTCTGTACAATTCCGTATAAGTGATCGACATCTTCTAACCACTTCTTGTTTGTTTGCAGGTCTGCCGGAACTTTGCCGTTTACTAAATCCTCATACCCAACACCTTTGAACTTAAACATCTTTGGTTTGATCTTGAACTGGTTGTAATCCATACACCATTGTGCAGTAAACCAAGAGTCCAAAAATCCAATTCGCTTGGAGTAGAATGGGCAGGGATCTAGCATGGATTTTTTTATGAGGATTCTCTTATACGCGGAAATATGCTGTACAAAGAGAATCAAGTCAGTCCAAAAATTAAACTTAACTCAGCCCCATATAATAAATAACTCAGACATTAAGTAAATTTAACTCAGCCCCAACAGTACTCTTACATTATTATACAGCCATCCATAATCTATAGTTGGCCAATACTTTTTCTCAGTAATGAGAATTCTGAAGAACTCGATCTCCTCAGAAGCCTTTTTAAGTGGAACGTCCCTAAAACAATGAAACACAAGTTAGTTTAGGCAAATATTGCTAATAGCCGTATTAACACATGCTCTAAAGAGTCATACTTGAATGGCTTTAGGTGATCCAAAAGTTTATCCACTTTAACCGGATCAGCAGGTGAGAGAGGATCATAGATTACCGGTGAAGGTTCATAATTTTTCCTCATGCACGTCATTCCATTGTCTCCAATATAAGGAAAAACTCGTGCTTGAGGAGGATCATTTGTTAGCCTCTCTAAAGACCCATCAGGAGATAATTTCACACTGGACTCCCGATAAGCCTTAATTCTTTCAGACCTAATCCTTTCCTCTTCTTCCTCATCAGACTCCGGCAACAGTTCGTTATATTCTGCGACAATTTTGCTGGTGACATCCTCAATCTCACTGTCATCTAAAATCTGTTTATTCCTTGCTGGGATAGTCACTTCGGCTTGGTTTCGGATCGCCTTTACGATTCCTCGTTAACCTCCTTCTTACTTGCCCCTCATTTTTCAAAACGGCCTCCTTCATTAAAGCATCGGCCTCTTTCTTCTTTAAAGCAGCGGCCTTCTTTAAATCATCGGCCTCCTTTTTCTTTAAAGCAACGACCTCCTTCTTTGAAGCAGCGGCCTCCTTCTTCTTTAAAGCATCGGCCTCCTTCTTCTTTTTAACCTCAGCCTCCTGCTTTTTTGCCTCAACCAATTTCTTAGCAGAAGAAACAGTAACGAAATCAACTGTTTCATCTTCGTCATTACCGAACTCCTCAGCCAATTTCTCTTTGGTCTTATGAACTGGTTCAGTACTTTTAAGTTGTATTAACATATAAAAATAACTCAGCCAGAATAAAAAGAATAAATCTGTCGCTATCTAACTATAACTCAGCCGTCAAATAGGTAATAAATCAGTCGTCAAATAGGTAATAACTCAGCCATCAAAAGTAACCATAACTCAGCCGTCAAAAATAAACATAAATCAACTGTAACGTACATTATGCAGGGGGTTGTTGACTGGTTCAGGACTTTTAAAATCGTCCTTCTTCGGCTGTATTAACATATAAACACAACTCAGCCGAGACTAATAAGGATAACACAATCGTCAAAAATAAACATAACTCAACTGTAACGTACCTTTGGACTATTAACGGATTTCTGCGGGATGTTGTTCACTTTTGATTGGTTATCATCCTTTTGAGTACTGTTCCGTGCCTCGAGAGCATTCAGACGCTCTCTCATTTGCATCCGATCATTCTCAATAGATGCAACTCTTTCTTCCACAGCAGCTCGGACTGTATCACCAATCATCTTCTTCAAATCTGACAACTCTCCAAATTTTGTATTGTAGGCGGTTAACTACGACTCAACACTCTCTATTCTACTAGCAAAGTTGTCAAACTTGTCAAATCTTCTGACAAGGTTTTCCAAGACATTGACTACGGTCGTCAAATCCGTCTCTTTCCCCATATCCTCCTCACTACAATGCTGCAACACAATCTCACTGTTACTTACTTCCTGTTTTTTCGTAGCTTTCTTCTGTTTTTCTGCGGGGGGTTGATCGGAATCTAACAAAACTGCAACCTTCACTTTTTTCTTCTTCTCATCGCTCTTCACATCCCAAAAACCTCTAACAAACCTATCCGCATGTATGTCTGTTACCAGATTTACAACTTCTGGGTCATTTTCTTCACTCGCCCACTGCGGAAACAGCTCTTCTACAGCCTCCTTCATAACCATTTTCTTCACACGCACCAGCATAGTAAATCAGCCATCAAGTAACTCATAAGTCAGACATCAAATAAATGATTCATAACTCAGCCATCAAGGTAGTTCATAAGTCAGTCATCAAATGATTTGTAACTCAGCCATCAAATAACTCATAAGTCAGACATCAAATGATTCATAACTCAGCCATCAAGTAACACATAAGTCGGATAGAATAAAAAGATCCATAACTCAGCCAACTCAACCTTCTTACCTCACCATGGTCTCTGATCTCCTCAGCTATGGCTGTAGTAAGACTTTTACGTGTACGGGTTCCACCCCATCGCAAAAGAGGAATTTCTTTCTCATTGACTACTCTTCCAAACCGCTCTCCGAAGCAGGTCACAGATTCATACGCCCAAACCAGCAACACGTCCTTCATGCCGCTAATGGTGTACGACTTTCCTTCTGGATTCAACATCTTAACTGAACTAACCAGAACTTCGAATGCAGTCCGACCCCACGGATAAGTCCTCAAGGCTTCATCGTCGAATACTCTTTTTGCACTTTCAAAGGGTATTCTAGAATTATGATGCAAGCCATAAAGTCCCATGGCTTGAAGAAGCAACAGCCCTAACCATTTCCTCTTTTCAAAACTCCAGCCTCGACAGCCATCTAATGCTGCCCTCAGTTCATCTAACTTGGGTCCTACCCCAAGCGGCACCTTCAACTCCTCCCAGAACGTTTTGTATTGCTAAGGTTGAAAACTTTCTGTTGGCAGTGGACCTGTGTTTAGACCCGTGAGCGCACCAAATTTGATTAAGCTAAACCTGATAGGTTGATCAACAACGAGAGACCAAATCTCCTTGTCATGTACTCGTAGCTGTCTACATAGTAGATAGTGTACAGTTTTCCCAGACCACACCAATTGGCTATCAGCTAGCTTAGCAACTATTCCAAGAGGAAACTGCTTCATGTGTTCCCACACATCATGTCCTATTGCGTCTCTGACTCGAGGGAAGTCTCCCAAATGGACATTGTGATTAATTTTTTTATTTTCCAGCTTAGAAGCCCCTTCAGCGCATATTCTTTGAGGGTAATCCCTTGCTTGATCTTCAGGAATTGCTTGATCTTCAGGAATTGCATGATATTCAGACATCTGAACATAAAAGACATAACATATTAATGATAAATCAGCCGTAACAAAATTCAAACTCAGCCACAACTAACAAATAAACTAGCCGCAACCAAACACAAACTCAGCCACAACGGCACATAAATCAAGCATAACACAAACTCATCCACAATAGCATTGCACATGTAAATCAGCCGCAACACAACACAAATCAGCCACAACATAACAATAAATCAGCCGCAATAAATAACTTAAACAACCACTAGCAACGAAAAACAAGCCGCCACAGAATAATAAATCAGCCACAATACCGTTAACAAGCGACAAAACACTTTCGATTCTTCAGATTATACTCAAAATAAAACGAAAGAAGATGAAGAATCCCCACTCTTCTGTTTATACTCACATTCGACTAAAATCCGACTATGAAAATGCAGAGCAGACGTTTCGACGATAACGGCGGTGAATGTTTCTCAGAAACCGACTAGAGAGAAAAAAGTAGAAGTTTCGACGACAACACACAAAGTTTTAATTTTTCCGTCCTTTGAGTTTCCTACTCTGACTTGTTAACACGGTTAACATTGTTAGAGACGTGGAACAGTGATTAGTGACGTAGATTAGTTAATCATTTTTTAATGAGGTTATTACTAAAATAGCATAGAAAAGTTGTTATATTACTAGAATAGCATACATCTTTTGGAAATTACTCAAAAGTTTTTAAAGCCTAGTAAATTATAATAAACACCCTTGGTTATTTTTTTTTAATTGAGGTTATTTATAATTAAAAAATGATTAACTAATCCACGTCACTAATCACTGTTCCATGTCACTAATTAGGTTAACCGTCTTAACAAGTCAGAGAAGGAAACTCAAAGGACGGAAAATTAAAAACTTCGTGTGTTGTCGTAGAAACTTCTACTGTTTTCTCTCTAGTCGATTTCTGATAAACATTCACCGCCGGTTTAGTCGAAATGTCTGCTCTGCATTTTCACAGTCGGATTTTAGTCGAAGGTGAGTATAAACAGAGGAGTGGGGATTCTTCATCTTCCTTCGTTTTATTTTGAGTTTTCAGATTTATTTTGAGTATAATCTGAGGAATCGAAGGTGTTTGTCGCTTGTTAACAGTATTGTGGCTGATTTATTATTCTGTGGCGGCTTGTTTATCGTTGCTAGTGGTTGTTTAAGTTATTTATTGCGGCTGATTTATTGTTATGCTATGGCTGATTTGTGTTGTGTTGCGACTGATTTACATGTGCAATGCTATTGTGGCTGATTTTGTGTTATGTTAAATCAAACATAACACAAACTCGTTTATTTGTTTGTTGTGGCTGAGTTTGTGTTTGGCTGGTTTATTTGTTAGTTGTGGCTGAGTGTGATTTTTTTTGCGGCTGATTTATCATTAATATGTTATGTGTTTTATGTTCAGATGTCTGAATATCATGCAATTCCTGAAGATCAAGCAATTCCTGAAGATCAAGCAAGGGATTACCCTCCAAGACTATGCGCTGAAGGGGCTTCTAAGCTGGAAAATAAAAAAATTAATCACAATGTCCATTTGGGAGAGTTCCCTAGAGTCAGAGACGCAATAGGACATGATGTGTGGGAACACATCAAGCAGTTTCCTATTGGAGTAGTTGCTAAGCTAGCTGATAGCCAATTGGTGTGGTTTGGGAAGACTGTACACTATCTACTATGTAGACAGCTACGAGTACATGACAAGGAGATCTGGTCTCTCGTTGTTGATCAACCTATCAGGTTTAGCTTAATCGAATTTGGTGCGCTCACGGGTCTAAACACAGATCCACTGCCAACAGAAAGTTTTGAACCTGAGCAATACGAAACTTTCTGGGAGGAGTTGAAGGTGCCGCTTGGGGTAGGACCCAAGTTAGATGAACTGAGGGCAGCATTAGATGGCTGTCGAGGCTGGATTTTTGAAAAGAGGAAATGGTTAGGGCTGTTGCTTCTTCAAGCCATGGGACTTTATGGCTTGCATCATAATTCTAGAATACCCTTTGAAAGTGCAAAAAGAGTATTCGACGATGAAGCCTTGAGGACTTATCCATGGGGTCGGACTGCATTCGAAGTTCTGGTTAGTTCAGTTAAGATGTTGAATCCAGAAGGAAAGTCGTACACCATTAGCGGCATGAAGGACGTGTTGCTGGTTTGGGCGTATGAATCTGTGACCTGCTTCGGAGAGCGGTTTGGAAGAGTAGTCAATGAGAACGAAATTCCTCTTTTGCGATGGGGTGGAACCCGTACACGTAAAAGTCTTACTACAGCCATAGCTGAGGAGATCAGAGACCATGGTGAGGTAAGAAGGTTGAGTTGGCTGAGTTATGGATCTTTTTATTCTGTCTGACTTATGTGTTACTTGATGGCTGAGTTATGAATCATTTGATGTCTGACTTATGAGTTACTTGATGGCTGAGTTATGAATCATTTGATGTCTGACTTATGAGTTTATGGCTGATTTACTATGCAGGTGCGTGTGAAGAAAATGGTCATGAAGGAGGCTGTAGAAGAGCTGTTTCCGCAATGGGCGAGTGAAGAAAATGACCCAGAAGTTGTAAATCTGGTAACAGACATACATACGGGTAGGTTTGTTAGAGGTTTTTGGGATGTGAAGAGCGATGGGAAGAAGAAAAAAATGAAGGCTGCAGTTTCGTTAGATTCTGATCAACCCCCCGCCAAAAAACAGAAGAAAGCTACGAAAAAACTGGAAGTAAGCAACAGTGAGATTGTGTTGCAGCATAGTAGCTACAAGGATATGGGGAAAGAGACGGATTTGACGACGGTAGTCAATGTCCTGGAAAACCTTGTCAGAAGATTTGACAAGTTTGACAACTTTGGTAGTAGAATAGACAGTGTTGAGGCGCAGTTAAACGCGTATAACACAAAATTTGGAGAGTTGTCAGATTTGAAGAAGATGATTGGTGATACAGTCCGAGATGCTGTGGAAGAAAGAGTTGCATCTATTGAGAATGATCGGATGCAAATGAGAGAGCGTCTGAATGCTCTCGAGGCACGGAAAAGTACTCAAAAGGATGATAACCAATCAAAAGTGAACAACTTCCCGCAGAAATCCGTTAAAAGTCCAAAGGTACGTTACAGTTGAGTTATGTTTATTTTTGACGATTGAGTTATCCTTATTATCCTTATTATTCGACGACTGAGTTGTGTTTATATGTTAATACAGCCACAGAAGGACGAGTTTAAAAGTTCTGAACCGGATAAAAGTCCTGAACCAGTCAACAGGCCCCTGCATAATGTATGTTACAGTTGATTTATGTTTATTTTTGACGGCTGAGTTATGGTTACATTTGACGGCTGAGTTATAACCTATATTTGACGACTGATTTATTACCTATTTGACGGCTGAGTTATAGTTACATAACGACAGATTTATTCTTTTTATTATGGCTGAGTTATGTTTATATGTTAATACAGCTTAAAAGTACTGAACCAGTTCGTAAGACCAAATTGAAATTGGCTGAGGAGTTTGGTAATGACGAAGAAGAAACAGTTGATTTCGTTACTGTTTCTCCTGCTAAGAAATTGGTTGAGGCAAAAAAGCAGGAGGCTGAGGTTAAAAAGCAGAAGGAGGCCGATGCTTTAAAGAAGAAGGAGGCCGCTGCTTTAAAGAGGAAGGAGGCCGCTGATTTAAAGAAGGCGGCCGCTGCTTTAAAGAAGAAGGAGGCCGATGCTTTAAAGAAGGAGGCCGATGCTTTAAAAAAGGAGGGGCAAGTAAGAAGGAGGACAGCGAGGAATCGTAAAGGCAACGACGATCCGAAACCTCCGGAAGTGACTATCCCAGCAAAGAAGAAACAGATTTTAAACGACGACAGTGAGATTGTGGATGTCACCAGCCAAGTTGTCGCAGAATATAATGAAGTGCTGCTGGAGTCTGATGAGGAAGAAGAGGACAGGATTAGGTCAGAGAGAATTAAGGCTTATCGGGAGTCAAGGGTGAAATTATCTCCTGATGGGAATTCAGGGAGGCTAGAAAAGGATCCTCAAGCACGAGTTTTTCCTTATATTGGAGACAATGGAATGACGTGCATGAGGAAAAATTATGAACCTTCACCGGCAATCTATGATCCTGTCGCACCTGCTGATCCGGTTAAAGTGGCTAAACTTTTGGATCACCTAAAGCCATTCGAGTATGACCCTTTAGAGCATATGTTAATACGGCTATTAGCAATATTTGCCTAAACTAACTAGTGTTTAATTGTTTTAGGGATGTTCCATTTACAAAGGGTACAGACGAGATCGAGTTCTACAGAGTTCTCATGTCTGAGAGAAAGTATTGGCCAAGGATAGATTATGGATGGCTGTCTGATGATGTAAGTATTCTGTTGGGGCTGAGTTATATATACGTAATGTCTGAGTTATTAATTATATGTCTGTGTTATGTAGGCTTAAGTATGCTTTATGTCTGAGTTCTGAGTTAAATATACGTAATGTCTGAGTTATTTATTATATGTCTGAGTTATTTAGGCTTAAGTATGCTTTATGTCTGAGTTATAGATTATATGGGGCTGAGTTAAATATACGTAATGTCTGAGTTATGTAGGCTTAAGTATGCTTTATGTCTGAGTTATTTATTATATGTCTGAGTTATGTAGGCTTAAGTATGCTTTATGTCTGAGTTATATATTATATGGGACTGAGTTAAGTATAATTTTTCTTTGTACAGCATATTTCCGCGTATATGAGAATCCTCATCAAAAAATCCATGCTAGATCCCTCCCCATTCTACTCCAAGCGAATTGGATTTATGGACATTTGGTTTACTGCAGTATGGTCTATGGATTACATACAGTTCAAGATCAAACCAAAGACGTTTAAGTTCACAGCTGGGTATGGGGATTTAGTAAACGGCAAAACTCCTAATGACTTGCAAACAAACAAGAAGTGGTTAGAAGATGTGGATCACTTGTACGGAGTTCTACAAACTGGAGGATATCATTGGGTGGCATATCACGTGGACCTTGTTAATGAGAAGATCGACGTTTACGATCCCATCATTGGACAAGTTACACCCGAAAGTGAAAAGAAAATCCGTGATTCCTTTAGGCCGTTTTCGCACATGATCCCATTTATGATTAACGAATTAGTTCCTGCCAAACTCCGAAAACCTAGAGTGAAGCAGTTTTCGTTCCGAAGGAGGAGCGGCAAATACATCCCACAAAATGTCCAAATTGGCGACTGTGGGGTGTATGCATTGAAGTTTGTCGAGTGTCTAGCGCTTGGCACTACTTTCCATGGGATAAATGATGCGAATATTCAGGGTTTACGGGTGAAGATGGCATCAAAGATCTTAGATGAAGGAACTTATAATGTGTTAGGGCAGTTCAAATAGGGGTTTTGTGAAACACTAAAACACTAAAGAGATTGTATTGTATTTTATTGATTTAAAAAAAAATTAATAGCAACTCTTCGGTTACTGAGTAAAGGCTGGCTGACTTATGTGTTAGTCAGCGTTTACTCTCCTTAATAGCGACTGACTGAAGCGGCTGACTTAAGAGTGACGAATTCATGTTTCGGCTGAGTTATATAATGCTTTGTGCAAAATAAGCGGCTGACTTAAGAGTGACGAATTCATGTTTCGGCTGAGTTATGACTTAAGAGTGACGAATTCATGTTTCGGCTGATAATATAGGAAGCGTCTCGAGAGTATTAATTAATTTGAATATAATTACGTATTCAGAAAACCCTAGGTTAGCAACCAATGGGGCTCCTCACTTTCTCTTCTCTTGCGAAATAAAAACTTAAAATCTCAATCAATCACCTATAATGGCCACTCCGTCACGATCCCCAAATCTGCAACCGGATTCTTCCTCTGCTACCTCTGAAACTCGGTTCCCTAGACTCGAGAGGGTTGGATATATCATTAACTTCGACGTAGATCCATGTAAGTCTCCTCGACTTCCCCTGTTCAAGATCTTCATGGTTCTGACTTACTTCTCAGTGTCTGACCCCTTTTCTCTTTCCCTTTCTGTACGAACCAACAACAACCACTTAAGCCCCTCAGGAGATCGCTGAGTACACGATAATGGGAGGAAATCTCTTGTAAGTTCCATTAACCAACCCTGTTTCTCGCCATTACAAACTTACATACTTTTAACTGCATACATATCAATTCAAATACCAATCTCAAATTTTGCAGCAATAATCTGAAATCTGTTTCTCTATTGCGAGATGACCAATCGACAGGGCCATCGACAACTATGCCCGAAAGATGTCACGAAATGGAGAAAACTTTTTGTCATATGAAGCAATTCTCGAAAGAGTTTTCAGGTAAACTCTTAGTCAACATGTGTATTGTATTGAATGTCGAATTCTGTCATTATGTGTATTCAGCATCTATGAAATGTCGAATTATTTGCAAGTCAAATTTTTGTTGTTTTCAACCTGGTGAAATTAATATTGTCAAACTGTGAAATTAATACTGTTTTTTGGTTTGTTTCTCGTTGTGCAGGTACTACCAGAAGTTTCTCGCTCAAAGGAACAGAGATCGGTTCGAAGAGGAAACACCGAAAGTTGGAGATGAAGGCGAATCATCTCGCCGTAGTCCAAGTCAACCACCAAATCCGAAGAAACACAGAGCCGATACCTCGCCGTAGCAAATCGGCACGCCAATTCGACTTCTATCTCAAGCTTTCTGTAAAAGATTGAACTTTTTTAGTTTTGTATGAGAAGTCTGCTATTATATCTTATGTTTTGTATGATAAGTCTGCAACTATATCTCCAAACTGAAGACTTCCCTATCTCGTCTACGAAATTATACACATACAGATTGTTCTTAAACCCTAAACCCTAAACCATAATTACTAGAGGTATAGCAAAAGATACACATTGTTCTTACAAAACCTTAAACCCTAAACCCTAAAACCCTAAACCCTAAACCTTAATTCGTAGAGGTTTAGCAAAACATACACATTATTCTCACAAAACTCTAAACGAAACCCTAAACCTTAATTCGTAGATCTATAGCAAAAGATAGACATTGTTTTTACAAAACCTTAAACTCTAAACACTAAACCTTAATTCCTAGAGGTATAGCAAAACATACACATTGTTCTCACAAAACCCTAAATCCTAAACCCTAAACAAAACCCTAAACCCTAAACCATAATTACTAGAGTTATAGCAAAAGATACACATTGTTCTTACAAAACCTTAAACCCTTAAACCCTAAACCCTAAACCTTAATTCGTAGAGGTTTAGCAAAACATACACATTATTCTCACAAAACTCTAAACGAAACCCTAAACCCTAAACCATAATTACTAGAGGTATAGCAAAAGATACACATTGTTCTTACAAACCCTTAAACCCTAAACCCTTAAACCCTAAACCCTAAACCTTAATTCGTAGAGGTTTAGCAAAACATACACATTATTCTCACAAAACTCTAAACGAAACCCTAAACCTTAATTCGTAGATCTATAGCAAAAGATTGACATTGTTTTTACAAAACCTTAAACCCTAAACACTAAACCTTAATTCCTAGAGGTATAGCAAAACATACACATTGTTCTCACAAAACCCTAAACCCTAAACCCTAAACCCTAATATAATCATATAAATAATAAATCATCTATTCTCTATTATATAAATATGGCGTGTGAATATATGTACATAATCATTACGCACGCGTTTGGTAGTGTCGATACGCTAAGCATATTAAACTTTTCTATGCTATTTGAGTAATTTTCTCTTTTTTTATAATATTTGGGCAATTACGCAGTAACCCAACAGTTTTCGGTATTTTCTATAAATACCAAGTGAACACTCAGTAACCGAACATTCGTTTTTATTAACTTTGAACTTTGAACTTGTTTTCTCCTTTTGCAATCTCAAATACAAGTTAGTTTTTCATTGTTCTCCTAGTATATGTAATTCACGTTTTTGCAACTTGATTTGTTTATATGTTTAGAAGCTATATTAACATCCTATTTTCGATATACATGCAACATCAATGGCAGAATCGAAGAAGATGATGAAGCGTCCAATTGAGGATGACCATCGACGAAATGCTATTAAAAAGGCCAAAAGGGAAAACGAGGACCATTACAAGACGTTGATCCTCTCGCTCAAGGAACAGATTAATACAAAAGTTGAATTGCATGATGCTTTTGTGGAAGTTATGTTTATTTCTGCGAAAATGGATTTGCTTGAAGAATTTATCGGGAAGAAAAAGGTTGACTTCCTTGCTGAGTTGGACAAACTTGCAGCAGAACTCGTTGAAGCCAAAGAAAAGATGTATAACGCCAGCGTTGAAGAACTTGATTGGATGAAGTTTCATGAAAAATAGGGATATATGTTTATCTAATGCTTATTCTTTAGTAGTCTTATGTTTATGTTTGTGTTTATCTAACTTTATCAAATGCTTATGTTTTAGCAGTCACCGTAATAACTCAGCCTAACATTTGATAGAACTTAGCCGAAACTCAGCCTATAACTCAGCCTAACATTTGATATAACTCAGCCTAACATTTGATATAACTCAGCCGAAACTCAGCCTATAACTCAGCCTAACATTTGATATAACTCAGCCTAACATTTGAATATCTGTATATATCTACCTTCTCGTAAACCTTCTCTCTCCCATCACATTCTATCCAACACTATTTTCTCCCTTCTCATAAATCTATCTGTTTCATATTCATTTTCGACATGTCGGTTGTCCCACACTGTAGTTCCAAGTTATTCAGCAGTGTCGATGCCATATTATACTCTGCTGATCGGGATCACCTCCCCGTTCTAAACCCTGGTTTTGGTATTATTGATAAGACAACCATCACGTGGTTCAAATTTTTACACGAGCTCTCGAAGGCGATCCCGGAGATTCTTCGAGAAGGATGGGTTCATGAGTGGCCGACATACAGATTCATTCCAGATTATTTTAAGGAACGATGGTTTCTTAAACTCGCTGTAAGCCAACACTAATATCTTTCTTTCCCGATCATTTTATCAACAACAATAATATTTTTTTTTTTTTTTTTGGGTAGTGGAAATACAGATGGGAACCGAGACACACTTTGACGATTTGGACACATTTTAATCTGTTGGCTAGAACGTTATTTCGAACTCAAATGCACACGTTAAGGAGGATATGGGCGCATGGTGGCGAGAAGCCAGATTGGATAAACACTATAGTTTGGACGAATCTGGTCGATATGTTTGAAGAGTTTGGCCCTGATAATTTTGGTTTTTGAATGTAATTTAGTTATGATACACTTTAGTTATTTGTGTTTCATCTCTTTAAACCAGCCGTATCTTTTGTGTGTTTGCATGAATAAATCAGCCGCATCTTTTGAGTTTTGGATGTATATATAAATCAGCCGTGTCGATGCTTTAAACTGACGAGTTATTTGCGTTTTGAAAATTTTTACCAATAAATCAGCCGCTTCTTTTCCACAAAGCAATCATAACTCACCCGAAACACGAATTCGTCAATATTAAGTGAGCCGCTTCTCTTGTAGACAGAAGGCTGAATTAATTGATTTACAAGTCCGAAATTACTATGGCTTCATTTATTATGCGATGGTCAAAAACGCATCAAAATTTACTTTTTTGGTTGATCAGTCAAGTCAGCATTTACTCAAAATATACGAACAATTGTTTATCTACTCAGTTACCGAAGAGTCGCTTTTGATATAACTCAGTCGAAACTCAGCCTATAACTCAGACTAACATTTGATACGTCAGCCGTGAAGTTAAGCTTAAATTACACATTTTTAAATTTAAATAATATATAATATATGATTTATTGTGGCGTCTGAATACGTAATCATAACCAAAATTAATACTCTCGAGATGCTAATCTGACGAGCTATATGGCGCTTCCTATATTATAGGTGTAATGATATCTCTTGGGAACTAGGAGTTAGAGCATGTACAACGAATAGAGACTTGATGAATCTCTAAAAAATAGTATTATATTCATTTTCATTATTTTTTTACATTTTAAATTAATAGAAAAACGTGGATCCAATAGAAAATGAACATATGTTCGTGGAGGGTATGGCTAAAACTGTTTCTCAAATGAGAAACTTCAATTCCCTTCTCTCTCCAACTTTTTATTATTATATACTTTTTTATTTGATGAGAATAACTCAGTCAGCCTTAACACGTTTACGTCACTAATAACTCAGTCATAACTATTCAGTAACCGAAAAGTTTCAGTAACCCAACAGTTTTCCGTATTTTCTATAAATACCAAGTTTACACTCAGTAACCGAACATTCGTTTTTATTAACTTTGAACTTGTTTTCTCCTTTTGCAATCTCAATGGCAGAATCGAAGAAGATGATGAAGCGTCCAATGGACGATGACGATGGAGCAAACGATGTTAAAAAGGCCAGAAGGGAAACCGAGGAGCATTACAAGTCGTTGCTCCTGTTGGTCAAGGAACAGATGAAAGCTAAATCTGAATTGCAAGATGCTATGATGGAAGTGACATCTATTAATGCAAAAATGGATTTGCTTGAAGAAATTATGGGGAAGGAAAAGTTTGACTTATTTGCTGAGTTGGATGAACTTGCTCATAAAATCGTTGAAGCCAAAGAAACGATGGCCAAAGTCGAAGTTCCAGAAATTGATTAGATGAAGCTTGGTGCACAATATATGGCTGACTAAATGTTTATCTAATGCTAATGCTTATGTTTATGTAATGCTTATTACTCAAATTTTTATGTATTTTTAGAACTCTGATGTTTATGTATTTTTCGAACTCTAATATAGAATTTGTTTACTTTTTCATAACTCAGCCTAAATTTCATTTATAAGTCAGCCTAACCTTTGACATAACTCAGCCTAAAATTCGTTTATGACTCAGCCGTATGAGACCCTTTAGTTAGTTTGTAACTCAGCCGAACACTAAGTCAGCCGCTTCTTTTGCAACGCTGTCATAACTCAGCCGAAACACTAAGTCAGCCTTTACTCAAAATATACGAACAATTCATTTTTCTACTCAGTTACCAAACAGTTGCTTTTCCTAACTACTCAGTAACCGAAGAGTCGCTATTTTTCTTTTTTTTTTAATATATAAATACCGTTTAAACACTCATCAACCAGCCATAAACCCTACTTGTTTATCTACTCAGTTACCGACCAGTTGTTTAGATTAAAGGCTGACTAACACATAAGTCAGCCTTTACCATCTGTTTAGATTTTCATAAACTTTATATCTCTAGAGAAATCCACTTTGTAATGGAAGTATTCCCTCTTACAGCCCTACCTGAAGAAATCCAAGCCTTAGTGGTCGAACGTTTGGCCGCTAACTCTGTTGCAGATCTATATAGATTGAGAGCAACATGCAGGTATATGAAGGAACTAACAGACCGGCCCGGAGTGTCCGCATCTATAGATGTGTTTACCTTCCCTTCGTACACACATATATCTAGCTTCGTGATGCAAGTTTGCTACGCTAATGGAAACCCGAGTACACTGTTCTTAGAGGGTGTACAGAAGTTCTTCACGTTCGACCTCCAAGATGAAGGAATTGCTTTGATTAAGAGAGCAGCAGATGAAGGATTCGAGCGTGCTTTGTACACATATGCAATGACGCGCAAGGTATTTTGGAATACTGAGGAGTATTTATCTCTTTTCACAAGGGAATCTGTTCAGAGGATAGGCAAGATTGTTAGATCTCTAGACTGGAGTTGGGGAACGTATCACACTGATGCATTTCTAACGAAGAAGTATGAGTTCATGTCAACGGAAAAAACCTTGTTCTATAATTGCACATGTACTCCATTGATGGACCGAGATTGGGATCTTTAATTCATTGAAGACAGTAAGGATAACAACTTGTGTGACCGATGCTTTTGGATCAAAGAGTTAGGTCTTTTTTACCGTGATTTTAAGCCGATTATATATTGGCCGGATTGGCTTTGGATGTTGTAATATAAACTATTGTTTCCTCCTTTGTTTCTTTGTTTATGACTTCATGTTAAATATAATTCAGCCGTGTAGTAAATATAAGTCAGCCGTGTTGTATATATAAGTCAGCCGTATTTTAAATATAATTCAGCCACTTATGTTTATGTAATAAGTCAGTCTAAACTTCGTTTATGACTAAGGCTAACCTGTAACATAACTCAGCCTAAACTTCGTTTTTAACTCAGCCTAACCTTTAACATAACTCAGCCTAACTTTTGACACGCATGAGATAAGTCAGCCGTTTTTAAAATATAAGTCAGTCGTTTAGTTTCTATAAGTTTAGCCGTGTATTTAAAATAAGTTTGCCGCGTAGTTAGTACGTAATCGTATTACGCACGCGTTTAGTATTCTCGAGACGCTATACTGACAGTTATATGGCTCCCTATACTAGGAGTAATGATTAATCTTTTGAGAACTCTAATCTTTTTTAAATATTCCACTAAAAAACTTAAATGCCTTGTCGTTAGTTTTCAATGTTTTTGAACACAACTTACAATGTTTAGTCAACTAACATTTATTAGTGTAATCTTTCTGTAATCTTTCTGTATGAACCATGTAAATAATTGGAGGATTACGAACAGCACTCATAAACTTAGGGTTTTCTTATCTTTGAAACTCCTTTTCCAACTTCCATAATGGCGGATCAAGTATGTAAATCTCCTACAAACTCACATTTTTTTCAACCTCTTCTTCCCGGCTTCTACTCCCACCTCGTATGTAATCTCCCTTCTTCCCTCCATCTCTCTCTCTCTCTCTATATATATATATATATATCTCAATGTCTTGGTTGCAGAGCATTCCGGAAAAGTTCTTCTCGAAATACATAGAAGGAAGAAACGAAAAAAATATGATGGAGCTTAAGTCGGACGCGTCTGAAAAAACATGGAAGGTGAAGATGGAAGGTCGGAGACTAACCTTTGGATGGAAAGAGTTCGCATTTGCACATGATTTCCGAGTCGGAGACTTCGTCATTTTCAGACACGAAGGAGAATTTTTGTTCCACGTCACTGGTCTTGGACCTAATTGCTATGAGATTCAATATGTGCAGTCTAGCAACAACGTCGATGATGATGATGATGTGGAGGGGGAGGAGGAGGAGGAGGAGGACAAAGAGAAGAAGAGAGAAACCGGTGAGAGTAGTCAAAGTGACAACCGATTTGTGACAATAACTGTCACACCAGCTAGTCTCAAAGATTCTAGACTTGTAAGTTTAAGTAAACTCTCTTGAAGGAATTTTGTTATTCAATTTTTGTCGTTATTGATGCTTTGTCAAGAGCTTATTGTCTCTTTCTTATGCAGCATATTCCACTGAGCTTCACTAGGGCTCACCAGATGGAAAAAGCAGGAGGGAAGGAGATTACTCTTTTGGACCAGCATGGAGTAGAGTGGCCAGTGTATCTATGCGTGCCAGACATACGGATGAGGTTGCGCTTTGGTTCAGGGATTAGAGAATTCTTCAAGGCTATTGGTGTTAAGGCGTACGAATATTTTGTGCTGAAGTTGGTTTGGGAAGACAAAGCATCTCCTCCTATGCTCAAGTTCTGCTCCAAGATCGAGACATGATGCTCAAGTTATGGAACTTTGTGTGTTTTTTTTTTTTTGGGTGAAACTATATTGCTTGTTTTTTTTTCTTTTGGATGAAACTAAAGCTTTTTTTTCTTCAGCCGTATAAAGTATTAAAAGTGCCATACCCTAAACTCGAGATAAATAATTTTGAGGTATAGGTTCTCTTTCAATATATAAGTCATATTGAACGTGCCTTAAGTCGGCCATTAGGTGCATATAAGTCAGCCGGTTTATCTCGCGACGATTCGTATTTCGGCGGGAAAAAAATATATTTATTTATTCAATTTTATCTCGCGACGTTAAGTGCATATAAGTCAGCCGAACCGTGTAATTTATCTCGCGTAGATTCGTATTTCGGCGGGAAAAAAAAACATTACTTATTCGATTTTAACATGCGATGTTTCGTATTCTCGAGATGCTATACTGACATATATATGGCTCCATATACTAGGAGTAATGATTAATCTTTTGGGAACTCTAATTTCTTTTGGGAACTCTAATTTTTTTTTAAAATATTACGCGTTTGGACGAGTTACCATCTTCGTCTTCTTAAATTTCGAAAGAAAATGTCTTCCTCATCTAACCCAATCTCATTGTCATTTATTGACAATCAGCTGTATTGTAATCATAAGTCAGTCATTTATTGACAATAATTCAATCTTTACGGCTGATTTATCGCATTAACAAAAACACAAATCCATACATATCCAAACAACACTTTTAAATCGGACAAGTTTTTGCATTATGTCCAGGCTGTTTACAACGAGAACATGCGTGTCGTTTCCTATGACGTTTGTTCTCAAGGGCAACTTCTAAAGCAGATTTCATCCTACTTTTCTTAGGCCTTCCTGGTTGTTGACGAACAAGCGGGGGCAAGCACGGTTGGTTAGCAACGTTAATTGGAACTTGGAGCGCTGAATCTATGGGCATGATCGACTCAACGTATGCGTTTACCAAATAACTGCTGTAGTAGTAAGGACTGCACAAGGATATACGACAAATTTTCCTGTCCTCGGCAGCTGCGATTGCATGCACGCATGGTAATTTCTCGTGTTCAAAACGCCGACATGTGCATTTTCTTGTTTCCAAATTCACAATATGCAAAGACGATCCATATGTAACTTCCGTGGGATAAGGATCAATCCTTTGTACCGTCATAAGTCTGGCGGCAATGACACGACCCTATTTATAATACATAAAAAATTATTAAAACATTACGGCTGGGTTATGGACCAATAACGACTGACTTATGAACTACAATGGCTGACTTATCATAAAGGCTGGATTATGGAACAATAACGACTGACTTATGAACTGCAATGGCTGACTTACATGTAGTAGTTTCTCGACACCACGCGAAAGCGTGGTTGGCTGCGATTTCGCATCCTCTCTCCGTTTTTCAAACCATCTGGTCATCATAACCCGTATCGATTCTAATAGTCGAACAATGTGAAGACTTCTAGCATTTGACAGTGCTCTGTTCATTGATTCCGCTATGTTCGTAGTCATCAAATTGTACCTTTGGCCCGGGAAATGAACACGCGCCCACAGTCGGACATCAGCTCTTTGGAGGTAGTCATGAAGTTCAGGATTAATCGCTTCAATCTCCTCGAACCTTGTATTAAAGTCAGAAACCCTAAAACATTTTGCCGCTTTCTTCACCAGATGAAAGACATCTTTTCCCTTGTACTGTTGCAAAATGTTCTTATATAAATGGTAAGTGCAAATTCCACGAGAAGCCAACGGAAACACATTTCCAATTGCTTTTCCTATCGAATTATGCCTGTCCGAGATAATCGCAAGAGCCTCATCGTCAGGAATCAAAATTTTTAGTTGCGTAAAAAACCAGTGCCATGAATCATCATTTTCAGTGTCAACCACACCGAAGGCTATTGGGAAAATCTGAAAGTTACCATCCTGAGCTAGTGCTGTGAGAAGTGTCCCTTTGTATTTACCGTTAAGAAATCTGATGGCTCGACTCGTTCAATCCGTAATCATCGAGTACAGACTTCACAAGTTCGTCGTGTGTTGTTTCTTCATTTAAATATAGAACTCTACACCCTCTACCGTCGGCGTTGAATACGTATCTGTTTTTCTTAACCCAGTTACCAGAAACAATAATTACCGGATCCATAAGATCTCGAACAAAGATCAATGAAAAAAAAATAATGTGGAAGAAGACGATTAAGTTTCTAGGTATCAGATGATAAAGAAGATAAATAGATGAAGAAGAAGAAGAAGAAGACACATCGTCACAACATAAAACTCTAACAATGACATGGAAAATAGGAGCTGATGACATGGAAAATCGGATTTGATGTCATTAATTTTTTGCTTATATGGCAAGTGAGCCACAAAATGAAAACGTAAATCAGCCTAACTAAATCAGTCATCAAATGCATATGTAAGTCAGTTGCTACGTGAATACTATTTCAGTAATAAAAACAACAAAAATCGGGTTCGAAAAGAGGCCATAAAAGGGCGTAGATCAACTGAAAAATATTATGTCAGCTGTATCGTCCAATAAATCAGCCGTCAAATGAATGCTATTGTAGTAATTAATCTTTCGCTAATAAATCAGACGTAATATGGCCGAGTTTACTATTAATTAAGCTAAACACGACTGATTTACACTAATTATACTTAAATCAACCGTAACAATCTTTCATAGGTCAGCCGTCCGTTTAGTAACACAGCCAGTCGATGATCATTCCGTCATCGTGAGAAACATATCTCAACCAGCCGATGTACAAATCAGCCGTCATATATGTACGTAAGTTAGCCATTAGCTCATAAATCAGGCAGATTTTTTTAAACTCAGCCATCACATAAATCTTAAGTCAGCCAGAAGATCTTAAATCAGCCACGTTTTGTAAGTCAGCCGTATCATTTGGCTTATTTGTATATGTAAATCAGTCAATTTTTTTAAGTCAGCCACATCGTATATATAACTCAGCCGTCAATACCGCCGTAATGCTTTACGGCTGAGTTCATTAATACACGTCAGCGATTTCCTATGTGGCGACAGATTTTATCTGACGTGGCACTCAAAAGTAATGGCATTCTTGTAATTAGGTTTTTTGTCATAACGTAATTGCAAGGGCACGCTGGGCATTTAAAATAAATCAGTAATAAAAAAAAGTTTTGTATACTTCTAGTAATATTACCTAATTTATGTGCTGTTTAAGTTAAGATCCCTTTTTTAATTATAAATAACCTCAATTAAAAAAAATAATCAAGGGTGTTTACTGTAATTTACTAGGCTTTAAAAACTTTTGAGTAATTTCCAAAAGATGTATGCTATTCTAGTAATATAACAACTTTTCTATGGTATTTAAGTAATTTTCTCTTTATTAATTGGTTTGTTATTGTTGTTTTAATTGTTTCCGCATTGCTTGTGTTCGACCCATTGAGGATTATTATCTATGATGATAGTAATATGAAGGAAATTTTTTTAAATTTTTTGGTCGGATCATTTCATTTTGGTATCAGAGCCCTTATGGTTCTAGGGCGGGTGATTGATTGACTGATTGTGTGAATAGTTGATTGATTGATGTGTGGGTATGGAGTCCTAGATCATCTCTTCCGAGCCTTCAGTGAGATTCCACGGTATATGTGATTTGACTTTCTGTTTTTCTAGTACTTACTAATCTGCTGGTGAGTGGAGAGTGATGGCTAAAGGTGTTAGAGGCAGAGGTCATGGGGGCCGTGGAGGCTGAGGTGGTCTTGGTGGGAGGGGGCAAGGACTGCAGAGTGAGTTACATGCCGCGAGCGTGGCCCAGGAGACCATCCAGGAGCAGGTGGCGGACTCGGAGGCGTTTCAGGAGGGGTCCATGGGTGTGACTGCTACGAGTGCCAGTGTGAGGGCTGGTCGAGCTAGTGTGGATCCCGAGGTAGCTGGTGATGCGGCAGGCCCAGGTGGGGGTGACGCCGCAGGTGCAGCCCAGGACCAAGATGATTGCTTGGCGGGTTTGCTGCAGTTGATTCTGGAGCGATTACCGGGTGGGGTACTGGCTCCGGGTCAGGCTTCGGGAGTTCAGCCAGGTGGGGCTGGTGTGCAGCCAGTAGTGGCTGGTGGTCAGCCGGGATTGGCTGGGGTTCAAACGGGAGTGGCGGTTGCGGAGGAGTTTCCATCCTACCTGAGGATGATGGAGCAGATGCAGAGGATTGGCACCGGGTTTTTCTCGGGCGGTGCCAAGCCTGAGGAGGCCGATGAGTGGCGGTGGAGGTTAGAGCGTAACTTTCGCTCTATCAGGTGTCCAGAGGGATACCGGGTCGATCTGGCGGTTCACTATTTGGATGGTGACGCACATCTCTGGTGGAGGAGTGTTGAGGCCAGGAGGGTACAGGCCGAGATGGTCTGGGAAGATTTCTTGGCTGAGTTTAATGCCAAGTATTTCTCACAGGAGGCGGTGGACCGGATGGAGTCGAGGTTTCTGAACCTGGCTTAGGGAGATTGGACTGTGAGGGAGTTCGATTTGGAGTTCAGTCGACTACTGGTACATGGTGGTAGCGGCATGGAGGGCGAGAAGGCCCAGGTGAAGAGGTTCCTCGGGGGACTTTGGCCTGATTTGAGGACTCGCTGCAGGGCAAGTAAGTTCGCCACGAGGATGGACTTGCTTGAGATGGCTGCTGTGATTGAGGAAGATCTCAGAGATCAGGCTGTTGTGGTTAGTCCGCCGGTACAGGAGCAGAGAAGGTCACAGCAGCAGGCGAGTGCGAGCAGGGGCTGCAAACCTGCTCAAGGACAGAAGGGGAAGTGGGAGGGCACTTCAGGAGCCAGTTAGAGAGATCAGGGTGGTTTAGGATGTTACAGGTGTGGTAGCAGGGACCACAAGGTGGCGGACTGTCCGACGAGGAGAGAGGCTCGGGCGACTCAGGTGTGCTTTCACTGCAGGGATCTGGGGCATATTAAGCCTAAGTGTCCTAAGCTGCAGCAGATGGCGGTGATGGCAGTGCAGCCATTGGTGGTGCAGCCCTTGGCTCAGATTGCAGTGATGCTGCGGGTTTTAACGTCGGCCGAGGCGGGTGGTTCTAGCGCCAGACCGATCACAGGTATAATTTCAGACTTGTTTTTTTATCTAAATTCTTGTGGTATTTGAATTTAGTCTGTTTGGAATTGTGAGTCTGCGTTAGAGTGTCGGGCCTTAAAGCATATGAGATTTGTACAGGGACCTAAGTTGTGGGCGGATATGAGTCCCAAATGTTGTTTGATTCGGGAGATACGAATAACTTCATTACTCCAGAGTGTGCGGAGGGCAGCAGGATTCAGAGCGATTCCGTAGAGCAGCAGGGAGTAGTTAAGGTTGCTAGTGGCAGGACGTTAGCTACCTTCGGGTGGGCTCGTGGAGTGGATGTTCTGGTGGCGGGGGAGTTAATGCCAGCAGATCTGGTCATTAGTCCGGTGGAGCTGTACGACGTTATCCTTAGGATGGATTGGCTGGATCGGTACAGGGTCCATCTGGATTGTCATCGAGGACGAGTAGTGTTTGAGCGAGTGGCAGGGAGGTTGGTGTGTCAGGGTATGAGACCGATTTCCGGGAGTCTCGTGATTTCAGCGATACAGGCCGAGCAGTTGATTGAGAAGGGTTATGAGGCGTATTTGGCGATGATAGTGATGCCGGAGACTGTTGAAGAGGTTGTAGTTAGGAATATTCAGGTTGTTCAGGATTTCCAGGACGTGTTTCAGTCGTTGTTGGGATTGCCACCGTCGCGGTTTGATCCATTTACGATTGAGTTGGAACCCAAGACGACTCTTGTATCAAAGGCGCCTTACCGTATGGCTCTAGCAGAGATGGCAGAGCTGAAGAAGCAGCTGGATGATCTGTTGGGGAAGGGATTCATCCAGCCTAGTGTTTCACCGTGGGGAGCACCGGTGTTGTTTGTGATGAAGAAGGATGGGAGTTTCCGGTTGTGCATCGATTACCGGGGACTTAACCGGGTCACTGTGAAGAACAGGTATCCTCTGCCACGCATTGATGAGTTGTTGGACCAGTTGCGAGGGGCTATTTGGTTCTCCAAGATTGATTAGCTTCGGGATACCATCAGATTCCGATAAATGAGGCGAACGTTAGGAAGACGGAATTTCGGACGAGGTAGGGGCACTATGAGTTTGTGGTGATGCCGTTCGGGTTGACGAATGCGCCATCAACGTTCATGAGGTTGATGAACGGGGTATTCCAGGAGTATTTGGACGTATTCGTGATCATCTTCATAGATGATATCTTGGTATATTCGAGGAGTCCGGAGGAGCATGAGGTGCATTTGCGGTTAGTTCTGGAGAAGCTGTGGGAGCAGAAGCTGTACGCAAAGTTGAGTAAGTGCAGTTTTTGGCAGGGAGAGATGAGCTTTCTTGGCCATGTGGTGTCTGCAGAGGGAGTTTCTGTGGATCTGGCTAGGATAGAGGCTATCAGAGGCTGGCCTAGACCGAGGAGTGCCACCGAGATTAGGAGTTTTCTTGGGTTGGCAGGTTATTATCGGAGGTTCGTCAAGGGGCTTGCAAGTATAGCATAGTTGATGACAAAATTGACGCGGAAGGATGTCACTTTTGTATTGTCTTCAGCGTGCGAGGAGAGTTTCGGGAAGCTGAAGGAGATGCTGACTAGTACACTGGTTTTGGCGTTACCCGAGCCGGGGAGCCTTATGTGGTGTATACAGATGCTTCAGGAGTTGGTCTGGGATGTGTACTGATGCAGCAGGGAAAGGTTATTGCATATGCTTCGAGGCAGTTGAGGAAACACGAGTGAAACTACCCTACCCATGATTTGGAGTTGGATGCGGTGATATTTGCCCTTAAGATTTGGAAGTCTTATCTGTATGGCGGGAAGGTGCAGGTATTCACAGACCACAAGAGTCTGAAGTATTTCTTCACTCAGCCAGAGCTGAACCAGAGAAAAAGGCGCTGGATGGAGTTAGTTGGGGACTATGACCTGGAGATTGGGTACCATCCGGGTAAGGCTAATCTGGTTGCAGATGCGTTGAGTCGGAAGAGGGTTGCTTCAAATCAGGAGCGGGATATGGAGGCTCTGGTGAGCGAGATCAGTACCTTGAGGTTGTGTGTGATCTCATAGGAGTCGTTGAGGTTAGAGACAGTTAACTAGGCAGATTTGTTGAGCAGGATTCGGGTTGCTCAAGAGAAGGATCAGGGGTTGATTGATGCTTCTAAGGCGGCCGGTCCGGAGTATGTGATCTCAGCGAGTAGGATGATACTGGTGAACGGCCGGGTTTGTGTACCCAAGGATGAGGATCTGAGGCAGGAGATCATGAGGGAGGCTCATTCGAGCATGTAATCGATTCATCCGGGAGCGACCAAGATGTATGGTGACCTGAAGCGGTATTATCACTGGGTCAGGATGAAGAGGGATATAGCTAACTGGGTGACAGCGTGCAATGTGTGTCAGTTGGTGTAGGCTGAGCATCAGGTTCCGGGTGGTATGTTGCAAAATTTGCCTATCCCAGAGTGGAACTGAGATATGATTACCATGGATTTCGTGACGGGGTTGCCAGTGTCACGGACGTATGATGCGATTTGGGGGATTATGGATCGTCTGACCAAGTCAGCACATTTTCTTGCCATTAAGAAGACCAATGCAGCGGTAGATTTGGCTAAGAAGTATGTGCGGGAGATAATGAGGCTGCACGGGGTGCCAGCGAGTATTATATCAGACACGGATCCAAGGTTTACCTCAGAGTTCTGGAGGGTATTTTAGGCTGAGATGGGTACTAAGGTGGATATGAGCACAACGTATCATCCCAGACGAACGGGCAGTCCGAGCGTACGATACAGACTTTGGAGGATTTGCTGAGGATGTGTGTGCTTGATTATGGTGGTCATTGGGCGGATCCTCTGAACCTGGTTGAGTTTGCGTACAACAGCAGTTACCAGGCGAGGATTGGGATGGCTCAATATGCGGCTCTGTATGGGAGGCCGTGTAGGACACCATTATGTTGGACCCAAGTGGGGGAGAGGAGCATATTTGGTGCGGATTTTGTTCAGGAGACGATGGAGAAGATCCGTGTCTTAAGGCTGAACATGAGAGAGGCTCAGGATCGGCAGAAGAGTTACGCCGATAGGAGACGGAATAAGCTGGAGTTTGAGCTGTGAGATCTGGTGTATCTCAAGGCAGCGATGTTAAGGGGTCTTAACAGATCCATTTCAGAGAATAAGCTGAGTCCGAGGTTTATGGGTCCGTTCAAAGTTGTGGAGCGGGTCGGACCGGTAACTTATCGATTGGAATAACCTCATAGTATGAAGGCTTTTCACAAGGTCTTCCATGTTTCGATGCTACGGAAGTGTCTGCATGAGTCTGAGGAGGTGTTGGCTAGGATTTTGGAGGATCTTCAACCTAACATGACGTTGGCGGCGAGACCTGTGAGGATTCTCGAGAGGAGAATGAAGGTGCTGCGTCGGAAGAGTATACCGTTGGTGAGAGTCGTGTGGGACTGTGACGGTATTGAGGAGGAGACTTGGGAACCAGAAGCGTCGATGAGGAGGAAGTTCTCGAAGTGGTTCAAGAAGCAAGCGGTGGCTTGAGTGTCTTTATGGTTTTCAGAGTCTGTATTAGCATGTTGTTATGTTGTTGTTATGTATTTCGTTTGTTGTTGTAACGAGTATACATTTTGAGATTTAATAAGATGAGTTGTTCCTTATTAAAATGTGTTTTATAAGATGGGAGTTCTTATATTTTATGACTGGTGGAGTCATGTGATGGCTAAGAATGGAAGTTCTATGTGTTTTAGAGTTTGCCCATGTTCTAAGAGTGGCTAGAAATGGAAGTTCTATGCGAGTTAGAACTTGTCTATTTCCTAGGGAGAGTTTGGAATAAAGGTTTTATGGTGGTTAGAACTTGTCTATTCCAGGGACTCTAGTGGAGAACACCTAGTGTGGGGTTGTTTCGGATGACCTAGTGGGGGTCATGGATGTGATGATATTCCGGGTTGGGAATGTCATTATAGGGCTACGGAGGCGATTCTGGTCGACAAGTGCTTATGATGCGCGTTTCAGAGTATTGCTCCAGGGGACGATGGGTTTCCTGCATACTCGAGAGTTGGTGGTTCTCTCCAGGGGATAGTGGGTTCCTTGCATATACTCGAGAGTTGGTGGTTCTCTCTAGAGGATGGTGGGTTCCCAACATATACTTTGAGGGATGGTGGTTATCTCTAGGGGATAGTGGGTTCCCTGCATACGTACCTCAAGGGATGACGATCTTGCGAGTAGGTGTGGTGTATATGTATATGAGTTATGAGTATGAGTTATGAGCAGTAGCGTCTGAGCGTGGTCGTAAGTATGAGACTGGATGTGCTTCAATGATCGAGAGTGATCTCAGTGGTGCTGACTAGGTGGGGTCAGGGGTTATGTGGATGTCGAGTCTAGGGTCTTTTACTTAAGTTTAGAACCTCGGTTTCGACAATCCTGGTAGTATATGTTGCGTCGTTGGTTCTACATGTTCTTGTTTGATTGTTGTGCGATCATTTGGTCCAATTGGGGTCAACGGTTGGTCGTGCATTTTCTTGTTTGATTGTTGGGCGATCAATCGGGCAGCCTTGATCCGGACCAGGGGCGTTGCATCGTTGATGGTTCCAGTAGAATCTAGTCGGGTTTTTAGACGAAAGTGTTAGCCTTAGTAGGACGGGTTGTGTGGTTCTAGTGTAATCTCGAAGGGTTCGGGTCAGGTAGTTAAGACCGTAGTGTGACGGTGTCGCAGGATTCGAGGTCAAATCCGTGTTAGTGGGGGAGAATTGTAACGCCCGTGAACCAAAAAGTGGATTTTGGTTGGGTGTGTCGATCGACACAGTGCTGTCTATCGATCGACACAGTGCTGTCTATCGATCGACACAGGTGTTTTGACTTGTGAGAAGTCGGATTCAGGGTGGTGTGTCGATCGACACAGGTGGTGTGTGTCGATCGACACGAGTTGAAATTGGACCGATCTGTTTGGTTCCAATTATCCGGTTCGACGGACTGGTTTAGGGAACCCTAGGGTTCGCTATTTAAACGTGAACAGTCGCGTTTTATTGCTCGTTTGCCGATTTTCTTAAAGAAATCAGAAGGATTGAGAAAAAAGTCCGAATCAAGGTTTTTGAGTGATTTTTGGGAGATTTCTTAAGAAGGATTGCTATTGAGGCTGTTAGAACGCAAAGGAGATCGTTGCTGGGTTGATTTCGGGTTTGGGAAGGACAAAATCAGGGGCTGTTTGTGTGTTCTTCACTCGTTCTTCGCTCGTTCTTCGCGTTCTTCGCGTTCTTCCTTTTTTCAATCCGAAATCGAGGTAAGTGCGTGATCGTGGGTTTATATAAGCATAAGTATTAGATGGAAATGCATTTGTTTGTATTGTTTCCGTGTGTTTGTGGCTTGGATTTGTGCAGGGAATCGACAATTCACATTGGGATTCGAGCCATGGGAGGATAGGCTCGTTTCGTAGGTTATGCGATGTCGTGTCGATCGACACCAGGTGGTGTGTCGATCGACACCAGGTGGTGTGTCGATCGACACGGGGCTCCATGTCGATCGACACCATGGTGGTGTGTCGATCGACACAGGGCAGTCTTTCGATCGACACAGGCCTTTTGTACTGGTTCGTGTTTGTTGTTTCGTGTATGCTTGATTGTATGCTCATCCTGGTATTGTATTTCTTGTTTATATCTGTATATAAATAACCTGTAGACGGGATGACCGCGTCTGTGAGTATTTGTGATAATACTCATGCAACTCTTTTTGCCATGTGTTGCAGGTAAAGAGAAAATGTGATCGTGGAATCATGGCCGGGAAGAAGAGATGATCTAGAGTCTCGTTTTCATGGTCGATGTTTTATAATTGCTAGGTTGTTAGTGATTTTGGAACCACTGCTGTTGTTATTGGATTGTCGAATTGAGTTATTGATTATTAGATTGTTGAGTTGAGTAATTCATTGAATTGAGATTTATTAATTGGTTTGTTGTTGTTGTTTTAATTGTTTCCGCATTACTTGTGTTCGGCCCATTGAGGATTATTATCTATGATGATAGTAATCTGAAGGAAATTTTTTTAAATTTTTGGGTCGGATCATTTCATTTTGGTATCATAGCCCTTGTGGTTCTAGGGCGGGTGCAATTGAATGATTATGTGTTAATTGATTGATTATTGTGTAGGTATGGAGTCCTAGATCATTTCTTCCGAGCCTTCAGTGAGATTCCACGGTATATGTGATTTGACTTTCTGTTTTTCTAGTACTTAGTAATCTGCTGGTGAGTGCAGAGTGATGGCTAGAGGTCCTAGAGGCAGAGGTCATGGGGGCCATGGAGGCAGAGGTGGTCGTGGTGGGGGGGGGGGGGGGGCAAGGACTGCAGAGTGAGTCAGATGCCGCGAGTGTGGCCCAGGAGACCATCCAGGAGCAGGTGGCGGACTCGGAGGCGTTTCAGGAGGGGTATGTGGGTGTGACTGCTACGAATGCAAGTGTGAGGGCTGGTCGAACTAGTGTGGATCCCGAGGTAGCTGGTGATGCGACAGGCCCAGGTGGGGGTGACACCGCAGGTGCAGCCCAGGACCGAGATGATTGCATGGCGGGTTTGTTGTAGTTGATTCTGGAGCGATTATCGGGTGGGGTTCTGGTTCCGGGTCAGGTTTCGGGAGTTCAGCCAGGTGGGGCTGGTGTGCAGCCAGTAGTGGCTGGTGGTTAGCCGGGATTGGCTGGGGTTCAAACGGGAGTGGCGGTTGCGGAGGAGCTTCCATCCTACCTGAGGATGATGGAGCAGATGCAGAGGATTGGCACCGGGTTTTTCTCAGGTGGTGCAAAGCCTGAGGAGGCCGATGAGTGGCGGTGGAGGTTGGAGCGTAACTTTCGCTCTATCAGGTGTCCAGAGGGATACCGGGTCGATCTGGCGGTTCACTATTTGGATGGTGACGCACGTCTCTGGTGGAGGAGTGTTGAGGCCAGGAGGGTACATGCCGAGATGGTCTGGAAAGATTTCTTGGCTGAGTTTAATGCCAAGTATTTCTCACAGGAGGCGATGGACCGGATGGAGTCGAGGTTTCTGAACCTGGCTCAGGGAGATCAGACTGTGAGGGAGTTCGATTTGGAATTCAGTCAACTACTGGTACATGGTGGTAGGGGCATGGAGGGCGAGCGGGACCAGGTGAGGAGGTTCCTCGGGGGACTTCGGGCTGATTTGAGGACTCGCTGCAGGGCAAGTAAGTTCACCACGAGGGTGGAGTTACTTGAGACGGCTGCTGTGATTGAGGAGGATCTCAGAGATCAGGCTGTGGTGGTTAGTCTGCCGGTACAGGAGCAGAGGAGGTCACAGCAGCAGGCGAGTGCGAGCAGGGGCGACAAACCTGCTCAAGGACAGAAGGGGAAGTGGGAGGGCACTTCAGGAGCCAGTTAGAGAGGTCAGGGTGGTTTAGGATGTTACGGGTGTGGTAGCAGGGACCACAAGGTGGCGGACTATCCGACAAGGAGAGAGGCTCGGGCAACTCAGGTGTGCTTTCACTGCAGGGAGCTGGGGCATATTAAGCCCAAGTGTCCTAAGCTGCAGCAGATGGCGGTGATGGCAGTGCAGCCGTTGGTGGTGCAGCCCTTGGCTCAGATTGCTGTGATGCTGCGGGTTTTAAAGTCGGCCGAGGCGGGTGGTTCTAGTGCCAGACCGATCACAGGTATAATTTCAGACTTGTTTTTTTATCTAAATTCTTGTGGTATTTGAATTTAGTCTGTTTGGAATTGTGAGTCTGCGTTAGAGTGTCGGGCCTTAAAGCATATGAGATTTGTGCAGGGACCTTAGTTGTGGGCGGATGTGAGTCCCAAGTGTTGTTTGATTCGGGAGTTACAAATAGCTTCATTACTCCGGAGTGTGCGGAGGGCAGCGGGATATGGAGCGATTCCGGAGAGCAGCTAGGAGTAGTTAAGGTTGCTGGTGGCAGGACATTAGCTACCTTCGGGCGGGCTCGTGGAGTGGATGTTCTGGTGGCGGGGGAGTTAATGCCAGCAGATCTGGTCATTAGTCCGGTGGAGCTATACGACGTTATCCTTAGGATGGATTGGCTGGATCGGTACAGGGTCCATCTGGATTGTCATCAAGGACGAGTAGTGTTTGAGCGAGAGGCATGGAGGTTGGTGTATCAGGGTGTGAGACCGACTTCCGGGAGTCTTGTGATTTCAGCGATACAGGCCGAGCAGTTGATTGAGAAGGGTTATGAGGCGTATCTGGTGATGATAGTGATGCCGGAGACTGTTGGAGAGGTTATAGTTGGGGATATTCAGGTTGTTTGGGATTTCCAGGACGTGTTTCAATCGTTGTTGGGATTGCCACCGTCGCGGTTTAATCCATTTACGATTGAGTTGGAACCCGGGACGACTCTTGTATCTAAGGCGCCTTACCGTATTGCTCTAGCAGAGATGGCAGAGCTGAAGAAGCAGCTGGATGATCTGTTGGGGAAGGGATTCATCTGGCCTAGTGTTTCACTGTGGGGAGCGCCGGTGTTGTTTGTGAAGAAGAAGGATGGGAGTTTCCGGTTGTGCATCGATTACCGGGGACTTAACCGGGTCACTGTGAAGAACAGGTATCCTCTGCCGCGCATTGATGATTTGTTGGATCAGTTGCGAGGGGCTACTTGGTTCTCCAAGATTGATTAGCTTCGGGATACCATCAGATTCCGATAAATGAGGCGAACGTTAGGAAAACGGCCTTTCGGACGAGGTATGGGCATTATGAGTTTGTGGTGATGCCGTTCAGGTTGACGAATGCGCCATCAGCGTTCATGAGGTTGATGAACGGGGTATTCCAGGAGTATTTGGATGTATTCGTGATCATCTTCATAGATGATATCTTGGTATATTCGAGGAGTCCGGAGGAGCACGAGGTGCATTTGCGGTTAGTTCTGGAGAAGCTACGGGAGCAGAAGCTGTACGCAAAGTTGAGTAAGTGCAGTTTTTGGCAGGGAGAGATGAGCTTTCTTGGCCATGTGGTGTCTGCAGAGGGAGTTTCTGTGGATCTGGCTAGGATAGAGGCTATCAGAGGCTGGCCTAGACCAAGGAGTGCCACCGAGATTATGAGTTTTCTTGGGTTGGCAGGTTATTACCGGAGGTTCGTCAAGGGGCTTGCAAGTATAGCGCAGTCGATGATAAAGTTGACGGGGAAGGATGTCACTTTTGTATGGTCTTTAGCGTGCGAGGAGAGTTTCGGGAAGCTGAAGGAGATGCTGACTAGTTCACTGGTTTCGGCGTTATCCGAGCCGGGGAGCCTTATGTGGTGTATACATATGCTTCAGGAGTTGGTCTGGGAGGTGTACTGATGTAGCAAGGAAAGGTTATTGCATATGCTTCGAGGCAGTTGAGGAAACACGAGTGCAACTACCCTACCCACGATTTGGAGTTGGATGCGGTGATATTTGCCCTTAAGATTTGGAGGTCTTATCTGTATGGCGGGAAGGTGCAAGTATTCACAGACCACAAGAGTCTGAAGTATTTCTTCACTCTGCCAGAGCTGAACCAGAGACAAAGGCTAATCTGGTTGCAGATGCGTTGAATCGGAAGAGGGTTACTTCAAATCAGGAGCGGGATATGGAGGCTCTGGTGAGCGAGATCAGTACCTTGAGGTTGTGTGTGATCTCATAAGAGCCGTTGAGGTTAGAGGCAGTTAACCAGGCAGATTTGTTGAGCAGGATTCGGGTTGCTCAGGAGAAGGATCAGGGGTTGATTGATGCTTCTAAGGCGGCCAGTTCACAGATCACAAGAGTCTGAAGTATTTCTTCACTCAGCCACAGCTAAACCAGAGACTGAGGCGCTGGATGGAGTTAGTTACGGAGTATGACCTGGAGATTGGGTACCATCCGGGTAAGGCTAATCTGGTTGCAGATGCGTTGAGTTGGAAGAGGGTTGCTTCAGATCAGGAGCGGGATATGGAGGCTCTGGTGAGTAAGATCAGTACCTTGAGGTTGTGTGTGATCTCATAGGAGCCGTTGGGGTTAGAGGCAGCTAACCAGGCAGATTTGTTGAGCAGGATTCGGGTTGCTCAGGAGAAGGATCAGGGGTTGATTGATGCTTCTAAGGCGGCCGGTTCGGAGTATGTGATCTCAGCGAGTAGGATAATACTGGTGAACGGCCAGGTTAGTGTACCCAAGGATGAGGATCTGAGGCAGGAGATCCTGAGGGAGGCTCATTCGAGCATGTTATCGATTCATCCAGGAGCGACCAAGATGTATGGTGACCTGAAGCGGTATTATCACTAGGTCAGGATGAAGAGTGATGTAGCTAACTGGATGACAGCGTGCAATGTTTGTCAGTTGGTGTAGGCTGAGCATCAAGTTCCGAGTGGTATGTTGCAAAATTTGCCTATCCCGGAGTGGAAGTGAGATATGATTACCATGGATTTTGTGACGGGGTTGCCAGTGTCACAGACGTATGATGCGATTTGGGGGATTATGGATTGTCTGACCAAGTCAGCACATTTTCTTGCCATTAAGAAGACAGATGGAGTGGCAGTTTTGGCTAAGAAGTATGTGCGGAAGATAATGAGGCTGCACGGGGTGCCAGCGAGTATTGTATCAGACACGGATCCGAGGTTTACCTCAGAGTTCTGGAGGGTATTTCAGGCTGAGATGGGCACTAAGGTGCATATGAGCACAGCGTATCATCCCCAGACGGACGGGCAGTCCGAGCGTATGATACAGACTTTGGAGGATTTGTTGAGGATGTGTGTGCTTGATTATGGTGGTCATTGGGCGGATCCTCTGAACCTGGTTGAGTTTGCGTACAACAACAGTTACCAGGCGAGCATTGGGATGGCTCAATATGCGGCTCTGTATGGGAGGCCGTGTAGGACACCATTATGGTGGACCCAAGTGGGGGAGATGAGCATATTTGGTGCGGATTTTGTTCAGGAGACGATGGAGAAGATCTGTGTCTTAAGGCTGAACATGAGAGAGGCTCAGGATCGGCAGAAGAGTTACGTCGATAGGAAACGGAATGAGTTGGAGTTTGAGCTGGGAGATCTGGTGTATCTCAAGGCATCGATGTTGAGGGGTCCTAACAGATCCATTTCAGAGAATAAGCTGAGTCCGAGGTTTATGAGTCCGTTCAAAGTTGTGGAGCGGGTCGGACCGGTAGCTTATCGATTGGAGTTACCTCAGAGTATGAAGGCTTTTCACAAGGTCTTCCATGTTTCGATGCTACGGAAGTGTCTGCATGAGTCTGAGGAGGTGTTGGTTAGGATTCCAGAGGATCTTCAACCCAACATGACGTTGGCGGTGAGACCTGTGAGGATTCTCGAGAGGAGAGTGAAGGTGCTGCGTTTGAAGAGTATACCGTTGGTGAGAGTCGTGTGGGACTGTGACGGTATTGAGGAGGAGACTTGGGAACCAGAAGCGTTGATGAAGACGAAGTTCTCGAAGTGGTTCGAGAAGCAAGCGGTGGCTTGAGTGTCTTTATGGTTTTCAGAGTTTGTATTAGCATGTTGTTATGTATTTCGTTTGTTGTTGTAACGAGTATACATTTTGAGATTTAATAAGATGAGTTGTTCCTTATTAAAATGTGTTTTATAAGATGTGAGTTCTTATATTTTATGACTGGTGGAGTCATGTGATGGCTAGGAATGGAAGTTCTATGTGTTTTAGAGCTTGTCCATGTTCTAGGAGTGGCTAGAAATGGAAGTTCTATGCGAGTTAGAACTTGTCTATTTCCTAGGGAGAGTTTGGAATAAAGATTTTATGGTGGTTAGAACTTGTCTATTCCAGGGACTCTAGTGGAGAACACCTAGTGTGGGGTTGTTTCGGATGACCTAGTGGGGGTCATGGATGTGATGATATTCCGGGTTGGGAATGTCATGATAGGGCCACGGAGGCGATTCCGGTCGACAAGTGCTTATGATGCGCGTTTCAGAGTATTGCTCCAGGGGACGGTGGGTTTCCTGCATACTTGAGAGTTGGTGGTTCTCTCCAAGGGATAGTGGGTTCCCTGCATATACTCGAGAGTTGGTGGTTCTCTCCAGAGGATGGTGGGTTCCCTACATATACTTTGAGGGATGGTGGTTCTCTCTAGGGGATAGTGGGTTCCCTGCATACGTAACTCAAGGGGTGACGATCCTGCAAGTAGGTGTGGTGTATATGTATATGAGTTATGAGTATGAGTTATGAGCAGTAGCGTCTGAGCGTGGTCGTAAGTATGAGACTGGATGAGCTTCAAAGATCGGGAGTGATCTCAGTGGTACTAACCAGATGGGGTCAGGGGGTATGTGGATGTCGAGTCTAGGGTCTTTTACTTAAGTTTAGAACCTCGGTTTAGACAACCATGGTAGCATATGTTGTGTCGTTGGTCCTACATGTTCTTGTTTGATTGTTGTGCGATCATTTGGTCCAATTGGGGTCAACAGTTGGTCGTGCATGTTCTTGTTTGATTGTTGGGCGATCAATCGGGCAGCCTTGATCCGGACCAGGGGCGTTGCATCGTTGTTGGTTACGAGAGAATCTAGTCGGGTTTTTAGACGAGAGTGTTAGCCTTAGTAGGACGGGTTGTGTGGTTCGAGTGTGATCTCGAAGGGTTCGGGTCAGGTAGTTAAGACCGTAGTGTGACGGTGTCGCAGGATTCGAGGTCGAATCCGTGTTAGTGGGGGAGAATTGTAACGCCCGTGAACCAAAAAGTGAATTTTGGTTGGGTGTGTCGATCGACATAGTGCTATCTGTCGATCGACATGGGTGTTTTGACTTGTGAGAAGTTGGATTCTAGGTGGTGTGTCGATCGACACAGGAGGTGTGTGTCGATCGACACGAGTTGAAATTGGACTGATCTGTTTGGTTCCAATTATCCGGTTCGACGGACTGGTTTAGGGAACCCTAGGGTTCGGTATTTAAACGTGAACAGTCGCGTTTTATTGCTGGTTGGCCGATTTTCTTAAAGAAATCAGAAGGATTGAGAAAAAATTCTGAATCAAGGTTTTTGAGTGATTTTTGGGAGATTTCTTGAGAAGGATTGCTATTGAGGCTGTTAGAACGCAAAGGAGATCGTTGTTGGGTTGATTTCGGGTCTGGGAAGGACAAATCAGGGGCTGTTCATGTGTTCTTCGCTCATTCTTTGCGTTCTTCCTTTTTCAATCCGAAATCGAGGTGAGTGCGTGATCGTGGGTTTATATAGGCATAAGGATTAGATGGAAATGCATTTGCTTGTGTTGTTGGGTTGTTTCCGTGTGTTTGTGGCTTGGATTCGTGCAGGGAATCGACAATTCACATTGGGATTCGAGCCATGGGAGGATAGGCTCGTTTCGTAGGTTCTGCGATATCGTGTCGATCGACACGGGGCTTTTGTACTGGTTCGTGTTTGTTGTTTCGTGTATGATTGATTGTATGCTCATCCTGGTATTGTATTTCTTGTTTATGTCTGTATATAAATAACCTATAGATGGGATGACCGCGTCGCTGAGTATTTGTGATAATACTCATGCAACTCTTTTTGCCATGTGTTGCAGGTAAAGAGAAAATGTGATCGTGGAATCATGGCCGGGAAGAGGAGATGATCTAGGGTCTCGTTTTCATGGTCGATGTATTAGAATTGCTAGGTTGTTAGTGATTCTGGAACCAGTGCTGTTGTTATTGGATTGTCGAATTGAGTTATTGATTATTGGATTGTTCAGTTGAGTAATTCAGTGAATTGAGATTTATTAATTGGTTTGTTATTGTTGTTTTAATTGTTTCCGCATTGCTTGTGTTTGGCCCATTGAGGATTATTATTTGTGATGATAGTAATCTGAAGGGAAATTTTTAAAATTTTTGAGTCGGGTCGTTTCAGTGTCGGTTAATATAACTGATATAACATTTTGTCTCGTTTCAAACAACTGACATATAATTTGCATTGTAATCTTTAAGTGATGGTAATTAAACAACATCAGTCCTAGAAGTGAGGTTAGTTTTAGTATCAGATGACACAAACGATTTGAGATCTGCTATCATTTATTTTAACCGATACCATGATTTGTATCAATTGATCCTAACCGATTTTAATTTATGCATCAGTTGTTGAAAAGTGATATCAATTTATTAGTCTCGCTTCTTATAAATGACGTTGTAGGCATATGCTTGCATCACTTAATTTTCGAAATTAAATCACTTGTCCAAATGAGCTAATTACTTTATTTATAGCTTTCATATTTGAATGTAATGAATCATCATAATATAACTGGAAACACTAGAACTCAATGAAACATCCTTACTAAATGAAAATTCAGAATTAAAGACTTAACCTAAGCAGATGTTCCAAACTTAAGTTCCTAATGACTTAAGCTAAATAGATATTCCAAACTCAATGACCAAAAGTGCCTCCATTCTCATTGTGATTTCTTTCTTCTTCCATTGCCTAAATTAAAGTTAACAATCAATTAGTCAGCCAATTTCTTCCACTTTTATTTTTTAGTATTTATATAACAAATATGTTTATAAACTAACAAGACATCAATGCGAAATGAAATAAGTTTAAACATAAATTTTTAAAAATACTTGATTATTTGGCTCAACCAAGTTCGATAACATGGTAGTAAAATTGGGCTGAACTTGGTAGCAGTGCTCCTAAATTCGGTACCATTGAAATTGTCTGTAGAATAAAAGTAACTTGATACTATTCAGCAACAAGTCACAAGTATAACACAGAAACAATTGATTCACGACTTACCTGAACAACAAGTCACAAGTCATGAGCACACGCTGTGTTTCCATGAGTAACCAAAACGCACTTAGATTGAAAAAGAGAAAAGCTGGTTTAAATTTAAAAGCTTTTTACCTAAGATGGATTGCCGGTTTCATCATGATACCGGACTTATGCCAAGCCAAGGCTTGACAAACACCTACTCCAAATGATTTGTCACGCCAGTTTACCATTGGTGTGATTCGTGTTCCTTGTTTAGTCTGTTTCATCAAAGTGAGAAATCAGATTTTCAAGCTCTTGACGATATGACAATGTGACTATACTTGATCAATCATTAACCAACCTTTTCAAGAGAAAGTAAATCTCACATCGCCTGGATATTGACCTTGTGCTTGAAGAATACCTCCACAAAAAGGAACAAAGACACTAGTCTTCAATCCCTGACCAGACACATATGTTAATTGTCCATTTGGAAACTGCAAGTCTACAAATGACTGTTTCATGCGTTGAATTAGTTTTACTATGTAAGAATTTATAGGCAAAACACGCATATACGCTTAGGAAGACTTTAAAAGTGAAGACACTTACGCAAGCTAAAGGATTGAGGCAGAGCATTGACATCATAAGACAAAGCAAATGCATACCTTTCTGAAAAGAGATTACAAGGTTAACCATTTTAGTCTAATTAGTTCGTTTTTAAAACATTTAACAGAAAACTGGATTCAGTTTGTTTGAAAGTATGTAGGTTAAGGTTACGTATCGCACTACCAAAAAAAAGGTGTTTAGCATCGGTTTTTTTTTGGAATTAAATCATTTATATGTTTTTTTTGTAATTAAATCACTTATATATTTTATTGGGTCAGTTTGTATAATTGATACAATATAATATCACTTCTAATTGATATGAAAATTAGTTTAATTACAGAATTTCTAAATTTTTTTTTCTTTCATTTCAATAATTGATCCAAAGTTTGTATCATTAATAAAAGTGATACAAATTATATATTTACTGTCGGTTTTTAAAACTAATGGAAATTGAGACCTTTTTAAATAATTTCCTAATTAAACGATGCAAATCGGTTAATATTTATATCACTTCCTATAACTGATTTAAGCCTTTCAAAAAAACATCACTTGTAATTATGTGACTCAAACTAATATCAATAACATATGTGACACAAAAAACCAATGCTAAACACCCTTTTTTGTAGTGACTCTACTGGAATGTATTTATGCCAAAACAAAATAGACTCTATATATTATTACAGAAACTGGTCTTCTAAACTCGAAACCGGCTGCGTTTCCGTTAGAACAGAACCACAAATTGGCGTTATTAGAATCATTGGTCTTGGTTGATCCGGCTCCATATAGACGTCTTGTTGGAAAACTGATATATCTTGGAGTAACTAGACCAGACATGGCATATTATGTTCACGTTTTGGCACAATTTATGCAATCTCCAAGAGAAGATCATTGGCACGCAGCTTTGAGGGCTGTAAGGTATTTGAAGAACAATCCAGGACAAGGCATTTTACTCCAGTCTGATGAAGATTTTCAGATCACGGGTTGGTGCGACTCAGATTGGGCAAGCTGCCCAATTACCCATCGATCAGTGACCAGCTATTTTGTGCAGCTAGGTGGCTCACCGATATCATGGAAAACCCGCAAGCAACAAACTGTTAGCATGTCTTCCGCCGAAGCTAAATATCGAGCTATGGCATTCTTAACCAAAGAATTGATATGGCTGAAACATATACTTGAATCATTAGGCGTTCGACACGACAAACCAATGGTGTTATATAGTGATAGCAAGCCGGCAATTCATATCAGCACGAATCCAGTCTTCCATGAGCGTACGAAGCACATAGAGTTGGATTGTCATTTTGTGCGCGACGTGATCGTTTTCGGGAACATTGTTGTATCTTACGTTGATAGTAAATCCCAATTGGCTGATATATTTACGAAAGCATTAGGACGTCATAAGTTTGATACATTCATAGACAAGTTAGGCACCCAAGACTTGCATGCTCCAACTTGAGGGGAGTATTGGAGATACGGATCATATTTGATCCCGGCAATCATGGGGTACATATTTCATAAAATCAATTCAGTTTTAAATGGTAATTTCGTAGGATTTGTTTGTTTAAACCATAAGATCTTATTGTAAGATCATTAAGTGGGTCACATATGTTAATATCAAATGTGTTAGGGTCATTGATTAATTAGCCTAATTCTATAGTGGTCACCTTTATAATAAAGTAAAAGGCTATGGGTATAAGTGTTATGAAATATTAATATGTGTATACCTTTAGTAATTTCTAATTTGATGAAGGGCCGAATTAGAAATTAATACTCTATATCAATAGGGTTATGGTCCCCAAGCAACCCTAGCCGAAAATACAAAAACTCTCTGCATCCCATCACTAGAGAACTAAAGTCACATAGGGTTTGTTTTGGAAGAGCCATTCCCAGAATTCAGAAAACAAGTCATGGATCCAAAAGGTACGCTTCCGCTTCTTTACTTATTATTCAGAGATTGACATGAGTTTATGGTTTATGTGAAATCATAAAATATATTTCTAACAATTAGTATCAGAGCATCATGTTCAGTTTCTGTTTAATAATCAGGTTTATGTCTAGATTTAGTATTCTGGAATCTGTGGATTAAATTTTGATTAGATCTAATATATTTGAATGTTTAGATCTATTTCTGGAATCAATGGAATTAAGTTTTTTTTGTTTAGATGTGGATTATATGCATGTATGAATATGGATCTAGATTAAGTTTTTTGATAATTATTCTAGAAAAAAACATGGTTGGTTATGCTAATTCGGATCTAAAAATTGGCTCTTAATGGCTGATTTTTTGTGTTTATGAAAACCCTAAGTCAAAAGGTTGAACACAAATTCGTATGGGTCTGTTTTGTGCTATGGCCCAAAATTAGTTTTCTGATTTAAATATTATTATGGGCTTACAGATTTGTTCTGGCCCATTTTCTTCTGTTTTAAATCAGTTGGACCAATTTTCACACAAAACAATAAGTCAGACCCAGTCGAGCTTTTAATAAGGAATTAAAACGCAGAAGCTGGGATTTGAACCCAGGTTGCGTGGTAAAAGCTTGTGCCCCTTAGTGACTTCAAACATTCTGCCACTTCGAAAATCTTGTATAAGGAACCCTCAGACTTATTATTATATGTCTGCGCAAGAATAAAATTCAGTTTTAAATCAATAAATAAATTTGATTGTATACGTATATAAATTCATGCGAATATCAAATCGGCCAAAAGGAAGGTTTATATTTGGCCGAATTTACATATGTATATGTGTGTGTATATCCATGCGAATATTAAATCGGCCCAAAAGAAGATTTATATTTGGCCGGATTACATACATACATGTGATGATAAATATGTGACGATTATTGGAAAAAAATCATGTGAATAATAAATCGGCCCAAAGGAAGGTTTATTGTTTATTATGCTTTATTGTCAGTGTTTGATCATTACAACAAGAGTATCGCTAGCAGTTAATATTACTGTCCAAAGACTTGATATTAATGTTGCACTTGGTATCTTGAGATGGGTTATACAATCGTTTGTTGTTTATTATTGATTTTTCATTTTAGTAGTGAGTTACTAATAAAGATTGTTCTCTTTTGCAGCAAATTTTGCTACAGTATCTGCAAATTTAGGTTCAATTCAACACTTTCTGGTTCCAACTACAAGGAATGGAAAAGTAAAGTTAAAATTGTCGTTGGGTGTATGGATCTTGACCTTGCGTTGAGGATGGAACAACCTGCTTCTCCTACAGATACCAGTACTGCTGAGTATAAGAGGGTTTATGAGAAGTGGGAACGTTCTAATCGTATTGGTTTAATGATCATTATGGACACCATTCCAGAAACCTTTAGAGGTAATGAAGAGACAAATGATCTCAAACAGTTCTTTGCTGAGATGGACTTACGGTTTGCAAGTAGTGATAAAGCAGAAATAAGCACGATTTTGTATTGCTTTAGTACCATGAGGTATCACGGCAAAGGAAACATAAGGGAGTACATTTTGGAAATGTCAAACATTGTTTCAAAACTTAAGACACTCAAGACTGAGCTTTCGGAAGATGTGCTCATATTTTTTGTCTTGAACTCTCTTCCTCCTCAATTCAATCAGTTGAAATCAAATTACAACACACAGAAGGAGAAATGGTCTCTTAATGAGCTTATTTCATATTGTGTGAATGAGGAGGAAAGGATGGAACAAGAAAGGTCTAAAAGTGCTCATATGGTAAACACCTCTAAGGGTCAGGGTAAAAGAAGGAAATTTGAGACCATTAAGAATGAGGCTGCTAAAGGTCCATCTCAAATGAAGCATGCTAAGGTTGAAGATACATGCTTCTTTTGTAAGAAAGCTGGACATATGAAAAAGGACTACCAAAAGTACTATGTTTGGCGTGGGAAGAAAGGTATGTTTCTTGCTATGGTCTGTTCTGAGGTGAACTTAGTTGATGTACCCAGAAACACTTGGTGGTTAGATTCAGCTGCAACAACTAACATCAGTGTTTCATTGCAGTGTTGCATGAGCTACCGAAAACCAACTGAAGCTGAAAGAAGCATTCATGTGGCTAACGGTTTTACGGTGCATGTGGAGGCAATTGCGCATTTTAGACTGTTTTTTTGTACTGGTCGTTTTTTGGATTTAAAAGACACTTTTGTTGTACCGTCAATTAGACGGAATTTGGTTTCTGTTCCTTATTTAGGCGAATCTAGTTATTCGTGTCTAACTGGAAATGGAAAAGTTTCTTTTTCTTTAAATTCTGTTTTAATTGGAACTGGTAAACTTATAAAAAATCACAGTCTTTATCTGCTTGACACCCTACCTTCTCATAATGAAAGTTTTAAGTGTTGAATCAAGAGCTACTAAACGAAAATTCGAAAATACAAATTCAGGAAATCTATGGCACAAACGCTTAGGTCACATCTCTAAAAATAGAGTTGAGAGACTTGTGTCAGATGGTATATTGGATTATGTTGACTTCACAAATTGTGATATCTGTATGGATTGCATTAAAGGGAAACGAACTAAACATAAGAAATTGGGTGCATATAGAGCTACAAAAGTTCTTGAGTTGATACATACAGATATTTGTGGACCTTTCCCTGAGGCATCTTGGAATGGTCAATAATACTTTATATCTTTCATAGATGACTACTCTCGATATGCATATTTATTTCTTATTCATGAAAAGTCAGAGTCTTTGGATATGTTCAAAAAGTTTAAGGCTGAAGTTGAAAACACTAACTTGAACGACGGATAAAGATTGTCAGATCTGATCGTGATGGTGAATATTATGGTCGGTATGACGGTTCAGGTGAACAACGTCCAGGATCATTTGCCAGATACCTAGAGGAGTGCGGAATTATCCCACAATACACTATGCTTGGGTCTCCCAGTATGAATGGTGTATCTGAAAGACGTAATCGCACTATTAAGGATAAGGAGTATGATTTGTCATTCCACCTTACCATAATCACAATGGGGAGAGGCACTAAAGACTGCAGCTTACATTCTTAATAGAGTACCAACTAAAGCAACTGCAAAGACACCTTATGAGCTTTGGACTGGAAGAAAACCTAGTCTAAAGCATTTTCACATTTGGGGATATCCAGCTGAGGCTATGCCTTATATGCCATTTGAGAAGAAATTGGACTCCAAAACTGTGAGCAGTTACTTTATTGGTTATTCTGAGTGATCTAGGGGCTATAAGTTTTATGATCCCAAACAGAAGAATATTTTTAAGACGGGAACAGCTACATTCTTTGAGGATGTTGAATTTGGGGGGAGAAATGAGGTTAGAGACATTATCTTTGAGGAAGAATCGGATTCAGGTTATAACCCGATTCATATAGTTGCTTTGGATAAAGTAAATCTGGAACCTCAAGTTGATACTAAAGTCCTTCCTCCAAACGAAGATGACAATGTTGTTGAACAAGAAGGTCAAATCCAAAATCCTCAAGAAGTAGTGCAACAAGAACTAGTGCCTTTGCGGCGATCCACTAGAGAAAGAAAAAGCGCTATTCCGGATGATTACATAGTGTTTCTTCTGGAATAAGAGGAAAATCAAACCCAGTTGGAAAATGATCCTATCAATTTTTGTGAGGCCATGGGTAGTTCCAATTCATATAAGTGGGTCAAAGCTAGTGAAGAAGAGTATCAGTCAATGCTAGACAATCAAGTTTGGGACATTGTCCAATTACCAGAAGGAATGAAAGCCATTGGTTGCAAATGGATATTTAAGACCAAAGTGGATTCAACTGGTAATGTGGAGAGGTATAAGGCTCGTCTAGTAGCTAAAGGCTATACTCAAAAGGAAGGGATTGACTATAAAGAAACATTTTCTCCAGTTTCATCAAAGGACTCTTTTAAGACAATCATGGCCCTTGTTGCAAAATATGACTTAGAACTTCATCAGATGGATGTCAAGACAGCGTTTCTCAATGGAAACATTGATGAGACAATTTATATGGAGCAACCAGAAAACTTTGTGATAGGTGATCCAAAGAAGATGGTATACAAGTTAAAGAAATCCATCTATGAACTAAAACAAGCTTCTCGTCAATGGTACCACAAATTTCATGAAGTAATCATCTCTTTTAGTTTTGAGGTGAATTTGGTTGAAAATTGTGTATATCAAAAATTCAGTGGGAGCAGGTGTATTTTCCTTGTTTTATATGTCGATGACATATTTTTAGGCACTAACGATATGGCTATGCTGGTTGAAACCAAAGGATTTCTTAATAAGAATTTTGAGATGAAAGATCTTGGTGAGGCATCTTTTGTATTAGGGATCGAAATTCATCGAGATCGTTCTCGAGGAATTCTTAGATTATCACAGAAGAGTTATATCGATAAAGTACATAAAAGATTTGGAATGCATGATTGCAAACCAGGAGATACCCAGTCGCTAAGGGAGACAAATTTTGTCTCAAACAATGCCCTAAAGGAAAGTTGGAAATCCAGGAGATGCAAAAGATCCCTTATGCATCGGCAGTAGGGAGTCTAATGTATGCTCAAGTTTGTACGCGTCCAGATATAGCGTACATAGTTGGAGTTTTGGGCAGATACTTAAGCAATCCAGGTATGGACCATTGGAAAGAAGCCAAAAGGGTCATGAGGTACCTGCAAAGAACAAAGGACTACATGCTTACTTATCAGAGATCAGAGAATTTGGAGATCTTTGGATATTCTGATTCTGATTTTGTTGGATGCCAAGATAGTAAAAAGTCCACTTCAGGCTATGTTTTTCTGTTGGCTGGTGGAGCTGTTGCTTGGCGTAGTGCAAAGTAATCATTAGTAGCTTCCTCCACAATGGCAGCAGAATTTGTAGCAGTTTTTGAGGCACCTGACATGGAACTTTGGCTGACGAATTTTGTCATTGGGCTACGAATTGTTGAAGGGATTGAAAGACTACTAAAGTTATATTGTGACAATAAATCAGCTGTTATGTACTCCAACAAGAATAGGAGTGCGACAAAGTCCAAGTTTATTGAAATTAAGTTCCTGGTTGTTCAGGAGAGAGTACACAGTGGAGAGATTTCCATATAACACTTAGAGACAAACTCCATGATAGCAGATCCTCTTACAAAAGGAGTAACACCGAAGGTCTTTCATGAGCATACTGCTAGAATAGGTGTTTTAAAGTTTGATGATCATTTGGTTTAGTGGGAGTTTTTCCATTCGGTTTTTTGGGTTCTTTTTTTTTAGTTGTGTTTATGCACATTTTCTTATCTGATCAGAAATAAAGTTTAACCTTAAGTATTCGACTTACACTTTGTACAATAAAGTTAAAAGATCTCATTAAAGTATGACCAGTTGAAAATCAATGTGCTAACCATTTTTCATGTGATTTTCTTGCTACATGTTTCATAATTGATCTATGTCATTTGGTTATATTGATTTCAGTGGTCATGGAAGGTTTACTCATGACTGATATAACAAAAGCCGCCATGATCCTATGTTGTTATTGTAACACCCGTGAGCGAAAAAGTGGAATTTTGGTGGGTGTGTCGATCGACACAGAGGTGTATGTCGATCGACACAGGTTGAAATTGGACCGACAGGTTCGGTTCTTGATCGCGCGGTTTGGCGATCGGTTTAGGGAAACCCTAGGGCACAGGTATTTAAGGGGTCAGTCGCGTTTTTCTCTGGGGTTGGCCGAATTTCAAAGAGAAAACCAGAGAATTGGGAGGATTGTCAGGAATCAAGGGTTGGGTGATTTCTGGGAATTGTTCTTGAGGGATTTGATCGTGAGTGGAGATAGAACGAGGAGGAGGTTGTTGCTGTGCTGATTTTGGGTCTGTGAAGACGGAATTAGAGGCTGTTCTTGGTGTTCTTCGCTCGTTCTTCGCGTTCTTCATCCTTTTCAATCCTAATCAAGGTGAGTGCGTGACCGTAGGCTCGTATAAGTATAGGGGGCCAATGGAATACGATTGCTTGGTGGTTTTTGTGTGTTTTGTGTGTGGTTTTGTGCAGGAGACTCGACAGATCGCATCAGATTCGAGTCGTGTGAGGATTGACTCGATTCTGGGTTCTGCGACGTCGTGTCGATCGACACCGAGGTGGTGTGTCGATCCACACGGGGCCTGTGTTCCTATCGATCGACACGGGGTCACTGATCATCGACACCTAGTGGTTGTGTCGATCGAGACAGTGAGTCCTGTCGATCGACACGGTGTATTCTGGACTGGTTTTGTTGCTTGGTCGTGTATGTTTGTTCTGTGATCATCCTGGTATTGTGTTGGTTGTTTATACTTGTATTTAAATAGCCTGTAGACGGGATGACCACGTCGCTGAGTATTTGTGATAATACTCACGCGACTCTTTTTGCCATGTGTTGCAGGTAAAGAGAAATTGTGATCGTGGAATCGTGGCGAGGAAGAAGAGATGATTTAGGGTCTCACTTGGATTGTCATTCTATGGAATTGTTAGGTTGTTAGTCATTAGATATTGGTTATTGATATTGGTTGATTGGTTGAACTGGTTTGCTATTTAATAAAGTATGGAGTTGTTAAACTGGAAATGTTGTTGATGTTTATTGTTCCGTGTTGCTTGGTTGTTGACCCATTGAGGATTATTATCTGTGATGATAATAATCTGGAGGGAAAAATTTTGAATTTTTGGGTCGGGTCGTTTCAGTTTTGGTATTAGAGCCCTAGCGGTTCTAGGGCGGGTGCAATTGATTGATTAGGAAGTTAATTGATTTATTGTTGTGTGGGTATGGAATCTTAGATCATCTCTTCCGAGCCTTCAATGAGATTCCACGGTAAGTGTTGTATGATTTCTGTTTTTGTTCTAGTACTTAGTAATGTGCTTTCAGTGCAGAATTATGGCTAGAGGTGCTAGAGGCAGAGGTCGTGGGGGCCGTGGAGGTCGTGCTGGTCGTGGGCGCAGGCGAGGGCTCGAGAGTGAGTCAGTAGCCGCGAGTGTCGCCCAGGAGACCACGCAGGAGCAGGTGGCAGACTCTCAGGCGTTTCAGGAGGGGTCCGTGGGTTCGGCTTCTACGAGTGTCAGTGTGAGGGCTGATGGGGCTAGTGTGGGTCCAGGTGTAGTTGCTGGTGCGGCAGGCCCAGGTGGGGGTGCTCCCGCAGGTGTGGCTCAGGACCGAGATGATCGCCTGGCGATTTTACTGCAGTTGATCCTAGAGCGGTTACCAGGTGGGGTACCGGCTCCGGGTCAGGCTCCAGGAGTACAGCCAGTGGAGGCTGGAGTTCAGCCGGGGATGGCTGGTGTTCTGCCAGTAGTGGCGGATGGTCAGCCGGGTGTGGCTGAGGTGCAGCCGGTTGTGGCGGTTGCGGAGGAGCTCCCATCCTACCTTAGGATGATGGAGCAGATGCAGCGGATTGGCACCGGGTTTTTCTCTGGTGGTGCCAAGCCAGAGGAGGCCGATGAGTGGCGGCGGAGATTGGAGCGTAACTTTCGCTCGATCAGGTGTCCAGAGGGATACAGAGTGGACCTAGCAGTGCACTATTTGGATGGTGATGCGCATCTCTGGTGGAGAGGCGTTGAGACTAGGCGGGTGCAGGCCGAGATGGTCTGGGAGGATTTCTTGGCTGAGTTTAATGCCAAGTATTTCCCGTAGGAGGCGGTGGACAGGATGGAGTCGAGGTTCCTGAACCTGACTCAGGGGGATCGGACCGTGATGGAGTTCGATTTAGAGTTCAGAAGACTCCTGGTACATGCTGGTAGAGGCATGGAGGGCGAACAAGCCCAGGTGAGGAGGTTCCTCGGGGGACTTCGAGCTGAGCTGAGGACTCGCTGCAGGGCGAGTAAGTTCACCACGAGGATGGAGCTGGTTGAGACTGCGGCTGCGATTGAGGAGGATCTCAGGGAGAAGGTTGTGGTGGTTAGTCCACCGGTGCAGTAGCAGCAGCAACCGAGGAGATCTCAGCAGCAGACGGGATCGAGCAGGGGCGGCAAGCCTGCGCAGGGTCAGAAGAGGAAGTGGGAGAGCACTTCTGGGGCCAGTCAGAGCTGACAGAGTGGTCCGGGATGCTTTGGGTGTGGAAGCATGGATCACAAGGTGGCCAGTTGCCCGAAGAGGACTGAGATTCGGGGCGCTCAGGTGTGCTACCACTACAAGGAGCCAGGGCATATCAAGCCTAAGTGTCCGAAGCTGCAGCAGATGGCGGTGGTAGCAGTGCAGCCGTTGGCGGTCCAGCCGTTGGCCCAGATCGCAGCGACGCTGCAGGTATTTACTTCGGCTGAGGTGGGCGGCTCTAGCGCCAGACCGATCACAGGTATTGTTCCGACTTGACTTTTTCTTTTAAATTCTTGTGGACTGAATTTTTGTCGGTTTGAAATTGTGAGTCTGCGTTAGAGTGTCGGGTCTTAAAGCACATGGGATTTGTGCAGGGACCTTAGTTGTGGGCGGGTGTGAGTCCCACGTGTTATTTGATTCGGGAGCTACGAATAGCTTCATCGCTCCGGAGTGTGCGGAGGGCAGCGGGATCCGGATCGATTATGGGGAGCAGTCGGGAGTAGTTAAGGTTGCTGGTGGGAGAACGTTAGCTACTTTCGGGCGGGCTCGTGGTTTGGATGTTTTGGTGGTGGGAGAGTTGATGCCAGCAGATCTGGTCATTAGTCCGGTGGAATTGTACGATGTCATCCTGGGTATGGATTGGTATGGAAAGGTCCATTTGGATTGTCATCGAGGACGTGTAGTGTTTGAGCGAGAGGCTGGGAGGTTGGTGTTTCAGGGGGTGAGACCGACTTCCGGAAATCTTATGATTTCAGCGATACAGGCCGAGCAGTTGATTGGGAAAGGCTGTGAGGCGTATTTGGCGACGATAGTGATGCCCGAGGCTGTTGGAGAGGTTGCAGTTGGGGATATCCGGGTCGTTCGGGATTTTCAGGATGTGTTCCAATCGTTGTTGGGTTTGCCACCGTCGCGGTCGGATCCATTTACGATTGAGTTGGAACCCGGAACAGCTCCGATATCCAAGGCACCTTACCGTATGGCTCCAGCAGAGATGGCAGAGCTGAAGAAGCAGCTGGATGATCTGTTGGGGAAGGGTTTCATCCGGCCTAGTGTTTCACCGTGGGGAGCACCGGTGTTGTTTGTGAAGAAGAAGGATGGGAGTTTCTGGTTGTGTATCAACTATCGGGGGCTTAACCGAGTCACTGTGAAGAACAGGTATCCTCTGCCGCGCATTGATGAGTTGTTGGATCAGTTGCGAGGGGCTACTTGGTTCTCCAAGATAGACCTTGCGTCGGGTTACCATCAGATTCCGATCGATGAGGCGAACGTCAGGAAGACGGCCTTTCGGACGAGGTACAGGCATTATCAGTTTGTGGTGATGCCGTTTGGTTTGATGAATGCACCAGCAGCGTTCATGCGGTTGATGAACGGGGTATTCCAGGAGTATCTGGATGTGTTCGTGATCATCTTCATTGATGATATTCTGGTATATTCGAGGAGTTTAGAGGAGCACGAGGTGCATCTGAAGTTGGTTCTAGAGAAGCTGCGGGAGCAGAAGCTGTACGCGAAGCTGAGTAAGTGCAGTTTCTCGCAGCGAGAGATGAGCTTTCTTGGCCACCTTATGTCTCCAGAGGGAGTGTCTGTGGATCCGGCTAAGATAGAGGCTATCAGAGGTTGGCCTAGACCGAGGAACGCCACCGAGATCAGGAGTTTTCTTGGGTTGGCAGGTTATTACCGGAGGTTCGTCAAGGGATTCGCGAGTATGGCGCAGTCGATGACGAAGCTAACAGGGAAGGATATCCCTTTTGTTTGGTCTTCAGCTTGTGAGGAGAGTTTCGAGAAGCTGAAGGAGATGCTGACCGGTACACCTGTTTTGGCGTTACCCGAGCCGGGTGAGCCTTATGTGGTGTATACAGACGCTTCGGGAGTTGGTCTGGGTTGTGTGCTGATGCAGCAGTGGAAGGTTATTGCGTATGCTTCGAGGCAGTTGAGGAAGCACGAGTGCAATTACCCTACCCATGACTTGGAGTTGGCTACAGTTATCTTTGCACTTAAGATCTGGAGGTCTTATCTGTATGGCGGGAAGGTGCAGATATTCACAGACCACAAGAGTCTGAAGTATTTCTTCACTCAGCCGAAGCTGAACCAGAGACAGAAGCGCTAGATGGAGTTAGTTGCAGACTATGACCTGGAGATTGGGTACCATCCGGGTAAGGCTAATCTGGTTGCAGATGCGTTGAGTCGGAAGAGGGCAGCTTTAGATCAGGAGCGAGATATGGAGGCTCTGGTGAGCGAGATCAGGACGTTAAGGTTGTGTGTGATCTCACAGGAGCCGTTGGGGTTGGAGGTAGCTAACCAGGCAGATCTGTTGAGCAGGATTCGGGTTGCACAGGAGAAAGATCAGGGTTTGATTGACGCTTCTCAGGCGGCCGGTTCAGAGTATGTAGTCTCAGCGAGTGGGATGATACTGGTGAACGGGCGGGTTTGTGTACCCAGGGATGAGGATCTGGGACAAGAGATCCTGAGGGAGGCTCATTCGAGTATGTTATCGATTCATCCGGGAGCGACCAAGATGTATGGGGACTTAAAACGGTATTATCACTGGGTCGGGATGAAGAGGGATGTAGCTAGCTGGGTTGCAGCGTGCAACGTGTGTCAGCTGGTGAAGGCTGAGCATCAGGTCCCGAGCGGGTTATTGCAAAGTTTACCTATTCCGGAGTGGAAGTAGGATATGATCACAATGGATTTCGTGACAGGACTGCCAGTGTCGCGGACATATGATGCGATATGGGTTATTGTGGATCGTCTGACCAAGTCAGCATATTTTCTGGCAATCAAGAAGACCGACGGGGCGGTGGTGTTGGCTAGGAAGTATGTGCGTGAGGTAGTGAGGCTGCACGGGGTGCCAGCAAGTATTGTGTCAGACAGGGATCCGAGGTTTACTTCAGAGTTCTGGAGAGCTTTTCAGTCTGAGATGGGCACTAAGGTGCATATGAGTACCGCGTATCATCCTCAGACGGATGGGCAGTCTGAGAGGACGATTCAGACATTGGAGGATTTGCTGAAGATGTGTGTACTGGATTATGGTGGTCATTGGGCGGATCATCTGAACCTGGTAGAGTTTGCGTACAACAACAGCTATCAGGCGAGTATTGGGATGGCTCCATATGAGGCTCTGTATGGGAGGCCGTGTACGACACCATTATGCTGGACTCAAGTGGGGGAGAGGAGCATGTTTGGTGCAGACTTTGTTCAGGAGACGACGGAGAAGATCCGTGTTTTGAGGCTGAACATGAGAGAGGTTCAGGATCGGCAGAAGAGTTACGCTGATAGGAGACCTAAAGAGCTGGAGTTTGAGCTGGGAGATATAGTGTATCTCAAGGCAGCTATGTTGAGGGGTCCTAACAGATCCATTTCAGAGAATAAGCTGAGTCCGAGGTTTATGGGTCCGTTCAGAGTGGTGGAGCGGGTCGGACCGGTAGCTTATAGATTGCAGTTACCTCAGAGTATGAAGGCTTTTCACAAGGTCTTCCATGTTTCGATGCTAAGGAAGTGTCTGCATGAGTCTGAGGAGGTGTTAGCGAGGATTCCGGAGGATCTTCAGCCCAACATGACGTTGGCGGCTGTTGGGGTCGAATCTCCCCCTGGAGAGCAACAGTTACAAAATGGCTAAGTGTGGGAACCATGTCGGCTCGCGAACGATGTCGTGCACATCGGGACACGAGGATCGCGTACCGCGATCCGAGAGTCGTGTACCACTACACGAGGATCACGTACCGCGCGATGCAAGTGGAACCGATGTCGTGAGGTGAGCCGATGTCGCGGTACCGATGTCGCGGTACCGATGTCGCAGGACCGATGTCGCGGTACCGATGTCGCAGGACCGATGTCGCGGTACCGATGTTGCAGGACCGATGTCGCGATACCGATGTCGCAGGATCGATGTCGCGGTACCGATGTCGCAAGACCGATGTCGCAGGACCGATGTCGTGGTACCGATGTCGCGAGGTGTGTGGTGCCGATGTCATGCTTCCGAAGCGTCCACCATCACAGTCGATTGGTGGAACGATGTCGATCAGTACCGTGCCGGAGGCAAAATGGACCGAAGTGGCATCAGACCGAAGTGGGCGTCAGACCGAAGTGGCGTCAGACCGAAGTGGTGTCAGACCGGTATGACCAATTCCCCTCGAATTTACAACACCGCAGAGAACACAAACGGGGATACCTCCGACACGCCCTATAACCATGACCGGTGAGCAAAACCCTGAGGTTCAAAGAGCTGGTACCCGGAACGAAACCGAATCAGAACCTGTGATAGATCTGGATGCGGAAAATCTAGCGCAAGATCGTAACGCCGACAATACTGCCCCGACCTGCAACGAGCTACGACAATTTGAGGACGAGATCGAGGAAGAAGAGGGTCGTCTTCTGGCGCAACAAACTCGATTCGAAAGTGAACAAAGAGCCGCGATCCAGGCCCAGAAAGATGAGATGATCGCACTTCGGGCAGAGATGGATCGAACAGCTGCCAACTTGAAGGTTGTTCAGTCACAGATGCACAGGGCTACTAGCAAGGCGCCAGAAATCGACCGCGTTTTGAAAGAAGCGCAAACTACTCCGTTCACATCCCGTATCACCGAAGTGAAAATTACAGATCCCGGAAAGATTAAGATCCCGATCTACGAAGGGAATAGTGACCCAAAAGACCACATCACATCGTTCGCAATTGCAATGGGTCGCGTTAATTTCCAGGAAGGCAAGAGAGACGCCGGAAAGTGCCCGTTATTCGTTGAACACTTGAAAGGACCTGCCCTTCAGGGGTTTTCTAGACTCGATCAGAATTCCATTACAACTTCGGTCAGCTAACCGCAGCATTCCTGAAACACTACTCCATATTCATAGATCCTGGGGTTTCCGATGCGGATTTATGGACTATGTCGCAAGGACAGAACGAGACTCTTCGGAGTTTCATCGGAAGATTTAAGACCGTTATGTCTAAAGTAGAGCACGTTAGCGACAAGGCCGCCCTACTCGCCCTGAAAAAGGCACTCTGGTACACCTCGGATTTCAAGAAGGAGATGACCGTGAACACTCCCTCGACAATAGAAGATGCCCTGCACCGGGCTTCCGGGTTCATCAATCAAGAGGAGGAGACCACGTTGTGCGCCGAAAGACCCGGAAAACCGAAGCAAACAAATCAGCAACCGCAAGCTCAATAGCATCAGAGTACCAAAAAAAGCAATCACACGCCCGGTTTTGTCCAGCACGAAGGAGGATTCAAAGGAGCACATAGTTTTCAGGTAGAATCCGCTGGACGAGGTCAAGGACAGGGTAACTCACGAGGAAGAGGTCAGGTGCGTGGCCGTGGCCGTGGCCGAGATCCTTGGAACACCTGGGTAAGGAAGGAGAGTACTTACGATGAAGCTGCGTATTGTGAACACCATCGCGTCGTTGGGCACTCAACCGCGAATTACCGGGTTCTAGTTTTAAAACTCGCTGCAAAACTAGCAGCGGGAGAGCTTAGAGGAAACGTTAGCATTGACGATTTCGCCATGGATGTCAACAATGATGGAACCGACCCAGCTGACAAAGAAGGTCAGAAGCGTCAGAGGCAAGAGAGCGAAGCCCCACCACCAGAACCGCGAAGGCGCATTAACATGATTATGGGTGGATCACGTTACTGCGCAGACACTGTTTCCTCCATCAAAGCCTTCCAAAGGTGAGCTGATGTAAGTATGAACCTCCAGATCCCGTCTACTGTTAAAAACGATGTCATTACCTTCGAAGAAAAGGAGACGGTTGGGATTAATAAACCTCATGATGATCCTCTCGTGGTCGAAATAGTCGTGGCCAACTGTGACGTAGCTCGGGTGCTGATTGACACTGGAAGTACGATGGACATAATATTCAAGGAAACACTCAAGCGAATGGATATCGACTTAGCCGCGGTCAAACCATTCCCGAAACCGGTAATAAATTTTTCTGGAGAAACAACAATGACAATGGGATTGATCACACTACCAGTTCAAGCCGGAGGAGTAACGAAGAACGTTGAGTTCTCTGTCTTAGATCACCCTGCTATCTACAATATGATATTGGGGACTCCTTGGCTGAATTCGATGAGGGCAGTTGCATCAACCTATCATCTTTGCGTCAAGTTCCCAACACCAGGTGGAGTGAAAACCATTCGGGGAAGTCAGAAGGAATCCCGAATGTGCTTTCTGACAGAGCATAAACTCAGGAAACCAGTAGCGGATCAAGTATCAATGCAAACGAAGATGAAGATGGATAAAGAGCCGGTGAAAGGGCTCAGCAAACTATTATAGCAATTACAGATAACGGAGGGTCGCACAAAAGAAAGCAGACCACTCTGTGACCCCATTATCACGGTCTGCATAGACGATGAACATCCGGAGCGGTGCGTGGAGATCGGTGCGTGGAGTCTCGAACGGAATGACATCAAAGCTAGAGAGATCATAGTAAGGGAAAGGAGAGACAACTAAACCGTGTTGAATCTCGGCAAACAACGCGTTGTAGTCCTTGTCCCCGCCAACAAATTCCTCCCTCCACTCGGAGATTTCAACGGCTTCATCCTCCAAAGAAGGAGCATCATCGCGTTGAAGCTCCGGATGAGCTCGAGATTCGCATCAACTTGAGCAAGATCATTCATCTTGTCCACTGACTTCCCAAGAGCCCTGAACTTTTCTTTGGTCCTCTCTATCTTCGACTTGAATTTGCTCATCAAGGAACGCACAATCCTCTTCGTGGCGGTTTTGACCTTAGAGTCGATAGAGCTTTTCTCCAATGTAAGCTGGCCCTTGAGCGACTCTATCTCGGAATCTTTCTGGGCGCCCGAGTCGCGCAGTTCACCACGAGTTTTTTCCAACGACTCCAGGTTAGCCTTCAACGCCTTTCTCCTTGCCACTTCGGCTTCCCACTTGGCTCGAGCTTCTCCGGCCGCCTGTTTGACCCGCTCAGCCTCCCGCTTGGCGCGACGATCGTACTTCCGCGCGATCTTGGTAATGGAATCAACGAACTGGAGGAAATGACAAGTATTAGGAACAGCGGTAAAAATATAAGCAGCTCATAAGGAAGAAACATCACCTTGGTTCCATCCAGCGACAGCCTACCCTTAACCGAAGCTTCCTTTGAGGGGGCAGAGTGAGCCTCTTGTTCCGCAATATCAGGCGTCATCAGGCCACCCTGTGAAGCTCTAACTGTATACTGCATCACCCCTTTTCCCTTTTCTGCGGCAGACAAGGTACATTTTCGAGGAACCATGTTTCGCCTTATTACGGGCTCCTTTACCTAGGTAACGTTACAGTCCTGCGACAAAGAGACTACAGACTCGGAACGACGCCCGGGACGGTTTCCAGCAGAGGACTTGGAATGACGCCAAGGCAAAGGGGTAGTTACGGCATCGACCTCCATGTTCTGAACGCCGCCTTCGGACTCGACAGTCAAACGGCGTGCCTCGGCATCTTTCCTTTCGCGAACTGATGGTCTCTTCCCCATGGAGGCTTACGATGAACTGATGGATGAGGTGGAACCGACGAAGCAACGGGCTCAAGCGTCTTCGATTCGTTGAAGTGAAAAGTCTTCCTGCCAATTACAGCGCTCGGAAGCAAGCAACTCTGCAAGCGTGAGAAAGTCTAGCGGAACTCTCGGAAATGGATTGATAACTGCAAAAAATAATAAACAGAGATTATGTTAGTATACGTCCAACGAGTCGACAAAAACGAAGACACGACTCTGGCTCAACTACCCTTTCTTCTCCACTTCCTAACTATCTTATTGATCCACCGGGAACCGACCGATACTTCAGTTATCGGGACATAGAAGAAGTAGTCAATCCAGTAGCTATCTTTACTAGGGAAACCACTGATGATTGAACGGTTCGCTTTAGCCGAAACTGAATAGATGAGTTTTTCCTTGGGACGAGACGCTCGGACATCTAGCCAGTTCAATAGATGGTAGACATTGACCTCTTCGTCACATTCGATGCTTCTCACAAGAATACCCATCAAGTGACGAAGACCACGGGGACTTATCTGAGCCAAAGCAAGTTGGTACATCCATAGAAACTCGAGAATGACTTCCGGGATCGGAAAGAAGTACAAGCACTAGTTGAAACAGCTCTCGTACATGGTAAAGCAACCCGGAGGGGGATCCCAGGCTCGATCCGAAGACGAGGGCAATATCATCGCAATCTCCTCTGAAATGTTGAATTTACGCCTCAACTTCCGCAGAGATTCTTCACTGCACAGTGTGGAATCCGGAGGGTCAGGAATATCATGTCTAACCCTTATCCTGGGAGCCTTACGCCTCGGGGGCTTCACCGCAGCACGCAACTCCGTATCTCGCCTAGCCAGTTCCGCCAAAGAAACCGCGAATTCATCTTCAAGTTTCGCTCTCCGAAGATTCATAGTGTACACGTCATGGTCGTCCATACTCTTTGATCAAATCGACTTCGGTACGGTGCGTCCCGTGACTTCGGGCCACGACCGGATTGACTTCGGCACTCGACGCCGACTTCGGTACCACGAACTATCTGACTTCGGTCCGCGTCTCGCCCGAACGACTGATCCACCTCCGCACCGCAAGGGACAGCACGACTTCGGTACCAACGAAAAGTGACTTCGGAACCACACGCGTCGCGAGCCTCGACTTCGGAACCACGACACTTCGGCGAAACGACACGCGACTTCGGTGTACGTCCCGTCCAAACCGACTTCGGCGCGCTCTCGACCGATCGACTTCGGAGCGAACAAATCTCGACTTCGGTAAGTCTGCTTCGGCTCCACAATCGGCCGCGACTTCGGTGCCACGGGCAGGGCGTGACTTCGGTGCCACGGACGGAACGCGATGCAAGGTCGACCGGACTGCGGATCGACGTCGGGCCGAGAGAAATGGACCCGATGTCGGTACAAAAAAAAAAAAAAAAAAAAACTTAAAGTTAAAAGTAAAAAGAAGAGAGAGAAGGAGCTACCTCTTTGAGCTTCTAGAGAGAGAATGAGGAGAAGTGAAGAAGTGAGGGAGAAATGAGAAGAGGAGGTGATATATATATAGCAAAAGATGACATCATCATTTCTTGGGAAACGTCCGGTACCGATACAGCTGTCAGGAAATTCAGTATCATTGAGCCTAGAATACATTGGATTGATTCAACAGACAAAAGCAAGAAGATGCTCTGCGGGACAGAGTCATCATTCATCAGGATATCAACATGATTCAACAGTCATTTGTGTAACTGGTCATCTCCTGCTTGACACATCCCGCTTCGCCACTATTTTCATAGTACCAAGCTGGGGGGCAAACTGTTGGGGTCGAATCTCCCCCTGGAGAGCAACAGTTACAAAATGGCTAAGTGTGGGAACCATGTCGGCTCGCGAACGATGTCGTGCACATCGGGACACGAGGATCGCGTACCGTGATCCGAGGGTCGTGTACCACGACACGAGGATCACGTACCGTGCGATGCAAGTGGAACCGATGTCGCGAGGTGAGCCGATGTCGCGGTACCGATGTCGCGGTACCGATGTCGCAGGACCGATGTCGCGGTAACGATGTCGCAGGACCGATGTCGCAGTACCGATGTCGCAGGACCGATGTCGCGGTACCGATGTCGCAGGACCGATGTCGTGGTACCGATGTCGCGAGGTGCGTGGTGCCGATGTCATGCTTCTGAAGCGTCCACCATCACAGTCGATTGGTGGAACGATGTCGATCGGTACTGTGCCGGAGGCAAAATGGACCGAAGTGGCGTCAGACCGAAGTGGGCTGCAAAGAAGCCCAACAAAGGACCGACATAATCAATTCCGGGAGGAATGGAAATCTCGAGAATGAAGGAGAAGATTTCCATTATCAGTTAGGAATAGATGGGCTGACTTAGATTACTATATATATTCATGTACATCCTTTGAGAAGGGGATCGAAAAATCAATTCACAAAGACTTGTACTCTAAAGCTTTCTGAACAGCAATAGAACGAGTTTTCAATTTTCTTTACGGTTGTTTGCGTTGGTTTAAATCATAGAAATTCAGTTCCCTACGAAAGTCTCTACAAATTTTGATTGTGCGGGTTCCAACTCCCACAGCGGCGAGGCCTGTGAGGATTCTCGAGAGGAGGATCAAGGTGCTGCGCCAGAAGAGTATACCGTTGGTGAGAGTCGTGTGGGACTGTGACGGTATTGAGGAGGAGACTTGGGAACCAGAGGAGTTGATGAAGATAAAGTTCTCGAAGTGGTTCGAGAAGCAAGCGGTGGCTTGAGCTCTTTTCTAGTTTTCAGAGTTTGTATTAGCATGTTGCTATGTTGTGATTTGTATTTTTGTTGTGTTGTAACGAGTATACATTTTGGAGATTTAATAAGATGAGTTGCCTTATTAAATGTGCGTTAAGACGTGTATTTTATGAGATTGACGGGTGCGTCATGTATTGGTATGACTGGTGATGTCATGGATTTGTGATGACTGGTAGGTCATGTGGAGGTCTAGCGATAGAGTTCTATGTGAGTTAGAGCTTGTCTATCGGCTAGGGAGACTAGAAATAGAAGTTCTATGTGAGTTAGGGCTGTCCATGTCTAGTAGGATTATCTGGGGATAAGGTTCTATGTGAGTTAGGACTTGTGATTCCCCAGATGGCGCTGGGAAATAGGGGTTTAGTGTGAGTTAGAACCTGCCTATTTCCTAGGGGGAGTCTGGAATAAAAGTCTTATGTGAGTTAGGACTGTCTTTCCAGGGACTCTGTGAAACACCCTGGTGATTGGGTTGTTTCGGATGACCATGAGAGGTGATTTCAGCCGACAGGTGCCTAAGATGCATGTTACAGAGTGATTGCCCCAGGGGATCGTGGGTCTCCTGGGTATACTTGAGTGGACAGTGATGTTCTCTCCGGAGGAAAGTGGTTCCCTTACATATACTTTGAGGGGCCAAAGCCTCTCCAGGGGATGTGTGATTCCTCTGCAGCCGATAGCTTGATGGACTGTGTGTCCTGAGAGTGGGAGGGGCTGGAGCATACCGAGCGCTGGATGGACGGTGGTCCTGAAGGTGGGGTGGTATGATATACATCGAGAGCTCAAAGGGTGACGATCTTGAGAGCGGGGTGTTGTATATAGATATGAGTACGAGCAATAGTATCGGTAATGTGGTTGTAAGCATGAGACTGGATGAACTTCGGGGATCGGGAGTGGATCTCAGGTGGTGCTGACCGGGTGGGGTCAGGATTGCAGCCGTGGTGAGACGGGGCAATGGGGCTAGTATGAGCCTGGTAGAGCTCGGGGATCAGGTGTGATCTCGAGTGGTGTTGACCGAGGGTCAAGAGAGTGGATTGGATGTCGAATCTAAGGTTTTGCTAACGTTTGGAACCAGGTTCGGACAACCCTGGTAATATATGTAGCGCCGTTGGTCATACATGTTCTTGTTTGATTGTTGTGCGATCATTTGGTCCAATTCGGGGTCAACGGTTGGTCGTGCATGTTCTTGTTTGATTGTTGGGCGGTCAATCGGGCAGCCCTGATCGGGACCAGGAGACGTTGCATCGTGGATATTCCGGGGAAATCTAGTCGGGTTTTAGACGGAAGTGCAAACTTTAGTGAGATGGGGTTATGTGGTTCGAGTGTGATCTCGAAAGGTCAGTCGGGTTTGGGTCCGGTATTTGTGACCATAGTGCGACGGTGTCGCAGGATTCGAGGTCGAATCCGTGTTAGTGGGGGAGAATTGTAACACCCGTGAGCCAAAAAGTGGAATTTTGGTGGGTGTGTCAATCGACACAGAGGTGTATGTCGATCGACACGAGTTGAAATTGGACCGACAGGTTCGGTTCTTGATCGCGCGGTTTGGCGATCGGTTTAGGGAAACCCTAGGGCACGGGTATTTAAGGGGTTAGTCGCGTTTTTCTCTGGGGTTGGCTGAATTTCAAAGAGAAAACCAGAGAATTGGGAGGATTGTCAGGAATCAAGGGTTGGGTGATTTCTGGGAATTGTTCTTGAGGGATTTGATCGTGAGTGGAGATAGAACGAGGAGGAGGTTGTTGTTGTGCTGATTTCGGGTCTGTGAAGACGGAATCAGAGGCTGTTCTTGGTGTTCTTCGCTCATTCTTCGCGTTCTTCATCCTTTTTAATCCTAATCAAGGTGAGTGCGTGACCGTAGGCTCGTATAAGTATAGGGGGCCAATGGAATACGATTGCTTGGTGGTTTTCGTGTGTTTTGTGTGTGGTTTTGTGCAGGAGACTCGACAGATCGCATCAGATTCGAGTCGTGTGAGGATTTACTCGATTCTGGGTTCTGCGACGTCGTGTCGATCGACACCGAGGTGGTGTGTCGATCAACACGGGGCCTGTGTTCCTATCGATCGACACGGGGTCACTGATCATCGACACCTAGTGGTTGTGTCGATCGAGACAGTGAGTCCTGTCGATCGACACGGTGTATTCTGGACTGGTTTTGTTGCTTGGTCGTGTATGTTTGTTCTGTGATCATCCTGGTATTGTGTTGGTTGTTTATACTTGTATTTAAATAGCCTGTAGACGGGATGAGCGAGGTATTTGTGATAATACTCACGCGACTCTTTTTGCCATGTGTTGCAGGTAAAGAGAAATTGTGATCGTGGAATCGTGGCGAGGAAGAAGAGATGATTTAGGGTCTCACTTGGATTGTCATTCTATGGAATTGTTAGGTTGTTAGTCATTAGATATTGGTTATTGATATTGGTTGATTGGTTGAACTGGTTTGCTATTTAATAAAGTATGGAGTTGTTAAACTGGAAATGTTGTTGATGTTTATTGTTTCGCGTTGCTTGGTTGTTGACCCATTGAGGATTATTATCTGTGATGATAATAATCTGGAGGGAAAAATTTTGAATTTTTGGGTCGGGTCGTTTCAGTTATAACTAATGGACGAGATTGTTTTATGCTCCGGGAATTAATGACATATTTGAGCTCATAAGGACTATCACATTTTCATGAACATATATGACCCAGTGGGAGATTGTAAGATCATTAAGTGGGATCACATATGTTAATATTAAATGTGTTAGGGTCATTGATTAATTAGCCTAATTCTATAGTGGTCACCTTTATAATAAAGTAAAAAGTTATGGGCATAAGTGTTATGAAATATTAATATGTGGATACTTTTAGTAATTTCTAATTTGATGAAAGACCGTTTTAGAAATTAATACTCTATATAAATAGAGGGTTATGGTCCCCAAGAAACCCTAGCCAAAAATACGGAAACTCTCTGCATCCCATCACCAGAGAACTAAAGTCACATAGGGTTTGTTTTGGAAGAGCCATTCCCAGAATTCAGAAAACAAGTCATGGATCCAAAAGGTACGCTTCCGCTTCTGTAATTATTATTCAGAGATTGACATGAGTTTATAGTTTATGTAAAATCATAAAATATAGTTCTAACACTTATCCTCATATTATAAAAGGATTTACGATGAATGAGAAAGAGAACACATAAATCTTTTCCAATCTTTCTTTCTTCTCTGTTCCATTACACCTACTCTCTCGAATACTCTACAAACTCACTCTTCCAATAACGCTTGGCGATTCCGAGCACCTTTGTTGTGGAAGTTCCTCCGGTGCACCTCATTTCTACTTCTCCACCTTCGCTAAACCTTTATAATTCATGTTGATGTAAATAGAGTCTTATTCATGTTTGAGTCTTGTACATAAGAGTCTCTCTTGTAAATAATCTCTCTGAACGAGTCTTCTATAACCACTATAAACAAATTGGTATTCTATAACCACTATAAACAAATTGATTAGAATAGTTGGTTTAGATTTGGTTTATGCTTAAGGTTATATAATAAACCCTCACAATTGGACATGCACCCCACACCCACTTCTCATGGTCCTCCTTTCCTTGAACCTAGGTTCTAATGTCAATTGTGGGGTTTTCAATTCCAAATCCAACTCTCTCCGTTAGATATTGTCTGGTTTGGGTCCAAGTGGCAAAGCTCGCACGGATTTATTTTTGGATTCCTTCTCAAAAGGCCTCTATCTAATTAGAGTTAGACATCTCTTATATATTAACAACTAGATATTGTCCACGCGTTGCATAGATTTATAAATTAACATGGTAATATATGAAAAAGTTCTAGTTTGTTGATTATTTGTATATTTAATATTACAAATAATTGTTGTTGTACTAAATAATTATCTAGGTTAAAAGATTAAGCATTTGGAGAAAATTGGTGGACATATACAATATTATATGTGAAAAAAAAATAGATTATTCATGAATAAAAATTATAACGTATGCATATGAAAGATATCGTTTTTTGCACAAATCCGCAACTTGTATGTCTTTATAATTTATCAATATTCACTACAGTTCCCTAAAAAATGTTCGGTCGTCTTTTTTTTTGCATCAAATACGTTTGTAAAATAAATCTATTGATCAGACAAGTTGTAGTATATTTTGCTTCTATCGAGACATCTCTTTTATCTCAACAGAGATGTTCGAATGTATCTTTGTATTTTATTTCATTATAACCTTAAATTGTAAGGAAAGAATAATTGATGTTTGATTGTATTTTTTTCTCAATCTTTTTATCGCTTTTCTACGATTTTCATCTTTCAAATCGATTTATTTGTAAATTATTATGTTTTCTAGATTCACAATTTATGAAGAGTAAGGTTTCATTTCGAGAGTATTGGTTAGGAGATGATTGACAATTTTAGCATTCTAACAACTTTAAAATTTCTAAAATCAATAATTAATTTTCTCACACCATTTTTTTGTTAATGGTAAGATTATTTTTATTAAAGCTTTTTGTGATTTTTTGTTTTATAATCGTAGTTACCTATCTAAATTTTTAAATGTTTTCGTATAGTATAGTGATGGGTTTAATAAATAAAATATATATTTTTTCAAAACCATTAAAAGCTTACAATAACACATTTAATTTGAAATTATAATTTTTGGTGGATATCAATGAAAAAAAACTGAAATTGGTCATCTTTAAGTTACAATTTAATTTTTAGAATTAACATAAATTAAATTTAGCTATTAAATTGTAGGAATCAATTATTAAATTTATTAAAAACACTTAATTTTTTTCTTTTCAATAAATAAATAAAAAAGATAAATGTCAAAAGAATTGGTGACATTTGGCATCTTCTCATGGTTTGGGTTGAGAAAAACCTTAAAATATTATATATCAATGAAGAAAAACTGAAATTGGTCATCTTTAAGTTACAATTTAATTTTTAGAATTAACTTAAATTAAATTTAGCTATTAAATTGTAGGAATCAATTGTTAAATTTATTAAAAACACTTAACTTTTTTTCTTTTCAATAAATAAATAAAAAAGATAAATGTCAAAAGAATTGGTGACATTTGGCATCTTCTCATGGTTTGGGTTTAGAAAAACCTTAAAATATTATATAAGATTCATGTCAAAACTTGTGATGTGGAAATTAGATTGATATCCCACAAAGGGGGTGATTGGTTGGGCTGTAAAACCCACTTACAGCTTTAATTTTTTTTTACAGCCTTAAATACTACCAATCATGATTTAAATTATTTTTTAAAACTACAGCAAAAAAAAAAAAATTTGGCTGTAGAACCCATATATCCTACATCTCTACATTTGAAGCTTTATAAAAAAAGAAAGCTGTAAGATTTTTTTTGTTTCCATTTTTTCTTTTGTTTCCTTTTCTTATACGTACACATTTATTTTTGTTAAAATTTTATATAATACATATATATATATATATATATATTAATACGATCATAGTTGTATTATATAATGCCTAGTAGAATTTGCTTCCGCTAACTCACTTACATTACATTTATATACTTTTTTCTTGTATACATAATGATGTTCTATAGACGTATATGCATATTGCATAATTTTATTATCTTTTTTTTTTTATCGGAGCATAATTTTAATATCTATATATGCGTACTACTATTCGTATAAAAAAATATTCCATATTTAGTTTCTATTCTTAAAAAAATTTATATATATTATATTAATGAATATCATTAATTTTGTTTTGAAAAATATATATGATAAATAATTTTTGCCAGTATAATTATATTTTACAAATCGCACATTAGTTAAAAATAATTATAGCCAAAATTTTACAGTTATAGCAAAAACATCTATATGCCCAAATTCTACAGCATAATTATACTTTACCAATCGCAGTTTAATTTAAAAATAGTTACAGCTAAAATTCTACAGTTACAGCAAAAACGTCTATAGCATAAATTCTACAGCAATTATTCTACAGCTACAGTCCAACCAATCAGCCAAGTCTTTTTTTTATACCCCTGTTGATTTGCTTTCAATATTTGGCCGTATAATTATCACAATGTCATTTAGTTTCCCAGCAGCATCTTTAATGTTAAAAAAAAAAGAAGCCTTCTCGTTGTCTTAAAAAATCCCTTGAGCGAACGTATGTCAAGGTAATGTTGACCTTCTCGAAGAATAGCTTGAATTCTGCTTTTTGCGGATACTTCTTTTTGAAGTTCATAATGAATATCATTATTTCTTCGGAAGTCTTAGCTTCGGCTTATGTCATTCTTGTTGTGCTGGTCTGACTAGCATGCACTAGCACTTAGCTTATAGTAATGGAGCTACAATTTGGAGTGAACTTTTGGAGTTTCCACCATTAGACCTTATAGAGAAAGATCCCTTTCTCATGCACGAAAAGAGTTTCAAATAGAGAGACTATCTGTAAGACTTCCTATATGGCTTATTACACATGTAGTATCTTTAAAGATAGTTCCACATTTCCACCTCAATTAAAAGAGCTTAAACCAAATAGACTTCTATAGAGAGTGGCCCATGTTAGAGTTTAAGGTTTTACTGTCTTTGAAAGTGCTTCCACAGCTAAGATAGAGCTTCCGCTACCAAAGTTTTTGTTGTTGCCACTTAAACTTCTTATTCCACTTGTAGAGTTTTCACTAGTAGAAATGTATGTTGTTCTCAATACCACTGTGTTTGTGATTTTAGTAATAACAGTCTCCTCTTTCAAGACTTCTATGTTTTTTTTTTTGGTTTTCTGCTATTAGTTTCATGGATTCTAGGCTTTCATCTTTTCTTTGATCACCTAGAATCTTACACACCATGGATTTCATCCACTCAAACTTATTAATGGATTTCTATTTCCTCTTGTAATTCCTCTTTTATTTGTTACATATCTCCATGAAGTAAATAATAGGGAAAATGGCATAAAAACCTCCAAAATACATACTACTAGAACCTTAAACCTCCACAGTTTATTAGTAACATAAACCTTCAAGGTATAACTTGTAACAAAAATTACTTTTTCAACAACGTTGATCGTATTTTTTAACGCTGCTCTTTTATTATGATTGTATTAAAAATTATGAGAATTGTTATATTGACGATTCTACAACGGACAAGTTTTCTATCTTGATTTACGTTAGACGATTTTATCTTGTATTACGATGAAGATCTCATGTAAGCATGTCAACATTAATTTGCATAAATGATAATAAACCGCATCTTCTGGAATTCGAACCTCAGATCACTTGTTATAGAAATATTAATGAATATTTGATCAACTACTAGACGAGGAGGCTTCCACAATCATAATCTTTATTTGTTTGTTCATAATCTTTATTTATCTTTCTTTTTTTATAGGGCAAATATACTTAGCAAACGCCCTGAGGACCAACACAAAAAAAACATCACTACTTTAATGGTGTAAGGTTCCATATTTTTCACCATTTTAGGATCTTTGTGGTAAAGTTGGTTTAATTTTAAGGTGACTTGAAACAACGTTCAAAAGGGTCACAGCTGCAAAAACATCTGTAAAGCATAACCGTAGCTTAACTATTGCCATTACTCTATATTTTATGAATAAACAAGTTTGTAGAAATAAAGCATAAGATCATTTGCAAGCTTTTATATATTTAAGGCATAAATCACACCCTCAAAACCAATACACCACCACTTATTTGGTAATATATTCTTGTATTTATACATACTTTTCTCTACTCTCACTATCTCATACGTTATCTTTTTAATCAATGCGCTACTGTTATGATTTTTGAATTTATCTCTCTTTCGCTAATTTTAATTAGACTGGACTGCCGAAATCAAATGAATTGACGTATCTCCCTTATCTGATATGTGGGTGATCATGTTCTTAAAAATATAGCACTATTCTTTTTAAGGTTAATTACTAGAATAATCTTACTAAATAGACTAATTAATAGAATAATCTTCACAAAATCTCAAAATACTAAGAAAGAGTTTATAAGACATAAAAACCAGGATTATGTTTTGTTATTACAAAAATGTCATTTTTTACTTTAAAAAAAAAAAATTAAAAAAAACAAAAACACGAGCGCGACTTTGTGTTTCCCAGAAATCTTCTTATCTGGCTCCTCGCGACAGCAGCAATTTCAGAGAGAACGACAGCAGTTTAACGGTAAGTTTCCGACGAAAACGACGGTGAAGTTCGTCTGTGGTTTATTTAGTTTTTTTTTTCGACTTCGAACGACGGTGACATTGTATTTCTTCGGCGATTTTAGGGTTTCCCTAGTTCTTCACCGTTCAAGGTCCGTCTGAGGGCAAAACAGAAATTTCACAACAAGTCTACCACCTACCACAACAAGTCTACACCTACCACAAACAAGTATACCATGCCGAATCTAAACAAATCTACACCTACCACAAACAAGTCTACAATGCCGCTTATTTTTTAAATCTACCATTACGCTTATTCGAATCTAAACAAGTCTATCGTCATTCAATGTTAAGAAACAAGTTTATCGTAACTCAATATAGCCAAACAAGTCTACCATTATTATCGTAGATTTACCAAAGATTGGTAGATTTGTTGTAGTAAAGACCTGAAAACATTGAATAAATTTACCAAGGAAAGTAACAAGTCTACTAAATAATATTAATCTACCGCCACTATAAATAAGTCTACCATCGCTAATAATCAATAAGTCTACCGATCAACATATATAAATCTACCAAGGAGAGTAATAAGTCTACTACATCATATAAATCTACCCCCAATATAAACAAGTCTACCATCACGACGATCAATAAGTCTACCATTCACAAAATTAAGTCTACTGTTCAAAAAATTAAATCTACCATACCCGAATTTAAATCTACCATGAAGACATTTAAATATACCACGAGTTATTAATCTACCATCACATAGAAATAAATCTACCACTCAACAATAAATTTACCGAGATAAATCTACCATTCGACAAATAAATTTACCATTCAAAAACAAATCTACCATTAATGGCAATAACTCTACCACTCCAAAACATCTCTACCACTGCCTAAAAATAAGTCTACCGACATAAATCTACTACTCAACAATAAGTCTACCATTCAAAAACAAATCTACCGACCACTAAATAAATCTACCAACCACTAAATAAATCTACCATCACGTGACCGGTAGACTTATTCGCTTTTGGCAGAAAACTCATTAATAGCAGTTTCGTAAATACGTTTTTTGTTATCAAAGGAAATAAGGGCAAAACATGTTTTAAAAATCTTTCAACATTATTTGAGTAATTATGAAATATTAGCATCAAAATTGTCAAAAAATCATTTATTAAGACTATTTTAGTAAATTTCCCTTCTTTTTATCATGCCATATTTTATTTTATTTTTGGTAATAACAATAAAATAAAAAATAAATAAACATTTTCATTACTTGCACAAACAATAGAAATATAATTAAATATGATATTATAACTATTTTTCTTCTACAGCAGATGGCCTTCGTGGCCAAGGTAGAAATGGAAACAATAATGAGAATACTGAACTTTGAATCCACATGAAGTACAGTTGTAAAATGTTACTGCAACTTTTTAATTGTTTTGATGTTTTATTTCGTGTTTCAGTAGATGATGACTAGTCGGAAATGTAATTGTTTTCAATGCAATAGTTTACACAATGAAAATAGTTTCCACAATTCGTTTAAATACAGGTCATGTTTTGGATATCTACATAGATAGATGATTTTACTAATTAGAAATGTAACTAATGCATTTTGAGTCTGACGAATAAGTCGAGGGCTTCAACTAACATGGCCAAAAGTTTAGTATCGACTGTTGCACACGTTTGAATTAATCAGTAGTCAATTGTTATTATAATTTGATAATTCTATATATAGATTGAAGAAAAATGCGCACAGCAACATATATTGCCGTCAAAATAGAAAGTAAAATATGAGAACCTCTTTTCCTATTCTCCCTCGACCTTAAATCAATCCACCATTCTCTCTTACTCTCTTAAATTTAGACTTTAAAGCATCTATATAAACCCAGTTCTCCCAGAAACTAAACTCATCAAAAACAAAACAACAAAAAAAACAGAAAATAATATAAAAAAAGAAAAAAAAGAAAAAGATAGTTTTAACTCTTGTTATAATTTCACCTTTTTCGTTCGTCTAATAAGAAAATGGCAAAAAATCTACTAGCAATTTGTCTGATGTTTATAGTAGCATCAAGTGTGGTCTATGAAGTGCAAGGACATTTCTTGTTAAAGCTTTACTTGAGGAGGAGACTTGTTCCGCGAACTTGCATAGCCTTTACGCCTTACGCGTGCAAGGGTATGTTGATGTTGGTTAGCAACCTCGAAGGTGGGTGTCCGGCGACTAGAGAGTTCAAGAATTTCTTTTCGAGTTTCAAGGCTTACGTATCCTTCCTCAGCTCGGTATCGGTCTCATCATCAAGCAACATTGATACCGAGTTGAATGGGAAAGCCAAATCGCTCTTCGAATCTTGTGAAGTACTGAATGCAATCAGAGGCAGAAAATCATCAGTAAGTACAATACCGTAAATATTCACATAATATTGTTTAACTCCAAGAATAAAATTTGTGTTTTCTTACCGATCTTTATTTTTGGGACAGACTGTGTCGAGTTTCCAGACGACCATGTTGTCAATGGGAAAGATTTTGATTGAGCAGAAGAGGAGTGGCTCAAGGATTATGTCATTCAGACAAAGGAAACAGTTGATCATTGCTATGGTGCAATGGACTCGAATGCTCGCTACATTCGTGAAGACTGCATCCGAGCAGAGGGGAAAGTCGATTGATATCTCATCTTACGGACTTGATGTTGATGTTAATCAATCAGTTGGAAGCAGCAGCGATTCCTCTTCGAGTGAAGACGAAAGTACCCCAACACCCTCTGGAAGTACCCCAACACCTTCTGGAAGTTCCCCAACACCCTCTGGAAGTTCCCCAACCAGCTCTGGAAGTGTTGACCAAAGTGAATCCGCAACAAAAACTAAAACTGGCTCCAAGACAAAAGAATCAAGTGGTAGCGAGACCTCCACCAAATCTGGTAGTGGAGCTGAATACTCTGACGCTACAGGTGGAAAATCGGGTAGTCCGAGTGGAAGCCCTAGCGATAGTGCTTCTGCTTCTGCTTCCAAGACAAATAAATCAGGCAGTGATGCAAGCACTTACACTGACACTACAGGTACAAAATCAGCAAGTCCCAGTGGAAGTCCCACTCCCAAATCTTCTGGTTCTAGTCAGACAACTGGGGACAGCTCTACTGCTACGGCTTCAGAATCCGCTTCTGGAAAAACTTACTCAGACACTACCGGTACAAAAGCGGTAAGTCCCACCACTAGCTCCTCCGGCTCAGAGAATCAAAGCAAAGGAAGCGGAACCGCTTCTGCCGAGAGTGAAGAATCCAAGAGCGAAGGAAGCGCTTCTTCCGAGAATAAAGAATCCAAGAGCGGAAGCCAAACTAGCTCATCATCCACAACATCGGTGAAACAAGTCGAGACTGAGACTTCTAGTGAAGTCATGTCATTCATTACGAGCCTTGAGAAGAAGTATACAGGGAATGCAGAACTCAAGGTCTTCTTCGACAAACTCAAGACATCTATGTCTGCTTCCTCAAAGATTTCTGCCACAAACGCACAAGACTTAGTTTCTACGATGAGAGCTGCTGCTGGGAAACTATCCGAGGCCATGATGTTTGTGCGTTCAAGGTTCAGCAAATCAGCAGAGGTGAGTAAAAAAGAAACCATCTTTCCAACTCTATTCACAGATTCCTTTGATTATATAATAAACTCATCTTCTTTTCTTTTCTTGTATGATTTAGACCAAGACCTCCATGGAAACTTACCAAGAACAAGTTATGAACAGTGTCAAAGAACTACAACAAATCAACAGTGAAATCGCGAGCGCAAAGGCAGTGACAACAACACAAAAGACCGAGCTTAAGCAGACAATCACTAAATGGGAACAAGTCACTACCCAATTTGTTGAGACTGCTGCTTCTTCAAGCCAATCGTCCTCTTCGTCTCAGCAGAACAGTTCTGCATACAAGGAGAGCAGTGGTTCGTCTCAGAAGCAGACCACTGCAATGAACGCCCAAGCCAGTTGAGCGACATGACTACGCCGCAAATCAACAAGGAAGACAAACTAGTACCGCCAAATATGATAATTAGTAGCTAATTAGAGATTTTGTTTTTTGGTTCCAAATAAAACTAAGATCGGTATAGGCAAGTAAGTAATGCCTAGCTATAAACCGACGTATGCAAGTAATAACTCTGTAAAAAATAAAAATAGACTGTAAGCACTCTGTTTGTTCACATTCAGAAGTGAGTAAGACCCATTAAAGGGATTTTTTGAATAATTTTATTCATCTTCCAAGTTAAATTAAGCATAAAACTTTTTATTCTTATGTAAATGCGGAAACAAATCAAATATATGACTCCGCTAAATGAGATCACTCAAAGATTAACGAGGTCTCATTCAATTATTTTAAACCGTCAACTAATTCTCTTTTTCTTTTCTTTTTTTCAGAAACACCTTTAACTAATTCTCGGCTACAATACATGCTTCAATTTAATCTTACACAAGTCTAAATTCTCCAAATCATGATCTGATACTTAACTAAAGCCCCTTTAATCAGTACATCTTCTCTTGAGGATGTTTTTGGTATGTACTCCTCACATTGGCGATGATCTATTCCCATAGAAATCTTTCTCTACGCGCAAAGGTTTAGTGGTTTTAGAGATGTGTTATTGATCTCAATGCCTTGGAGACATATTTATACATCAATGTACTTAATCTAATATGCCTAATCAAATATACAATCCTTTATATATTATTTGGGAAGTGATTTTTTAAAAGTTTTCTTACATATCAATTCCACAATCACTCTTACTCAAAAAAATGTGACATGTCTTAGATAAAAGATGATATGGCAAATTGGAATCATAACAAAATCTTTTAGTAACTAAATTTATATTTATTTCCATAAATAAAACAAAAGAAATTTTAACCATTATTTTATAATATTTCGTTTTTTATTTAAAAATTATTTAGAAATATTTTATAATATTTTCAATGAAAAACTGTTTAGAAATTAATTTCTATCACAATAAAAATTTAGAACACTTTTGTATATAAAGTATATTTTTCTGAAATTGATAATGGGACAATTGCAATAATGTCATGCAAACATGCCACTATAGGTTGTCCATTTGCAAAAATTCCACTAATTATAAAATTTTAGAACCTAATTCTTAAAGTTCTAAACCCTAAAAATCCCCAAAACCCTAAAAACTAAACCCTACTTCAACATAGTTAAGCCAACATAAATGATATAATGAGTAAATAATTTGGGGCAATTGCAAAAATACCATTTTGGATGTGTACATTTGTAAGAATGCCACTTACGGGTGTTCATTTGTAAAAATACCACTTATTATAGATTTTTAAAGCCTAAATCTTAAAATTATAAACCCTAAAAAATATTTTGATCCCTAAAACTCCTTAAACCCTCAAAACTAAATTCTAATACAACATATTTAACACAAACATAAATGATATAATGAAAAAATAATTTTGAAAAGTGGCATTTTTGCAAAAATTTTGAAAATGTAGCATTTTTGGAAAGTGTCACTTGAAAAAATGGCATTTTTGCAAAGATTTTGAATATGTGGCATTTTTCAAAAGTGGCATTTCTCAAAATTTCTCATTTTTAATAAAAACAAAAAGATATTGAACAGTTGAACATAAAGAGATTAAAAATTTCATCATACATTTTTGTCTGTCAGTTACAAAAACATGTAGGAAACAAATTATCGTCTTTTCTGTTCTTCATATTTTGTTTTAGCAATTAGTGTTGTCAAGTAAATATTTTTATTCGTTCAATTTTATTTATGTAATGTTCTTTAAATTAATTAAGTATCCATAAAATGGAACATACATAAAAGAGATCAAATAAATTATTTGAATGATTTATTTTTTACATATTGATTTTCTTATTTTAGTTATAAATTTATAAAATTATACAAAGTGATCAAATATCACAATATATTTGTAAATTTTTTTAATACTAAAAATTACATTTAGTCCCAAAAACCAAATTCGATGTTGAACCTTGAAACAACCCGACCCAAAAATTTTAAATTTTTCCCCTTTGGATTACTACAGATAATAATCTTCAATGAGCCAAACACAACAATGCGGAAACAAATTGACTAATCAATAACAATCCAATCAATAAATCTCAAACTTTATTAATTCACTAAACCGTTCAAAAACCAATAACAATCAATAACCAATGACAGTTCCAGAAATTACTAGCAACCTAGCAATTCTAACAACACAGCCACTCAAACGAGACTCTAGATCATCTCCTCTTCCCGGCCACGATTCCAAGATCATATTTTCTCTTTACCTGCAACATGGCAAAAAAAGTTGCGTGAGTATTATCACAAATACTCAACGACGCGATCATCCCGTCTACAGGTTATACACACATGCATAAGCAAGAGATACAATACCAGGGTGAGCATACAACAAGCATACACGAGCAATCAAACAATGAACCAGTCCAGGGGCACTGTGTCGATCGACATAACCACTAGGTGTCGATCGATATATTGCACTTGTGTCGATCGTCACACCACCATGGTGTCGATCGACATGATGCACCTATGTCGATCGACACAAAATAATTGTGTCGATCGACATGACATTGCAGAACAGAGAACGAGCCTATCCTCTCATGGCTCGAACTCTCATGCGATCCGTCGACCTCCTGCACGTTTCATCCACAAAACACACGGAATCCAATCCAAACAACAACAAACAATCATATTCCATCTATTCCTTTACCTAGATAAACCTACGGTCACGCACTCACCTCGATTTGGAAAAGAAAAGGATGAACGCGAAGAACACGACGAAGAACGCGAAGAACGATCCTTTAAATCCAAAATTCTCACCCCCAAATTGCAGAACACAGCCCCAACACGTTCCTGGATCCTCCCAAATACAAAATTCAACCACCAAAGGATCAAGAACAATCAGAAACCTCACACCCCCTCAAGAATTCTCTGATTTCTGATTTTCTCATTAGTTTCTGCCAAAAACTCGGCCAGAAACACGAGCTGCGTTTTTATATCAACCCTAGGGTTCCCTAAACTGGTCCACCAAACCGGACAATTAAACCGAACTTGTCAGTTCAATTTAACTCCGTGTCGATCGACACACCTCACCTGTGTCGATCGACACGACGTCCAAAACCCGACTTCTCATAAGTCAAAAACACACGTGTCGATCGACACACACCCTGTGTCGATCAACACCCAACCAAAATCTACTTTTTGGTTCACGAGCGTTACAAACCTAAAAAAAAAAATTAAAAATGTATATAAACCTAAATTTTTTTGAAACTAAAATATATATTTGATTAGAATTTGAATACGAATTGACCCATACTTTATCGTCTTTATATATGTTTTTAATTTAAAAATTATTATATATGAAACTAAAATTAAAAAAAAACCTACAAAATCAAAATTGTAAGAAATTTGAATAGAACACTAACCAGAAATGATAAATTTCTAATTTATATGATTTAAATAAAATATTAATCCGCGTAGAACGCGAAGAGTCACCTAGTTACTTTTATAATAATAGCAAATATACATAAATAAAATATTTTGGATATGTACGATATTCGTATCTTAACAAACGACGCAAACAAACTTCTCAAATTTTCCTTTTTGTTTACATGTGTTTACCTCTCTAGCGATCACTGTACCTCTCATTTACATAGTGATTACTGTACGTCTCATTTACATCACAAGATACCAGCGGCTAGGTTAATGAAAGCACCGAAAACGACTAAAGGATCTCTACATATTATTAGCGTGCTTTCTACAATTTAGAATTGATATGGTTTTATATAGACTTGGGAATCCAGTTCCCAATGTGATTTTTGTTTTTGTTTTTGTTTTTTTTTATTATGGAAGTCAAGAGTCACTAACGTCCTATTTCTATATAGGTTAAATATGTCTCAACTTTTCATATACACTTATTTTCTTTAATATGTAAACTAAATTTAAGAACCTCAATTTTTTTATTTAGTGTATATTACAAACAAATTAAGAAACAATTAATTTTATTTTTAATATTAAATAATTTTAATTAATAGTTTCTTGAAGTTTACAATTTGTTAACATTAATTAACAAAAAATACATTTAAAATATCAATTTTCAGGGAATAAAGAAAAAATTCAAAATCAATCCTTGCGAAACAGAGAGAGTATTTGTTTAATCGTTTAGATTTATAATTTACTAGATGAGTATATTTTTTCACAACTTTTATGAAATGTTTTAGAGACAAATAAATTTATTTGAGTATGTTGCTTTTTTTCCTTTTACTGTTATCTTCTTTTGTTTTCTATATTTTCGTATTTCAAAGGATAAAGATTACTTAGTGGGATTCTTAAATAATTAGTGTTTTGTGTAAAGACAATACTGAACACCAAAGCTGAAAACCTCGTTTAAGCATTTGTTTAATTTAATTAAACGTAAAACTTATTAAAAAGCTATTAGATGATAACTATTTCTTAAATATATTGTGTTTGTTGGGAAAAAATAAGAGTATATTTAAGTGAAAGTAATAGTTAGAAAAGGAGATTTAAACATGTTATTTATATTCTCTTGAATTTTGACTGATTATATCTCTTTGGATCTGAGCTCCTCCTTTACTTGGCTTTAAGATCCTTATACTATGCAACTAATTTTCTTTAATCACGAAGATATTCTTGCAGCTTCACTAACTCTTCAATTTATTTAAACTTCCCTTTCTCATGTTTTTTTGTCGCTAATTTTGTCTTAGCTCTTCATTTTCTTGATTGAAACTCTACAGGTTGGTTTGTTGAAAGAAAAAAAAAATTCATTTATTTTATACAATGCTTCAATCTTCTTAGGATAAGAAGACTCCTTACAACTTTTAAGTATACGAGAATCAACATTATGTTGTTTGGCTTCTTTCTTGACTAACATTTTATTTGTTAGTAATCTCCTCGACTTTTTTTTTATATATACAACTTCCTTTTATCTGAGAACCACACCTTTGGAGAGTGAAGTGTAAGAAACAAATGTGAAAAAGACAGTGGTTATTTGGAAAGAATCAAATAGGAAGAAAAATGAAAGGGATAATCCCATCGTTAAACTCGTGGAATAACGTTTCCGGTGTGTCCACCCATAGAGAAGAACACTGCATGAACATCGTGGTACACATTGCATACACGATCTGAAGATATGTTTCAGTCTTTGGTAACACATTTATTATAATCTGTGAGCGCATGATTGAACAGTATAACATAAGTATGAAACTTTTGTTTTTTGGAAACTGCGAAATTAAGAACTAACTTCTGTTGAAAAACGTTATGGGAGCATGTTATTCACCACTTAGATGAGGATGGTCGACTATTTGATTCTACATTGCCAAACGAGAAGGTGGGGAGTGTTTGGTGAGGCACATGATATATAAATTCTGCCCTGTAGTAATGAGGCAATCAAAGCATGAGAATGGAAATCATTTCATAAATATAAAGAACAAGATTAGTTGACAAATTTACATATCATGTGCCAGAGATTGAATCTAATATATACCTAGTGTTTATAAAGAGTTAAGTTTTGTCATCGTCCTTCTCATTTTTCCGCATCACCTCGTATGCGGCGAAAAATCGTCCAATTGAAGGGAAAAGAAACAATAAGGTGAAGTGATCACACAAGTCAATGTGAATAAAATGAGAAGCGATATCACATAAGTCTTTATCTTCGTATCTATAGAATCTTTAACAAAAGTCTTAGTTTCTTAATATCTAAAAACAAATAAAATGTGGTAAGAAACAAAACAATGGTCAAATGTCACAAGCCATTTCAGGATCTGACAGAAACTCAAAAGGGCCTCGTGGAAACTAATACTCTTCTTTTGTAATCACCAAAGAATCATATAGATGTGTTATTATCTGAAGCAACTACATAGTTTTTGTCAAACATAAGATAGTAGAAAGCAACAAATTCTTCACATAGTGGGAGCCAAACTTCTATCATGGCTGGATTTTAACATCAATAGACAACAGAGCTTTAGAAATCTGCTTCGAGAAGACATTTTTCTCACTATAGCAGGCTGTTGAAAAACAACACATATTCAACACTTTTATAACTTATGAATCAACAAGGCAAAAATGATTCACAAAGCAAATCTTCAAGTGCCACTTTATATATGTGTCAAGTAGAGGATTTTGTATGTAAGGGAACCCCAAACAAATGTCCTCAAAGATCACAAAGACAAGTTAATGAATAATTTAAATGCAACACCTACCACGCATGTTGTTCATATTAATGTCGCACTTTCACCGCGTGCTTATTCGAAAGAAAGTCCAATAGTTGCGTGAATGTGATGAAATCTCTCCATAACAACAAAAAGGGGAAAAGGGAAGCAATTAACTTGAATGTGAATCTAAATCACATAAACCTCCATATACACCACCACTGAATTCAACAAGTGAACCAGACGGCTTTTGAGGGAGTAAATCACGAAAATTTTCTTAGGTGATAGACTAACAACAGCTAAACTCAGTTCCTTCTTTAGGTGCTTAAAGAGCTTCACAACACGTTTTTTCCAATCTGTTTTCAGAACAAAATCGATGAGAAGCCCATGCTAAAGGTTGGCATAATGATAAAATATACCCCAAAAATAATTATAAATAGCTCAACAAGTGGATAGTTTCATAATTTCTTAACTCTCAATTTCAAATCCAGTATACCAAATCAATCAAGCAATGCAAATCCAATATACCAAACCAATTAAGCATATGTATTTAAGTCGAATGAAACCTCTATGCAAACGCAAGAGGGTAATATCACAAACAAAATGTTCAGTTAGAAACAATTAATGATTACCTCAAGAAGAAGTATCTCTTCATCGGCATTCAATTTAGAAGAAAAAAAGCGAAAAACACAAATTGTCTTGTCACACAAAGTATAAATTAAACGCAAATCAAAAATAACCATAGAACCATGCTCTTTGTTTTAAACATAAATATAAGTTGAATTCAGAATATACTGCTTGACGTTGAAAATTAACCATGATCTGAGAGAAGAGCAGACAAAGGTCAAAGTCCACACAAACAGCACATTTGAAACGAACTAAACCAGACAAATCTTTATCGCAATAGTTACAACAGTAAATTCCAGGCTTCCTTTCATTTCCAACTTCACCCCCTACATTGCATTGTAATGCATATAATGTTAGAACTTTTGGAAACTGCAGTTTTATAATACAATAGTACACACACACACATGAATATACTATATCTACACACACATGAAGGACATGAAAATTCAAAATTGAAAGATTTTCACATGTAATTGGTTATGTATATCGATTGATATTGAAGCCATGCATTTTGAGGACCTGAGGATAAATGTAACGGCTGCCAAAATTAGGATTTTTGGGCAGTGCGTCGATCGATGCAGGGTGGGTGCGTCGATCGACGCAGACATTGGTTGCGAATTGAACCGGTTGGTTAAGCTTTTGAGCGTCACTTTGCGGTCTGGTTTAAAGAAACCCTAGGGTTCGCCTATATAAGTCAGGGGACCGTATTTTAGTCGAGTTTTTGGGAGAGAAAAGCTGAGTTTCAGAGTTCCAGAGATAAGAGAAAGAGATCCTTGAGTGTTCTTGTTCATTAAGGCTAAGAAAAGGCGTGATTGAGGCTTTGGAAGTAGTTATGTCCGGTTTTAGAAGAGGAGAGTAACGGCCAATAAGACCAGAGAGGCTCAGAGCGAAAATTTCAAGTTAAGTTCTCCACTCTCTGATCTTGATATAGAATAAAACGGTTTGTCAATTGGATCTGTATTCTAGGAGTTATAATTGTTTTACTGAAAGAGGTTTGTGCAGTGTCGGATCTGCGATCAGTCCCTTTCAAAGAAATATTCTCGTTGAACCAGAAGGACTCAGAGGACAATCCGCATACCATTGGATAGCTCTCTTTGTATAGTTTCCAGATCAGGTTTTTTATTCTGATTCTGAAATAATCTCTGTTTTCAGTGTGCTTTCGAAGTCAGCGTACTGTTCTTGTTTTCTGAAACCCTAATTTGGTTTAGGAGGTTTTTGGAGAAAGGATCGAAGCTTTTTTGGTTCGTGAGGAAGGCAACATAGAGCAGGGGCTGTAGGTGTCAAAGAGGTCTCTTTTCATGGCTATCCTTGTCTAAAATAGATCCAGAATCAAGGTGAGTACGTGACCATGACTTATATTGGTAATCAGAGTATTCAGGATGCGTTTGATTGTGAATTAGAATGGACTGATGAATGATTACTGGTTGTTTGTTCGTGCTATGCGTTGTTGATTGATCGCTTGGTATTGTGTTATTTATTTATGCATGTGTGTATAGCCAAGTATATGGGATGACCGTCTCACTGAGTATTTGTGATAATACTCACGCATCTCTTTAACCATGTGATGCAGGTAAAGAAAATATGTGGTCGTGGAATCAAGACTGTGAAGAGGAGATGATCTAGATTCTCATTTATTTGCTTTATGTAATTGTTTAGAACAGCTACGTTGCTGGTTTTATGGAATTGAATTGTTAAATTGGTTTGGAATTAGTGGTGGTTTGATGGTTTAATCGTTTGATTGGTTTGAGTTAATTTCCGATGGTTATGTTTGGTTGCTTGTTGAATTGCTAAGTGTTGAGAATCAGTATTTATGGGAATACTAATTCGATGGAAAAAAAAGGTCGGGTTGTTTCAATAAACTTTTTTCCTGACGATGACAGATGGATGCAATGCAAAATCAATAAATGGTTGTTCAGCTTAACGATCTCCCAAAGCATTTTTCCTGTAACAATCGGCAGTTCCAAATCTACGATACACCAAAAAGCAATTATATCAAATTGGAACCCTAATATGATAAAAACTGAAAGAGGGCAAGGAGGAGAAATCGAGAAACGATGTGAGAGGGTGTGAAAAGTCATCATGAAAATTTCACAGAGAGAGAGAGAGAGTCATTTTGAAATGGACAAAATCGGGAAGAAACGAAGAGGAGGAAGAGGACGAGAAGACTTTTTTTAACATTTTCAAGTGCCACATGTCGATCAATTGTCCTGCCACATGTTACTCTATGGAGAATGTTGGCCAAGTTTTATAGTATAGATTTCAAATTATGAGGATTGTTACAAAGATGGTTTTGATACCATTTCTTTTATATAGGCAAATGTACACAAATAAAATATTTGGAATATGTATGATATTCATATCGTAACATATCCTAATTGTAATGCACGTGAACAAAAAATGTGATTTTTGGACTGTGCGTCGATCGACACAGATGTTGTGACTTATGAGAAATTGCGATGTTGGGTGTTGCGTCGATCGACACAAGCTTGAATCGGACCGGGTTGGTTTGATTTTATTTGTTCGGTCTGGCGGTTGGTTTAGGAAACCCTAGGGTTGGGTTTATAAAGAGGAATAGACGCAATTTTTGCCATACTTGATCAGAGGTCAGAGAGAAATCAGAGAGTTTGGGAGATTTTGGTGTTTGTGAGAGTCAAGGAGATTTCTGGGTGGATCTTGATCTCTGGAGGCTTGTTCAAGGGATAGGTTTTCGTGGTTAGGGAGTGTGAGGCTGTGTTAAGCCTGATTTCGTGTGTTCATCACGGTTCAATTCCTTTTTTCTTCCAGAATCGAGGTGAGTGCATGACCATGGGCTTATCTGGGTAAAGGAATTGATAGGATGCGGTTACTATGTTGTTTTGTGTGGATTTGTGCTTGTTTTGGTGGATTTGTGTGCAGAGTTTGATGTGATTCGATCCAGGATCGAACCATGAGAGGAGAGGCTTGATCCTGGTTCTGTTATATTGCGTCAATTGACACACGTAATAGTGCATTGATCAACACCGAGGTTGTGTGTTGATCGACATGCCGGATGCATCGATCGACACATGGTGGTTGTGTCAATCGACGCATGCCTGTTTGAGGCAAACTTGTGTTGATTGTTCGTGTCTTTCGTTGTTGTTTGTTCACCCTGGTATTCCATACTCACGCATCTCTTTTTGCCATGTGATGCATGTAAAGACAAGGTGTGATCGTGGAATCATGGTCGGGAAGAGGAGATGATCTAGTGTCTCGTATTTTGTGGTCGTTGTATTTGAATTGGTAGGGTGTAGTGATTTTGGAACTATTGTGATTTGTTTTATTTGGATTGTTGCTAAGTTCATTCGTTGAATTGGATTTGGATAGATCAATAGAGTATGGAATTGGATTGTTTAATTATTTATTGTTTTCGCCTTATTATGATTGGACCGTTGAGGATTATTATTTATGTTAATAACAATCCGGGTCAAAAATTTTAAATTTTAAGGGTTGGGTTGTTTTATTTTGGTATCAGAGCCCTTAAGGTTCTAGGACGAGTGCAATTGATTGATTATGTGAGTTAGTCGATTGATTGTTATGTGGGTTTGGAGTCCTAGATCATCTTCTCTGAGCCTTCAATGAGATTCCACAGTATGTGTTGATTGACTTTCTATTTTCTAGTATTCTTAGTATTCTACTGGTTAGTGCAGAGAGATGGCTAGAGTTGCTAGAAACAGAGGTCGTGGGGGCCGTGGAGGCTGAGGTGGTCGGGGTGGGCGTGGATGCGGGCAGGGACTCGGGAGTGAGTCTGGTGCCGCGAGTGTGGCCCAGGAGACCACGCAGGAGCAGGTGGCCGACTCATAGACGTATCAGGAGGGATCTGTTGGTGTGGCCGCTACGAGTACCAGTGTGAGGGCTGGAGGAGCTAGTGTGGGTCCCGGTGTGGCCGGTGGTGCGGTGGGCCCAGGTGGGGGTGCTGCCGCGGATTTTGCCCAGGACCGAGATTGAAACGACTCAACCCGTAAATTTAAAAAAATTTCCCTTCCGGATTATTATTATCACAAATAATAATCCTAAACGGGTCAACAACACAAACTGCAAAAACAATATAATCAATCTCCAATAACAACATTCAATAAATCTCATACTTTATTGAAACCCACTAAACCAATTCAATCCATAAACCACAATCCAACGAAACATTCCACACACTAACCAAATAAAAATCCAACATAGTTCCAGAATTACTAGCAACCTAGCAATTCAATAAACAACATCAATCAATCGATTCCCTAGACCATCTCCTCTTCCTCGCCATGATCCCACGATCACACCTTGTCTTTACCTGCATCACATGGTTATACGGGATGCGTGAGTATTATCACAAATACTCAGTGAGATGGTCATCCCATCTACTAGGCTATACACACATGCATAAGAAAATTGATACAATACCAGGATGAACATTCAACAAGGCAAAGCAGAAACAAACAACACATGTTCGCCAAAACAGGCCATGCTTCGATCGACACAAGCACCATGTATCGATCGATGCACTCTGTGTCGATCGACGCATCAACACAAAACCTGGAAATCGAGACTATCCTCTCATGGCTCGATTCTAAATGATTCACTTGCACAAATCCACTCAAAACAACACGAAATATACCATGCAACAACAATCAAATGCAACCTATCAACTCCTTTGCGTAGATAAGCCATGGTCACGTACTCACCTTGGATCTAGAAGGAAAAAGGATAAGAAAAGGATGAAGACCACGAAGGATGACTCCCGAACACCGAGATCTACACTCTCCTCACGAGAAATCACTCCAAGAACAACCTCCCAAGCCTCCCAGACGAATCTCCTCTTACAAATCTCTTTGAAACTTTTCTGAAACTTTCTGGAACTCTCAAAGCCCCAAAAATGCGGCCAACCCCCTATTTAAAGGGAAACCCTAGGGTTTCACCCTTAACCAGGTCACAAACCGACACTTAAATCGAACTGATCCGGTTCGATTTTACCTTGCATCGATCGACGCACGACCAAAATTTCCAAAACTTGGTTCGCGGTCGTTACAACTCTCCCCCATTAACACGGATTCGACCTCGAATCACGCGACACCGTCACTCTACGATCAACACATCGGATATCAACCCTCTAGCCCAACCTGACCAGCTTATTGATATCACACTCCTGGCCCCCACCCGGCCAGCATCTCCTGATATCAACACCCGATCCCAGAACTTAACTAGCCCCTATACTAGTCACATTGCATTATCCTACCATGGATACAATCCTGACCAATCCCGGTCAGCACCACCTGAGATCCACTCCCGATCCCAATCACACAACACCGTCTCACTACGGCTACCATCCTCACCAAACCCGGTCAGCACCACCTGAGATCCACTCCCGATCCCAATCACACAACACCGTCTTACTATGGCTACCATCCTGACCAAACCCGGTCAGCACCACCTGAGATCCACTTGTGATCCCTAAAGTTCATCTAGTCTCATACTTACAATCACACTACAGACGTTATTGCTCATACTCATATCTATATACACCACCTCGCTCTCAGGATCGTCACCCTTTGAGCTCTTAATGTATACCATACTCCTCCCACCTTCACGACCGTCGTCCATCCAGCTCTCGGTATGCTCTAGCCCCTCCCACTCTCGGGACACACAATCCGTCAAGCTATCGACTGCAGAGGAATCACACATCCTCTGGAGATATCCCAGTCCCTCAAAGTATATGCGGGGAAACCACTATCCCCCCGGAGAGAACCTCACTGCAATGTGCATCATAAGCACTTGTTGACCAAAACCACCTCTCGTGGTTCCATCCTGACATTCTCTATCCCGGAATATCACCTCATGACCACACTAGGCCATCTGAAACAGCCCATTCACTAGGGTGTTTTCATAGAGTCCCTGGAAAAAGACAGTTCTAACTCACATAAGACTTCTGTTTCATGACTCCCCCTAGAAAATAAACAGGTTCTAACTCACATAAAACTTCTATTTCCCAGCGCCAATGACCAATCACCAGGCCATCCGAAACAACCCAAATCACTAGGGTGTTTCCATAGAGTCCCTGGAAAAGACAGTCATAACTCACATAAGACTTCTGTTTCCAGATTCCCCCTAGGAAATAGACAGGTTCTAACTCACATAAAACCTCTATTTCCCAGCGCCATCTAGGGAATCGACAAGTCCTAACTCACATAGAACTGTCATTCCTAGATAATCTTCCTAGAACATGGACAAGCTCTAACTCACATAGAACTTCCATTACTAGCCTCACTAGAAGATAGACAAGTCCTAACTCACATAGAACTTCCATCTCTAGTCCTCCCTAGACAATAGACAAGTCCTAACTTACATAGAACTTCTATTCCTAGCCATCACATGACCCCACCGGTCATCGCCACATATGACCTCACCAGTCGTCATAACACATGACTTACCAGTCATTATAAGAACACCCATCTTATAAATCTCAACAATGTATAATCGTTACAACACAACGAAATACATCCAGAACTCATAACAACATGCTATCACAAATACTGAAAACCACAAAAAGACAACTCAAGCCTACACTTGCTTCTTGAACCACTTCGAGAACTTTGTCTTCATCCTTGCTTCTGGTTCCCAAGTCTCCTCCTCAATACCGTCACAGCCCCACATGACTCTCACCAACGGTATAATCTTCCGGCGCAGAACCTTGACCCTCCTCTCGAGAATCCTCACAGGTCTCGCCTCCAACGTCATGTTGGGTTGAAGATCCTCCAGAATCCTAGCCAACACCTCCTCAGACTCATGTAGACACTTCCGTAGCATCGACACATTAAAGACCTTTTGAAAGACCTTCATTCTTTGAGGTAACTCCAACCGATAAGCTACTGGTCCCACCCGTTCCACAACCTTGAACGGTCCCATAAACCTCGGACTTAGCTTATTCTCTGAAATGGATCTGTTAGGATCCCTCAACATCGCTGCCTTGAGATACACCAGATATCCTAGCTCAAACTCCAGCTCTTTCCTCCTCTTATCGGCATAACTCTTCTGCCGATCCTAAGCCAACCTCTCTCATGTTCAACCTCAAGACACGGATTTTCTCCGTCGTCTCCTGAACAAAATCTGCACCAACATGCTCTTCTCCTCCACTTGAGTCCAGTATAATGGTGTACGACGTGACCTCCCATACAGAGCCTCATATGGAGCCATTCCAATATTTGCCTGGTAGCAATTGTTGTACGTAAACTCTACCAGGTTCAGGTTATCCGCCCAATGACCACCATAATCTAGCACACACATCCTCAGTAAGTCCTCTAGTGTCTGAATCGTCCTCTCAGACTGCCCATCCGTCTGAGGATGATAAGTTGTACTCATATGCACTTTAGTGCCATCTTAGCCTGGAACGCCCTTTAGAACTCTGAAGTAAATCTTGGATCCCTGTCTCACACGATACTCGCTGGCACCCCGTGCAGCCTCACTATCTCCCGCACATACTTCTTAGCCAATACCGCCGCTCCGTCGGTCTTTTTGATGGCAAGAAAATGTGTTGACTTGGTCAGACGATCCACAATCACCCAAATAGCATCATAAGTCCGCGACACCGGCAATCCTGTCATAAAGTCCATGGTGATCATGTCCCACTTCCAATCCGAAAGGGTAAACTCTGCAATAACCCACTCGAAACCTGATGCTCAGCCTTCACTAAGTGGCATACGTTGCATGTTGCAACCCAGTTAGCGACATCTCTCTTCATCTCGACCCAGTGATAATACCGCTTCAGATCACGATACATTTTGGTCACTCCCGGATGAATCGACAACATGCTCGCATGAGCCTCTCTCAGGATCTCCTACCTCAGATCCTCATCCTTGGGTACACAAACCTACCCGCTCACAAGTATCGTCCTGTTCATGGAGACCACATTCTTTGAACCTGTAACCTTAGAAGGATCAATTAAATCCTGATCCTTCTCATGAGCTACTTGAATCCTGCTCAGCAAATCTGCCTGGTTAGCTGCCTCTAACCCCAACGGCTCCTGTAAGATAACACACAACCTCAAAGTGCAAAATCTCACTCACCAAAGCCTCCATATCCTGCTCCTAAGAAGAAGTAACCCTCTTCCTATTCAACACATCTGTAACCAGGTTAGCCTTACCCGGATGGTACCTAATCTCCAGATCGTAATCTGCTACCAACTTTATCCAACGCCTCTGTCTCTGGTTCAGCTCTGGCTGAGTGAAGAAATACTTCAGACTTTTGTGGTTTGTGAACACCTGCACCTTTCCGCCATAAAGATGAGATCTCCAAAACTTTAAAGAGAAAATCACCGTAGCCAACTCCAAATCATGGGTAGGGTAGTTGTACTCGTGCTTCCTCAACTGCCTTGAAGCATATGCAATAACCTTCTCCTGCTGATCAATACACAACCCAGACCAAGTCCCGAAGTATCCGTATACACCACGTAAGGCTCACCCGGCTCGGGTAACGCCAACACTGGTGTACTCGTCAACATCTCCTTCAGCTTCCCGAAAATCTCCTCGCAAACATAAGACCATACAAAAGGGACATCCTTCCCCGTCAACTTAGTCATTGACTGCGCCATACTCGCAAATCCCTTGACGAACCTCCGATAATAACCTACCAGCCCAAGAAAACTCCGGATCTCGGTGGCATTCCTCGGTCTAGGCCACCCCTGATAGCCTCAATCTTGGCCGAATCTACAGAATTTCCCTCTACAGACACCACATGGCCTAGAAAACTCATCTCTCGCTGCAAAGAAACTGCACTTGCTCAACTTCGCGTACAGCTTCTGATTTCGTAACTTCTCCAGAACCGCCCTCAAATGCACCTCATGCTCCTCAGGACTCCTCGAATACACCAGAATATCATCAATGAAGATGATCCCAAACACATCGAGATACTCCTGGAACACCCCGTTCATCAACCTCATGAACACTGCTAGCGCATTCGTCAACCCGAAAGACATTACCATGAACTCATAATGCCTATACCTTATCCTTAAAGCAGTTTTCCTAATGTCCGCCTCGTCGATAGGAATATGATGGTAACCCGAAGCCAAATCGATCTTAGAGAACCAAGTAGCCCCTCGCAACTGATCCAACAACTCATCAATCTACAGCAGACAATACCTGTTTTTCACAGTGACTCGGTCAAGTCCTCGGTAATCGATGCATAATCGAAAACTCCCATCCTTCTTCTTCACGAACAACACCGGCGTTCCCCACGGTGAAACACTAGGCCAGATAAATCCTTTCCCCAACAGATCATCCAACTGATTCTTCAGCTCTGCCATCTCTGGTGGAGCCGTACGGTAAGGTGCCTTGGATATGTGAGTCGTCCCAGGCTCTAACTTGATCATAAAAAAATCAGACCGCGACGGCGGTAATCTCTGTAACGACTGGAAAACGTCCTGGAAGTCCTGAACAACTCGAATATCCCCAACTGTAACCTCTCCAACAATCTATGTCATCACTATCATCGCCAAATACGCCTCGCAGCCCTTCTCAATCAGCTGCTCAGCTTGAATCGCCGAAATCACCAGACTACCAGAAGTCGGCCTCACTCCCTGGTAAATCAACCTCCCTGCCTCTCGCTCAAACATCACTCGTCTTTGACGACAATCCAGATGGACTATGTACCGATCCAGCCAATCCATCCCAAGAATGACATTGTACAACTCCACCGGACTAATGATCAAGTCTGGTGGCATCAACTCTCCCGCCACCAGAATATCCACACCACGAGGCTGCCCAAAAGTATCCAAGGACTTGCCGCCAGCAACCTTAACTACTCCCGACTGCTCACCGGAATCGCTCCGGATTTTACTGCTCTCCGTACACTCCGGAGTAATGAAGCTATTCGTAGCTCCAGATTCAAACAAAACGTGGGACTCACATTCGCCCACTACTAAGATCCCTGCACAAATCCCATGTGTTTAAAAACCCTAACACTCTAGCGCAGACTCACAATTTCTAAACAGACTAAAATTCAAACACCAAAAGAATTTAAAAAGTCAAATCCAAAAATTACCTGTGATCGGTCTAGCGTTAGAACCTCCTGCCTCCACCGAATTGAATACCCACGGTGCCACTGCAATCTGGGCCATCGGCTGTACCACCGCTACCGCCATCTATTACAGCTTAGGACACTTAGGCTTTATGTGCCCCGACTCCCTGCAGTGATAGCACACCTGAACTCCCCGTCCCTCGCTTCTCTTCGGACAGCTCGCTAGCCGGTGATCCATGCTCCCACACCCGAAGCCTCCCGAACCACCCTGACCGCCCTGACTCAGTCCCGAAGTGCTCTCCCACTTCCTTTTCTGTCCCTACACAGGCTTGCCGCCGCTGCTCGGACCCACCATCTGTTGCGACCTCCTCAGCTGCTCAACCGATGAACTAACCACCACCGCCTGCTCTCTCAGATCCTCCTCAATCGCAGCAGCCAGCTCAACCAACTTTGTCCTCGTGGCGAACCTGCTTGCTCTACAGCGAGTCCTCAGATCTGGTCGAAGTCCCATCAGGAACCTTTTCACCTGGGCCTGCTTTCCTTCCTGACCCCTACCAGCATGCACCAAAAGCCGACTGAACTCCTCATCAAACTCCCGGACCGACCGGCTACCCTAAGCCAACTCCAAAAATTGCAACTCCAAGCTATCCACCGCCTCCTGCGGAGAGTACTTGGCGTTGAACTCCGCCACAAAATCCTCTCAGGCCATACCCGCCTTAGCTCTCCTAGGCACCACACCTCACCACCAGAGATGTGCATCACCGTCAAGGTAATGAACCGGTAGGTCTACCCGATTTCCCTCTGGACCCCTGAGAGACTGGAAGTTACGCTCCAATCTACTCCTCCACAAGTTCGCCTCCTCAGGCTTGGCACCACCCGAGAAGAACACGGTGCCAATCCTCTGAATCTGCTCCATCATCATAAGGTAGGATGGGAGCTCCTCAGCAACCACCACACCTGGCTGCACACCAACCCTCACCGGCTGAACACCAGCCACACCTGCGTGCACACCAGCCACACCTGGCTGCAGATCAGCCACTCCTAGTTGAACTCCAGCCACACCTGGTTGCACTCCCGGAGCCTAACCCGGAGCTGGCACCCCACCGGTAACCGCTCCAGAATTAACTGTAGCAGACTCGCTAGACGATCATCTTGATCCTGGGCAAAACCTACGGCAGCACCCCCTTTTGGGCCCACCGCACCACCAACCACCACGGGACCCACACCAGCCCCACCAATTTTCACACTGGTACTCATAGCGACCCCACCCACGGACCCCTCCTAAAGCGTCTGCGAGTCACCAACCTGCTCCTGCATGGTCTCCTGGACCACACTTGCGGCATCAGACTCAATCACAAGTCCTTGCCCGCGCCCGCGCCCACGCCCACCACGACTACCTCGGCCTCCACAGCCCCCACGACCTCAGCCTCTAGCAACTCTCACCATCTCACTCTGCACTACCCAACAGAATACTAAGAATACTAGAAAACAGAAAGTCACACAACAATCAATCGACTAACTCGCATAATCAACTAATCAATACACCCGCCCTAGAACCATAAGGGCTCTGATACCAAACTGAAACAGTCCAACCCGTAAATTTAAAAAAAAATTCCCTTCCGGATTATTATTATCACAAATAATAATCCTCAACAGGTCAACACACAAACTATGGAAACAATACAATCAATATCCAATAACAACATTCAATAAATCTCATACTTTATTGAAATCCAATAAACCAATTCAATCCATAAACCACAATCCAACAAAATATTCCACAACACTAACCAAATAATAATCCAACATAGTTCCAAAATTACTAGCAACCTACCAATTCAATAAACAACATCAATCAATCGAGTTCCTAGACCATCTCCTCTTCCTCACCACGATCCCACGATCACACCTTGTCTTTACCTGCATCGCATGGTTATACGAGATGCATGAGTATTATCACAAATACTTAGTGAGACGGTCATCCCATCTACTAGGCTATACATAGAGGCATAAGAAAATTGATACAATACTAGGATAAATACGCAACATGGCAAAGCACGAACAAACAACACATGTTCGCCAAAATTGGCCACGCGTCGATCGACACAAGCACCGTGTGTCAATCGATGCACTCTGTGTCGATCGATATAAGCTCTTGTGTCGATCAACGCATCAACAAAGAACCTGAAAATCGAGTTATCCTCTCATGGCTCGATTCCAAACGATTCACCTGCACAAATCCACTCAAAACAACATGAAATACACCAAGCAACAACAATCAAACGCATCCTATCAACCTTTTTACCCAGATAATCCATGGTCACGCACTCAACTTGGATCTGGAAGGAAAAAGGATGAGAAAAGGATGAAGAACACGAAGGACGACTCCCCAACACCGAGATTTGCACTCTTCTCATGAGAAATCACTCCAAGAACGACCTCCTCAGCCTCCCAGACGAATCTCCTCTCATAAATCTCTCTGGAAACTCTCAGGAACTTTTCTGAAACTTTCTGGAACTCTCAGAGCCCCAAAAATGCAGCCAACCCCCTATTTATAGGGAAACCCTAGGGTTTCATCCTAAACCGGGTCGCAAACCGACACTTAAATCGAACCGATCTGGTTTGATTTCTCCTTACGTCGATCGACGTACGACCAAAATTTCCAAAACTTGGTTCACGATCTTTAGAAAGATGATCGCTTGGCGGGTTTGTTACAGTTGATTCTGGAGCGGTTACCAGGTGGGGTGCCTGCTCTGGGTCAGGCTCTGGGAGTTCAGCCAGGTGTGGTTGGTGTGCAGCCACATGTGGCTGGTATTCAGCCGGGTGTGGCTTGTGTGCAAGCAGGTATGGTTGGGATGCAGCCAGGTAGGGCTGGGGTGCAGCCAGGTGTGCCGGTTGCAGAGGAGCTCCCATCCTACCTCAGGATTGGCACCGGGTTTTTCTCGGGTGGTGCCAAGCCTGAGGAGGCTGATGAGTGGCGGCTGAGACTGGAGCGTAACTTTTACTCTATCAGGTGTCCGGAGGGATACCGGGTTGATCTGGCGGTTCATTACCTAGAGGGTGATGCGCATCTCTGGTGGAGAGGTGTTGAGGCTAGGAAGGTGCAGGCCGAGATGGCCTGGGAGGATTTTTTTGCAGAGTTTAATGCCAAATATTTCCTGTAGGAGGCGATGGATCGGTTAGAGTCGAGGTTTCTGGACTTGGCTCATGGGGACCGGTCGGTGAGGGAGTTCGACGTGGAGTTTAGTCGACTTCTGGTGCATGTGGGTAGAGGCATGGAGGGCGAGCAGGCCCAGGTGAAGAGGTTCCTGAGGGGATTTCGAGCTGATTTGAGGACTCGCTGTAGAGCGAATAGGTTCGCCACGAGACAGCTGTTGCGATTGAGGAGGACCTCAAGGAGCAGGCAGTGATGGTTAGTCCACCGGTTCAGCAGCAGAGGATGTCGCAGCAGCATGTGGGTCCGAGCAGGGAAGGCAAGCCAGCGCACAGACAGAAGAGGAAGTGGGAGAGCACTTCAGGGACGAGTCAGAGAGGACAGGGTGGTTCAGGATGCTTTGGGTGTAGGAGCAAGGAACACAAGGTGGCCAGTTGTTCGAAGAAGAGTGAGTCTCAGGGTGCTCAGGTGTGCTTTCACTACAGAAAATCGTGGCATATCAAGCCTAAGTATCCTAGACTACAGCAGATGGCAGTGGCGATAGTGCAGCCGGTGGTTCAGATTGCAGCGGCACCGCGGGTGTTCACCTCGGTGGAGGTGGGTGGTTCTAGCGCTAGACCGATTACAGGTAATTTCCGGACTTGACTTTTTAAATTCTTTTGGTGTTTGAATTCTAGTCTGTTTTGGAATTTGTGAGTCTGTGCTAGAATTTTAGGGTTCTTAAGCACATGGGATTTGTGCAGGGACCTTAGTAGTGAGCGGATGTGAGTCCCACGTTTTGTTTGATTCTGGAGCTACGAATAGCTTCATTACTCCGGAGTGTGCGGAGAGCAGTGGAATCCAGAGCGATTCTGATGAGCTGCCGGAAGTAGTTAAGGTTGCTGGTGGTAAGTCTTTGGCTACTTTCGGGTGGGCTCATGGTGTGGATATTCTGGTGGCGGGAGAGTCGATGCCAACAAAATTGATTATTAGTCTGGTGGAGCTATACGATGTCATTCTTGGTATGGATTGGCTGGACCGGTACAGAGTCCATTTGGATTGTCATCGGGGACGAGTTGTGGTTGAGCGAGATGCGGGGAGGTTGTTTATCAGGGAGTGAGGCCGACTTCCGGGAGTCTCGTGATTTTGGCGATTCAGCAGCTGATTGAGAAGGGTTGCGAAGCTTATTTGGCGACGATAGTGATGCCAGAGTCTGTTGAAGAGATTGCAGTTGGAGATATCCAAGTTGTTCAGAACTTCCAGGATGTTTTCCAATTGTTGCAGGAATTACCGCTGTCTCGGTCTGATCCTTTTACGATTGAGTTGGAGCCTGGGACGACTCCCATATCCAAGGCCGCCTTACCGTATGGCTCCAGCAGAGATGGCAGAGCTGAAGAAGCAGCTGAATGATCTGTTGGGAAAGGGATTCATCCGGCCTAGTGTTTCACCGTGGGGAGCGTCGGTGTTGTTTGTGAAAAAGAAGGATGGGAGTTTCCGGTTATGCATCAATTACCGGAGACTTAACCGAGTCACTATAAAGAACATATATCCTTTGCCGCGGATTATAAGTTGTTGGATCAGTTGCGAGGGGCTACCTGGTTCTCCAAGATCAATTTGGCTTCGGGTTACCATCAGATTCCTATCGATGAGGCGGATGTTAGGAAGACTGCTTTCAGGACGAGGTATGAACATTATGAGTTTGTGGTGATGCCTTTTAAGTTGACGAATGCACCAACAGTGTTTATGAGGTTGATGAACGGGATGTTCCAGGAGTATCTAGACGCGTTCATGAGGTTGATGAACGAGGTGATCATCTTCATTGATGATATTATGGTGTATTCGAGGAGTCGTGAGGAGCATGAGGTGCATTTAAGAGTGGTTCTGGAGAAACTGCGGGAGCAGAAGCTGTACGCAAAGTTGAGCAAGTGCAGTTTCTGGCAGCGAAAGATGAGTTTTCTTGGCCATGTGGTGTCTGCAGAGGGAGTTTATGTTGATCCGACTAAGGTAGAGGCTATTAGAGGGTAGCCCAGACTGAGGAATACCACCGAAATCCAGAGTTTTCTCGGGTTGGTGGGTTACTAAAGGAGGTTCATCAAGGGATTCGTGAGTATGGCGCAGTCGATGACGAAGCTGACGGGGAAGGATGTCCCTTTCGTGTGGTCTTCAACTTGTGAGGAGAGTTTCGGGACGCTGAAGGACATGTTGACTAGTACACCGGTACTGGCGTTACCCGAGCCGGGTGAGCCGTACGTGGTGTATACGGATGCTTCGGGAGTTGGTCTGGGTTGTGTACTTATGCAGCAGGGAAAGGTTATTGCATATGCTTCGAGGCAGTTGAGGAAGCATAAGTGCAACTACCCTACCCATGACTTGGAGTTGGCTGCGGTGATTTTTGCTCTAAAGATTTGGAGGTCTTATCTTTATGGCGGGAAAGTGCAGGTGTTCACAGACCATAAGAGCCTGAAGTACTTCTTTACTCAGCTAGAGCTGAACCAGAGACGAGGCGCTTGATGGAGTTGGTAGTAGATAATGATCTGGAGATTGGGTACCATCCTAGTAAGGCTAATCTGGTTACAGATGCGTTAAGTCGGAAGAGGGTTGCTTCGGTTTAAGAGCGGGATATGGAGGCTCAAGTCAGCGAGATTAGTACGTTGAGATTATATGTTATCTCAAATGAGCTGTTGGGGTTAGAGATAGCTAACCAGGCAGATTTGCTGAGCAGGATTCGAGTAGCTCAAGAGAAGAATCAAGGTTTGATTGATGCTTCTAAGGTTGCGGGTTCAGTGTATCTGGTCTCAGCGAATGGGACGATACTTGTGAACGGACGGGTTTGTGTACCCAAAGATGCTGATCTGAGGCAAGAGATCCTGAGAGAGGCTCATTCGAGCATGTTGTCGATTCATCCGGAGGCGACCAAGATGTATCGTGATCTGAAGCGGTATTACCAATGGGTCGGGATGAAGAGGGATGTCACTAACTGGGTTGCAGCGTACAACGTGTGCCAGTTAGTGAAGGCTGAGCATCAGGTTCCGAGCGAGTTATTGCAGAGTTTGCCTATTCTGGAATGGAAATGGGGCATGATTACTATGGACTTTGTGATAGGATTGCCGGTTTCGCAGACGTATGATGCGATATGGGTGATTGTGGATCGTCTGACCAAGTCAGCACATTTTTTTTACATCAAGAAAACCGACAAAGCGGCGGAGTTGGCTAAGAAGTATGTACGGAAGATAGTGAGGCTGCATGGAGTGCCAACGAGTATCGTGTCAGACTGGGATCCGAGGTTTACTTCAGAGTTCTAGAGGACATTTCAGGCTGAGATGGGCACTAAGGTGCATATGAGCATGGTTTATCATCCTCAGACGAATGGACAGTCTGAGAGGACGATTCAGATATTAGAGGATTTTTTTAGGATGTGTTTGCTAAATTATTGTGGTCATTGGGCGGATCACCTGAACCAGGTGAAGTTTGTGTATAATAATAGCTACCAAGCGAGTATTGGGATGGCTCCATATAAGGCTCTGTATGGGAGGCCATGTCGTACACCATTATGTTGGACTCAAGTGGGGGAGAGAAGCATGTTTGGTGCGAATTTTTTTTAAGAGACGACGGAGAAGATCCGTGTCATGAGGCTGAACATGTGGGAGGCTCAGGATCGGCAGAAGAGTTATGCCGATAAGAGACGGAACGAGCTGGAGTTTGAGCTGGAAGATCTGGTGTATCTCAAGGCAGCGATGTTGAGGGGTCCTAACATATCCATTTCAGAGAATAAGCTAAGTCCGAGGTTTATGGTTCCGTTCAAGGTTGTGGAACGGGTGGGACCAGTAGCTTATCGGTTGGAGTTACCTCAGAGTATGAAGGCTTTTCATAAAGTCTTCCACGTTTCAATGCTGTGAAAGTGTCTACATGAGTCTGACGAGGTGTTGGCTAGGATTCCGGAGGATCTTCAGCCCAACATGACGTTGGAGGCGAGACCTGTGAGGATTCTCGAGAGGAGAGTCAAGGTTCTGCGCCGGAAGAGGATACTATTGGTGAGAGTCATGTGAGACTGTGACGGTGTCGAGGAGGAGACGTGAGAACCATAAGCTAGGATGAAGGCAAAGTACTCGAAGTGGTTCGAGAAGCAAGTGGAGGCTTGAGTTGTCTTTTTCTGGTTTTAGTCTATGTGATAGCATGTGGCTATGAGTTGTTATGTATTTTCGTTTTGTGTGTAACGATTATACATTGTTGAGATTTAATAAGATGAGTTTTTCTTATTAAATGTGTTTATAAGACGTGAGTTCTTACGGTATGACTGGTGGAGTCATGTGTTGTGATGACTGGTGGGGTCATGTGAGGCTGGAAATGGAATTTCTATGTGAGTTAGAGTTGTCTATTTGCCAAGGATGAGTATCTAGGAATTGAAGTTCTATGTGAGTTAGGACTTGTCTATTCTCTAGATGGCGTTGGGAATAGAGGTTTTATGTGAGTTAGAACCTGTCTATTTCCTAGGGGGAGTCTGGAAACAGAGGTCTTATGTGAGTTAGGACTTGTCTTTTTCCAGGGACTCTGGTGGAAACACCCTAGTGGGGTGGTTTCGGATGACCTAGTGATTGGTCATGGATGAGATGACATGTCGGGTTAGGGGATGTCATGATGGACCACGAGAGGCGATTTTGGTCGACAGGTGCTTATGATGCACGTCACAGAGTTATTGCTCCAGAGAATAGTGGGTCCTCTGTATATACTTGAGCGATGGCGGTTCTCTCCAGGGGAAAGTGGGTTCCCTGCATATACTCGAGAGATGGTGGTTTTCTCTAGGGAACGGTGGATTCCCTACATATACTTTGAGGGATGGTGGTTCTCTCCAAGGGATAGTGGGTTCCCTGCATACGATGACCAAAGGGGTGACGATCCTGATAGTTAGTATGATGTATATGTATATTTATATGAGTTATGAGTAATAATGTATGTTACGTGATTGTAAGTATGAGACTAGATGAGCTTTAGGGATCGGGAGATGATCTCAGGTGGTGCTGACCGGGTTTGGTCAGGATTGTAGCCATGGTGGGACGGTACAATGTGAATAGTGTGAAACTAGTTAAGTTTTGGGATCGGATGTAATCTCAGATAGTGTCGGCCAGGTGGGGCCAGGAGTGTTGATATCGGTGCATTGACCATAGGGAGACGGTGTTGCGTGATTCGAGATCGAATCCGTGTTAGTGGAGGAGAATTATACCGCCCGTGAACCAAAAATGTGATTTTTGGACTGTGCGTCGATCGACACAGGTGTTGTGACTTGTGAGAAATCGCGATGTTGGGTGTTGCGTCGATCGACACAATGGTTGTGCATCGATCGACACAAGTTGGAATCAGATCGGGTTGGTTCGATTTCATTTGTTCGGTCTGGCGGTTAGTTTAGGAAACCCTAGGGTTGGGTTTATAAAGAGGAACAGACGCGATTTTGGCCTTATTTGATCTGAAGTCAGAGAGAAATCAGAGAGTTTGGGAGATTTTGGTGTTTGTGAGAGTCAAGGAGATTTCTGGGTGGACCTTAATCTCTGGACGCTTGTTCAAGGGCTCAGTTTTCATGGTTAGGGAGTGTGAGGCTGTGTTGAGCCTGATTCCGTGTGTTCTTCGCGGTTCAATTCCTTTTTCCTTCCAGAATCGAGGTGAGTGCGTGACCATGGGTTTATCTAAGTAAAATAATTGATAGGATGCGGTTATTGTGTTGTTTTGTGTGGAATTTTGCTTGTTTTTTGTGGATTTGTATGTAGGGATCGATGTGATTCGATCCAGGATCAAACCATGAGAAGATAGGCTCGATCCTGGTTCTGTGATGTTGCGTCGATCGACGCAATTGCTTTGCGTGGTTGTGTGTCGATCGACACACTAGATGCATCGATCGACACATGGTGGTTGTGTCGATCGACATATGCCTGTTTGAGGCGAACTTGTGTTGATTGTTCGTGCCACTTGCGTTGTTGTTTGTTCACCCTGGTATTGTGTCCATTTCTTATACCTCTGTGTATAGCCTAGTAGATGGGATGACCATCTCACTGAGTATTTATGATAATACTCACGCATCTGTTTTTGCCATGTGATGCAGGTAAAGACAAGGTGTGATCGTGGACTCATGGCCGGAAAGAAGAGATGATCTAGTGTCTCGTATTTTATGGTCGTTGTGTTAGAAATTCTATAGTGTAGTGATTCTAGAACTATTGTGATTTGTTTTATTTGGATTGTTGCTAAGTTAATTCGTTGAATTGGATTTGGATAGATCAATAGAGTATGAAATTGGATTGTTTAATTATTTATTGTTTCCGTCTTGTTATGATTGGAACGTTGAGGATTATTATTTATGTCAATAAAAACCCAGGTCGAAAATTTTAAATTTTACGGGTTGGGTTGTTTCACTAATACCCCCCCCCCCACTCTCCTTCTCTTACGTTGGAGCATGGAGGTCACAAATACTCAAATTGACCTTAAAATCATCAAATTCCTTGCAACCAAGAGCTTTTGTCATGATGTCACTAAGTTGGCCCTTACTCGAAACGTATTTAGTAGCGTTGTCCCTTTTATAATCTTATTACAACATGTTTCGTTCGCTCATGAAACTCTAGGTTAGCAAATAGTTGAATGGCAGCCATGATATCACAATGAACCATGATTGGATCCGTGTATTCCACACCAAACAAACCAAGAAGACCCTTCAACCAATGTACTTCTTTGAGAGTGAAAAATAAAGCTCGATATTCAACCTCTGCGGCAGATAAAGAAAAAATATGTTGCTTACTTGTTTTTCAAGAAATGGGAGAGTTCCCAAGCTGAATAAACCAATCGGGCAAGGAGCTAACGAGTAAGAGGACACCCGGCCCAATTAGCATCACAAGTGGGAGGAGCATCCCAATGATCTTCGTTCGGTTATTGCATAAACTGAGTTAAGACGTGGATATAGTATAATAAACTAAGCTTACTTGTGGCAAGATATATCGTACTTCCAACTAAGCGCCGATACTTAGTTGGATCAGCAATTTTATCGCCCTTAGCCAATGATAGTTTGTGATGTTGACCAAGAGGAAAAGCCACTAGTTTAACCCAGAGAAGGCATGTTAGAATAATGATATCGAGAGTATATCTTCGTTGGCATATGTAGAAACCAGACAGACTGCAAGCCACCTCAATGCGTAGAAATTATTTCAAAACACCAAGGACTTTTATATGAAACAAGTGTTGAGATAGTCCTTGAATTCGATAAAAAGCGGAAGAGAATTGGCACAGAGAATCAAGTCATCGACATATACTAGCACATAGATTTGATTTATACCATGATTATATGTGAAGAGAGCGTAGTCGGACGTTGGTTGAACAAAAGCGTAGTCTTTGAGAGTTGTGCTAACCTTGGAAAACAACCAACGAGGAGCTTGTCGCAACCATAAAGAGATTTATGCAGGCGATATACTTGAGTTTTAACATTCATTCGAAAACCCGGTGGAAAGTGCATATAATCCTCTTCATCTAAGTCACCATGTAGAAAAGCATTGTGGACGTCTATTTGATGAACATGTCAATCCTTAGCTAAATCAGCTTCTAAGAAGGTACAAACCGTAGTCATTTTTGCAACTATAGCAAACGTATCCATAAACTTTGTCCTTTCAACTTGACTGTTGCCAAGAACAATTAATTGTGCCTTATAACGTTCAAGAGTACCATCATATTTAAATTGAAGTAAAAAAAAAAAAACCCCCCACTTACATCTGATAGCTTTCTTCCTAGGTGGAAGTGTCTAAATTTTCCATTTACCATTTTCGTCCAATGGATTTATCTCAGGCCGCATGGCATTGCGCCAATGCTCATCATGTACCGTTTGAGAATAGTATTTTGGTTCATGACTGTTGGTGATTGTAAAAACATACTTTTGATGTTGTTTAGAGAAACGCGTATCTGTCATTTAATCGAAAATTGGATACTTGCAATCATTCTGATTTAGACCAAGAGAGCTTGTGATTTTGAGGATATAGGCAACTAGCTTCCTTGGTGATTTTTTGTACTTGCAATCATTCACAACAGGAGTTTGCACAATTTCAATAATTGGAGAAAACAGAGCTAGAGATGAAACATCGATATTAGACGAGACCCTTGGTGTATCACTGACGATGTCGTTGGTATCCAATGGGTCAAAGAGCAGCAAAGGTTGAGAAAAGATGTTCTTAGATATATCTGGACTAAATATTGTGAATGGAAACTCTGTACAAAAGACTATATCGTGAGAGGTGGAGATAGTTTCAGTTTTCAAATCGTAGACACGCCAACCTTTCTTGCTTGGAGGATAACCAAGAAACACATATTTCTTGCTTTGAGTGGCAAATTTGTCACCACCATGATGTTGGTTGTGGATATAACATAGCATCTGAAGACTCTAAAGTGAAAGAGAGGATGGGGGGATTGTGTAATTTCTTGAATGATGTTTTTCCACCAAATGTAGAAGATGAAGTTCTATTAATGAGATATCCAGCAACAAGAATACATCTGTCCCACATGTTTATCGGTAACAAAGCTTGAAATCGGAGAGCTAGAGCAACGTTTAAGATGTGTCAATGTTTTCTTTCGACCTGACCATTCTGTTGGGGAGTTTCAACATAAAAAGAAAATGAATTCACTTCCATTGTCACTTTAATATGTTTTGACTTTCTTTTCGAATTGTCTTTCAACCAAAGAGATAAAGTTCTTTAGTTTCGTAGGGGCTGATGATTTGGCAAGAAGTAAGTAGACCAATAGAGCGCGAGAGAAGTCGTCTACGATGGTCAAAATATATTTAGATCCGCAAATAGAAGTGGTTCTATAAAGACTCCAAAGATAACGATGCACAAGCTGAAAAACATCGGTTGTTTTATTCAAACTAGTTTGCTTCGCACGCATACAAATCTCACATGCTTGGTTATCAGTATCACTACAACTATGAAATCCATAAATAAGTAAGAAACTAATAGATTGTGAGGATGGATGCCCCAAATGCCTTTGCCACGTATCAATGGAAAGTTGAACCATGATTTGTAATGTCGTTTCTGCCTCTGTACTTCGAAAGAAATAGAGACCATCCTTTTGCTTAGCCACTCCAATCATCATCTTTGCGATGCAGTCCTGAATGACACACAACTTGTCAGTTACTTGGAGGACACAAGCTCTATCACGATTTAGTTGTGAAATAGAAATCATGTAGTTTAAGATGAGATCGTCAACAAAATGTTTCTTTTTGTGAAGACTAAGTCATACGACCATCAGGTTGTTTAATCAGATTTGGAGACATCGATCTAACCTTAGATAGGTATTATAATGATTCGGTCATATAATTCGAAGCTCCTATATCAATAATCCAAGAGTTGATAAAGAACATACCTGTTAACTTAGGACCATGAGTTTTCTCACGTTAGGAGAGGATAACGACGAGATTTTACCATTGTGCATCACTTAAGCCACTTAAAGCAACACAATGTGCATATGTTAGCATCGAATTTGCTGAAGCAGTAGTTGTAACAGCTTGGTTCACACGCATAATCAATGTATTTTGTGAACACGTTGGAATTAGAAGAAATCCAAGTTGAGATGAATTGAAACGAGGCTTTCCTCCTCACCATGATGGATATCCGATTATACAAAAGCACTGCTCTGCAAGATTTCCACTTCCACCACATGTTGAACAAACCACTGATTTGTTCTTACCGTCATTGGATGCTGTGTTTGAGAGTGGTTTTGAACAGCGAAACTCACAACTTCAGTTCTTTCTTCAAGCAAGCGACTAGTGGCTTTAGATTCTTCTTATTGAGCCACTGCGTTGTAGGCCTCATCAGACAAGGGAACACATGAAAAATGAGCAGATTTAATTAGACCACATAGTGGTTCATCTAGGCCCATGCGAAATTGATGCAACTTGTCTTCCTTTCATTCTTTCAGCATTTCTTCCGTCATTTTAGCGTGTTGATAATCTTTCAAAAATATCCACAGTTTCCTAAGCTTCCTGTAGTAAGCTTTAACCGCCAATTTCTTTTGGCGACAAATCGTGAATTCGATCTTAATAGAATAACAAACTTAAATATGCTCCCATAGATGAGATGTTATCTCAGAATGAGTAAGATTAGATCTCATAGTAGGATCTATGGTGAGCTTAATCCAAGAGCACACCAATCTCCATAATCATCAGATTCTTCACTGTATTGAACTTCAAAAATCAAACTTCTTCCTTGTATGCTGGCGCGCACTCGGCGTTTTTTGGACCACGCAAAGCTAGTTGCGAGATAACACAACTAGAATTATCATCAGTATAGAGGTCATAAGGAGAGATTGTTCTCCTTGTTGTCTAATTTTTCTCACGTGTTTTAGACACAAGAGAAGAGTGAACAATATCGCTTTTAGAGGTATCGTCACCCATATTAAAAGAGCTTTGTGGAGAGAAAGGAGTCGACGAAGCTTAAGTCAAGAGAAAAGAGAAGAGTAAAGATCATAGATCGTACGAGAAGTCAGAAATAGGATCAAAAAGCCGTTTTCCAATGTTTTCATGCCCAGCCTGGCCCGCCCGCTCGGCCTGGTTAACCCGGGATCCGTCATTATTCCGATTTGGGTTTAGCACTAAAATTTGGTAAAATTAAAACCGGAAAACCCCTGAAAAAATTAAACCGGCCGGATCACGGTTTTAAAATATATTACAAAACTTTAATGTAAATCGATATTTTTGTATCGAAATAACAGTTATAAAACCTAAATGTTTGTAAGGAAAATAAAATTTGAGCCAAAATTGTAAATCCCAATGATGAATCGAGTCAATTCATTCATATTTTGGGACACTAATTGTGTTATCGTCTCCTTAATAACAATTTGTCTTCTCCTCTATGAATATGACTTCTCTTTTTTGTTCACATTTTTCTTTGTTTTTATTTGGTATAAAATATCTTTGTATTATTAAGTATTTGTGGTTTAATTGTACTATTGGTTTCTGTGTTTGTGTTTTTAAATGATGAAATGGCTAAAACAAATTGCTTTTTCTTTTTGTCGTGTGTTCTACATAATGGTATAATGCTCTTGTATCATAAATAATTCATTATCATGTTTGTGTATCTATTAAAAATCGATTATGTCTCATTGTAATTTTTTTGTCATGTTTGTGTAATTTTTTTTTACTAGTTTCGTATTTTAGTTTAAGTTTACTATGTTTAATCTATTATTATTGATAGATATCATATTTAGAATATCTTCGTTTTATAATTATAATTATTATATATAAATATATTACTTTATTGATCCGCGGTTCACGCGGATCGATCGGATGTGATTTGGGAGGTAATCCGATTAGTTATTTGGATGAGGTATAAAAACATTGCCATTTTATATGTGGTTATTGCTTTGATACCATGTTAGAAACGTTTTATGTGTTATGGATCTCAATGCTTTGGACACATATTTATATATCAATGTACTTAACTTAATTTTTCTAATCAAATAATACGCAAATATACACAAATGGAATATTGGGATATGTACGATGTTCATATCTTAACATATCGTAATACAAACGACACAAACAAACTTACCACATTTTAACATGACAAATCTTTTCCTTCTTGTTTACATGTGCGTACCTCGCTAGTGATTACTGTATGTCTCATTTACATAGTGATTATTGTATGTCTCATTTACATCACAAGATACCAGCGGCTAGGTTAATGAAAACACAGAGAAAACGACGAAAGGATCTCTACATATTACTAGCGTGCTTTCTACAATTTAGAATTGATATGGTTTTACATAGACTTGACAATCCAGTAGTCAAGAGTCATTAACCTCATATTTCTATGTAGGTTAACATGTCTCAACTTTTCATATACACTGATTTTCTTTAATCTGGAAACTAAATTTAAGAATTTGTGGAAACTCGTTTAGCCCAATGGTTGAGTATGGGTTAATTAATGTTTTTACATCAGGAGGTCTGGGGTTTGATTCTCAGATGATGTAATTTATTAACAAATATGCAGATTAATGGAGGCAAACTTACATGAGAATATCCAGCGTAGTGCAATTAGAGCCGTTCGCCATGATTCCACGCATTAAAGGTAGAAGGTGTCCATCATGAACGTGGAGCAGGAAATGCCGTATGTCGTGGATCTAATAGGGTCAGAGTGAATAGTCTGTGGTAGAATCGTCATTGTAACAATTTTTATAATTTGTAATAAAAAATAAATACAGACGTTTCAAAAGAAAATTTAAGATTCTAAATTTTTTTATTTCAATTTACAAACTTAATTGAAAAGGATAAAAGTTGACCTTCTTAAAATATTAGATAATTACAAAAATACCACTAATTAAGAAATTTTAAAACCTAAATCTTAAAATTCTAAACCCTAAAAAGGTTTTGACCCCAAACATAGTTAACCCAAACATAAATGATATATTGAGTAAATAATTTTGAAAAACTGGTATTTTTGCAAAGATTTTCAAAAAGTGGCATTTTGAAAATTGGCACTTCAAAAATGGCATTTCTCAAAAAAAAATTAAAATATATTTTGGCTTGTTCACACAAATTAAAAAAAAAATTGAGCTATTAATGCATTGTTTTTTTAACATGAAAAACTTTTTAATACCTATTAACCAATAGTAATTCAAATTTAAATACTTTTAATTAATAGTTTCTTGAAGTTTACAATTTGTTAATATTAATTAACAAAAAGTACTTTTAAAAATCTAAAACATCAATCTTTATAGAACAAAGAAAAAATTCAAAACATCAATCCTTGATTTATGTAACACAGTGAGTAACTTTTTAATCGTCCAAATTTATGATTGATATCAAACTATGAGGATTGTTACAAAGATGATTCTACTCCTAACAAATCACTCCGACCTTCTACAAGTAATCAATTCCACGACATGCGGTACTTTTACTCCATACTTCTTATAGACACCTTGTCTATATTTAATGCGTAGAATCACAGTGAACGACTATACTTGCACAACGCTGGAGATTTCGGTAAATTTATCTCCACTAATCTGCATAATTATCCATAAAAGTTATTATATGTTTATGTTAATAAATATCTAACTGATTTGTAGATTTTTAAATCTCCAGTGACAAAGTATTCTTATAACAGCAAAATAGAAACTAAATTTTTCTATTTAAATATTAATATTTCTTAAATTTAAATTATTTGCATGTGACAAAATCGACTATATCCCACAAAAAATGATAATTCTCACAATTCTATTCATTATACTTCTACCACTAGTCGATTTGTCATTAAGTTCCCTTATATTTTTACGGTATTTGATATATATGATATTTTACCTATTTTTAATTATTTTCAATATTTTTTAATAAAGAAATGACTATTTTTTTCTACTTAACATGTTCATTTTCATGGGTTTTGAAGTTAGGCTTTTGGAGTATTTTGGGCCTAAAAGGAGTGAAATCAAGCTTTTTTAAGGAATGACAAATCCTGTCTGTCAGATGTTTCGCTCCAGATAAAAATATAACCACCGTTGGATCAAACTCATATTTCACCATGAGATAGAGGAGGATCTCATCTTCAAAAAAGATATTCGTTTGCCTAAATCCGATGGTTAGATCTTCAGATATCATTAATATAAAGATATATGTTCGAGTAAGGATCAAGCTAAAGTCGGTTCAAGAATATTCTCCAGCGAATAACCGATTGCCAGAAATGATCGATCGGATGCGGATCCATTGTTTTTGACGGAGAAGTGCATTTACACGGTGATCGACCGATCACAGGAGGTGATCGAACGCCTCAGACGAAAAGAAAGGAAATATTCCTTTTTCGAGATTTTCTCCTATTCTTCAAGGGATTAACCCTATGTCCGACTTCTTACCTATAAAAAGAGCAGCAGCCATGACATTCATCATCACGCTCACCACCATCATCACTTCCAAGTTTTTAGTTCTTCACAAGTTCTAAAAGTATTCATCTTTCTTATTTGTTTCCTTGCTTTTGGGAGAAAAATACTCACCTCTTTGTAATCCTTGGAGAAGTTTCTTGAACTTTTTACTACTGTTCTTAATACAATGAGTTTATCTATTGCTTTTGCTTTTGCTTTTATTTACTTCACCATATCTGAGTAGTTCCATTGTTGGGTTCTGGAAAAATCAATTCGAGGGGTTTTCATGGTTTGGTAGATAGGATCTATGAACTAAAGTGGCATTTTTGTAACGCCCGTGAACCAAAAAATGGATTTTTGGTGGGTGTCGATCGACACAGGCTGTGTGTGTCGATCGACACAGGCTGTGTGTGTCGATCGACACGTGAGCTTTTGGACTCGTGAGAAGTCGGATCGGACATGTGTCGATCGACATTGGCGTTGTGTGTCGATCGACACGGAGTAAAATCAGACCGTCGGTTTTAGTTTCTGATCGCCCGGTTTGGTGGGCTGGTTTAGGGAGCCCTAGGGCTCAGGTATTTAAAGGGGAACAGTCGCTTTTCCTCTCTTTTTGGCCGCTTTACAGAAAGAAATCAGAGAGAGGAAGAGGATTGAGAGAGAGTCATTGTTCTTGAGAGGATTGTGAGTGAGAACAGCTTCTGTTCGAAAGTTTGTGAGGGCAAACGGCTAGGCTATTCGAGGCGGATTGGGGTGAAACTTGGTGGGTAAGTTCTCCAATCTCTGGTCTTGATACGAGCGAAAAAGGTTTGTCATTTCGTTGAGTATTCATTGAGTTATGGCCGTTTGAACTCGTTAGGTCTGTGCAGATTAGTTGACTGCGATCAGTCGACTTCGGGGTTGATTTCCGATCGAACCATAAGGAGTCTGGAGGCGATCCGCATACCGACGCGTAGCTGTGTCTGTCTAGTTTCGAGAACAGTCGTTCGTTTTGGTTTTGGACCAGTGGTTCGTCGTGTACGAGGCTTTTTGTAACCGTTGGTCTCTTTTCTCATTTTGATTCTCTGAGGTGAGTGCGTGACCGTAGGTTTATCTGGGTAAAGGGATTGATCCCAATGCGTTGTTTGATGATTTTATGGTTGATTCTCGTGTTATGGATGTTACGTGTTGCTTGGATGTGTTTGTAGATGGTTCCTGTGCAGGGAATCGACATATGTGCAGGTCAGAATCGAACCAGAGAGGAGAAGGTTCGATTCTGCGATTCTGCAGCATGTGTTGATCGACACAAGTTGTGTTTCGATCGACACAAGATTTTGTTGTGTCGATCGACACAGGGTGTGTGTCGATCGACACAGGGTGTGTGTCGATCGATTGCCGTCAGTTTGACATAATTATTGATATGTGTTGATCGGTTATTGCTTGGTGTTGTGGTTTGTCTCTTATGCATGTGTGTATAACCTGTAAACGGAATGACCGTCTCACTGAGTATTTATGATAATACTCACGCAACTCTTTTTGCCATGTGTTGCAGGTAAAGAGGAATTGTGATCGTGGAATCATGGCCGGGAAGAGGAGATGATCTAGAGTCTCGGTTGTGTGTTTTATATTGTCGTTAGAACTGCTAGGGTGTTGGTAGTTCTGGAATTGGATGTTGTTGGTTTCAATATAGTATGAGATGTATTGAATGTTTTGATTTAATTGGTTATAGATCGGTTTGTTATTGTTGATTTTAATTGTTCTGCATTACTTGTGTTTGGCCCATTGAGGATTATTATCTATGATGATAGTAATCCGAAGGGAAAAATTTTAAATTTTTGGGTCGGGTTGTTTTAGTTTGGTATCAGAGCTCTAGCGGTTCTAGGGCTAGAATATTTAATTGATTATGTGAGTTAGTCAATTGATTGTTGTGTGGGTATTGAGTCCTAGATCATCTCTTCCGAGCCTTCAATGAGATTCCACGGTAAGTGTTGTATGATTTCTATTTTTGTTCTAGTACTTAGTAATCTGCTGTGAGTGCAGAGTTATGGCTAGAGGTGCTAGAGGTAGAGGTCGTAGGGGCCGTGGTGGCCGTGGTGGTCGTGGTGGGCGTGGGCGAGGACTTCAGAGTGAGTCAGATGCCGTGAGTGTGGCCCAGGAGACCACGCAGGAGCAGGTGGCAGACTCGCAGGCGTTTCAGGAGGGGTATGTGGGTGTGACTGCTACGAGTGCCAGTGTGAGGGCTGGTGGGGCCAGTGTGGGTCCCGAGGTAGCTGGTGGTGCGAGGGGCCCGGGTGGGGGTGCTCCCGTAGGTGTGGTCCAAGACCGAGATGATCGTCTGGCGAGTTTGCTGCAGTTGATTCTGGAGCGGTTACCAGGTGGGGTACCGGCTCCGGGTCAGGCTCCGGGAGTTCAGCCAGGTGGGGCTGGTGTGCAGCCAGTAGTGGCTGGGGTTCAGCCGAGAATGGCTGGTGGGCAGCCGGGGGTGGCGGTTGCAGAGGATTTTCCATCCTATCTGAGAATGATGGAGCAAATGCAGAGGATTGGCACCGGGTTTTTCTCGGGTGGTGCCAAGCCTGAGGAGGCCGACGAGTGGCGGCGGAGATTGGAGCGTAATTTTCACTCGATCAGGTGTCCTGAGGGATACAAAGTGGACCTGGCGGTTCATTATCTGGATGGTGACGCGCATCTTTGGTGGAGAGGTGTTGGGGCCAGGAGGGTACAGGCCGAGATGGTCTGGGAGGATTTCTTGGCTGAGTTCAATGCCAAGTATTTCCCGCAGGAGGCGATGGACCGGATGGAGTCGAGGTTTTTGAACCTGGCTCAGGGAGATCGGACTGTGAGGGAGTTCGATTTGGAGTTCAGTCGACTCCTAGTACACGCTGGTAGGGGCATGGAGGGCGAGCAGGCCCAGGTGAGGAGGTTCCTAGGGGAACTTCGAGCTGACTTGAGGACTTGCTGTAGAGCGAGTAAGTTTACCACGAGGGCGGAGCTGGTTGAGACGGCTGCATCGATTGAGGAGGATCTGAGGGATCAGGTTGTGGTGGGCAGCCACATCGTTCAGACAAAGAAGCCGCTGCAGCAGCCGGTTATGAGCAAGGGCGGTGAGCCTGCGCAAGGGCAGAAGAGGAAATGGGATGATACTTCGGGATCGAGTCAGAGTGGTCAGGGATGCTTCGGGTGTGGGAGCATGTTTCACAAATTGGTGAGCTGTCCTAGGAAGGACGAGGCTCGAGATACGCGGTTCTGTTATAACTGTGGGGAGTCGGGACACATCAGGCCAAAATGTCCTAAGCTGCGGCAAACGACGAGTGCAGGAGGAGATTTGGGAACCAGAAGCTAAGATGAAAGCAAGGTTCAGGGGATGGTTCAGGAGTGGACCCAGGATTGAGCTTGTTTTCATGGTTTCCAGTTTCAGAGTTTAGCATGTTGTTATGTGGTTTTTGGAATTATGTATTTCGCCTGAGGATTAACGATTATTACATTTGAGATTTAATAAGATGAGTATTTCTTATGGATTGAAATCTATAAATGTGTATTCTTATGGTTGGAGATTTATAGGATGAGGATTTCCTATGGTTGGTCTTGTGTTATCATGAGTATGCATGTTGGGGGTTGTAAATTGAGATTTTATGAGGATTTAAAACTGGTCTATTTCTAAGGGTCTGAGAATAGAGGTTTTATGAGGATTTAAAACTTGTCTATTCTGTGAGACCGTAGTGAAACACCCTGGGTGATTGGGTTGTTTAGAGATGACCTGAGGATTGGTCATGGATGAGATGATATTCCGGGATAGTGGAGTGTCATGTTAGAGTTTACCTGAGTATTGGTAATGGATGTGATGTTATTCCGAGTATTGGGATGTCAGGTTGAGACCAAATGAGGTATTCTAGTCAGAGATGCTATAGGCGTTAAGAATTGATTTCTCTAGGGAATGAGGATTTTCCCGAATAACTCATTTGGAGATGAGGATTTCTCCAGGAGGGATGAGGATTTCCCTGTATGTTACTGAGGGATGAGGATTTTCCTTAGTAATAGGAGATGAGGATTTCTCCAGGAGGGATGAGGATTTCCCTGAGTGTTACTGAGGGATGAGGATTTCCCTTAGTAATATTGAGAGAGAAGTATTTTCTCGATGGGATGAGGATTTCCCTTAAGTAATACTACGAGATGAGTACTTTTCTAGAGGGGATGAGGATTTCCCCTGTATACCGCTAGCTCAACGGACTGTGTGTTCTGAGAGTGTCAGTGGTATGGTGCACCAATAGCTCAAAGGACGTGTTCCTGAGAGTGTGCGTGGTATGGTTATGTGATATGAGTTATGAGTTAAGAGTAATCAATGTCTGAAACGTGGCTATGTGCATAGGACTAGATGTAGACCTCCGAGATCAGAATGGATCTCAGGTGGTGCTGACCGGGTGGGGTCAGGATTGCAGCCGTGGTGAGACGGTGCAATGAGGCTAGTATGAGCCTAGTAGAGTTCAGGGATCAGGTATGATCACGAGTGGTGCTGGCTGAGGGCCAGGGGTGTGTTGTGGACGTCGAGACTAGGGTAATTACTTGAGTTTGGAATTTCGGTTCGGACAACCCTGGTAGCATATGTTACGCCGATGGTCGTACATGTTCTTGTTTGATTGTTGTACGATCATTTGGTCCAATGCGGGGTCAACGGTTGGTCGTACATGTTCTTGTTTGATTGTTGGATGGTCAATCGGGTTGCCCTAATCCGGACCATGGGGCATGCATCGTTGATGTTCCGGGTGAATCTGGTCAAATTTTAGACAAGAGTGTTAGCCATAGCAGGACGGGTTGTGTGATTCGAGGGTGATCTCGAAGGAGACTGGCCGGGTTCGGGTCAGGTGGTAGAGACCGTAGTGTGACAGTGTCGCGTGATTCGAGGTCGAATCCGTGTTAGTGGGGGAGAATTGTAACGCCCGTGAACCAAAAAATGGATTTTTGGTGGGTGTCAATCGACACAGGCTGTGTGTGTCGATCGACACGTGAGCTTTTGGACTTGTGAGAAGTCGGATCGGACATGTGTCGATCGACATTGGCGTTGTGTGTCGATCGACACGGAGTAAAATCAGACTGTCGGTTTTGGTTTCTGATCGCCCGGTTTGGTGGGCTGGTTTAGGGAGTCCTAGGGCTCAGGTATTTAAAGGGGAACAGACACTTTTCCTCTCTTTTTGGCCGCTTTACAGAAAGAAATCAGAGAGAGGAAGAGGATTGAGAGAGAGTCATTGTTCTTGAGAGGATTGTGAGTGAGAACAGCTTCTGTTCGAAAGTTTGTGAGGGCAAACGGCTGGGCTATTCGAGGCGGATTGGGGTGAAACTTGGTGGGTAAGTTTTCCAATCTCTGGTCTTGATATGAGCGAAAAAGGTTCGTCATTTCGTTGAGTATTCATTGAGTTATGGCCGTTTGAACTCGTTAGGTCTGTGCAGATTAGTTGACTGCGATCAGTCGACTTCGGGGTTGATTTCCGATCGAACCAGAAGGAGTCTGGAGGCAATCCGCATACCGACGCGTAGCTGTGTCTGTCTAGTTTCCAGAACAGTCGTCCGTTTTGGTTTTGGACCAGTGGTTCGTCGTGTACGAGGCTTTTTGTAACCGTTGGTCTCTTTTCTCATTTTGATTCTCTGAGGTGAGTGCGTGACCGTAGGTTTATCTGGGTAAAGGGATTGATCCCAATGCGTTGTTTGATGATTTTATGGTTGATTCTCGTGTTATGGATGTTACGTGTTGCTTGGATATGTTTGTAGATGGTTCCTGTGCAGGGAATCGACATATGTGCAGGTCAGAATCGAACCAGAGAGGAGAAGGTTCGATTCTGCGATTCTGCAGCATGTGTTGATCGACACAAGTTGTGTTTCGATCGACACAAGATTTTGTTGTGTCGATCGACACAGGGTGTGTGTCGATCGATTGCCGTCAGTTTGACATATTGATTGATATGTGTTGATCGGTTATTGCTTGGTGTTGTGGTTTATCTCTTATGCCTGTGTGTATAACCTTTAGACGGAATGACCGTCTCACTGAGTATTTATGATAATACTCACGCAACTCTTTTTGCCATGTGTTGCAGGTAAAGAGAAATTGTGATCGTGGAATCATGGCCGGGAAGAGGAGATGATCTAGAGTCTCGGTTGTGTGTTTTATATTGTCGTTAGAACTGCTAGGGTGTTGGTAGTTCTGGAATTGGATGTTGTTGGTTTCAATATAGTATGAGATGTATTGAATGGTTTGATTTAATTGGTTATAGATCGGTTTGTTATTGTTGATTTTAATTGTTCCGCATTGCTTGTGTTTGGCCCATTGAGGATTATTATCTATGATGATAGTAATCCGAAGGGAAAAATTTTAAATTTTTGGGTCGGGTTGTTTAAATTTTTGTTATGTTTAGAGTACTTCTTCATCATGATCGTGCTTGATATATGTTTTAGGGTTTGATCTCCTTGAAACAGATTTTAGACAAAGTATAGAGTTCTAACCGTTCCAATTATTTGTTTGAAAAAGATGTTTGATGAGTTTGATTCTATAGGAAGACGAGAGTTAAACCTTTAGGATTGAATGAACAATTGAACCTGTTTTCAATTGCATAATATCAAGTCTTCATTGCTGCGAGAGTATATTGATAAGATTAGTTCGAAATAGTAGCTAAGATCGCGAGGGCCTGACTAGTTTATTATGCGTTCATGTTCTATGAGGAAAACCGAATCGATTATCTCTAGGAATTACCTGAATAATTCGAACTATAGAACCCTAAGAATCCCCAAAAGCTCAACGTTTCTTTATTATTGTTTAAAACCGAATTTGAACACCGTTTAATCTCTCTTAAAACCACTTGTTTAACTTAACGTAGTTCTTAATTCACATAGCTATTGAGTGTTTCTAATTCTCTATGGATTCGATCCCTAAGTATTAAAATTGATTGGTCGTGCACTTGCACCTTAAGTTGTTTTACATTGGGTAAAATTTTATTTTGTATCTGTATTGATAGAATTTGATCTGTGCCAAATGTGGAATTAAATGATTAAATAGATTGACTTGTCAATTTTAACATATATATATATATATATATATATATATTAAAGGTATGACAAAGCATATAATTCATAATATCTTTACACATATAAAAATGATATGTTCTATGCATAAATATAATAAAGCTAATTTATTCGTGTAAACTATAGAGTATGCGATAAATCAGATAAATTTTAGATTTATATAAATTTTTTGGACATAATAAACGAAAATCAATTTATGTTTTTCAATAATGAAATGTGTATATATTTGTAAGTGTAATTATATATGTATACTAGACTACATCATAATAAACAAAATACTTGTATAGTATACTAAATTAAATACATATATACACAATAGATAATATTGTTATAAATATAATAATAAAATTTTGTTAATATATCATTAAAAAGATAAAAATAAAATAATATAGAAAGTCTAAAATATTACATTTAGTTCGGTTTAAATTTGTAAACCATTTATTAATGAGAACCTGTTATAAAATTAGTGAGAATATATTCAAAAATTTCCCATGGCATATAATTTAGATTAAAATATTTTGGTTAGTTAAATAAACTAATGTGTTCCTAAAATGCTATTTGAATAACACCTAGGATTTTTGTCACCAATGTCTCTTCAATTAATATATATAAAATGTGAATAAATTATAGCTAGACATGAAATGTAACCCTTTTTTTTTTTTGCTAAAAATGAAATGTAACTTTTTATATTTGTATTTTTCTTTTATATTAATAAAAAGAGGATATGCAGTTTACTTTTTTATTCTAAAATTATATAGATTCCTCTTGGAATGACACATGAATGGTACAAGGAATAAGAGGATTCTAACATCTCTAGAAAACGTAAAAAGAATTGATTAGTACTTACATGTTATAATTTATATGGGGGTAATTTATTCTCTAAATATAAAATGACAGAAACCCTAAGAGCACCACAATTTACCGACATGATCGGTCATGGAACATGAGAACCATTAGTCCCTTTTGCTATTCTCTCGCGACCTTAAATTGATCCACCAATTTCTCTCAAGTCATATTTAGAATTTTGAAGCATCTATATAAATGGCGTTCTCCTAGAAAATAAAATCATTCAAAAACCCAAAAAAAATACAAAAAAAAAAAAAAAAAAAAAAAAGCACTCCCTAGTCGTTCTTGTCTCATCTAACAAGACAATGGCAAAATTGCCTTTATCAATATGTGTAATGTTTATACTAGTCGTATCAAGTACCATATATGAAGCGCAAGGGACCTTTTTATTAAGGCATTACATGAGAAAATTTCCCAGAGACTCCAAGGACTTTGAACCATTCGCTTTCAAGGGTATGCTTAGTTTTGTGGACAACCTTGAGAGTATGTGTCCCCTGAAGGGAGAGTACAAGGAGTTCTTTACAAAGCTGAAGGCTTTCATGGCTTTCGTAAACTCGGCATCAGGGTCGTCATCAGAATTTCATTCTCAATTGAAAGCACAATCTGAAGAGCTCTTCAAGGCTATCTCTGCATTGGGAAGCAAAGGGGGATCATCGGTAAAATTTTAATTTAATTATTAACACGGTGACCTAAATATTTTGAATTTTAATTTAATTCAAAATTCTCACAATATTTTTTAATTTTTTCTTGGCTGTGTAATAGGCTGATACGAGCACATTGGTCGAGAGTTTGATGTCTATGGGAAAAACTTTGGCCGAGTATAAAAGGAGTGGTTCACAAACGATGACAAGTGAGCAAAGAATAGAGCTAGTCAAATCTATGGCAAAATGGGCACAAATGATTGGTCAATTTGTAAAAAACGTCGGCGAAAAGAGTGGTGATGGTACAAATATTGATCTTGCATCTCTCCTCGGAGGCACCAATGCTGACAGTGCTGGAATTGGAGGTGGAAGCTCTGGCAGTGGAAACTCTGATTCTTCCTCCGCCGAAAATGGAGGCGCTGGTGGCAGTGGAAGTCCAAGCGTCGACAATAGTTCCCCTTTAACCGGAGGTGGTAGCCCAACCTCAAGTAGCGGTTCCCCTTTCCCTGAAACTGGAACTCCAACTGCCAGTGGAAGCTCACCAAGCAGCCCCACCTCTACCGGAGATGCAATGCCCAATGGTGGAACCCCGAGTGAAAGTCCGAGTGATAGCTCTGGCCAAGGAGCAAGTTCCATGGGTGGTGGAACCGGAAATACAGCTGATGCTGGAAATGGAAGCCCAAGTAGTGGAACCCCTGCCACCGGAGATGGAATGCCCAGTGGTGAAACCCCGAGTGATAGCTCCGGCCAAAGAGCAAGTTCCATGGGTGGTGGAAGCAGTGGTGAAACCGGATATACAGGTGATGCTGGTAATGGAAGCCCAAGTAGTGGAACCCCTACGGCTGGAGATGGAATGCCTAGTGGTGAAACCCCGAGTGGAAGTCCGAGTGATGCCTCCGGCCAAGGAGTAAGTTCCATGGGTGGTGGAACCGGAAATACAGCTGATGCTGGTAATGGAAGCCCAAGTAGTGGAACCCCTGCCACCGGAGGTGGAATGCCCAGTGGTGAAACCCCGAGTGGAAGTCCGAGTGATAGCTCCGGCCAAGGAGCAAGTTCCATGGGTAGTGGCGAAACTGGAAATACAGGTGATGCTGGTAATGGCCCAAGTAGTGGAACCCCTACCGCTGGTCCGAGTGGAAGTCCAAGTGATAACTCCAACTCTGGCGGTGGAAGCACTGATGAAACCGAAAATTCAGCTAATGTTAGTAGTGGAAGCGCAAGTGGTGAAACCCCTGCGACAGGTCCGAGTGTTAGCTCTAGCTCGGGACAAAGTGCTAATGCTGCAGCCGAAAGTGCGACTGGTGCTAATGCTGCAGCCGAAAGTACGACTGGTGCCAATTCTGAAAGCGCAAGTGGTGAAACCTCTGGTAGTGGATCTGACTTAAATGAAAGTTCCAAATCTGCAAGTAATGAAAGGGCTAGTGGTGAAAGCCAAGCTTACGCTAGCGGAAAAACCTACTCAGATTCTACCGGTGGAACCATCGGTGAAAGCCCTTCTGGTTCAGCTTTTGCTGGTGGTGAGAGCTTCATGAGTTCTTTTGCTGCTGGAGAAGGTTCGGGGAACGCAAATTCCGTATCTGCTAACTATGAAGGTTCTGTCAGCTATCAAAAGTCACACTCAAAATCCTCAGGCAGAAGCACCTACACTCATTCTTCAGAGGAGAAAAAATCTGGCAACGTGGAAGCCGACTCGTAGATTCCAAACCTAGAGGTCATTAACATATTAAAACTATTATTATAATAAACAAGCGGCCCTGCTTGATCATAGTAGCGAGCTGTAGAGTGTGTTTTGCTTATTTCCTAAATACTTTTAATACTAGAGAATTACAGTCATGTGATTACTGCATGCATAATTTTGGTTTATCTTTTTTTTTTGTTGTAATATGAGAATACAAAAGTTATGAAACATATATGATATATTAAATTTTGAAAATGATAATAATGCGAATGATAAATAATAAATAACCACATCAGATGAGGAATTTCCTCATGTGAGTAGATTAGAAATGTTCCTTGTACTAAACCACATCATGTCTCCATGAAGTTCTCGTATCATCCAATTGTCACCATCCGCAGCCTCTGAGATTGCTGCATAGCAAGAGATCCCCAAGAGACGGGTACCTGCATCGCTTGTGCGAGATGGAGCCAATCTTCAAACCAAAAGTGGACAAATTTACTATCTTGTATATTAAATCTCATAAATTATAGGGAAAAAAACTTATATGACTCATAAATATGATTTTATTATTAGAATGTATCCAAAAATTTGAGGATTATATGAGTTTTTTTAATATCCAAAATAGCCTTTTTGCCTTTGGTAGGAAAAAAAAATTTTAAAAAAAAAAAAAACAAACTCAGCGTTTGTTTTTATTACGAAACTGTCACTCCAGATTTACTAAACCAGCGTTGTGACAGACTTGTTTTTATAACCGCAGATTTATTTTAGCGGCAGACTTATTTTTGTAAAGACATATTTACTTCGGCAGACTTATTTGTACGACAGACTTATTTGTATATGTGATGACAGATATATGTTTCATACGACATATTTAAAATCTATGGCAGACTTATTGTTTTCTGACAGACTTATTGTATGATGACACCACAGATTTAACAACTCGTGACAGACTTTTACGAGACCAGCGAAATTTTTTTTTTTTCCGACAAACTTGTTAAGTGCGACTCCACAAACTTATTATATGTACGAAAAATCTGTCAAGTTATAACAAATTTGTTGAAGTAAAATTTGCTTACTAGAGTAACCTATAGTGATAGCAGATTTACTTTCGGTTATAACAGATTTATTTTTCGTTTCAATTTTGACAGACTTATTTTACATAGTGGCAGATTTGTTTGTTACAGGAATAACTCAGAGGATTATTTTCCCAGATTTCCTTTAGTGACAGACTTATATTTTTATGGCAGACTTATTTAAAATTAAAACGATTTTGTATTAAAAAATAATAATTTACGCCTAAAAGGTCGTAATGCCTTTGGGTTGGTTAAGAAGGCGGCAAATGCTTTTAGACTCATTGATTTCAAACTTGCTTCGATCAGATTGAAGCGTTGAATCCCGCACTTCATAGCTATCTTCTAAAAGCATATGTTCGGCAGTGGGCTCGTGTTCATTTTTCGGGTGACAGATACAACTTGACTACAAGTAATATTGCAGAGTCAATTAATAGAGTCCTGTCACATTCTAGGAGTTTACCTATTGTACAACTCTTAGATGCTGTGAGATCCATGATGAGAAGATGGTTTTCAGAAAGAAGGAGTGATGCATTCAAAATGAAAACGTCTTTAACCCGTGGTGTGGAAAAACTTTTGCAGGTACACATTTATAATACATATTCGTATGAAACAAGTTAGTAGGTATCATTTTCTTAATGGTGTTGTTTTAATTTTTTAGAATCGCGTAGAGTATGCTAAGGTTCTTACCATCCAAGATATAGATGCTCATCAGGTACAAGTGATGAACGGGTCGTCTATTCATATCGTAAACCTCAAAGATAAAAAGTGTACGTGTTGTAGGTTTGACTTGGAGAAATTGCCATTTGCTAATGCAATCATTGCGGCTGAGAAGAAGAACATATCTCGCATAGCAATGTGTCATCATTATTTTCACAAGACCTACTTGTACAACGCTTATGCAAATCCAATCATGCCACGAGATTGTGCTCTCCTTGTACCGGAAAATGTCGTAGCTCAAATTTGCCTACCACCAGAGGTTAAATAACAACCAGGTAAGCCAAAAAAATCAAGAATAAAATATGCATTGGAGATTGCTACTGAAAAAAATAGCCAAGAAAGGAACATACATGTGGCAATTGTCACCAAGTAGGACATAACCGAAAATCTTGTCATTTATAAACTGGGTTTTCTTTTCCTCATGTTATGCAGGATGTTTATGTTGGATTTGATTATTTTAAAAATTTTAAACATTGATTTTTTCTACCGTTAAAAATTCATTGTGTCCTGTAGTTACTTTGCATGTGTTATATTCCAATCGTGTGATAATGAGTAATTAGAAACCAATTGGTTTTTATTCTTTGCATGTGTTATACGAAGAAGAATACGTAATCCATGTGTTACTTTACATGTGATAATGAGTAATTACTTTGCGTGTGTTATACGAAGAAGAGTAGTGCACGTATATATGTACAGCTTATATTTTTACGCCATGCATACATTCATAAACCTGTTTTAACAAAATCCTGCAAGTATATTACTAAACACTGAAAATTCAAAAACCTGCAATTTTTAAAGGTTCAGACTACAGCAATAACATGTAAAAACTAATGAGTGGTACTAAACATCAATATGAAAAGAGTACTAAGTATCCTTAAGGTGAGGAATTGTTATCTCCACTCGAGGAAGTAGTGGTTCACGTAACTTATGTGTCTCCTGTGTCTCCTCTCTAACTTCGTCGAACAACTCAGCAGCAAGCTTCATTCGGATGCCCTGAATGTTACTATCGCACAAGCCATCAAATGTGCTCCCAAGAGCAAGACACTCAATTATTTCAGAGTGCATACACCACAATCTCCTGGATTTTCATTCACTGGGACGCCGGTTTTAACTCTTCTCACCTCCAACTGCCTACTCGACTTCCTACGCGTCTCATTCGAAATCGCTAGACTCAGCAATACAGGGATCATTCTGGCGAAACGACGACATTGCTCGATGATTTCGACGTCCATCAATCTCCGGATGCCGTCATACACGAAAATCTTGTGCGAGTCCAAGTCGATATCTAGAGCTACCCAATGGTCACTGGTGATGTTGTGACAAGCATAGAGGTGGTCAACCTGAGTATACCATTCCTTGTTGGTTGGTGATCCTTCAGGAGTTATACCTTTGACGTGGTTAAAATCTATGTAGCATGGAATCGCCACTGAAGCTCCGATTCCCGCTTCGGAATCGGAACCGGAACCGGAAGCGTCCGGAATCGCTCGGAATCGCACTGGAATCGCGATTCTCAAAAAGTGAAGTTTGGAATCGGTGTGGAAACGCACGATTCAGAGTCGGAATCGAAAATTTTCAGATCAGAATCGTGATCTCGTCTGTCGGCGTCTTAACGAGGAAGATGAACAGATTTTTTTCTGTTATAGGATCTTTTATTTTCTCGTGGCCCATTTACTAATACTATTAGGCCCATTTTGTTTTATTACAAACCCAATAAATTAACAATCGTAGTTATAAATAATTGTCATAATATAGTTCACCTCTATTCATATTTAATTATAGATATATTAAATCTTTTGTCAAAAAATTTTAATAGATATATTGAATCATCTTGAATTTTATATAATTTTCAGATTGGATTTATTTTAATTGTGTTTGAATGTGCTTTTAATTAAAAATGTTTTAAATATTTGTTTTTAATATAATTTTATATTTAGCTTATATATATATATATATATATATATATATATAAACGCTTCCGATGCGTACCCGCTTCCTAATTTTTTTTAAAAACTCGCTTCCACGCTTCTAAACATTTCCGCTTCCGCGTACCCGCTTCTGATTCCATGCAGCTTAGGTTAAAATAGAAACTCCGGAACACAAAAGATTTTCGCGATGCCTCGAACTTCTTGTAATCATTAACCATTGACATCACAAAATCTTGGCTCAAGAACGTGATGCGTGGATTATAGTAAGGAGAAGGATCACGCATAAACCTTTTGCGGAACATAGTCATTGCTGCTCCCATGTGCGAAGAGATCTTCCGTAAATATTGAGCCTTTGTTACTATATCATCATAGATAAGACCAAGTATGGAGCTTTATGATGCAAATCTCATCAAAATTAATTAACACAGAGTATCATCCAAATCCACTGAAAATTGAAAAAGAATTAAGGAACACACCCACCAAATTCATGTAGAAAATCTTCCTTTGATAGCTAATATAAAATCTATGCAATACTCAAACTGATTAACTAATAAACAATTCTTTCATACTCGCAATTCCAAAAAACAATCAGAGCACTAGGATCTATATTTCAACTGCAACAACATAATCGAACAAGCTAATGAGACTCTCAAGATAATTAAGCAAATCTGAAACAGAAACAAGCAAGGATTAAAGGACCAAGAAACAAAAACATAAACTCAATTACTATGAGAGATTTAGAGAGCAAAAAGGGTCGGTCTTGTTCGAAATTGACAAGAAGAAATCAGATTCAGCGTAAGCAGAAAATAGAGGCAAATTCCCAACTAGATGAGCAAAAAATCAAACACTTAGCCCAAAATCTGTAATACCCATGATCCAGAAACTCATAATCAGGGAAGATCAAAGAGATTTAAGCCCCGAAATAATCTCAAATCAAAGCACCGAAGGAATTGACCTAAATTATATCATGAAGAAAAAGAATCGAATTGCTTACCCCCAGAACTTTGCTTGCACCGCGATCAAACCTTGTGATTCTCGCGAGTCTCGTACCTTGAAGATCGAAACACGATCGTCGTGCTGACTTTGTAGGCGTGGAACCACCGGGGAATCGAAGGATAATGATTAGTCACAATTAAAAGCAACGAAGTTGTTATTTTGAAGAAGAGATGAAAGTGGTGTCGTGCCTCGCCGTGGCCTCCGACTTCTGACAGTTTTAGGGTTCGTGTGTTTGTTGTGATGTTTTAATTTTTAGGGAACAAAACTATTAAAATCAGATTGAGTTATTTTTTTTTAATTTTTTTTTAATGGCATTTTGGATAATATGATGAAGTTTATAATGTGAGATGTGAGTTAAACTAGTAATCTTTTTTTTGGTGGGTTAATCTAGTTATTTTTTTATAGTTTTGAGTCATTTTGAGTAATTGTCACTAAATTATATTGCAAATGTTTTGAGTTTTAGTAGTTTTCGCCACATCCATGAATTTTTTGTGCTCTCCTTGACATCCCAAAATGAGTTGCACCAAAGCATATAGTGATGGATCCAGGATACCCATAACGACCACGATAGCGTGAATAAACATCCAATAAGTTGTGCAAGGACTTAAGATGAATCCCAAATTCGTCTAATACCCAAACGCATACCCAAATGTATATTGTCAGCACAAAGGTGTGAAGGAAAATCAGAAGTGCAAGTTGATGGATATTTCCGGAAAGAAGTGGGTTGTTGCCGAAGGACGTAGGGCTTCAAAAAATCTAAATGAAGTTGTCCACTTTGTTCCCTTGGGCCATAATGCAGTACGAGTTTGGGTAGATGTAGTGAAGGTTAAAGATGCAGCAGTTTTGATATAATACGTTTTTGGCGCATTCTAACCTTTGTTTTGATGGTTTTTATCGAGTCTTTCATTCTATTTTGAGTCATTCTAGGTCTAAAAGCAGCTGGAATGGAAGATTGGAACTGGCAATGGGACTTGGCGAAAAATGAAGGAAACTGGATCTTTTTGAAGATTCTGAAGATAAGGAGCATCCGCTCCCAATCGACCGACTTGCTCCCGAGAAGATCCAGTTTTAGAAATTTTCATTAAACCTATTTTTGCCACCTAGGGTTTCTCTAATCAATCACAGCCGCCCCAAACCCTTTTATCACATATTTTTCGAACTTTTTTCAAGGAGAGGCAGAAAATAACAGAGAGAACACATGAGAGAGGGATTGGATACATTGTTTTGAGTTTTTGTGAGATTTGAAGATTGTCTTTGATCCTTTGGAGAAGATTTCTAAACTCTTTACATTTTTCATTAATCTATCTATGAATTTTCTTATCTCACTTGCTGTGTTTCGATCCATCATGATTGAGTAGTTCTCCAAGTTAGGTTAAGGGTTCGATGGAATCAGGGATTCGCAAACTAAGCATAGATAGGATTTGAAATACATTTGATATCTCCATCTATTGTTGTTCTTAATGCATAGACTAGCTTGATCACCTAGCCTTTGATTTTAGGTTTAATTTACTCATCAAAAGTGTTGTGAATTGCTTGAATTAACATAGATGGGCGATTCGTCCTTAGCCAACGATAGTTGAAGTTAAGACGACTTGTGAACAAATCGATCATAATCTTTAATGCTCATCATTCTTTGTAATCTCAATGACAGTTTAGGGTGTTAGATTGATTGATGAAGTAGTTGACGCCACGACAGTGGGTCCTCTTAATTTTATGGTTGAGTTCTAGATTGGTTCATAATTGATAACCTGAATAATTGCTTGGTTCTTGATGATCTAATTCCTGAGATATTTTCCCTTGACCTAACGCTTTTCATAATTTGTTTACACCGAATTTACATTTATTTGCTTGATAAATCGTGACAACTTTAAACTATTTTGATTGCTTAGCTGAATTTGTATCCCATAGGATTATAGTGTATTGCTGGTCCCTTGAACGAACCTACCTATTCTACATTGAATTAGTGATTCTAGGTTTGAATTTATAAACCGGACAAAAGACTTTCATCAAGTTTGGAGGCCTTCTACAGAGATCGAGTATATGGACAACATGTTAGGTACATCTCTTGCATGGCCAGAGGATAAAATAAGTCATACTCTTTTAAATTGAGGTAATAAAATAAGTACTCAAATGTTTAAACTTTGGTAGTTGTTGTTAGAGTTTTATGACTTGAGTATTGGATGGAGACTTGATGTATGAATTGATGTAAGGTTTGTGTATGAATTGGATTGAGACTTCTTTTATGTATGAATTGGTTGAGACTTCTTTTATGTATCAATTGATTGGATATTTGCAAAACAGCTTCCACCAATGTATGAATGAAAACAAAATATTAATACATCCGGAAAACAATAGGTCATAGCACGGCCTAAAAGCTATTCTTAAAGATATTATACTGATAATTTAGAGCTACTATAAAGTAGAAGACAACAATTTTAAAGCGTTATGTAATAATATGTTACAGCGTTTATGAAAGCTATATTTACATATGATTCAACACTCAATTAACGCTATAATATAGGAACATATCATAGCATACCAAAAAAACGCTATTGTATGAGGTACTCCTATTATAGTTGGGGTAGATATAGCATTTAGAAAAACGTTATAAAACACATATTATAACGCTTATCATGTGCTAAGAATATCCATTTTCTTTGTAGTGAACAAACATCTTCCCATGATACATTTGCTTTATTTATTTCGTCTGGGTTCCCCCACCACAAAAAAAAAAAACTACACATACTCTAAATGGTTTTAAAACAACACTTTTGAAAGCCAGAAAGCAGAACACCAAAAGTTTGTTATACTATAAATAACATATTAAATTAGTTGCAATCGCTACCAACAACTTCCTATTTGTCGAAGACAAGATGCGATTCTGGATTTGTTAATGACTGGCTCATAGTCAACTCGAATCATTGATTTTGAATTAAGAGGAGGTCCAAGATATCGTAGTTTACTGGCCTATATAGCCTTTGCTTTTGCCACAACTTTGAGACTCAAACATCAGCCCCAACAACAAATATTGTTGACCTCAATGGATATATTCAAAGTGTAGAAATGCGAGCAAACCGACAGAGCATATCAAAGTTTTTGAAACACAAATCCTCTACTAAAATTATTCATTTATAAGACCGTAACCTGGTGAACAAGTTTGGACATATACACAATTTTGTATTTTTGAGTAATAAGCCGTATCTTTGAAAATTATGATATTAATTGAAACGACCCGACTCAAAATTTTAAAAAATTTCTAACTTAAAATCCGGATTATCATTATCATAAATAGTAATTCTCAACGGTCCAATCTCAACATGCGGAAAACAACAATGATCAATCAACAACAACTTCCAATTCAATAAATCTCATACTTTATTAATTCCCTAAACCGTTCAACTCAATAAGAACAATATTCAACTCAATCAATTCCAAAATAATCCAATGACAACAAATTTAGAATCTACTAGTAACCTAACAATTCTAACGCTACGACCACTCAGACGAGACACTAAATCATCTCCTCTTCCCGGCCATGATTCCACGATCACATTTTCTCTTTACCTGCAACACATAGCAAAAAGAGTTGCATGAGTATTATCACAAATACTCAGCGACGCGGTCATCCCGTCTACAGGCTATTTATACACAAGCATAAACAATAGATACAATACCAGGATGAGCATTGATGTTAGTGTTTTTCCCGGTTTCAAAAAGATTAAAACCTAGATTCACTAATCCGATGTAGAATAGTATAGGTTCGTTAAGGGACCAGTAATACGCTCTAATTCTATGGAATACAATCTTAGCTAAGCGATTCGAGTTGGGTTTGAATGTCACAAATTAACAAGTAAATAAAACGAAACAAAAGGTAAAAGTGGTTGTAAACAATTAAAGAAAAGCGTTAGATCAAGGATAATTCTCAGGGATTCGAATATCAGGAACCAAGCAATTATTCAGGTATGCGATTACGACCAAGTCTCGAACTCAACCATAAATATAAGGAGATCCACTTTCGTGGCATCTACAACTTTAACAATCAATCTAACACCCTAATTGTCGTTGAGGTTACAAGGATTATCAAGCATTAAGCGATTAGGGTTGATATGTTCACGAGATGCCCTAACTTCAACTTTCGTTGGCTAAGGATCAAATCGCCCACCTAAGTCAATTCCAGCAATTTACAAACTTTTGATAAGTAAATTTAACCTAAAATCAAAGGCTAGGTGATCAATCTAACCTAGGCAATATGATCGACAATAGGTGGAGACTATCGAATGATTATTTAAAAACCTATTTATGCTTAGCTCATGAATCAAATCCCATCGAAAAACCCTTAACCTAACAAGTGGATTACTCGCCCATAATCAAACAAACAACAGCAGCAAGAGACATGATAAACTGCATAAAATCGATATATAAAAGAGTAGGGTTTAAGAAAACTTTGATAAGTATTGAAGACAAATCTCCAAGCTTACAAACTCCCTCAAAACAAGTGTATATCTCTCTCTCTCTCTCTCTCGTTCTCTTGTATCTATGCTGCTGTCCTCTGCGTGTTATGTGTGGCGTGATCTCAATCTCCAGGTATGAGTATCGAATCTCTCTCTCACTTTCGATCTCTTTCCTTTTCGATCTTGGTGGCGATGTGTGTCTGCGTGTGTCCCCTTTGTTTGGCTGCGTGAATTGCCTTTTTATAGGCCTTGGCGGCTGCCCTAAAACCTAGGGTTTTAAAAATAGGTTTAAATGAAGTTTCCATAATCAGATCTGCTGGGAGCGGGTGCTCTCTTTCTCCAGAATTTCTCAAAAAGGGTCCAACTTCATTCCTTTCTAGCCAAATCCAATTGCAAGCCCCAGTCATTGCTTCCAGCCACTTTTGTACCTAGAATGACTCGATAGAGAGTGAAAGACTCGATAAAAGCCTACAAAACAAGGGTTAGAATGCGCCAAAAACGCATTATATCAATTCCCCCAGACTTAGATCTTTGTTTGTCCTCAAACAAATTCAAGACCAAGTGAAGGAGAAAGGTTTGAAAACGTGGGAACTCTTTTATCCTCAGTGAACCGAGTTTAAAACCTTTCAATCTGCAGACCACATAATCCAAATTACGAATAACAAAGCTTTACCAAAACATCCTCAACACATTTCTCAACCAAGTTCCATTTCCCAAACACAAACTCAACGCATTAGAGTTGCGTGAGGATCTCGCTAAAGGCAACATTTAGGGTAGACGACGCTAAGGGTTTAAGGCCATTTAGAGGTGGAGTTCAAAGTGTTTAAAGTGTTTAAGGGTTACCCGATGTTTCGTAGTGGATGCAGGATATTGCACAAAATTGCAAGAGAGAACGGGTACGTTGATATCCACATTCTCTAAACCACTCTTTCTTCTCCAAATCTTTCCAACCAACTCATGTTGTCATCGTCCACCTTGGGTATACTCGCTGTGCAGAGAGACATTTTACATATTTACCACTCTTCATCATCTGATTTGATAGATTTTTTTTTTTTTTAAGATAGATGATGATGAAGAGGGTTTTATTACAAATGTATGTCTCTTCAAGCACGAAAAAGAATTAGAGTTACTGTACATACCCAAGTGGAGCTCATCATTATCGTTCCTCCTTCGTGGATTTTTGTTCCACCTCGTTGTAAAACCATCTTCTGAAAATAGGAGCAGGTGCTCCTTCTGGGAATCAGTGCTCTCGTTCTTCAGAAAGAGTGATTTAAAGGCAATGTCGACCCAATTCTCTCCGGCCCTTTTGCGCATATGCTGCACATATGACAAAGAAGTAACAAGAATGCAAGGGGCTTGAAAAGAGGTAAGGGTTAAGGAGGGTACTAACTAAAAATGAGCTAGCTACTCAGGAACAACAAGAGTGATAAAAAGAATAAGGAGTCCTGAATATGATTCGTTTCCCTAATCTAGTGCCAATAGCGAGATAAAATTTTGGTCAATATGAAACCTGGAAGATGGTGTATCGAAGTGTTCCAGCTGTTCCTTGTACTCATGCTCTGAAGAAATGGTCACTAGAGAGAAAGTTAAACACAAATAGTCCAAACATCATCATAAGATAAGGTCCTAATTCCCTACAAAGTTTTGACTCAATAAAACAAATGAAAAAAAAGACTCAAAATAGGACATAAGAAAATAGAAAAACATTCAAAATAAACGAAAATAGCAACTCCCCCCAGACTTACTTCACACCGTCTCGGTGTGAGAATAAGAAAAGAGAGAGTGAAAAGGAAAGTAAGAATGAAAAGCAGAAAGTAAAAATGTTCATGGAAATACTTACCTCTCGGTGGCCTAAATTCGAATTTTGAAATTTTACCCTGGAGAGCAGGTGCTCTTTCTGGGGAGCAGGTGCTCTATGTTGGGGAGCAGGTGCTCTGTGTTGGGGAGCAGGTGCTCCTTCTGGGTTTTTGAACTTGGCAGCGGATCGATGTGCAGATCGATCCTGAGATTGACCGATGGTCTTCGTGTTGAATTCCTCATTCCGGATCGATCGATCTAGCCGAGGGGATCGATCGATTCTCCTTGCATATTCCACAACAATTTTTTTCTTTTTTTTTTTTTCAAAACCTGAAAACTCAAAACTAAAATTCAAAGTTAGTAACAAAAGAAATCAAATTGAAAAGGTTAGAAAACGTACCGGTGGGTTGCCTCCCACCAAGCGCTTAGTTAAAGTCTTTAGCTTGACTTGGATCTCATAAATCAGTCAGGATGAGGGGCGTGAGAACTTTCTCCAAAACAAGCTCTCCAATCGATAATCTTCAGCTTCAGAACCTTGCTCAACATAGCTTTCACAGCTTCTTCACCTTTCTCTTTCAGCTCAGATGTGAGAATAGCTCTAACTTTGGAGAAAGGTTTCTAAATCCCTTTGGACTTTACCTTGTACTCAATCGTGTCACCAACACGTCTCTGAGGTTCTAAAACCATATGAGAATCGCTCTTGATTCTTTGGCTCGTCACCTTCTCCTTTACCCTACTCTTTTGACTAGTCTTCTTTGTTCTGATAAGAGGGTCTCTATCTAGGACTTCCTTGACCTCACTCTTATCATTGAAATCTCTCTTTGTCACCATTTGCAGCTTATCTCCATTGATAACGGTAACACAAGATGCAAGTTTGGCTGCTTCATTAGTGGGTATAGCTTTGTAGAAGACATGTTTGTCAATATTAGAGAATGAGACTTTTCTATTAGGCAAATCTACAACTGCACCCACTGTCGCCAGAAATGGTCTTCCAAGAATCAAAGGTATACCAGGATCTTCGCTCATCTCCACCACTTGAAAGTCAGTAGGAACAAGACAATTTCCAACTTGAACATGTAAATCATGAATAGTACCTTGTGGAACCTTGGTGGAAGAGTCTGCAAACTTAAGAGATATATTAGCAGCTCTCATCGTAGTAATCCCAAGCTTTTCTGTAATAGCCTTGGACATGAGATTGATAGAAGACCCAGAATCGCAGAGAGATTCTTTAAATTCAACTCCTGCAATGGAGCATGGAACAACAAACATCCCAGGGTCTTCTAGCTTTGGCAACTGCTTCATTGGAGATGATGTATTCCTTGCTTCAGCAAAGAGAGCCTTGACTACCGTGAGACTCTTCTTGGTATCCCTTGAGAACTCACGATATGCAGGATCAACTCTAAATGCTTCTTCAAAAGAGGTATCAGGAGGAAGCTCACTCACCATCTTATTAAACCCAGCCAGCTTCTTTTCATCAATCTCATATTTCAGTCTCTGAGGGTATGGGATCCTAGGGATGTATGGTAATGATTCGACAACTTCTTCTGCTTTCTCTGGTGTAAGCGATGCTGAGACAGTTTCCACCTCACTCTGAACTAATATCACATTGCAGCATTTCCAGGGATTTGTTTCAACTTTTCCTGGAAGAGTCCCTGGTGGTTGCTTAGCTGATGCCGAGATCTGAGCTACCTAAGTGTCAAGCCTCTTCACGTGGTTGCAAACAGCCGACCGTTAAGGTCCGAATACATAGCATCCACTTTCGTGTTGATCTCAGTAGCACACTTCTGCTGATTAGCCACTAGTTGCTGCATCATTCCTTTCAACTCATCCTGAGAAGTGCTTCCGGAGCTCGCAGGAGCCTGAAAGTTAGAGAACTGCGGTTTCTGACCTTGGAAAGGGAGGAACGTCTTGCCTTGAAAGTTCTGAGGGTAGGTCTTCTGGAAACCTTGATCCTAAGGTTTTGGGTTTTGGGGGTTGGTTTGCTGCGGGTAAACCTGATCTTGTGGGTTCTCAACATTCGTACTCCTGAAAGGTTCGGGTGGCTCCTATAATTCTGGTTAAACCCACGGTTTCGTATAAACTCTTGACCATTCACATAGATAACCTCCTGCTGATCACTATCTCCTTCCTCAACCATCTCCTCAGCGAGTGTTTCAACATTCTAATCTGCAAAGTGAACCATCATTTGGTTCGCTTTGAGCAACAAGTTGATCTTGGTCGTAAGGTCATCGATCTTGTGGGAGTCCATCCCACTGGATTTCGTAGTTCTGTCATATTCCTAGGACTTGTTGCTTGAACTTGCAGCCAAGTTCTCAATCAGCTTGTACGCACCTTCTCTGTTTTGGTCATGAAATCGCCATTGCTAGCAGCATTCAGCGCGTTCCTATAGTCCCAGTCCACGCCATCGTAGAAAATACCCAGCAGATTTTCATCCGAGAAACCATGGTGTGGGCACTCTCTCTTATACTCCTTAAACCTTTCCCATGCCTCACAGAAGGACTCTCCGGAATGTTGGTGGAAGGAGGAGATCTTGTTCCTTAAACTCGCGGTTTTGGATTTTGTGTAGAAGTGGTCCAAAAACGCAGCTCTACATTGCGCCCAAGTCGTAATGGATCCAGCAGGTAAAGACTTAAGCCAATGAGAAGCTTTGTCCGCGAGTGAAAACGGAAACAGCTTGCATTTTACGAAATTCGGGTTCATCCCATTAGAGCTTGTCGTGGAGCAAATCTCCTCGAAATTCTCTATATGGTCCATCGGAATTTCAGCAGGTAGTCCGTGGAACAAGTGTTGCTTAACCAGTGAGATCATCTACGGCTTGATCTCATAGTCATTCCTTTCAACAGCGGGAGGAACTATGGCAGCTCGGTTCCGGTAATAAGCATGGGGATTGTCCATATCCCCTATGGTTCGTTGCTGCTCACACGCGCGTTGTTGCTGCTGTTCGCACGAATGCTGCTGTTACATCTGAGCCATCTGCTCTTGCAACCTTTGCAGCTCAGCTGCCATGTCGTTATCGCCTTGATCGCTCATATCAGCGGGACTAGGCCTTTGTCGTCTGTTTTCTCGTTCAAGCCTAGCAAGCTCAGGGTTACTCAAAGTGACGAGAGGAGTTTGAAGATTTCTCCTTGTTTTCCTTGAGTTCATACACCTGAAACACACGTAAAGAAAAACAAAAGAACGAGATTAGTGCTTAGTCTAAAATCATAATCGAGAAGTAGAGGTATCGAGTTGGTCCCCGTCGCAATGGCGCCAATTTGATGTTAGTGTTTTTCCTGGTTTCAAAAAGATTAAAACCTAGATTCACTAATCCGATGTAGAATAGTATAGGTTCGTTAAGGGACCAGCAATACGCTCTAATTCTATGGAATACAATCTCAGCTAAGCGATTCGAGTTGGGTTTGAATGTCACAAATTAACAAGTAAATAAAACGAAACAAAAGGTAAAAGCGGTTGTAAACAATTAAAGAAAAGCGTTAGATCAAGGATAATTCTCAGGGATTCGAATATCAGGAACCAAGCAATTATTCAGGTATGCGATTACGACCAAGTCTCGAACTCAACCATAAATATAAGGAGATCCACTTTCGTGGCATCTACAACTTTAACAATAAATCTAACACCCTAATTGTCGTTGAGGTTACAAGGATTATCAAGCATTAAGCGATTAGGGTTGATATGTTCACGAGATGCCCTAACTTCAATTTTCGTTGGCTAAGGATCAAATCGCCCACCTAAGTCAATTCCAGCAATTTACAAACTTTTGATAAGTAAATTTAACCTAAAATCAAAGGCTAGGTGATCAATCTAACCTAGGCAATATGATCGACAATAGGTGGAGACTATCGAATGATTATTTAAAAACCTATTTATGCTTAGCTCATGAATCAAAACCCATCGAAAAACCCTTAACCTAACAAGTGGATTACTCGCCCATAATCAAACAAACAACAGCAGCAAGAGACATGATAAACTGCATAAAATCGATATATAAAAGAGTAGGGTTTAAGAAAACTTTGATAAGTATTGAAGACAAATCTCCAAGCTTACAAACTCCCTCAAAACAAGTGTATATCTCTCTCTCTCTCTCTCGTTCTCTTGTATCTCTGCTGCTGTCCTTTGCGTGTTATGTGTGGCGTGATCTCAATCTCCAAGAATGAGTATCGAATCTCTCTCTCACTTTCGATCTCTCTCCTTTTCGATCTTGGTGGCGATGTGTGTCTGCGTGTGTCCCCTTTGTTTGGCTGCGTGAATTGCCTTTTTATAGGCCTTGGCGGCTGCCCTAAAACCTAGGGTTTTAAAAATAGGTTTAAATGAAGTTTCCATAATCAGATCTGCTGGGAGCGGGTGCTCTCTTTCTCTAGAATTTCTCAAAAAGGGTCCAACTTCATTCCTTTCTAGCCAAATCCAATTGCAAGCCCCAGTCATTGCTTCCAGCCACTTTTGTACCTAGAATGACTCGATAGAGAGTGAAAGACTCGATAAAAGCCTACAAAACAAGGGTTAAAATGCGCCAAAAACGCATTATATCAAGCATACACAAGAATTCACGAAACAATCAAACACGAAAAAATCCAGGAACTTTGTGTTGATCGACACAACCTCTAGGTGTCGATCGATACACAGCCCGTGTCGATCGACATACAGCCCTGTGTCGATCGACACACCACCCCGGTGTCGATCGACACGACATCGCAGAACCCAGAAAACGAGCCTATCCTCTCATGGTTCGAATCCGTCGCGATTCATCGAGTCTCCTGCACAATTTTATTCACAGAACACACAAAATCCAACAAGCAATCGCATTCTATCCATTCTTTACACTTATGTAAGCCTACAGTCACGCACTCACCTTGATTTCGGATTGAAATGATGAAGAACGTGAAGAACGAGCGAAGAACACACGAACAGCCTCTGATTTTGTCCCTCCCAGACCCAAAATCAACCCAGCAACGATCCCCTTTGCGTTCAAACAGCCTCAAAAGCAATACTCCTCAAGAAATCTCCCAAAAATCACCCAAAACCCTTGATTTCTAATTTCTCTCTCGAAACCTCTGTTTCTCTTCTGAAAATCGGCCAAAAAGACAAAACGCGTCTGTCCCAGCCTTATATACGAACCCTAGGGTTCCCTAAACCGATCCGCCTAACCGGATAATTAGAATCAAACCGATCGGTCTAATTCAAACTCGTGTCGATCAACACACCACATCCGTGTCGTTCGACACAACACCCAGAGCCCAACTTCTCATAAGTCACAAACACTCGTGTCGATCGACATACACACCTGTGTCGATCGACACCCACCAAAAATCCACTTTTTGGTTCACGGGCGTTACAATTCTCCCCCACTAACACGGATTTGACCTCGAATCACGCGACTCCGTCTCGCTAAGATTATCACTTCCGCCTAAAACCCAACCAGATTCTCCCAGAAAATCAACGATGCAACGCCCCATGGTCCGGATTAGGACTGCCCGATTGATCGCCCAACAATCAAACAAGAACATGCACAACCAACCGTTGACCCCAAATTGGATACATATGCTACCAGGGTTGTCCGAACCGAGGTTCTAAACTTAAGTAAAGACCCTAGACTCGACATCCACATCCACTCTCTTGACCTTCGGTCAGCACCACTCGAGATCACACCTGATCCTCGAGCTCTACTAGGCTCATACTAGCCACATTGCACCGTCTCAGCACGGCTGCAATCCTGACCCCAACTCGGTCAGCACCACCTAAGATCCACTCCTGATCCCCGAAGTTCATCCAGTCTCATACTCACGACCACGCTCAGACGCTACTGCTCATAACTCATACTCATAACTCATATACATATACACCACACCCACTCGCAGGATCGTTACCCCTTGAGCTACGTGTGCAGGGAACCCACCCCTCCCCTGGAGAGAACCATCATCCCTCAAAGTACATATAGGGAACCCACTCGTCCCTTAGAGAGAACCACCAACTCTTGAGTATATGCAGGGAACCCACCCGTCCCTTGGAGAGAACCACCATCCCTCAAGTATGCAGGAAACCCACCCGTCCCCTGGAGCAATACTCTGAACACGCATCATAAGCACCTGTCGACCGGAATCACCTTCGTGGCTCCATCATGACATCCCCCACCCAGAATATCATCACATCCATGACCCGCACTAGGTCATCCGAAACAACCCCCACAAGGTGTTTCCACTAGAGTCCCTGGAATAGACAAGTTCTAACCACCATAAAACCTCTATTCTAGACTCTCCCTAGGAATAGACAAGTTCTAACTCGCATGGAGCTTCCATTTCTAGCCACTCCTAGAACATGAACAAGCTCATTTCTAGCCACTCCTAGAACATGAACAAACTCTAAGCCGCATAGAACTTCCATTCCTAGCCATCACATGACCCCACCAGTCATAAAAATATAAGAACTCATATCTTATAAAACACATTTAATAAGGCAAACTCATCTTATTAAATCTCCAAATGTATACTCGTTACAACAACAAACGAAATATACATAACAACAACATAGCAACATGCTAATACAGACTCTGAAAACCAGAAAGACACTCAAGCCACCGCTTGCTTCTCGAACTTCCTCTTCATCGACGCTTCTGGTTCCCAAGTCTCCTCCTCAATACCGTCACAGTCCCACACGACTCTCACTAACGGTATACTCTTCCGACGCAGCACCTTGACTCTCCTCTCGAGAATCCTCACAGACCTCACCGCCAAAGTCATGTTAGGCTGAAGATCCTCTGGAATCCTAGCCAACACCTCCTCAGACTCATGTAGACACTTCCACAGCATCGAAACATGGAAGACTTTGTGAAAAGCCTTCATACTCTGAGGTAACTCCAACCGATAAGCTACCGGCCCGACCCGCTCCACCACTTTGAACGGACCCATAAACCTCGGACTTAGCTTATTCTCCGAAATAGATCTGTTAAGACCACTCAACATCGCTGCCATGAGATACACTAGATCTCCCACCTCAAACTCTAGCTCCTTCCGTCTAATATCGGCGTAACTCTTCTACCGATCTTGAGTCTCCCTCATGTTCAGCCTCAAGACACGGATCTTCTCCGTCGTCTCCTGAACAAAGTCTGCACCAAACATGCTCCTCTCCCCCACTTGAGTCCAGCATAATGGTGTCCTACACGGCCTCCCATACAGAGCCTCATATGGAGCCATCCCAATACTTGCCTGGTAACCGTAGTTATACGCAAACTCAACCAAGTTCAGATGATCCGCCCAATGACCACCATAATCCAGCACACACATCCTCAACAGATCCTCTAATGTCTGAATCGTCCTCTCCGACTACCCATTTGTCTGAGGATGATACGCTGTGCTCATATGCACCTTAGTGCCCATCTCAGCCTGAAACGCCCTCCAGAACTCTGAAGTAAATCTCGGATCCCTGTCTGACACAATACTCGCTGGCACCCCGTACAGCCTCACTACCTCCTGCACAAACTTCCTAGCCAAAACTACCGCTCTATCGGTCTTCTTGATGGCCAGAAAGTATGCTGACTTAGTCAGACGATCCACGATAACCCAAATCGCATCATAAGTCCGTGACACCGGCAACCCTGTCATGAAATCCATGGTAATTATATCCCACTTCCACTCCGGAATGTGCAAACTCTGCAACATACCACTCAGAACCTGATGCTCAGTCTTCACTAGCTGACACAAGTTGCATGCTGCAACCCAGCTAGCCACATCCCTCTTCATCCCGACCCAGTGATAATACCGTTTCAGTTCACAGTACATTTTGGTCGCTCCCGGATGAATCGATAACATGCTCGAATGAGCCTCCCTCAGGATCTCCTGCCTCAGATCCTCGTTCTTGGGTACACAAACCCGCCTGTTCACCAGTATCATCCCACTCTCTGAAACCACATACTCTAAACCGGCCGCTTTAGCAGCATCAATCAATCCCTGATCCTTCTCCTGAGCAACTCGAATCCTGCTCAACAAATCCGCCTGGTTAGCTGTCTCTAACCCCAACGGCTCCTGTGAGATCACACACAACCTCAAGGTATTGATGTCGCTCACCAGAGCCTCCATATCCCGCTCCTGCTCTGAAGCAACCCTCATCCGACTCAACGCATCTGCCACCAGATTAGCCTTACCCGGATGGTACCCAATCTCCAGGTCATAGTCTGCAACTAACTCCATCCAGCGCCTTTGTCTCTGGTTCAGCTCTGGCTGAGTGAAGAAATACTTCAAACTCTTGTGGTCTGTGAATACCTGCACCTTCCCGCCATACAGATAAGACCTCCAAATCTTAAGGTCAAAAATCACCGCAGCCAACTCCAAATCATGGGTAGGGTAGTTGCACTCGTGCTTCCTCAACTGCCTCGAAGCATATGCAATAACCTTCCCCTGCTGCATCAGCACACATTCTAGACCAACTCCTGAAGCATCTGTATACACCACGTAAGGCTCACCCGGCTCGGGTAACGCCAAAACCGGTGTACTAGTCAGCATCTCCTTCAGCTTCTCAAAACTCTCCTCACAAGCTAAAGACCATACAAAAGGGACATCCTTCCCTGTCAACTTCATCATCGACTGCGCCATACTCACAAACCCCTTGACGAATCTCCGATAATAACCCGCCAACCCAAGAAAACTCCTGATCTCTGTGGCACTCCTCGGTCTAGGCCAACCTCTGATAGCCTCAATCTTAGCCGGATCTACAGAAACTCCCTCTGATAATCCAGGTGAACCCTGTACCAATCCAACCAATCCATTCCCAAGATGACATCGTACAGCTCCACCAGACTAATAACCAGATCTGCTGGCATCGACTCTCCCGCCACCAGGACGTCCACACCTCGAGCCCGCCTGAAAGTAGCCAACGTCCTGCCACCAGCAACCTTAACTACTCCCGGCTGCTCTCCGGAATCGCTCCGGATGCCGCTGCCCTCCGCACACTCTGGAGTAATGAAGCTATTCATAGCTCCCGAATCGAACAATATGTGGGACTCACATCCGCCCACAACTAAGGTCCCTGCACAAATCCCATGTGCTTTAAGACCCGACACTCTAACGCAGACTCACAATTTCCCAACAAACTAAATTCAATCAACAAACGAATTTAAAAAGAACAAGTCTGAAATTATACATGTGATCGATCTTGCGCTAGAACTGCCCGCCTCTGCCGACGTGAAAACCCACGGCGTCGCCGCAATCTGAGCCAAATGCTGGACCGCCAACAGCTGCACTGCCGCCACCGCCATCTGCTGTAGCTTAGGACACCTAGGCTTGATATGCCCCGGCTCCCTGCAGTGATAGTACACCTGAGCCGCCCGATCCTCTCTCCTCTTCGGACAGTCCGCCACCTTGTGGCCCATACCACCACACCCGTAGCATCTTGAACCACCCTGACCGCCCTGACTGGCTCCTGAAGTGCTCTCCCACTTCCTCTTCTGACTTTGGGCAGGCTTGCCGCTCCTGCTCGAACCCGTCTGCTGCTGCTGCTGCACCGGTGGACTAACCACCACAGCCTACTCTCTGAGGTCCTCCTCAATCGCCGCAGTAGTCTCAACTAGCTTCGCCCTCGTGGCGAACTTACTCGCCCTACAGGGAGTCCTCAACTCAGCTCGAAGTCCCCCAAGGAACCTCCTCACCTGGGCCTGCTCACCCTCCATGCTCCTACCAGCATGCATCAGGAGTCGACTGAACTCCAAATCGAACTCCCTCACAGTCCGATCTCCCTGAGCCAGGTTCAGAAACCTCGACTCCATCCGGTCCACCGCCTCCTGCGGGAAATACTTGGCATTAAACTCAGCCAATGAATCCTCCCAGACCATCTCGGCCTGTACCTTCCTGGCCTCAACACCTCTCCACCAGAGATGCGCGTCACCATCCAGATAGTGAACTGCAAGATCAACCCGGTCTCCCTCTGGACACCTGATGGAGCGAAAATTACGCTCCAACCTCCGCCGCCACTCATCGGCCTCCTCAGGCTTGGCACCACCCGAGAAAAACCCGGTGCCAATACTCTGCATCTGCTCTATCATCCTCAGGTAGGATGGAAACTCCTCCGCAACCGCCACACCCGGCTGCACACCAACCACACCTGGCTGCACCCTAGCTACTACTGGTTGCACACCAGCCCCACCTGGCTGAACTCCCGGAGCCTGACCCAGAGCCGGCACCCCACCTGGTAACCGCTCCAGAATCAACTGTAGCAAACCTGCCAAGCGATCATCTCGGTCTTGGGCCACACCTACAGGAGCACCCCCACCTGGGCCCCTCGTACCACCAGCTACCTCGGGACCCACACTAGTCCCACCAGCCCTCACACTGGCACTCGTAGCAGGCTCACCCACAGACCCCTCCTAAAACGCCTGCGAGTCCGCCACCTGCTCCTGCGTGGTCTCCTGGGCCACACTCGCGGTATCTGACTCACTCACAAGTCCTCGCCTGCGCCCACCACGACCACCTCGGCCTCCACGGCCCCTACGACCTCTGTCTCTAGCACCTCTAGCCATCACTCTGCACTCACCAGCAGATTACTAAGTACTAGAAAAATAGAAAGTCAAATAACACATATCGTGGAATCTCATTGAAGGCTCTGAAAAGATGATCTAGGACTCCATACCCGCACAGTAATCAATCAATTATCACACAATCAATCATTTACACCCGCCCTAGAACCATAAGGGCTCTGATACCAAAATGAAACGATCCGACCCAAAATTTTAAAAAATTTCTAACTTATAATCCGGATTATCATTATCACAAATGGTAATCCTCAACGGTCTAATCTCAACATGCGGAAAACAACAATGATCAATCAACAACAACTTCTAATTCAATAAATCCCATACTTTATTAATTCTCTAAACCGTTCAATTCAATAAGAACAATATTCAACTCAATCAATTCCAGAATAATCCAATGACAACAAATTCAGAATCTAATAGCAATTCTAACGCTACGACCACTCAGACGAGACACTAGTTCATCTCCTCTTTCCGGCCATGATTCCACAATCACATTTTCTCTTTACCTGCAACACACTCTTTACCTGCAACACATGGCAAAAAGAGTTGCGTGAGTATTATCACAAATACTCAACGACGTGGTCATCCCGTCTACAGGCTATTTATACACAAACATAAACAATAGATACAATACCATGCTGAACATACACAAGAATTCACGAAACAATCAAACATGAACCAATCCAGGAACTTTGTGTCGATCGACACAACCTCTAGGTGTCGATCGATACACAGCCCGTGTCGATCGACACAACCACTAGGTGTCGATCGACACAACCACTAGGTGTCGATCGACATACAGCCCCGGGTCACGACATCGCAGAACCCAGAAAACGAGCCTATCCTCTCATGGCTCAAATCCGTCGCGATTCATCGAGTCTCCTACACAGTTTCATTCACAGAACACACGAAATCCAACAAGCAATCGCATTCTACCCATTCCTTACACTTATGTAAGCCTACGGTCACGCACTCACCTCGATTTTGGATTGAAACGATGAAGAACTCGAAGAACGAGCGAAGAACACACGAACAGCCTCTGATTTTGTCCCTCCTAGACCCGAATTCAACCCAGCAACGATCCCCTTTGCATTCAAACAGCCTCAAAAGCAATCCTCCTCAAGAAATCTCCCAAAAATCACCCAAAACCCTTTATTTCTGATTTCTCTCTCAAAGCCTCTGTTTCTCTTCTGAAAATCGGCCAAAAAAGACAAAATGCGTTTGTCCTAGCCTTATATACAAAACCTAGGGTTTCCTAAACCGATCCGCCTAACCGGATAATTGGAACCAAACCGATCGATCCAATTCAAACTCGTGTCGATCGACACACCACACCCGTGTCGATCGACACACCACACCCGTGTCGATCGACACAGCACCCAAAGTCTGACTTCTCATAAGTCACAAACACTCGTGTCGATCGACATACACACCTGTGTCGATCGACACCCACCAAAAATTCACTTTTTGGTTCACGGACGTTACATTAATTTAGTTTTTTTTATTAATTTAATTAATTGCTATATATCATAATTATTTCACAAAGTTTGTAGAAATGAATATATTAAATATTTTAAAAATATTCTATTAAATGTTTTAAAAATATTCTATGTATCAAAAACTATTATTGGTCTTATAATGAATATGGTTGTTTTGATTGAAAACAAAATAGAATTTTGTTATTTTTAATTATTTTACGGGTTGAACACATTTGTATACAAAATAATCTAGTGGAAGTTCCTTTGGTCTAGTGGTTTGATCAAGAGTTCATTAATGCTTCTACACCAGAAGATATGGGGTTCGAATCCCAAGAGATGCGATTTATTAATATTGATGCAGATTAACGGAAACAAGCTTACATGAGATCTTCAGCGTGAGGTAAGATATAATCGTTTGGCGTGGATCAAGGCGGAAGACTTGTCCGTTGTAGAATCGTCGATGTAACAGTTTTCATAAATTGTAATAGAATATTAATAAATTCAGACAATTAAAAAAAATTATAATAATCGCATAATTCAACGGTCTTGGATTCCTTATAATAATTCTCTCAATAAGCATAAATTGATTTTTTAACTAAAACTCTTACTTTTATTTAATAATCATATTATCCCGTGTATAGCTCGAGTAATTACCTAGATTACTTTAAACCATCAAAAATGAAAGTTTATCTTCTAGCCAGAAGCTTTGTCCACCAATGGAAAGTTTTATTTCTGATACGATATTTTGGATGCTTTTGTTTTCTTATTCTTGGTAAGCCAATAAAAGTGCTCCAGAATTTCATAATGAACACAAACTTAGCAAATACATGAAGATGATCAGTCAAAAACAAAAACATACCTAGTGGCTCTTGGTCTAGTGGTTTCCTCCTCTTAAAAATGATAAGAGGTTCCTAGTTCAAATCCACTTGTGAGGAGGGTATTTATAAAGGAAATAGACTAAAGGAGCCCACGAAGATTAGGGTTTAGGCCTGAATTTCAAGGTTTTCAACAACCAAAAAAAAACAAAAAAAATCATACTAAATGGCTCTTCGTCTAATGGTTTCCTACTCTTAAAAAATGAAAAGAAGTCCTTAGTTCAAGTGCACCTGGGAGGAAAGGTATTTCCAAAAGAAATAGACTAAAGACTTACTCTAGACCCACATAGATTAGGGTTTAGGTCCGAACTTCGAAGTTTAAAAAAAAACATCAAAAAAAACAACAAAATTTTGAGTGGTAGAACATAATCTCTTAGCCAGCGTATAACCTGACGCCCTGGTAGTTTGGTATTTAGGCATATGGTCATTTACCTTAGGGTTTGTACTTTGTTCTCCTTATTTAAACCATTGTCGTTGTTTCTCTTTATATTAGAGTACGAGAGAAGCAAAACACAAAAACTCCCAATTTTTTTATTTAGTAAATTTCTCAGTGAAGGAAAATGGATATGACTCTCAGGAGAACCACTATAAATTATCCTACCAAAAAATATCTCCAACGAGACAATCATACACCAAAACATGTCAATTACCGAAGTCCTAATAACTGTACACAAATATGATGTCAATGAATACTGAGACATCTTTTATTTACATATCTATGAGACAAAATTTGCATGATTTGCATGCACGTTCACAATTTGTATACTGAGCTTCCCATCCCATAATTGAAAGCCTAAACATCAAGAAGATTTGGGTATATTTTACTACAGAAAAAAACTTCTAATTAATAAAATAAAAAAAATCATATTTTTGTGGAATTATCTACTCACATATTGTAGTCGCTCTAACCATCCACATCCTCCATTTTTGAAGTTTCATCGTTGAGCTTCATAAAATCCGAACTTGAACTCGAGCTAGAGCTAGAGCTCTTCTCCATACGATAGTTGTGTTCAGTTGAAATCTCGTTTGAAAATTGTTTCTCACTCTCTGTAGCGATCTTCACAAATTGAGACATCTTTTGTTCCCATTTTAATATTATTTCCTTAATTGCTTGTTGTTGTGATACCGTAAGCGTCAAGGAACCACCATTCTGGCTTTGTTTTTCAGATACGACTTTGCTCATAACCGATTGCAAGGTACTAAGAGTCTTCATCACTTCTTGTTGATATCCTTGTAATGTTGTCTTCATCTGTCAAAGAAGGCAGATTAAACTTTCAGTTTTGACCTATACTTCCTTAGATTTTTCTACGAGGGTTATAATTAATTAACTCACCTGTCCTGACCCATTTTTCTTGGCTTGCAAGACAGTCATAGCATCCGAGAGTTTTGTGGCCATATTTATCATCTCAGACATGTAGGATCTTGAGTCTTTAGTCTCGAATATTGAAGAGACTGGACACGCGTATTTCATGTAATCTTTAAGCTTCTGGAAGAAGCTCTGGAACTCTTGTGTGCCTGGAGATTTTTTCTCAAGGTCTGACATGAAACTTGTGACTTCTTTCGAAGTGTTGCTCTCGATATCTATCGTTGTTTTTTGGTCTGTTGTGGTATTTGCGGCCAATCCTGTTAGTTGATTATTCATAGAATTATCATTTCTTCCTCCATCCTTCACCATTTGGTTGTTCATAGAATCATTGCTATCTTTAGTCTCCTCTGTTTTACCATTCGTTAAATCTCCACTAACACCTCCTTGAGCCTCCGCGGTATTGTTCTTTACCGAATCTTCATTAATGTCTATTTTGTCTCCTTTGAAATCTTTCTGCATCGACTCTTCTTGACCTCCATTGACTTCAACAGACTTACTATCTTCAGAACCTTCTTCCGAAGAGTGTTCTTTACTTTTACTATTTTCAGCTATGTTACCATCTTTGGAACCTTCTTCAACAGAATCGTCTTTTCCGACAATGCTTTCAGATGCCTTAACATCTCCGGACATTTCCTCCGTAGAATTTTTACCTTCATTTCTTTCAACCGTTTTACCATCTTTGGAACCTTCCTCCATGAAATTTGCATTACCTCCATTCATTTCTGCTACTTTACCATCTTTGGAACCTTCCTCTGTTGAATTTTTGCCTCCACTTATTTCAACCGTCTTACCATCTTCTAAACCTTTTTCCATGGTATATTTTTTACCTTGATTGTTTTCAACAGTCTTACTATCTTCTGAACCTTTTTCCATTGTATCTTTTTTACCTTTATTATTTTCAACTGTCTTACCATCTTCTGAATCTTTTTCCACGGAATCTTCTTTACCTTGATTGATTTCAATTGCCTTTCCTCCTTTGGAATCTTCTTTACCTCCATTATTTTCCATGGTATCTTCTTTACCTTGATTGTTTTCAACCGTCTTACCATCTTCTGAATTTTTTTCCATGGTATCTTCTTTAGCTTGATTGTTTTCAACCGCCTTACCATCTCCTGAACTTTTTTCCATGGTATTTTCTTTACTTTCATTGTTTTCAACCGTCTTACCATCTTCTGAACCTTTTTCCATGGTATCTTCTTTATCTTCATTGTTTTCAACCGCCTTACCATCTTCAGAACCTTGTTCCATGGTATCTTCTTTAGTTCCATTACGCTCGACAGTATAATTATTATCTTTGGAGTCTTCTTTCATGGAATCTTCTTTACCTTGATTGATTTCAATTGCCTTGCCCTCTTTGGAATCTTCTTTACCTCCATTATTTTCAACAGTCTTAGCATCTTTAGATCCTTCTTCTATGGAATCTTCTTTACCTCTTTTGATTTCAACTGTCTTGTCATCCTTGGAACCTTCCTCCATTGAATTATTTTTACCTAGACTAGTTTCGACTCTCTTACCATCTTTGGATTTTTCATTTTCTTCTTTGACCGCTACAGTCTTATCATTCACCAAATCTCCACTATTTTCTTTAGTTTTCACCTTAGTTTTCGCCGTCGAGTCTCCAACATTTACTTGACCCTCATCAATATGTTTTTGCTCCACTGAGTTTCCATCAATCTCTTTAGTTTTATCATCAGTAGAGTCATTTCGATCTTTCTTCTCACCCATATTTGATCCAGCACCAGCTTCTTGAACCTCTTCATGCTTTTTCATCGAGGAATCTTCATTACCTTCGTGCTTTCTCTTTGACTTGATGTCCTCTGCCTTGTTTTCTTCTACCTTATCATTTTTTATGGATTCTCCATTTTCCTTCATAGAATCTTCATCGTTTTCTTTACCCACTTCATATTCATCATCATCTTCTTTACCCTCAACTTTATTCTCCTCTACAGATTTTCCACTCTTTGTTTGAGCCTCTGCTTGCATTTCTTTCTCTGATTCTCTACTGTTTTCTTGAACATCTGCTTGCACTTCTTTCTCATTACCATCTTTAGACACTTTGATATCTTCTTCACTCTTCTCTCTATCCTTTGTAGAATTGTCCATATTAACTTGAACCCCTACTTGCTTCTCTTGCCCAGATTTGTTCTGTTGTTTTCCGGTTTCTTTTAACTCGACATTCTTTAACTCTTCCAAGTATTCATTATTTTTTGTCGAATTTTCTGTGTTTGATTCAGACCCTACTTGTTTGGTGGAATCGCCACCCCGTTTTCCAGTGTTTTTGGATTTCTTCTCTTGAGACTCTTCCTTTACTTTTTCATGTTCTTCTTTTTTCTTCTTGTCTTCACTAACTGTTTTCTCTTTTTTCTCTTCTTCTTTTTGCTTCGATTTAGTGTTTTGAAACACTTTCATTTCTTCTCCTTTTTTCTTCGATTTTTTGTCTTTCTTATGTTTTTCTTTTTCCTTCATTTGGTTGTTTTTAGAATCTTTATTCTCTTTTTTATCTTCCTCATTTTTCTTCGATTTGTGGTCTTCAATTTTATTCTTTTCTGTTTTATCTTCTTCTATTTTATTCGATTTATCGTCGTTGGTCTCTTTCTTTTCTTTTTTATCTTGTTTTATTTTCTTATCGTCTTTGGTCTCCTTCTTCTCCTTTCTCTCTTTTTTATCTTCTATCTTTGATTTTGACTTATTGTGTGTAGATTCTTCATTTCCCATTTTCTCCGCTTCCTTATTCATTGATATGTCGTTTTGAGACTCCTTCTTCTTTTTATCTTCTTTCTTCTTTGATTTCTTGTTCTTGTCATCTAATTTCTTCTTCTTTTCTTCTTCCTTTTTTTTTGATTTACGCTCTTCATGTTCTTTCTTCTTTGATTTCTCGTTCTCGTCATCTTTCTTCTTCTTCTCTTCTTCTTCCTTTTTCTTCAATTTACGCTCTTCATGTTCTTTTTTCTTTGATTTACTATCTTCAACTTTTTTCTTCTGCTTCTTTTCTTCTTCTTTTCTCTTCAAATTATTGTCATCAGAATTTTTTATGCCTTCTTTATCTTTTTCATTCATCTTTGATTTGTTGTCTTTGTGTTTTTTCTTCTCTCTTTTTTCTTCTTCCTTTTTCATCGATTTATTGTTCTCCTTCTCTTTCGTTGCTTCTTTTGTTTTCTCTGATATGTTGTTTTTCCCGGATTCATGGTTTTGAGATTTTTTCTTCTCCTTTTTCTCTTTTTCTTTCTTCTGAGATTTATGATCTTCAGACTCTTTATTCTTTATTATATCTTCTCCATTTTTCTTTGAGTTACTATCTTCAGATTGTTTCTTCTCTTTTTTCTTTTGCTTTTTTTCAACTTTCTTCTCTTTTTTCTCTTCGTTCTTTTTCTTAGATTTATGGTCTCCGGATTGTTTCTTTTCTTCGTTCTTGTCTTCTTTTTTCTTAGATTTATGGTCTTTTTCTTTTTTCTCCGATTTACTGTTTTCAGACACTCTCTTCTCATTTTTGTCTTCTTTGTTTTTCTTCGACTGACGGTCTTCATACTTTTTCTTCTCATTTTCTTCTTTCTTAGAGTTAGCATCAACTGAATCTTTCTTCTCTTCTTTTTTGTTTTGGATTGACTCTCCGCTCCCTTTCTTAACCTTTGTGGCCATGTTCTTTGTAGTGCCTTTATCGTTTTCCGTAGTCTCTAAAAACTTTGTGTCTTTAGAATCGTTTTTCTCTATTTTTGTTCTATCACTACCGCTTCCTTTTGCTTCTTCTTGCTTTTCCATCGTTGAACTTTTGTTATTTGCCTTAGCCTCGGCCTTAGAATCCTTTTTACCGACTTCATTATCTTCCTTTGTGTAGACTCCCCCATTTCCTTGACCATCTATTTGACTTTCTTTTGTGGAACTCTCTTTATCTTCCTTAGCATCTACTGATTTATAGTCCTTAGACTCTTTCCCGTCTTCTTTATTATTTACTTTACCAAGGTCTCTACTAGTGTTTCCTTGAGTCTCTTCTTGGCTTTTCGTCAAAGAACTTTCTTTATTTTCCTTCTCTTCCACTAATTTAGCATCCATAAACTCTTTACTTTCTCCTTTGTTTTCTACTTTCTTTGATTCGTCATTGTTTCCATGACCCTCTTTTTGGTTTTCCTCCACGGAACCTCCTTGATTTTCATTAGCTTCTGACCTCTTACTGTCCTTTGACTCTTTATTGTTTTCCTTAGCCTCTGTCGACTTAACGTCTTTAGTCTCTTTCTGACCCCCACCATTTTCTTGAGCTTCTTCTTGCTTTTCGTTCATGAAACTTCTCACATTTTTCTTCACCTCTGCTGACGTATCATCTTTAGACTCTCTCTTTCCTTCTTTTGTTTCTACTTCAGTGGAATTTCCACTATTTCCTTGAGTCTCTTCTTGCTTTTCGTTCTCAGAACTTCTCACATTTTCTTTATCCTCTACTAACGTATCATCTTTGTTTCCTCCTTTGGTTTCTACTTCAGTGGAATTTCTTTGAGTCTCCTCTTGGTTTTCTTCCATAGAAATTTCTTTACCTGTATTGGCCTCTGCCAACTTATCATCCTTCAACTCTTTTTCACCTCCTCCATTTTCCAAGTTCTTTTGTTCCATTGAAACTCCATTGTCCCCTTGAGCCTCTTCACTTTTCTCCTTCGTGGAATTTCCATTAATTTCCTTGGCCTCTTCTACCTCTGACTTATGATTTTCTTTACTCTCCAAATTCTTATCCTTAGTCGAGTCTTCAATATGTCCTCCTTGAACCTCTACGCCATTCTCCTTATTAGAACTGTCATTCGCAGAAACTTCATTATTTCCTTGAGCCTCCTCCGGCTTTTGGTCCATAGAAACTTCATTATTTGTGTTGGTCTCTAGTGATCCGTCCTTAGATTCATTTTTCTCTTCTTTCTTCTCTAAGTTCTCATCATCATTTACTGATTTTCCATTGTTTTCTTGAGTTTCTTCCCTTTGTTCCTTTGTAGAAGCTCCTTCATTTGTCATAGTCTCTATCGATTTATCATCTTTAGTCTCTATGTTAGCTCCTATATCTTTTGTTGAAGCTCTATCGTTTCTTTGAGCCTCTTCCTTCTTCTCCTCCTCCGTAATACTAGAATCATTTTCATTAGCATCAACTTTTGAGTTAACTTCATTACGTTTATCCTTAGTCGAGTCTCGAGTATTTTCTCCTTGAGCCTCAACTTCCTTCTCCTTATTAGAATCTACATTTCCACCTTTGGTATCCATCGTTTCTCCGTTCATAGAAACTGTATTATTTGTCTCTTCCCGCTTGTGTTCCATAGACATTGCATGATTAGTCTTGGTCTGTACTGATCCATTTTCCTTTAATTCTTTGTTATCTACATTGTTGTCCAAGTTCTCGTTCTTCACTGATTCTCCATTGTTTTCTTGAGTCTCTTCTGTATTTTCCATCGTGCCATTTCCATCATTTATTGTAGCCTCTGCCGTTTTGACATCTTGAGCCTCTTCTTCGCTTCCTATGTTCTCCAATTTTTTATTATTTGTTGAAACTTGATGGTCTCCTTGAGATTTTTCCAACTCCTCTGTCGTGGAACCTCCACCGTTATTCGCCTCTTCCTCCGACTTAACATCCTCTTTACTCTCCAAATTCTTATTGATGGTACTCTCTTCCCCCGAAGTCTCACTTGAACTTTCCGATTTAACCTCTACAACAATCTTGACAATTCGGGTAATCGTTACTTCCCATTGAGATATCGCATTTTCGACTGCATTCTTTTGTTCCAACGAAAGTGACATGGATCCATCCCCTGTTATATGTTTCTCCATCATAACTTTACCAATCGCAGCATGTAACTCAGTGAGAGCTTTCATCACTTGGAACATCTCCTTTCTTACACTTGAACTCATCTACCATATTTACAAAAGAAAAAGATTGATTAGACCATTAAGTTCTTAACTAGGCATAACTAAGCAATTCGATTGATTTGTCTTTGTCTCTATTGATCCAAAAAGATGTGTTTTCTATTTAATGATAACTCACCAATCCTTTCCCAATCGTAAACATCGTTTGCAACAGTTTATCGGCTTTCGATTTCAGATCAAACTTGAACGTTTCGGGCTCTTTGTTCTCGATCAAAGGTGTAACAGAGGACTCCAATTTCAAGAGATCCTTGAGCTTCTGAAAGAATGATCTTAGATGTTCTCTTATTGGACAATCGTTCTCCAGCTTCGACACGAACCCAATGGCTCTACTAGAGATGTACGGCTCAATATCGTTAATCGTGTTTGGTGGATTCACGACATCCTCGTGTGCTAAAATAACATTGAGACTTAAATTTGTTGCAAAGATGCAACATAAGAATAACAAAGAAACTTTTGCCATGACTAATTAATGATGATGAGAACTTTCTTCTTGATCTGTTATAAATAATGCATTGAACTAAGTTTAGATTTATGGAATCAATGACTTAGAGAATTTGATGGACTCATCTTTGAAAAAAATAGTAAAAAACCGAGCTTATGAGTGGCTGAACAAAATCATGTGGATTTCGAAAACACAATAACCGGTTAGAAATTGAACCGAACCGGATGAGTGAGGCTCAATTTAAGTAAACCGGTTCGACCCGACCGATGTTTTGGGCCAAACTCGTATGATCCAACACAACTCATCACAGTCCTGAAGAGAAGCGAAGTAAAGATTGGAATCAATAAAGTGATTATGTCTTTGCCTTTTGTCTCTTTTGTTTCTTGTATCCAATCCTCAAACCAATTCCATTGTTTTTCTCTAAGAAGAGGTTAGTCTTTCTCTTCAACTCCATTGCAATTTCATAGAGTTCATGGTATGTATTGGGTTATTGCGGAAACTGGTTTTAGCTTAAGATGCTAATTTCTTGCTTTGAATTGGCTAATCAAAGGTTTAATTTCATCTGGGTTTTGTTAATAATGCAGAAAAAATGAGAAATTTTGTATGATTTTATGTTACTCTGAAGCTTTCATGTTTCTTCAATGTGCTTGTTCTTACTTGAGCTATGTTGATGTTGCAGAAAAATTACAACTTGATAGGTTATTAGTATCGTGGAGCTCTCATTACGTGAATCATAGATCGAATAAACTTAGTAAAAGAAGGATTTTTCAGAAATCTGTTGTGAAAATGTGTGATAATTCTGCATCCACTTTGCCTCTGAATCTCCAACGATCAAAGAAGGTTTGGATATGGACTGAGTGCAAAGAGGTCATGACGGTTGCGGTTGAACGAGGATGGAACACGTTTATATTCTCATCAGACAATCGACAACTTTCGGATGAGTGGTCATGTACATTGCATGATTAACACAAAAAAATATACTTCCTTTTGAGGTTTATATGCATATTCTGTTTTGAGGTTGCTCGGTTTTAATTCTATGTTCTGATTTTTGTTGTAACGGATTTTGTAGCGATTGCCTTGATGGATACATTGTTTATCGGTGAGAAGCAAGTTAGTGATGGTGCGGGAAAAGTTGTAGCTGCGGTCTTTGAGGTTTCAACACCCGCAGAGCTGAAGAAACTGAAGATCGAAAATGAACAGACGGAAAATATTGTTCTTAATTTCTTAGACTGGAAGGTAACTTTGTCAGATTGTTGGCATAGACCATATAACTCGCACAGATTAGTGACACAGAAAGTTTTTCACTTCGCAGTCGATCCCGGCAGAAAATCTAGTGGCAGCTCTCCAAGGAAGTGAAAAACTAGTGTTTGCCATTTCTAATACTCCCTCGGAGGCAAAACTATTCCTTGAGGTTGCTTTTAGTTTCTGATTTTGAATTTTACGTTTTCCCTTGCTTCCAAGAAATGTTGATTCTTGTGTTATGCTTCGCTCTAGGCGTTAGAGCACGGTCTCGGTGGAATCATTCTTAAAACCGAGGATGTTAAAGCTGTTCTTGACCTAAAGGTTAGTATCTCCATAAGCATAGCTCCTTTCATTTTGCTATAAACATGGTTTCTTATAATTGCTGCTTTTAAAAAACTATTAGGAGTACTTTGACAAAAGGAATGAAGAAAGTGATACATTAAGGTTGATGGAAGCTACTATAACTCGTGTTGAAATGGTCGGTATGGGAGACAGAGTCTGTGTTGATCTTTGCAGCCTCATGAGACCCGGTGAAGGTCTTCTTGTATGTTTGCCTATATATATTCTTTCTCGAGCATGAATCATCAATATGACTAATTTCATAAGCATTGAAAAAATGAATCCTGTTTTTTTTACAAGGTTGGATCCTTTGCGAGAGGACTCTTTCTAGTTCACTCGGAATGCTTGGAGTCTAATTACATTGCGAGCAGACCTTTTAGAGTTAACGCTGTGCGTTTGTTTCTTTCAGTTCCTTTTGAAGATATCATTAATTCAATATCTCAATTTAACAAAAGTTTACAGGGGGCGGTGCATGCTTATGTCGCTGTTCCAGGTGGAAAGACGAGTTACCTCTCAGAGTTAAGGACGGGAAGAGAAGTAATCGTCGTTGATCAGAAAGGAAAGCAACGAACAGCAGTCGTTGGGCGAGTGAAAATAGAGAAGCGTCCGCTTATCCTTGTGGAGGCTAAGGTTCATATATCACATTCCTACTACACTCTGGTAAATGTTTAGTTAATGGGGTTATTGATGTTTGATTCGATTTGTAACGGCTTCATCTCTTGCAGCTTAGTGCAAAAGAGGAGGAAATGGGGTTTAGCATCATCCTACAGAACGCCGAAACAGTTGCATTAGTAACTCCTCATCAAGGTTCTTTGTCTTGAATCTCATCCTCATTGCAATTTGCTACTTGTTTAACATCAAATGGTTTCTAATGAATGTGATTTCTTCTTGCAGTAAACTCATCTTGGGAAACTGCTGTTCCAGTGACCTCGCTAAAACCCGGGGAGCAAGTTTTGATCAGGTTACAGGGCGGTGCACGCCATACCGGTATTGAGATTCAGGAATTCATTGTCGAGAATTAATCTAAGACTTTCAGATAACACTGAAAAATCTCAAATGAAATGTTGTTTATTCATAGGTCTCAATTGTTTCGGACATATTTATGCGTCTGCATTTGCGTTTACATATACAACAACAAAATTATAAATTAGTTTTGCTAATTAATTACAAACCGCAAACGGAAGGTGAATGTTTTACTTATATACATTATTTTATTGTCTGCGTTTGGCGTTAAAGTTTATAGTTAACATAGAATTTTTTTTTTTTTAACATAGAAAGAAATTTTTACCTTCACCTATGTTCAAACCGTTGATAGTTCAACAAAGACAATTTATTATGGAAAGTGCTACATTGTTAATGTAAATGATGTAATGTAAACATTTACATTCTATTTATAGAACTAACTAGACCTGTGGTCAAAATTAACTGGTAATGACTTGTTCCCTCAAATTTTGTTTTTCTTCGTTCATCAAATTAAGCTAACCAGAAAGAAAAATTCAGGTGAACGCCCATGAATCTCTCTTATCATCTATTATTAGGCTAAATGAAAATGTATATATATCATTCAAAATCCACAATCCAAACTCGCACTTCCTTAATTTTTTTTTCTCTATTTAGTTTTTTTTTTTTTAACCTTGCCACCATCAATACAACCATGGCAAGGATCTCTCTGTTGTTCTCTTTAGCCTTAGTTCTAGCCATCGGGTCCGTCTCGGCTCACCCGCCTAGCCACAAGAAAACACAAAAGACCTTGTGTCCATCCACTTTGTCCGGACTCCAAAGTTACCCCTTCAACGAAATCTCTAACATCGTCCAGAAGAAGGCTCACAAAACCGTAGATGAAACCGCACAATTCCAGATGTTATTCACCATCTGCAAGGGCTACACCGAATATCTCGGTAACTTCCAGAACTTTAAAGGAACCAAAAATGTGTTCGGCATGGTTCATGCCAAATACGCTACCATGAGCCGCGAAATGCTTGCTGCTCAAGCAACCGTTGGTGTTGAAGGGTCACTCAGCATTAAGCTGAGTAAGAGTTACATCGGGATGGCTCAAGGGTTCATTGAGCTTTCTGAGAAAATTGCCGAGATCTCGACTAAGTATAAGTTCAAGGCCAACGCTAAGATAAGCCAGAGTGAAAGGACAAAGATTGACAACTGTTTGATTAAGTTGAAGGGTTCCATTAGAGTTTACTTCAAGGTGATCGCTGAGATCAGCAAGAAATGCTCTGCCGAGGGCGATATCGATTTTAGAGCCAGAATTGGTAGAGGTTTCCTCGGATCTTTCGTTAAACAGAATGTTGGATTTGGCGGCCACGCCGGAGCTAATGTTGGAGCTCTACTAGGAGGTCAAGCCGCCGAACTAGAAGCTAAAGCCGGAGGTAAAGTTGGAGCGAAAGCCGGAGCCAACGCCGACGCCGAAGCCAAACTTGGAGGATTGTTTGGTGGAATTTTGGGGTTAGGAGGAAAAGTTCAATTCGACGCGGCCGCTAAGGCGAAAGTGGCCGGAGGAGACGGATTCAGGTCGTTGAGCCACTCTCACAACAAACACTTAGACTGAGCGAAGGCGAAAATTATGGATTTGAAAAACAGATGAAGGAGTCATGAGTTCATCAGTATTTTTACCATTTTCATTTTTAATAATATGGAGGAGGGAAACGCCATGCGATATTTATCTATGTTTGTAACCATTAACAAAAACTCCATATCTCAAAATTCAATAATAATATCGTATGTTTTCTTGATTACTATATACAGTACGTGGTGATGATACAAGACTCGGTTTTGCATTTTATCAACAACAACAACAAAAAACTCGGTGATATTGTGGGCTTAAGCTTTCGTCTAATTAGCACGAAATCGAACTTGAATGTCAGGAGAAACGATTTTAAGTACGAAAAGTACAGTTAGTAAGCACACAAAAACTCATTTTTTTGTATTACGATTGACCACCACATTTTTGGGATATCACATAGTTTTCAATACGGTGTAATTGTAAAAGTTACTTTGCAGTACAAAATTACAATATATATATATATATTTTTTAACGCCACAAATTTACAAAAGATTTATGTCGGTAATTGGGTGGGGGAGTTTGATACTGACATATGCAATGACGTTTATATACACGACAGAATTTGCACGTGTCACGTGGATATGATATGTGATCACAAGCTAAATCAGTTTCCCTTGTCACTACTCTTCTGGTTTAGTAGGCAGTGACGTCATCAAAACTATTATCCTCTTCTTTTTCGGTTTTCTCTATATCCAAAACAATTATCTGATTTGAATTGAGTACGTAGAGACTATTTATTTCGAAAAAACGATTCTCCTACTCGTACATTTCAGAATCTGGATAGTGATTTTGAAATCCAATCTACTATTCAAAATAAATTAGTAATTTTATTACATATATTTTGATTAATAGCTTTTAAAATAATAAATATATTTATAATCTTTACCCTTTAAATAGATATCTCGTAGCAATATTATATATTTTTTTTTTGGCTTCACTATTGTACTATAAATTCAGCTTTAGGCATCATATGTTTCGAAACTAATTTAACAAACAGTAAAAGAGAAAAAAAACTACCATCTCTCAATAATGGAACTTTTCTACCTAATTCTATCTTTCTTCTTCCTCTTCCTCTCTCTAAGATTCTTGTTCGGGACACGGCGGCGCAAATCAAACCAACCACCGAGTCCAACTCGAACATTGCCTATTATCGGACACCTCCACCTCCTAAAGCTGCCACTCCACCGTAGATTTCTCTCTCTCTCCCAATCATTAGGCAAAGCCTCCATTTTCTCTCTCCGCCTCGGCACTCGCCTCGTTTATGTTGTCTCTTCTCACTCCATCGCCGAAGAATGTTTCACCAAGAACGACGTCGTTTTGGCTAACCGCCCGGAGTTTATAGTCGGCAAACACATCGGGTACAACTCAACCACCATGGTTGGTGCGGCTTACGGCGAAAGCTGGCGTAACCTTCGCCGTATTGGCTCCATTGAGATCTTCTCGTCTTTTAGGCTCAATAGCTTCTTATCCATCCGTAAAGACGAGATCCGACGGCTCATATTATGTCTATCAAAAAACTCCAAAAAAGTACGTACAATCTATCAAATAAAAATGAAAATATGAAATGTAACCATTTGATTTATAATGTGATTCAGGAGTTTGCAAGGGTGGAGATGAGACCATTGTTTATGGGATTGACTATCAACAACATCATTAGGATGGTGGCCGGAAAGCGATTCTACGGTGATGGAACAGAGGATGATGATGAAGCAAGACACGTTAGACAGTTGATTGCCGAGGTGGCTGCTAGCGGCGGCGCGGGGAACGCAGCCGACTATTTCCCTATCCTCCGTTGGATCACGAATTACGAGAAACGGGTCAAGAAGTTGGCAGCTCGGATTGACGAATTTTTGCAAGGTCTAGTGAACGAGAAACGTGCGGAGAAAGAAAAGGGTAACACCATGATCGACCACTTGCTTTCTCTACAAGAAACTCAGCCTCATTACTACACAGATGTCATCATTAAAGGAATCATACTCGTAAGCAAGTAGTATTGAGAGATCAGAATAGTAAATATCATTTTGAGTTTTTATTGTAGTTCAAACTGTTTTGTTTCGGATTAGGTTATGATACTTGCAGGGACGGACACATCAGCAGGAACGTTAGAATGGGCCATGTCGAATTTATTGAACCATCCGGAAGTATTACAGAAGGCAAAGGCTGAAATCGACGCGCAAATCGGTTTAGACCGGTTAATAGAGGAACAAGACATTGTCAAACTTCCTTACCTCCAGAGCATTGTGTCAGAGACTTTACGACTTTATCCTGCGGCTCCAATGCTTCTCCCTCACTTGGCGTCAGAAGATTGTACCGTGGCAGGCTACGATGTTCCACGTGGCACGATAATATTGGTGAACGTATGGGCCATACATAGAGACCCAAACATGTGGGAAGAGGCAGAAATGTTCAAGCCAGAGAGGTTTGAGAAGGAAGGAGAGGATAAAAACTTGATTTCTTTTGGGATCGGACGACGAGCTTGTCCTGGATCAGGGCTAGCTCAGCGGCTAGTGACCTTGGCTCTTGGGTCACTGGTCCAATGTTTCGAGTGGGAGAGAGTGGGAGAAGAATATGTGGACATGAGAGAAAGTGAAAAAGGAACCGTCATGCGCAAAGCTACGTCGTTGCAAGCTAGGTGCAGAGCTCGTCCCATTGTCCAAAAGGTCTTAGATGCTTCTTCTTGTCCATAAATTTCATCTTCTCAAAACCTTATGTAATATTTTCATGTGATTATTAGAGAAACATGACCTATTTTGTTGCTTCTTAGTTACAACATCTATATAATTAGGAAATAGTGTCAAACTTTTGTTTGAAAAAATAATTTTAATCAAAGTTTATGTCCTCATCTTCTACCCTAAAGAGAGGCTATTGTGTAGGAACACACCATCTGTGTCGTCAACGAGCGACATCCTGGTTAATTGCAGCTAATTAAAACTAATAGTACGATGTTAACTTGATATTGTCGTAATCGTTAAGTTTGAAAAACATGAGCTAAAGATGAAGCAGCAGAGAACCATGAGGTGCCAAAGCTCAGCGACTGTCGGACTCGTTTCCTGAGTCTATGTTCATCGGCTGAGGGTTCTTGTAATCACTAATCTCATCCTTGTATCGCTTCTTGTCAACTTGCGCTTTGGCTTCGTAAGGCTCTTTTTCCTCGGCTGTGTTTACACAAAAACCACATGCACATGCTAAGCTAAGACGAAAGAAATGTAGTTTTCTAGGGAAAGATTTGAAGTTTTACCAGACATCTGACGCCACTTATCTCCAAGCACCTTCCCCACCTCTCCAAATGCAATTCCCGGGTGAGTCTTCTTTATGTTCTGTTCAATTCACCAATAAAAATGATATTACGATTATGTTTGCTCACCGCAAGATGCTTTATCTAAATTTGTTGGATAAATAGGTTCAAGTAAAATGTAGTTACTATTGATACTCTAGTCTAGATCCAAGAGTTAAAGGAGCGGAGAACTCACATCTCTTTCCATTTGGGAGAAGAACATGAAACCAGACATTGCTCTTTTTGGTGCATTGGGATCCTTCTTCTTTTTCTGCTTCTTCTTCTTACTACTGCCTTCTTCTGTGGCTAACACTTTCTTCTTTGGGGGCAATCCTTTCGACGACGAAGCCTCTCTCTTATGGTCCTTCTTGATAGATTTCTGAAACGAGTCAATGGTAGATACAAAATAAGATATGTTAAAACATACAGTTCCGCTGCTGAAAGAGTTCGGTTCAAGAATGTGAAACAGTTTTATACCTCTTTCTCTCCTCCGCTACCTTCACTAGCATCAGAATTGTCCTCGCCAGAATCATCAGTTGGTGAACCACCATCGTCATCCTCACCCGCAACAAAGTCCTCGTCCTTCATAAATTTTAATGTCGATTGTCAAATACGTGATCATCAGAACATGAAGTAATGCAGTCAAGACATAAAGTACTTACCTCCTCGTCACTCTCATCAGCAGCTTGGTTTCTGATACGCTCAAGATGAGGGTCAACAGCATCGTCGTCATCATCATTCCCAAGAACATCAGCAACACCATCTGCAGCCCCAGCACCTCCAAGGTTCATAATCTTCAAACCCTTATCCCTGCAAGAGAATATAATGTTTATTCACCACTACAATTAAATGCACACTTAATAACTTCAAATATTGAAATTAAAATAACCCATGCTAACTTTATGAATTCATAGAGATTGTGATACTCATTCCTCTGAATGTTCCGGAACAGATGTTCATGATCAGTTTTCAGTCTAATGAGAAGATCGAAATAATGCATGTTCGCGCCACCAGCAGCATGCCTTTCAAACTCCACATAGTCAATCTAAAAAATGAAAACAAAACGGGTTAAACAAAACTCCACATAGTCAATCTATCTCAAAGCCTAACAAAAATTTCCAATTCTCAATAGACACAAAATACCTCATCATGAAGTATAAGTGTTGGAGGCTTAGGTAAAAAGAAAAAGCCCTTCTCAAGTGGATAAAGAACACCGTCTTCTGCCTTAAGAGATGATTTCACTGCCAACCCATCTTGGGCACTGCGGAACTTCCCTGGTTTAGTGATCTTTGCACCAGACAGCCAACGCAACACTGTGGTGAACACTTCATGAATGAGACCCTGAAAATTCATATAGCCATATCCTTAGCTATCGGTCTATGTAAAATTTTTTAATTAAGGAATGATAACATAAGTCTAGATCAAAAATAGACCTTGTATGATCGCTCCAACTTGTCCTTGAACTTTGTATTCAAAAGATCATCACTAATCGACAGTTCACTTTCGACAACGAAGTCAGTCTCAAACTAGCAAGGTTGGGAAAACAGATGTGTAAAAACAGAGTAGAAAAGATAAAGAAACGCACTTATAGACAGAAAATTGAAATGAAAGGAAAAATAAAAGTAATGTTTACCTGCATCACAATATGGGGGTACATTGTCTGACCTTTTCGAATTGGTGGGTCTAGAGAGACAACAACAAACGTATGTGGCTGGTTTGACTGCTCAGGCATAAAACAGATAACAAGAGTACCATTAATAGGTATAAGATTCAGCGATCAGAAAATGATAATCCCTCTAACTTTTGACTACTAAAAAAAGTATAATGCCCTGAGGTATGCTTCAAAGAATTACCTTAGGAAGCAAAAACAGGCGGACGACACTACTGTATTGGATTTTAAAGTCATTAGCTTGTCCTTGCAGACGTAAGAAAGAATGGTGAAGTTCCACACTGTACCGACCCCTGTGACAGAAAAAACCAGTTATGTAGTCAAGAGATGATGCAAGCGTACAGTACTACCACAAATGATAAGAGATCAACTAATACTTTAATAGTCAAGAAAACATGAAGAAACAATATTTACCTGGGTGTGAGGATTGCAATACCCTCGAATGTGACGACTGCCTCCTCAACTCCAGCACCAACATCAGCCATTGACATGATTTTGTCACGGAAAACCTGAGACATGCTCTTGGCATCAACAGAACAATACTTGAGACACACCTGTAAATTAAAAAGGTTCAGAAACTTACTTGAGCAGGCGGACGGTTTTCATCACCAACAAACTGGGTGTTGGAATTGGGGATATGAAAACTTATCTCCATCAGTGAGTCTTTCTGCAATTGCATATAAAATATAATCATGAAACCAGCTAGCGTATTTACCCTTACATACATATTAGCCTTGAGATAACATTTCCTAAAAAAAAAAACAGATTGCAGTAGAAATTAGTACCTCATTGGCACCAGCAGTGTCATCTACATGAAACTCCAATATGACGTCATTTTTCCCTTGAAGCTGAGTCTGTGATACATCCGCTAGAGATACTTCAAAAGCTTGCTTTGCACCGACCGAAAAGGTTAATGAATTCCCTGCACACAAAAAAAAGGAGACAGGAAGAAAGTTACCACTTTAGAACCACAAATTGACTAGGGAAGCTTATGTTAACTTAAAAGCTCAAACTAAATATACACGGTGATTCTTTCTAACTAAAAAAGCCTTCAAGAACTAAAACTAGTCCCTTAGGATAAAGAAACAACACCATAAGGAGATAAAGAACTCACCATTCAAATCCACCTCTCCCCAATTGCGACCACTGACAGATAGCTGTTTCTCCTCAGGAGTTTTTCCAAAACTAGTTTGGAAAAAGCTGGACAGGCTTGCAACATCCTATTGAACAAACAAAACAGATGTATGAGATACAACGAATATCAGACGTATGGGATCAATCGAAAACAGAAGCAAGAAGATATGAGCAAACCTGATCACGAAAGCCAATGAACTTATAGTATAACCCATCTTTAGTTTTGACCCCCAACTGATTTGTCCTTGGAACCTTCATCCAACTAACACCTACAATATCAGATTTCTCGACTTCCACAGCTTTTCCACCACCTTGCTTCTTCCATTGAATGCCTCCTGAGTTAATTTTAAGAAGGCCAGGGTTCTGCAATACCAAATTGAAACCCAAAATAAGCACAAAACCATATTCTGTGTCGAAAAACTGACTAATAATATATATTCATGGCGAAGAATTTGTAGGATGCAAGAACAGCGACGAGATGTAACCCTAATTGCAATGACTCGCGATTTCGAAAACGATTGTAACCCAGAAAAAGACATACGCAACACCCTAATTTTTCACCCAAAATCGCACATTCTTACCTCTCGGATAATCAAACGGCGGAAACACAAAACGGCTACACGACGAAGAAATTAGGGTTTCGAATGAAGAGGAAAACGCAAAAACCTAAAGGAAGTGAAAGAGCCTAAAGAAAAACCGGCGTAGTAAAAGATACAGAGAGAGAGGAACGCACCGTTCCGCCGCGACCGCTGAGAGAGATATTATTGAAGGAGTGGCCGTCCGACATTGCTCCGATGAGAGAGTAGACAGAGAGAAGAGTAGACAGAGAGAAGAGAGAGCTTCTTTTATACAATTATATAGGCGATGGAGTGCCTTTTTCTTATTTTATTTTTTTGCTTGCCTCGTTTTGAAAATAAAATATTAACCAGGGGCTAGTTAGAAATTATCTTTCAAGGGCCTAAAAGTTACCTCGGTTATGTTTTGGACTCTCTTTCTCTTCTCTCATTTCATCTTTCATATAGAGAGTCTTTCATGTTTGTCCAAAAAAATAATAGTCTTTCCTTTGTATCTTCAGTCGTTCAGTGTATAAATTTCCGATTTCATTCGGCTTTTACTTCTGTTCATCGGAAGTTTGTTTCCAACTTCGTTCGAATTTTTCTCTTTTGATTTATAGGGATATTTTGCTGTGTTTATTTTTCTTTGCATATCTCGTGAGATCCACCAAAAACAACTTATTTTCCTTCCAATTTATGTATCATCCCCGATAATGGACCGTGGATGTCATGCCTCGTGGGGTGTTCACGGAATCACTATTCACATGAGTCAGCCTTCTCTCAAACACCACGCATCACTTTCACAAGAACCTCCCACTTTGCAACAAACATGTAGAAATCATTAGGGCAACTCCAATCAAACACACCAAATTTAGTGTTTTACCGTTAAAACTTTATTTTTCATCTCTAATCACAACACCAAATTTTATATTAAAAAAATATTTTTATTATTATATTATTAAATTTAATATTTTTAATAATTTATATTATATTTTTAAAAAATTATCTTTATACATTTAGTTTTTATGTTTGTTTGGTTTTAATTTTATAATTTTATGTTTCCAGTCTTTATTTAAATTGTAATATATATTTTTAATTTAAATAATTTGTGTATTAATCTATAAATTTTATGTAAAAATATTAAGTATAATTTAAATTTTATATTATTAATATTGAAAAAATAAAAACTTTAACTAATTGATAATTAAACAAAATTATATTAATTACAAGCTGTTGTTGGTAGACTTCTCTATGAAGTTTACAGATTTAATTTTCTTATAAATGCATTTAAAACTTATTTATAATGAATTTTTTAGATTTTTTTGCTCCCACATGTGTGTTATCTAATATGTTTTTTGTATGAATTTGACATATTTAGGTGCAATATTTATTGTATAAATCAATTTTCTTGTTTGAGTAGTACTTAGCTGTTGTTGGTAGACTTCTCTATAAGTCTAGTAGACTTCACAGAGAAGTCTACCAACAATATTTATAATTTAATAATATAATAATAGAAAATATTTTTTAGTGTAAAATTTGGTATTGTGATTGGAGATGAAAAATAAAGTTCAACACTAAAACACTAAATTTGGTATTTAAATCACACCAAATTTAGTGCATTGGTTGGAGTTGCCCTTAGACCATCTATAATAATTTTTTTACTTTAAATAATAAATAGTTTAATTGTAGTTTAGAGTCTTTCTCACAACCAAATAGTTAATTTTTGATAACTTCACCATTTTGTCTATAAACTAAAGAACAATTTTTGGGTTCTTCCTAGGGGTGAATTCTTGTATTCATCTTTTCTAGTTTTAGCCAATCATTGTGCCATGTCATTTAACAATTAAAAAAATTAAAAATTAAACAAATTAAGAAAATAAAATAATTTAAAGAAATAAAATCATTAATCAAAAAAAAGTGTAGATTTAGGATTTGGGGTTTAGGATTCTTAATAAGTCTGGCTATAAGAGAAAATTTGGATTTGCGGCTAATGGACGTAGTGACAGCATACTTATATGGTCCACTGGATAATGAGATATATATGAAAATCCCAGAGGGTATTGAGCTCAAAGATAAGACAAGTTCCCGGGAACAACATTGTATAAGATTGAATAAAGCTCTTTACGGTTTGAAACAGTCAGGTCGGATGTGGTACAATAGACTAAGTGAGTACCTAGTGAAAGAAGGCTATAAGAACGACCCCATCAGTCCGTGTATTTTCATAAAGAAATTTGATAAGGGATTCGTGGTCATTGCTGTGTACGTGGACGACCTGAACATCATGGGAACCTCTAAGGAAATTTCTCAAATAATTGAATATCTTAAGAAAGAATTTGAGATGAAAGACTTAGGAAAAACAAAGTTCTGTTTGGGATTACAACTTGAGTACATTAACAATGGAATCCTTGTGCATCAAATGGCATATACAGAAAATGTACTCAAGAGATTTAACATGGACCAATCTCACCCATTGTCTAGCCCCATGGTCGTGAGATCTCTTGATCTAAAGAAAGATCCATTTGGTCCTAAGACGGACGATGAAGACGTCCTTGGTCCCGAAATACCATATCTCAGTGCCATAGGAGCTTTAATGTATCTGGCGAGCCACACTAGGCCAGATATATGTTTTGCCGTGAATTTGCTATCTAGATTCAGCTCATGTCCGACCCAAAGGCACTGGAACGGGATTAAACATATTCTTCGTTACCTATCAGGAACGAGAGATTTGGGTCTGTTTTATACTAACCAATCCAAAGACGGTTTAATTGGTTTTGCTGATGCAGGTTACCTTTCGGATCCACACAATGCTCGGTCTCAGACAGGTTATGTTTTTACCTATGGTGGGACGGCCATATCCTGGCGATCTATGAAACAGACCATTGCGGCTACATCATCCAACCATGCGGAGATATTGGCTATTCACGAGGCCAGCCGTGAATGTGTTTGGTTAAGGCTAATGACCCAGCACATAAGAGTTGATTGTGGGATGACCGAAGGAAAGCAGAAACCAACCGTTCTATACGAGGACAACGCAGCATGCATAGCACAGCTTAAGGACGGATACATCAAAGGTGATAGGACGAAGCACATCTTACCAAAGTTCTTCTTCACACATGATTTGCAGAAAACCGGAGAAGTTCAAGTGCAACAAGTACGGTCAAGTGAAAATTCAGCGGACCTATTCACCAAGTCGTTTCCAACCTCAACATTCAAGAAGCTAACTCATCAGATTGGAATGCGTCGACTGAAAGACCTTCAGTGAGGTTTCGAACAGGGGGAGTAATACGTGTTGTACTCTTTTTCCTTCACCACGGTTTTATCCCAATTGGGTTTTCCTGGTAAGGTTTTAATGAGGCAACGTCCAAAGCGTGTTACAAGCCCATTCCGGTTATGACATCCAAGGGGGAGTGTTATAAATCATAGTAGATTGTCATAACCGGTTCTGGTCTAGTATAGTCCGGTCCGGACCATCTATACTTAGTCATAGGGCAATTTCTTTTTCTCTTAGGAAAAGGAAACTTCCTTTTATCACATGTATTGATCCTTATATAAAGGATACTTGATTAATGAAAGAAGATACGAATTTCCCCATTCTCTTTCTCTCTATTTTACAACACCTTGATATTTTTTCACATTTTTAACGTCCACTATTTAGTTATCGAATTAATTATTTTGGTCATATCCGGATTCCACACCCTTATTTTTGTCTAGTTTTTTCAATAAATAGATAAACAAAAAACGATCGGAAATTTTCTCTTTTGTTCAACATTACCATATGGAAACAAGCTAAATAGTACATGTATTAACCAAAAAACCCAAACTACCAAGTCTTTGTCGAATGTAATGGCTATAAATCACCTGCGTGCCTGGATTCTTCAGAACTGTTTTCTTTTGCTCCTGAAGAGTCTATCTCTTTTCGAGTACATGTAAGCCAAAGCCATTAACCCTAATCCAGACACTGAAACATGTCCCCATGGGAACGGAGGATCTTTGAAACAGTTGAGACTTGCTTCCACTTCTTGTGACGCGAGGTACACCACTGAATGCATCGAGTACAAGTCGTGTGAAGCTGATCTCTGGTAAAACAAAGCCATCTCAAAATCATTGTGCGATAGAGCAGAAACCGATTTCTCCAGTTTGTACTTCAAAAGATTCCACCTTTGCATGAACTCAGAATGCCGGTTCTGTTTTAGAAGGTTCACATCTCCTCCATAAGCAACCGCTGAATCAATAATATCGACTGCACTTGTGATAGTTGTGTTCAACGATGTCAAAAGAATGTTTCTCTTAGCAGCATCTTTCTGAACAAACGATAGAGAGGAGGTATCAGAGAAAGGTCCAAATGGTGTCTGCCCAACGCTCCATGTGTAATCCACTAAAGTCGAGTTATGTCTCGGGCTCCATGTCAAATGAGTCGAAGATACACCCCACATGCTCTGGAGAATGGAACCGACAAGAGGTCGTTCTAGGTCTCTTGTATGGACAAACACATGACGCCCATTGCAGGTATAATCACTCACGGTTTGTGTTCCTCTGGTTCTAACAGCAATGACCATGTCTCTGAAAGCAACAGACTGGTGATACCTATCGAGCAACAAAGGCGTATTGATATCCAGATCAAACACATAAACAGGTAAAACTCTAGCAAACTCATCTTCTTCATGGATCCCTGCAACTCTTCTCAACTCTTCTCCTGATTCTGTCAATGTCCTATGCATATGCTTGGAATCCAAATACTCACTCACAATCAAGGTGTAGTTATCAAACAAGAACCTAGACGTGTATGAGTTCATGCCACGAGATACCGCAAACGAACATATCGGGCATTCTCTGTAATTCACACTAAAACTTTTGAAACTCAACTTCTGTTCTCCTAACAACAACCCACCACCATTATTAGCTTCTTCCATGAACGTCCTCTTGACAAATTCCCAATCTAAGCCACTCGGGTCCTTATGCTCCGATCCGTATATATGAATAAACTGAACTACCAACGAATCTTCAAAGTACACAGGAATTCTCAGAGAAGGAACAATCAGTACCTGATACGCATTATACACCAGCGAAGCCAAATCCGCAAGCAACGCTTTCTCTGACTTGGGACGGCCATGGAAGGCTGCAAGTGGGTGGAATTCACCTCTTGGCAAAACCCCATCACCGGATAAAGCAGGACCATAATCCACAGGTCCGGCGGAGAGATCAATCCAGAGATAACGTTCCTTCCCTGTCCAGATACTTCCCAAGCATTTCGTAAACCCAGCAGAGGAATCGCCATGAGAGTAGCTATAAGCGTAGGGTTTTGACTGAGGGCCAAGAGAGATCAAGTATACGTAGACGCCGCCGTCTCCATGCTTCTCTTTCTCATACTCTTTCCTTACGATCCCATCGATCGGGCCGTAAGGGACAGAGAGGAGATTAGATCGGAGTGAAGAGGTTGTTCCGGCGATGAGAGATTTCAAGGTTTCGTCGAGGCGAGAGGAAAGAGAGAGAGGAGAGAGTGAAGCGTCGAGGTGGAGTGAGTGAGAGACAGCAAGGTGATGATCGGCGGAGGAATCAGGAGGAGGAGAGATGACATGAAAGTTGTCTCCAGTGACTGCGGCTGAGATGAAGGAGGAGAAAGTTGAAGCGGCGGAAGAAGGGAAGGAATCGCCGACGAAGCGGACGTGTAGGGAGACGGAGACTGAGAGAGACAGTAGAGGATGGGAGAGAGAGGAGAAGTGGAGAGAAGATGAAGATGAAGAGAGAGATCGTTTGAGAGAAGATGAGAGAGATCCGAAAGAGTCGTTCGAAGCTTTAGGGTCGAGACGGAATTGGTTGGTCAAGAAAGTGTCCAATCCTGGAATCGGAGCACAGAGCGTGGTGGTGAGTAGGAGGAGGAAGATAAAGGCGGATCCGCCATTGGAGTAGGTGGTGTTGATACGGTGGTGCGTCATGCGAAAACGGAGCTCCTCGGGGAAAGGAGGAGGAGGTAGTGAGAAGAGAGAGAGGACTCGATTTGTTCTGTTTCAGAGCTAAGAAATCTCAAATTTGGGGATTTCATTAGGGCTTTCACGGGATCAAAATGTATTGTTATCATTCCGTTCTTCTATCATTTTTACCCTCAATTGTTATATCATCTTGATCCGCAGAAATAAAAGTTTACACCACAATTTTTTTGAAAAATCACTATTAATTTTTTTAGAAATTACTTTATTCTTTTTTTATATATATATACCAGATCCGGTTAGTTTCGATAGAAATGCAACATAGTGTTACAAAGTGGATTTCTTTCCGAAAGTCCATCACATTACCTTCACACTGTCTCACCCGAATTTGAAATGTTATCCGTCTAATGTCAAAGAGTTGTCGGATCACCTGTTATCGGCTTATGAAATAAATTGAGTCCAAACACAGACTTTCCACATAGATTGTGATATTTGTTTTTAAAGAGACTCAAACTCTGGGGAAGGGGTTTATCACATTTCCAAGTCTCATCTACCATAAAACCACATCCAATTTTGTTTCAGAAGAACTTACTTTATTCTTCTAGAAAAGAATGTTTTAGATGTTGTATCATTTTGATACGTATAAACAAAAATTAGGCCACCTTTAGTTTTTTCCAAACACACAATTTGTTAAAAAGCTAGATTTGAAAGCCACACTAAAAACCCACAAATCTAAATTAGTAGGGATTATCCACGCGTTGCGTTGGATTTAAAGATTAACATTAATAATTTCTACTTATTGATTACATTTGTATTTAATATTATATAAATTTGGTTTTATAGTAAATAATTATCTAAGTTATAAGACTAAACATTTGTATCAAATTGTTAGACATATACAATGTTATATGATTTTAAAAGCTATGAAAGTATTTAAAAACGTTTAAGTTCTAAATTTATCCAATTAGACTTGATGGATTTAACAGCAATAAAACTTCTAAAATCATTCTTTAATTAATTTTTTCATATCATCTTTTTTCTGTTCATGTTATGCTTTTTTTTATTAAAACTATTCTTTTGTGATTTTTATTTTTATTTTAAAATTGCAATAACGTATAGCCATAAAACTTCTAAAATCATTCTTTAATTAATTTTCTCATATCATCTTTTTCTGTTCATGTTATGCTTTTTTTTTATTAAAATTATTCTTTTGTGATTTTTATTTTTATTTTCAAATTGCAATAACGTATATAAAATGCAAAAAAATTACATGTTTTTTTATAGGATATTGTTGGATTTTATAAATAAAATATCTATTTTCTATACATTGATTTACATAAAAATTATATTATAATTTACATAAGAATTACATAAATCTACACAAAACACTTAATTGTAACTTGTTATAATTAATTTACATAAGAATTAACTATTTAATTGTTAGAATTAATTGCTAAAGTTATTAAAACACACTTAATTTTTTTTTTTTAATAAATAATTTAAGAAGACAAATGTTTAGATACATTTAACAGCCTCTCATTGCTTGAACTTTAAAAAATCTTATTATATTATATAAGACAAGGTGAGACTCCGCGCATACGCGCAAGTTCTGATTTGGAAAGATATTTTAGTTATGATTTTGTTGTAATTTGTAAGTTGGTTTAGTTTTTTTACATTGATTGTTCGACACTATGTTTTGTATAGTTTATCATCATGTTTTGTATAGTTTATCATCTTCGTCGACCACTTTGTCTCCCCTTTTATGTTCATGTTTCTCAGATATCATTCCTAAATTCACAGATTTGCTAATTATAGAATATGTGTATGAAATTTATCTCTTATCTCTTTCTTAGTTTGAACTTCCACGATCTAAAATACTTTGACTTCCTCCATTGATGCAACATACAGACTCTTCCACTTTATCATTGTCGAAATGTGTCTCTAGATTCGAATATGTTGCCTTCCGCGATACCCTTTCTTGTAACGAATGACTTATTGGAATTGTCCTCATTGCCTCAATAATTGATTTATCCTCCATTGATTTCTTGCACAAATCAGTTCTGTTTCCTGAATGAAATCAAGCGTCACAACCCAAATGTTGTTTTATCTTCGTAGAAGTTCTTGCTTTCGTCAATGGGCAGAGCATCTGTATACTTTGTTTTAGCAAATAACTCTTGTAACCACTAAAAAACTTGAAACAGTGAAACTTAATATGAGAATACGAATACCTAATTTTAGAGCAATTGAAAAGAAGTCGCAGAAGGGCAGAGAATGGGTCTGTTTTTATAACCCATTTTTCACCATTGATGACACCACTCTCCAAGACTCTACAGCGTGTGAAAACTGTGAGTAACAATAACACAGCAGGTCCTACATCCAACAAGTAACCATTTGATCCATTTGCAATAATTGAGTGAGATTATACTCAGAAGCTTAACATGTAAGAGATTGAGAAATGCGTTGCATTACGTATCCTTATAAATTGGTTGCAGTCTGAGTTCCACCTTTGGTTGTTTGTGCTACAAACCAAAAGGTGGAAGAATGTTATCATAGATGATATAGTAGCATAAGCAGAGCACACCACCTTCTGTAACTAACCTGTTGTAGACATAAGATAACAAAAGCTCCATGTCTTTCCCGGTTTCCACATCCCAAAATAATATACTTTGCGACATGTATTTGGCACAACTATTTGAGATGTTTTTCTGGAGCTTAAGATTTCCAAGCAGGAAATCCAAAAACAACTTATTCAGATGTTTAAAAGCACATCATAATGGACTTGATATTACAAAAGTTTACTGGTAATAGACCAAGCAAAATATGGCAAAAACAAACAAACAAATGGGAGTCTTATTTGGGTAAATTAAATACACGCAGAGCGACAGAAGCAGTGAATATCAAACCGCAGATTGTACAGCAGATTTCTCTGGTAAACAGAAGCAATGAAGAAACCCAACAACAACCAAATGGGTTCTTTCTTCTTATTACACATTTCAATGTGTTTTTTTTTTCACTTCATGCCATACTCAGAACATGTAAACAACACTGTCGTGGATCCTGGACTTCTGATTCTGTGCAACACATTCGGATATCCACATCAGGTTCCTGATCTCCTGCTCCCTCAGCCTCATATACGCAAAGAACACAGCGTAATGGAACTGCAAAACTCACCATTGTTGCTTTGTTAGTATTAGACCTGAATTTATAGAAAGCTATAACACATTGCAGTCCACGGTCTCTTATGTATTAGTCCTGTATTTTTCATCTTTCTATAGAAGACAACTAACATTCAGTTCTAGAGAAACATGAGGGTTATCGTTTGAAACAGGGAATTTATGGGCTACGGAAAGTTCTTTGGTTCACTTGGGAAGAGGGAAACAAACCTGCTGCTCAAAGGCTAAGCAAAGTCTTCTCACTTCTTCTTCATAAAATGCCTTGTCGAGCATCTGGCTCTCTCCATAAGACATCTTGGAGAATATTGCTTGATACGGAGGGTATTTCTCCATAACACCACGAACCTAACAGTGAGTGATAATGTGGGATTCGTTTGGGACACCTATGTAGCATAGTATATTGTTAATATATAGCTTGCGGATTTACCTGATCTATATCCTCGCAGATGGCAAGCTCTTCATGACCATATGGATAGCTGCAGGAGCAGAAATTGAAACCATGGTGAGAAAAGCTAGGTTAAAGTTATGCAACACGTGAAAGGAATTATCGTTTGATTGTAGATGCTTCTTACAGGAGGCCAAAGTTTGAGTACAGTTTCTTCCTGTCTTCTCTTGTGAGCTCAGTGCCAATGCTGCATTTATAAGAAAACCAGTTTCAGTGGCTATATAAACAAAGCAACGCAATGATGGTAACATCTCGTTTTTTCATCCACGGAGCTATACAGCAGTAACTAGTTACCTGTTGATGGTGATATTCACTGCTCTTCTGTCGGCTTCAAAGGCCAAAAGGTCAGACATTATCTCTGCTGTTGCACCACCAAGTTTCTATTTCGGATAAACAACAAAAGAACGAGTTAGCTACTATAAGTAAATTCTGAGATTTTGTAAAGAAAATTAGAAGTAGACTAGCACCTGACAGAACTTGTAAAAATCCTCAAGGTATGCTTTGTAGAGGGTATTCCTCATAATCTCTATGTTCATGTCATCCAGATCCTAAACAAAAAAATAAGCATATCCCAATAAACACCACATTCATTATTTAGCAACAGAAGCTAGAAAACAATAGCACAAAAATGAAGACAAAGACTACAAGAATAAATTCTTCTGCTTTTTACCTCCGAGGTTAAACATTCAGAAAAGTATGGAGCAAGAGGAGTGTCCACAAGCACCAACCTATAGAGTTCCCTCATGTTCTGAGCAACTGCCAGTGTAGCAATACTGAAAAAGGAAAACCATGAGCAAAAACATAAAAAGGAAAACAGAAAAGGGCTAAAGCAGCTACGGGAAGAGGTATAGAAGATGCAAAAGGTCAATGCGGGTACCTGTCAAACATTCCTAAAGGGTGACATTTCTCCAGCAACTCTTGAACATCTCTCTCGTGCAGGGTGCCAGTAACAATCAGCACGACATTGTCAATCATGTGGCCATATCTGGGTTACAATATTAAAAAACAAACCAAACATCTCCATCTCTAAGGACAGCATCTTATATTGATAGAATGATCATAATCTTTCCCTTCAACATAGCGAAACAAATATTTGCCCAGTTTCGTTGTGATCTCGGTAAAGGTGGAACTTCAGCAAGCAACAAATCTTACACTATGACATACATTGAGATGGATTTTGCCACAAAAATAAAAACATTGTAGCACCATCCCCCATTGATCTAAAATCATGGTTTTACGAAACGGGGATCAAAATCTCACTTACCTGATGTACTCCAAAAAGGTTGACATTGGCTCAGTTGCTTGGCAAAGCATATGCTTATAGTCATCAACAAGCTTGAGGGTACACTTCTCCACAATTGTGGTGGTATGCAGAGGTGACGGTTCTGTAGCCACAAATTAGAAAATGTTAAGGATATAAAAACAATTGTGCAGATTAAAAATGCAAGAACAGATGTCTTTACAGGAAATCCAGATATTGATAGTCCAGATTCCAGATCCATTAATGAAGATGAATGACATTCAAATTAACACTACCACCGGAGACTAATCTCAAATTAACATTAGTGTAATCGGGAAATTTAACTGATTCCCAAATCAGTTTGGGGATTGGGAGATGCCTAAAACCCAGAACCCATATGCAATTATCTATCTTTGTTTGCGGGAATCGATGGGAAGAAACAAAATCCAAGTCAAATAATCAAAACCCATTACTCAATTGAGTCAAATTACGATACATGACGACAGATCATGTGAAAGAAGCGCACCGTTTTGGAGGTAAGAGCCGTATTTGGTAGCAGAGAGATGCATCTTGATGTCGTCAAGGTTTTCGCACTGGCATAGATTGTTGTAATCGGCGGTGGTTAGAAGCCCAGCACGGTGACCCCTGACGATCGCCTCCAAGTATCCGCCATGGATGTTGAATGTAAGCGCCTCGAATCCGTACATCTTTCTCTCCTTTTTTTTTTTCCGGAGAATTATAGGATTTCTCAGATCTCAAAGATTTTGTCGAGGGAGAGATCTGAAGATGAAATCGAAGCAGAGATCGACGCCAAGAAGATAACTTTGAATTGATTGATTTTTTTTTTTGTTGTTTGCAAACTCGTCCTCGGCACGTAGAATTACGATTGTATCCTCAAACCGGTCTGCTAAATCGAAGACGAACACACGGTTACTAAACCGGATAATAATATATATATACTAAAGATTGTCCACGAACTAACATGATAAAATATACATTAAATTTAGCATATTGATTATTTGTATATTTACAGAATTTGATTCTTATATTATCTAAAGTTATAAAGCCATTTGGAGATGTTCATAAATACCGCGATCCTCCATCGACTAATCTGGAAAAAAATCTTGGCAAAGTACTGCTTTTGCATAATGACTTTTCGCTACCTATTGTGGTTAGGTTGTTTCCCCTTTGGTTGGTTTGAATAATTTGGAAATCACGGAATGAGTATCTATTTAATAAGAATAATGTTCATCTGAATGAAGAGGTAAATCGTAGTAAGGCAGTAGTTTGTGAATGGATTGTGGCTAATGATCTTAAGAGAGATGAAGTGCAATATAATGTATTTACCCGATCAAATTTATGGGAACCTCCTCCTGTAAATTGGCTTAATTGTAACTTTGATAGTAGCTTTCATCAAGGAAGAGATTCTATGGAAGTAGGATGGATTATGCGTGACCATTGAGGTAAGCATATCAAGTCTGACTATGCTAAACTTAGTCAAGTTGGTTCTCCTTTACAAGCTGAATCGATGGGTTTTCTTCATGTGGTTCAAGTAGTGTGGGCTTTAATCAAATACGAATGAAGATAATGTGGAGATTGGAAATGTACTCTATGATATTCGGTATTGGATTGCAAAGTTACCTTTATGCTCTTTGGAATACGTCAATCGTGAGAGGAATCATGTTGCGGATACATTGGCTAAGAAAGCTATAAGTTCTGATTTATTGTATGTATGCCTTGATTTGCCTCCATCTTGGTTGTTTAACAGTTTGTATTATCCCTTTACTATTTAATAAAGATCAGATGATAAAGTTATATAGCTTTTACAATTTTTTAACAAAATGATAGTTTTTTATATAAATTTATTTTTTATTCATGTCTTTATGAGTATTTACATAAAATACTCTATATAAAAATCAAAATTGTATGTGACATAATTTTTTTTTTTAGTTTTTTCATAACTATTTTTTATCTTATCAATAAATGAAGTTCATAACATTTTTAAAAAAAATACATTTTCTAATATTTTAAGTTTGGCCTAAACTTACAAAATTTTTGTATCAATTATTGATATTTAATACCATACGTTACAAAACGTTACAAAAAGTTAAAAATATATATTTTTTAACTATGATAGTTTTTCGGAAGTTCTAATTAAGAAAATTTTGTAGAATTTGAAAAGAGATATTGAAAAATAATATTAGAATATGGTTTTACATATTGTTAATTAATTTATGAAGAGAATTGATGTTAATTAAATGTTTACTTTAAGTTAATATATTGATATCACATTTTTATTTTAAAGAATCAATGAAAAAATTCTAAAATCTAGAGGGACAAATATAAAAATTAAGTAAAAATAAGGTACTAAAAATTTAAAAAAATTAACACTAAAAGTGACACGTGGCAGTCTCTTAAAGATTCAATTAGAAGAAACCTTAAAATATTATATTAGATATATATATATTATTTTTTTTTTGTTACGAACGCACTTTTCGTACATGGACTATCCGAATACAACAATATCAGGAAACCAATAAAGAACCAAAGTGCTAATACTAAAAAAAACTGAGCGGTCCTAGCAAGTAAATCTGCCTTCTTCTCTCTGGGGCAATACATAAGAGAAAAGTCCAGGAAATGTGTTCGTTAATCCGTCAACTCCTCTAGTTATGGCTTAAAGCAGGGTCAATTTTCAGGTTCCAGGACCATAGCAAGCAATTCTTGAGAGTCTGTTGCGAATAGTAAACAATATCATCTTTTTCTCCGTAGGCTCCCCATTGCCCACAGCAGGCTATGCATCTATGTGTGTAGCGGGGACAGTCCCCATCGCATCCCCCTTAATCCTAGGAGATCTATCTCACCATCTTGAACTTATAGGATCCATCCTAACCCACTCGTGGGTTTTCCTTCTTTCCATGACCCATCCACAGAGCACTTAAATGTAGCACCCATCGGTGTTGGGCCGGGGGTTAATGTCTGGCTACCTGTTCCCTTGTCCCTTTAGCAAGAAGCCAAGCCTCAACCTCTTTTCTAGATATGTCAAGGATCTCTTGTGGGTTGCGGTCTACAGCATTGAAAACTTTATCGTTATGCCTTCCATAAGTACCAGATTATCCATGGGAAACATCTTACAACTGTTTCCAGTTCCACTCGATTTGGTATTCGAGACAATTAAAAATCCATGCTACCCCACAGTGACTCCACCGGAAAGACTGTAGGGGTATTAGGGATTATGACAAAGTCCAGCATTGCCGTGCGGGAGGGCAGGTAAATAAAACATGGTTAATTGTTTCCTCCGCGTCTTCACTTCTGGGACATCACCTGTCATGTTGAACATGTCTATGAGCCAGTCGTTCATTAACTGCCACAACTCCTGATAAGGCCTGCCATAGGAAGTGTCGTATTTTGGGCGTTGTTTCCACTGTCCAAAATTTTTCCTTGAGAGGATTCAGCAATAGTTGTTTGAGGGAAAAACGAAGGTCCTCCTCCAAATTTTGTCTTGCGACCTCATATCCAGAACGTACCGTGTACATTCCTGTGTTGATATACTGACAACAGTAGCCATCTGCTGTCCCTACTTGTGATGGCGTAATGTTAGGATCAGTGGGATCTACTCTAGGGCTATACATTGGCGGATGCGTTGCAAGTTCCAAGTCTTAGTGGCATCATCCATAAGACTTAGTGGCATCATCCGAATAATGTACCCTTAAAATTGGAAAATGATTTGGTTTGTTTTATTGGTTTATCTTTTGCAAAAATAAATTAGCTAAACATTTATAAATAAATTAGCTAATCAGATGATGGCCTTAAATGGTGTCAGCTGAATCGAGGAATTGTGAGTCGTATTGCAGATGATCAACTAGTTGGATGCACTGGCCTACAATCCGGGTTTCGAGGTTGATCCGGATCGACTCGGGTCAAATGTGGGTTTTAAATTAGTGATTGTAATTGTCATTTATCGCATGCTCATTTAAATATTTATATAAAAAATCTCTAACAAACTGAGAGGGTTTGTCTCTCTCCTAAACCTGCAAACAGAGATGAGATAGATACGTAATTCCAAAACTGAAAATTATGAAACAAACAATGTGGACAAAACATAATTTGGTTTGGTTATGTTTAAGAGACGCACTAACATGAGAATAAATTGTTTATAACACAAGATCATTATGTTCTATTATCCGGAGCACAAAGAAGAAAATACAAAATAGCAATGTTTGAGAATACAAAGGATAGCCAAAAAAGCAGAACAAACGAAAACAATAGAAATCACGAGGCATACAAGAGACAAACTACAGTTATATGAGATGAATCATTCATCAAACCCAAACAAAATTGAAAAGATTCTACAACAAATTATTAAAAACCCTATTTTAAATACAAATTCTGAATGAATTTTAATGGGTTTTATAAATTTTTGGCCCATGTTCTAATTATAAATTTTTGTTTGTGGAATGGTTTGATGGTTTGACCAAAAGTTCATTAATTCTTCTACTCCAGAAGGTGTAAAAGATGCGATTTATTATTATTGATCCAGATTTCTTCAGCTTGAGATAAAGTAGAATCGTCTAGAGTGGATCAAAGCGGAAGAATTGTCCATTGTAGAATCATCGATGTAACAATTCTCATAATTTTTAATTGAATAATAATAAAAAACAATCTTAAAATAAATTATAAATTTTCGTGATACTCGCCTTAACCGTGATCCGATCGGTTTAACCGGTTCGCTGGATCCCGTGTTAATAACGAGTTTTTCGGTATAATATCTTCCAGATTTTAGCACTAAATCCGAACCAAAATGGTGGTCAAGTCACGGGTTAACCGGGTCAACCGGCCGGTCCGGTTCAAGCGTAAAAACATTGACCTACATTTTTTCAGTTAAATGTTAGATTTGCAAAAATAAAAAAAGAGAAATTTGCTAAATTGACTCAGTTTGAAATTGAGAATGTCCCAATAACCTTTGTCTTTAGTTTACCAACTTTTTCCAAAATTACCCTTTAATTAATATTCGAAATTGCAAATAAATAGTTTTTATAATTCTATAAAATATGAAAAATACAAAAAAGTAATATACAAGGCATATGGATTCATGTTTATATTTTGGAAAAAAAAAATTCATGACAGATAATTATTTATTTTTCCATCTACCATGGTCGAATCTGCTAGTAGATTAGGTATTCTGCGAATTGGTATAAATCTACCAGTGGTAGAAGGGCGTATTCTACGGTTTGTTGAAGTTCTACCTACAGCAGATTGCACATTCTACGATTTGCTTCAGTACTACCAACCGTAGAATACTATTTTTACCAATAACTATGTGTTCTACCATAGGCAGAATACATATTCTACCCCTTCTTTCTACCGCTTTCTCTATCTTCTACCAAATGGTAGAAATGAAGTTCTACCAAATTTAGTTATAATCCCTTAAATCTAGGACCACTAATTATTTACTTTCCAAAAAATATTGTATTTGATATTTACTTTCAAAAAAAATATGTTTTTTCGATTTTTGTTTACCAAATATATTTTTTCGGTTAAAAACAATTGTTTTTTTTTTGTAAAATGTTTTTCAAATACATGAAAATTTTATTGAATATAATGGAAAACCTATATGAATATAATGTTTTAGTTTGATTCATCGTTTGATTAAACACCTATAGCTAACTTGGTTCGAAAAAGAATATACCTAGATCCGAGGTCACGAGTTCGATGTCACATGGTGACACAATTTTGCATTTTTTTCCTTTTGTTTTAGTTGGTTCTAATTCTCCAAATCTAGGGTCAATAAATCCTGATTAATAGTGTTGCCAAAAACGATTTATTCTTTAAATTCTTTCTAAATCTACTCTTCTTCTTCGTGATCTCTCTTCTTCACGTCCCAAGTCTCTCTTTTTTGTTACATGTTTTAAAAAAACAATTCCTAAAATTCCCTTAATTCTTCTTGTGGTTAATATGTTACATGTCTATGTAACTTGTGGTGAATGGAGGATATCTTCACCTGAAAATCGATGGAGCTTTGCTGTTGTTGTGGCCAGGTCGATCATGAGGTTAACCGATGATTGGTTTTTTTATCGTAGTGTTTTGGATCGATCGATCTGTTAGGCGGATCGATCGATCCTCCTAGGCAAACTGGCCAGGTCGATCCTGAGGTCCACCGATGATTGGTTTTTTTTATCGCAATGTTTTGGCCAAATCAAATTGAAGATATGATGAACGGATCGATCGATCCACTTGTTAAATCGAGCAAAATAAACAAATTCTGTCAACACTCAAATACAAGAAATCGAGATGTGTATTGTTGTTATTTGGTTACTTGTACAATTCTCTGAAACAGAAACGTAAACCAAAAATATTAAACGTAAACAGTATTAAACCTCAAATACCTTAAATAAATTTATATCAAGTATTATCTAAAAAAGTGATAAAAGTATTAAATCTCTTGATGCAGATCTACAAAGATCAAACTTTTGCCTTCGAATTCACTATAAACAATGTCAAAGGCGTGATCATGGTATGTAACCACAAGTAATCATTTGTTTTGAATAGTTACTTGCTTTACAAGTAATCGTTTGCTTGTTTTAGAAGATTCTTTTGTTTTTGTGTTTGTAAAGGATATAGTGGTGGCGGGAACGGACACGGCGGCTGCCGCGGTTGTCTGGGGAATGACTTATCTAATGAAGTATCCTCAAGTGATGAAGAAAGCTCAAGCAGAACTCAGAGAGTATATGGCACAGAGAGGGTCAACGTTCGCTACTGAGGACGACGTCAAGAACCTTCCTTATTTCAGAGCCTTGGTTAAAGAAAGCCTAAGGATCGAACCGGTGATTCCTCTCCTTATCCCTCGTGCTTGCATTCAAGACACCAAGATCGCCGGTTACGACATCCCTGCCGGGACCACGGTCAATGTTAACGCGTGGGCCGTGTCACGTGAAGAGAAGTACTAGGGACCGAACCCTGACGAGTTCAGGCCTGAGAGGTTTTTTGAGAAGGACGTTGACTTCAAAGGCACGGACTACGAGTTTATACCGTTCGGATCGGGCCGGAGAATGTGTCCAGGTATGCGTCTTGGCGCAGCGATGCTCGAGGTTCCATACGCGAACCTTCTCTTCAACTATAACTTCAAACTTCCTAATGGGATGAAACCAGAAGATATCAAGATGGATGTCATGATTGGTCTTGCTATGCACAAGTCAAAGCATCTCAAATTTGTAAAATTTGGTAATCTGAGAGATGCTGCAACATTAAAGACAAAGTTGTACACTGTTAGAGAATGCATCAGCAAAGAATTGAAAGTCTCGCATCATCATCAAGACTTTTTGGAGTTAGTAATTGCGCCAAGGTCAATGTTCCTCCTTACAATAAAAGTCTATATTCCTCCTTACAATAAAAAACATTAAAAACTGTAGAACTCTATTACCATGTCATCATACCTAATATTTTAGTGCTAAATAAGAATCAATGCAGCAGCATAATATATACATCAGCAGTAAATCATCTAATGCACGATGGTGAACCGTAGTTTAAGAAATCCTTATTTGTAATAATATGAAAAGAAAATATGTTAAAAATGAAAAGTAAGAAGCTCAAGGAATGTGATAATCAGAAAATTCAATCTAGAAGAAATAAAAGGTGGTGCTTTGTACCTTGATTTGAAATAGTCTCCACAATTTACCCAAGCTTCTAGGATTTCCAGAGCATCATCGAGGCAAACTTTGGTCTTAAAACCGATATCATTAAGCAACTTGACACTTGTAATCTGTTCCAATAGGTGAAAGAATCTTCCGCTGAATAAGACACTGTTGGAGGTCCATAAGATATAAAAACAATACCCTGTCCCACAATGAACCTACACCTCTAATTAAACGTCAAGACCTTCCATGTGTTTTTAAAAATCCATTGGAAAAGACTCAAAAGCCAATTTATTCACTGCTTGTTTTAGAACTAATAGTTGTGGAATAGCAGAATCAAGCACGTTATAAGATTAGTAAGACAAAACCAAACCAACCTTCGGAACTGCATACGGAGCATTTGTCCCAAGAGATCAACTAGTTCCGGGGATTCCCAGTCTCTAACAGTTAATTCAGAAGATAACAAGTTGGCATTATACTTTTCGCAATATGAAGCAGAATAGAATTCTGCAATGCTCTTTTCAACTTGAACCACTTGAACAAAATCAGCTATTCCAATCTCTTGAAAAAAATCCCGCCACTCCTTCAATCCGCATGCATAATATTTTGATGCTGGATGTGTCAAGTAGGTACCATCAACCACATGCGACAATATATCCAAGTTTTTGGTAAGCTTCTTCAAATTAACCTGGTTTCCAAATTCTTCACTGAAATGAATCGAAGCCTCAGCTAGCTGTTTCAACCCAAAATTTGATAATATCACAAGATTGAAACATAGAGAAATCGATTGGGGAAATTACCAGAGGAAGAGGCGGAGACGATGGTGGTCGCGAGAGAGAGAGGGAGAGGCGGAGACGATGGTGGTCGTGAGAGAGAGAGAGACAGGCAGAGAAGGGTTGGTCGCGAGAGAAGGCGATGGTGGTCGTGAGAGAGAGACAGGCAGAGAAGGGTTGGTCGCGAGAGAAGGCGATGGTGGTCGCGACAGAGAAAGAGATTGGCGGAAAAGGGTTCTGGTTTTTTTTTTTAATTGATATTTAGAAATTTGTTTTTTTAATTTGATCTTTAGTTTTAATTTTTTTTTATTTTGAATATTCTGTTTTTTTTTTAAATATGTTAAGGAATTAATTTTTATTAATATTGAAGGGTAAAATTGGGTTATGAAAATATCAAAGGTTATTGGGACAAAAAGATATGTGTATAAAAGTTATTGGGACATTCTCAATTTCAAACTGAATCAATTTAGCAAATTTCCCATAAAAAAATATTTTGAATGTTTTTCTTTCTTCCATAATTGTTTTGTGGGTCAATTTTTGCCGAATACACATTTAGCTTCAATAACCAAGAAAATAGCTATGAAGATGAGCTGTTTCAATGAAAGAATAACTAAATGACATAATGGTTTCCAATTTTGCCCTTCTTTATCATCTTCATCTCAAATTTTGTTGCCATGTCGGAGCCACGATCCCGATCGTAATCAACCACCGCCATGATTTCTGAAATCACAAGCACCATGTCGGAGCTACGGCTATGACCGCCATTTCTTCCTCCTCCACCGTAACGACGAGCATGTCTCCTTCTTCATCCCATTGATTCCAATCTTAATCACCACCACCACCACGATTTTCGAAACAACCATCCCCTTGTTGAAGCTACGGTCACGACCATGATTTCCTCCTCTGCTGCCATCATCACGACTGCGATTTTCTCCTTGCCGCCGTAACGACGACCTTCTCCCCCATTACCACGAGATCTCAAAATTATTTTTAGAAGATGATTCCAAGGGTATTTTCGTCATTATACATGAAATATCATAACCAAACATGTGTTTTGGTTATACCTTGAATTATTAAATTATTTTGTGTTCTTGGGCCTAATATCCTTTGTTTCGTTTTGTTAGGTAATCATTAAAATGAAAAGCCCAGTTAAAGCAGATGATGTTTGATAGAATCCATTCTCCCACCATTTACTTCTTTCATAAAAGTAAATGTTAGTTTATCACATTCAATCACACCTATTAATAAAGATAAGGAAGGATAAATAGATCTCATTTAGAATCAAAATAAATAATTTTAACTAATATTGTAAATATTTAAATATAAATTTAATCTAAAATATTAATTTTTAATAAATTTCGATTAGTTTGGTTAATTCAGTTCGATTTGGTTTGGAATCGGGTAATTTGGTTTATAAATATATATTTTATTCGGGTTATTTTATAATTCGGTTTAGTTCCGGGCCCGGAAATTTCGATTCGGCTTCAGAAATTTTGGTTTGGTTTGAGAATTTTGTCCAGCTCTATTCACGACCATTGAAATATGTTTGAGTCTAATAAAATTAGTTAAACATACTTAAAAATAATGCATTGTATTTTTAATCAGCGATCCGTTTAATGCGTTGTATTTTTTTGGTTTGGCAAACAAGCCCGAAATGAGCTGAAACTTTGCAATAACTTTTTGGACTTATAGCATTAGATATAGAGAGAAAGTGGAGTTCTAGATCGAAAATTTAGTCAAACAAAGATAGTTCCAAATTATAGTTTCAGAAACTTTATACGTTTTGTGGCTAAGATGATGATTTTTGTGATATGTGGATTCACATTATGCAATAGTCTGATTATGTGAATACGTATATTAAGTTTGTAGAACATTAACTAATTTGTAGAATGCAATACTGAGTCGAGATTATGGTATGAATTAGTAGGGTTTAATCAACGAGGACATGACGATCCCGTTAGAGAATGTAATTCGGTTGACGAGCCTAAGGTGGCAGACAACTTTTTGTGGTGACGGTCCGCCCAAATTTCATGTCTCATGAGATGATATATGTGATAATGAGATTAAGATATGTGAATGTGATTAATGAATTATGGATATGAAGTAATGATATTGTTGTGTTAAATGTTACATTGTATCCTACATGACTGTTTCTAGGCTAGTATATTTGTTTGCTCGATAATATTGGTGTGAACTATATGGGTAGACGTAATCATCCTCAAAGTTACTCACCTTTTCTTCCTTTTCGATAGGTAAAGGTATGGTTGCTTGTAGTTGAATTTTTATTAATCTGTGGATCAAAGTGACCGTAATGGATATTACACCTCTTCTCGTGATTGGATTCGGCTGATTTGTTTCAATTTAAGGTGTGCCTTTTCACTCGGTTGTTGGTTGATATTGGCTGATTTGGGGTAGTTTGTGATTCTTTGAAATCTGTAATCTTTCCTTTAGTGGCTTCGTGGTTGGTTCCCTCCCTATCTTCTTTTGTGTTTGATGTTTTGGTTCACTTTTGATAACCTTGTTCAAATTTTTTTTTTTTTTTTTTTAAAAACACCTTGTGCCCATTCCAATGCTTGTTTGTAGAAAAGAGCTTCACCATCTGTATGGGTCAGATTTCACCCCAGTAAAATCAAAGAGTAAAATCAAAGCAGAGAAATAACTAAATATGAAAACTGGGTCAGAGACGACTGGACGAACCCGGTCGCCCGATATCCGACGAGGTGACTAATCCGGCAAGGCGACGGTGTACAACAGAAAACCTGGCGAGTCTAAGAATATTACTTGGCGGGAAAGGCGAGTTCATAATAAAGAAGTGGGCTTGCAGAAGTAGGAAGCCCGCAAGGCAAGCTCGTTGAGGTGGGCCGAGTCCAAGACATGGCGAGATGGGGCGAGATGGACCGGGCAGGGCGACGCAGCCTACTAGGTCTGGCCGACTTCAGAAAAAGGAAACTCCTAAAGAATAGGAAAACTTACTATTTTTCCTAAGGTTGATCTAGCCGACCTAGTTTAGTATATATACTAATATACCGAAACTCTTGTATTTTTACGGTTTAACAAGAACAGCAATAAAAATTATCTTCAACCTTTGCTCTATGTGATTCCGTACTTGGAAGACTCAGTCATCCTCTTTCAATCCTTGACAAATTTAAATGTGGTGATTCTACCCGCCACACCATCTTATATTATACAGGCTGCTAGTATCAGTCCATGGATCTATGAATAATAAGTGTATGAAAAAGTACAGTTGTCTAGCAGAAAAATAAAGAACACATAGTTGTTAATATTCATAGATCATCGTTGATGAGGGTCTAATGTTTTATCTGCATGAAGATATAGAGTGTTAACCCTAAACTCGATACCTTCACTGCATCAAACAGTAGGCAGCAGTACCCATCTAACATCAAAGCACAGTACGCAGCAACAGAATATTTGCTCCTTGCGATCCATTGCAGAGGAAGAGAGGCGCAAATATTCGATTCACCCTTCTACTATCTAGCACAGCTAACATATATCATGATTCAAGTAGCTAAGCGTTTTCTAGAAAACCTAAATAGAGAGTTTTAACAGTTTTTAGATCATCTTCTCCCTTTAGCTTACAGGAAAGTTGGTAGAATACGTAAATGTCAAGTCTGAGAATGCTACAGATCGAACAAATTTGGTGGTTCTAAAACTTTTGATTGGAACATATAGCAATAATAACTAAAGAATTCAAAAAGGCTTTTATTACTTTTACTGAGAGACCAAAATATGGTTTTTTTTTTCCTGTGAAAGTTTGAATCTTGCTTACTGGAATGGAGCCGGACTGCCTTGGTTTTTGTTGACGATAGCAATTGCGAGATACCTTGTGCCCATTCCAATCGGTGTTTGTTCATCGGGTCCTTCCCAGAAAGGTGCTTCACCATCTCCAACAAGCCGCCAGTATCCTGACCTTAAGGACTCAGCTTGCTCATCGTCGCAGTTCTGCAGCAACGCATCAACTCTGAAGTTTATTCCAAGCGAACCCAAGAACTGAGACTGGGTCATAGGTCCATGGACTGATACATTTTCTGTAGAACACACAAGTTTGAATTTGGTTAAGTTAAATCTATATATCACACTTGCAGCGAGTATAGAAATGAACCTGAAGCTTCCTCAGCGGAGTGTTTTATTGAAGGAAAATCGACGTAAGCACTTAGATCTGCAGACCCGGGATCATCCAGTATATTGACAAACTTGTGTTTCCTAATAGCCTATCCATTTTGTGATAACAGAGTGAAACGAAAATATGGTTAAATCCTATCCATAGATATAAAGAGCTTTATATAGCATGATCAAAACATTTTGAGGCCACAAACCTGAAGACTGTCTGAAATGATTCCATTCATCCCGTAATCGATTATAAGTGCTCCACCTCCATCGGAACCTATTCTCTTGGCCATTTCTTGGGTCAACTCCATTGATTTCGGGCTGATCTCGACATGCTCGAGTTTCTCCCTTTCCTCAGGTGTAGCCCACGTGCAACGTTTCATGAGATACAAAGCTGCAGGTGTAGGCTGTGGGGATAAAACAAAACAGAACCTAAACCAACCAACAAAGCCTCAATCAAATATGCTTGATTTTCCAAATCTCGCAAGCGAAATATATCCATTTTCTTTAGTTTCCCTAATACTTACTGTGAATCTTCTCCCACATCAACCATTTTCTCACACCAACCACGGGAAGATTTCTACAGAGATTGAATCTAGTTAAGATACACATATTAAATCTGAATGAAGAGATCATATTGTTTCTAGAATGACTCATGACCCACACTAACCTGAAATTGATGAACTGGAAGAGCATCATAAAACTCATGAGCTATAATTATTGTTGGTACTGCCATAGAAGCAAAAGAGAAAGGGATACCATAAGAAAAGATGCAAAGCTACATTGTTTTGAGTGTTCAACATATTACACATTTTTTGTCTATATTAAGATCACAACCTCAGAGTCGCAAATGCCAAGTTAAAGTAACAAAAGATGCATACCTCCTGATGGTACCTCTTCAAGAGTAGCGTGCCAGTGCACAGGTGAACCAGCTAGTGAGCTTATGGCTTTCCTCTCCGAATTACTTTCTTCGTCTGTGCATTTCAGGTTCTGGTGCTGAAGCTTCTGCAATGCAGGACTGCATTCCACCAAGTGTATATGCAACGATTCCGTGAATTTCCTAAACTTTGATGTACCCTATAAGTGAAAAGTCCCCAACAGACAGCAGTGAGATAGTCTTCGTGGTTTTGGGGACACAAGAAGAAATCACAAGAGCATAAAATACATACACGAAGGAGATCGACCATGAGTGTTCCACGACCTGGACCTAGCTCAATGAGATTGACTCTCTCTGGCCTTCCCATTTGCTCCCAAAGACACACAGTCCAAACACCAATCATCTGAGATCAAAACAGCGAGTAAGCAAACCCCAATCTCAAGCTCATCAACAAATGCATAACTTGCGAAAAAACAAGAAATGCTACCTCGCCGAACATTTGGCTAACTTCAGGAGAAGTAATGAAATCACCTTGAGCTCCAAATACATCACGATTCATGTAGAATCCAGCATTAGGATTAGTCAAGACTTCCTCCATGTATTCTGCAACTGAGATTGGGCCACCTCGAAACTGTGATACACACCAAAAATTCATAAATTGATCAAACTTGAGACTCTTTCTACAAAATGTAAGAATACCTTGATAACGCTCTTGAGGTGCTTAACGAGCTCGGAATCCGGTGTGGATTCATGAGAGTGATCTTGTTTTCCCCAACAACAACAACAACAAGGAAACAATCAGACCCCAAATCTGTGAAATTGAAGCATACATCGGAGAGATAGAGAGTCGATGGGGGTGAATTACGCACCAGGAGGATTGAAGAGAGCAGAGCGGTCGACGGAGATGGTTGTTCCGACGGCGGCACCTGAATCTTCGACATGTTCAACGGTGCTGTTCGTCGAGCAAAACGGCGAAAGAGATGATGATTTGGAGAAGAATGGAACAGTGGAAGAGAGAGGACGGCGAGAAGGTGTTTGCGTCAGTAGTTTTCTCATCATCATCATCTTCCGCGATTTCAAATCTGTCTACAAGAATCGGACTCGGTAGTGAAGAAGAGAAACATTTCATTTTTTTTGTTTTCTATTAAATTATTTCACCAAATTAATTAATGCATAGCAGAACAAATTTACACGCAAGTTAGTTATTACAGACAACACATCTTTTTATCCTTTAGAGAAGAAACTTTACACTCTCAACCTTTACATTTTCTACACAATATCAAAATCTTTAGACCTTTAGGACCAAAGATATCTTTCCATCAACTCAAACAACATAAACCATTGGGCAAGCTTCAGTTTCCACAGACTTTTGCTCTGTGTAAAACGGCTGCAACAAAGAGAATATCCTTCTTGAATCAGAATGAATCAATGAAAACAGGAAGCTGAACATCAGCTGCAATCGGCGAAACCTTGGTCAGACGTTGAAAGAACTAAAATCCTCTATATTTGAGTCATGGCTCTTTCCCTTTAGGCTTTGGTGATTGACGGGCATAACGATAAGGTGACGCTTGAGGCAGGTTTAAGCTAGACAAACTCCTCAAAGGCGGTCCATTTCTCGACACAAACCCTCCTCCTTGTGTTCTGATTCCGTTCTTGGCAACAGGCTGCATTGTTTGGAAAGAAGAAGAAGAGCTAGCAAAGTCTTTAAGATTTGATAATGGCTTTAAGGCTTCAACAACTTCACTCATCTTTGGTCTAGCTTTGGAGTCTCGGTTAAGGCATTGTGCTGCTACTTGTGTGGCTTTTTGAGCACCCTTGATTGAGAAATGACCCTCTAACCGCGGATCTAATAGACGGTAAAACCTTTTCTTGTCTAAAAGATGAGGTCTCACCCATTCAACCAAGTTTTGTTCCCCGTTTGGCCGGCTTTTATCTACAGATCTTCGTCCAGTTAGTATTTCAAGTAAAACTACTCCAAAGCTGTATACATCACTCTTTGTCGTCAAATGTCCTAATGTTCAAATTGAAATTAGTAAGTCTAAAAACTAATTTGATCAATAATAAGATAACAAAACCAACGGCAAGGATACCTCACTCACCAGTCATTACATATTCCGGGGCTGCGTAACCATACGTTCCCATTACTCGGGTTGATACATGGGATTTTTTTTCGTCTGGAGCATCTTTTGCAAGCCCAAAATCAGAGAGCTTTGCGTTATATTCCTGAAATAAGAACATTTGTTTCCAATAACAATAAGAATGGAGAGAATAAAAGGAGGAATTGTGAAGTTTAATCGAGCTTTTGGGCTTCAGACATACCGCGTCTAGTAAGATATTAGATGTTTTGAAATCGCGATAAATGACTGGCTTCTCAGCTTCTTCATGAAGAAAGGCGAGTCCTTTAGCTGCACCAAGTGCAATTTTCATTCTAACAGACCAAGGGAGAGGTAAAGTCCCTGAATCAAAATGAAAAACAAAAAAATACAGTAAATAAACAAGAATCCTCAAAGCCCTCAAAACAAGAAGATGCGCAACGGTTTGTGATTGACATACTTCTGAAAAGATGGTTCTCCAAACTCCCCCGAGGCATAAACTCGTAAACGAGCAGTCTTTGATCTTCTTCCATGCAATAGCCCACCAATTTAACAAGACTTGGGTGAACGAGGTTTCCAAGAAAGTTAATCTCAGCCTACCCATCAATAGAAAAATGATCAACAATTGTCCATAGAAACAGAAGCACAAGACTGTAACCACTATCAAAGTTGGTCATTACCAGCCACTCCTTGTGACCTTGAAGGCCATCTGGGTTTAGTGTTTTGACGGCTACAGTAAGACCAGTACCAGGCTTGACTGGCGCCGTTCCATTTTCCTCTATCCATCCTTTAAAAACACATCCAAACCCACCCTCACCAAGAAGAGACTCTGGTCTGAAATTCCTAGTGGCTAACTTGAGATCGTTAAACATGAAAATCCGTAGCTTAGAAGAATACTTCAATTCCCCACTTATTAGAGGTGTTGAGGAACCACTCTCCGCACAGCTAGGTTCTTTTGGCGGAGCTGCATGACCTTCATGCTTAACTTGCTTAGGTTCTGCTGAATTAGATATAAAACAAAACAAATCGAAAAAGAAAGTGAGTACTACAGAATTGAAGTATGGACGAAACCAAGTACCACACTCAAACAGTAATATAAAGACCAAGAAGATAGTCAGAAAGACAGGGTAAATCGTAGAATACTACATCGACGAAAAAGACAGGCTTGTTACAGGCAAGTAAGGCAATTGCTCCAACAAGAGGAAGAATGAGAAAACCATTAACACAAGGTAAGAGATTGACCCGGATAAAAACGCCTTTTGAAACATGGATATTTGCTCATATGTCTCAAAGCAATACATATTCTACCATACAAAACATAAATTTCCATTTAGTTTCAATTCTTCAATTCAAAAGATGAGTCTCCATATAGAGATATCTAAAGTTGTCCTTTCGAGCTCTAATGTCACCAAAAGATTTAAAAAAAAAAGAAGCTCAATCACAATCTGAAAAGCAAGTAATTGTAGGAGAAATCTTGTCTATCTACACAAATACATACAGATTTACAAAAAAACTTTATCACCTGTATAAAGGGAGAAAGAGATTACCAATAACAGTAGTGGCATTCATGGAACTGTCAACTTTTGATCTAGAAGAGATGCAACTAAACATGAGCTTAAATCTGAACCAAAACCCACTTTCACTCTCTTCTCCATCTTTCTTAACACTCTTCTTTTTACTTAACATCTTCTTCCCCTTTTCAACACCCAATTTCTCTACCACTTTAACAGAGTCTGGCCTTGTACCCATCATCACCTTTAAGAACCCTAATTCCCACTCAGATCACCATAGCTTTGAAGGATTCAAACCCCAAAAAACAAAAAAAACAAAAGCCAAGGGAATCCCCACTTGAATCAACCCTAGAATAGATCACTCTCTATTTGATCAAATCCATATTCAATTGTTTGAGATGAGAAAACAGAGTCAGAGTCCGACCTAGAAAACAAAAATTAAGAGAAAGATGAAGATCGAACAAGGGAAATAACAGAAACCCAATTCTCTCGTAGTAGAAAGTTTGATCCTTTTGCCACCCAAAATCGAATCAAAGAAAGGATCCAAGTAATACTTAGAAGAAGCCAAAGGGTACAAAGACCAACTTCAGTACAAGTGAATTTTGAGCTCCTTAATTGGGGACAAAGAAGAAGATGATAAAACAAAGATATAAATGAAGGGAATTGAGATTAGCGAGAGAAAGTTTTAGTCAAAAGTTTGAGATTTTTTGCGTGCTAGAGAGAGATACAGAGCTACGAAAGGGCATCTTTGAGAGAGAAGAGAGAGAGAGAGTGAAAGTGGTCAGCAACGGGCAGATCGGGCAAGTTGAGTAAGAGAGATAGGCAAATTGGTCAGCTTGGGCAGCAACAAAAGTACGCCCACATACATAATTAAATTCTATATAAACAGTTTTTTTATTTTCTGGTTTAATAAAAACTTTATTTTATGAAACCTACATAAAAACCATTTCCTGGTTTTTCAACGGAATTTCAGAAATTCATAAGAATAGAAAGTTTCTGATTGATTTGGTCACACAATGATATAATGATTATAATCTTAAGCATTAAATTAGAGTTGTTCTTTAATATTCAAACCAAAATAAATTAATACAGTATATATGTATATATTAATGTTTGTAATAATTTTTTCATTAGATATTTATAGTTCATTCATTGTAAACATATTTGTAACACTTCAATACATAAAAGTAAGGGATTGTCAGTTAGATGTTTAAGAAAATGTTGTTTAATCTTTTTATTTATTGACGTTTAATATTATGTTTAGTTAATTAGTTTAAAATTTATATAACAAATAGTGATACTAATTTCACAGATAACCAATGAAAAGACAGAGTACAAAACTTACAAAAGAAATTGAAGTGCGATTTATAAGATTTGAAATGCATTTGGATTTGAACTATGATTTAAACTGTTTAAGAAAATTTTAATGGTAAATTTTGAATTTTCCCTCATCATTCTTCTTTAGATTTTATAAATATTAGGATATGATATTTTTATCAAGTATGAGTATGTTGATAACTTTATTTACTCGTTTCGAGATTCTAAAATAGTATAAATCAGTTCATATTTAATCCCATAAATAATACGAAACTATTTTAAAAAAATAATAATAACTGAGATTTTATTATATAAAGTTTGATGCGTCTCGTGATATGTATTATTTAGTCGATCATATTTTGATATGTGTTAAAAAAAATTCAATTAGATTTAGCCATATGTTAAACAAATTTATTTTAAATTTTAATTTATATATTTGTATTTATCAACTATATATTTTTATTTTAAATATAAATAGTTAAGACAACAAATCTTATACTTTTTCATAGGAATATTACATTATAAGTGTAAAAATCTTTTGATTTGAACTTAGGTTTCCATACTCAAATCTTCATTTTTTTGTTCTCTGTATTTTCTCACCAAACAATTTAAATTTAAATTCCAACAATTTTTTCCATAAAATTTGTTTCGGTTTTTTCATGAAGAAAACAACAATTGCGATTTTTTTTATGATAAAATATTTTTGTTTACAACATATAAGTGATTTAATTTATTTCCTTTTTGTTTTTTTTATGGAACACAAAATTAATAAAGTTAAAGTATATAATTTTCATAAGTTTGATTCGTCCACTTTATAATTAATCTTATAAGGGTATATTTGAGTTAATCTAAACTTTTTAAATTATATTTAGTAACATGTTAAAAGATTTATTTATTCAAAATAATAATATCGGTGAAAGCTATCTTGGCTCAATGGTTTGACCAATGGTTAATTAATGTTTCTACACTAGGAGGTCTGGGGTTTGAATTCCAGAAGATGTGATTTATTATCATTGATGCAGATTAATGGAGACAAATTTACATGAGGTCTTCAGCGTGGGACAAAATATAATCGTTTGGCGTAGATCAAGGCGAAAAACTTGTCTTTTATAGAATCGTCGATGTAACAGTTTTCATAATTTGTAATAGAATAATAATAAATCTAGACAATTGAAAAAATAATAATATCGATATTTGTAAAATAGTATAAAGTAAACCTAATTTAAATAGGATTAGGAAAATTTAATTATTTGAAAAATATGTGAGACAAAAGAAACAAATATAAAAATAAAGTAGATAAATATTTGATAGATTTCTCATTTATTTAGTATTAACGTTGTCGATCTTATTTTTATTTTTCATGAGTGATTTTTTTCACTTTTTTAAATTTAATTTTTTCATGGTTTATAAAATATTTTATCAAAAATTTGCATATACCCGGGTATTGGACTTAGTTATATGTAAGAAAAAAACAAAAAGGGTAGACTTTTTGGTGGCTTGGGAGATAGTAATGCTAACGTTACATCTAGAAGAATAAAGCATTTGTGACACTCCCATGAAATGGTGCCACGTGGAGACATTTGGGTGTTTAAGCTAATGATAAACGATAGGCAACTAAACTTGTTGGAATTACAGGTGTGGTCTTGACTCTTGATTCAGACCAATGAATTTATCCTCTCTTTTTATTTTATTTTAACAAATAAAATTAAAAAGATTAATTAAGAAAAAACAATTTAAAAGACAAGAAAAATGTGTTTTTAGAGGGAATGTAGAGTCACCGGCGGACGGCGGGGAGAAGATGGAGATATGCGGCGAAAACACAATGAGAGACGGTGCTGTCTCCAATAGAAACAAATCTTTACATGTATAACGTGGAGTTTTATACTAATAATAATAAATAATTTAGAAAAATTATAATGTAGAGTTTGATTCGGATCTAACATTGAAAAAAAATCTTACATTGAAAATCTATACACATGATCTTTTATTTATGGTAGTTTCACATTCACATATTCGATTAATTTTAAATATTCATTTTTTTTAAGATCTATATTATTATTTATATAAAAATCAAGAGTATATAATACATACAGAAAATAAAAAAATATAACCACTTACATAATTAAAAAACAAAAGAAATGACTTTTAACGATGTTTTTCTCCAAAAAGTTTTATTTGCTAAGAGAATATCAACTCTGTTGTTTTTCTTCCACAAATTCGCATTCGATATGATGCGATCTTCGTCTTCGACTATCACCCGTTCGGTGAAACTATCAAATACCAATTCTCCTTGTTGTATTACATTGGCCAACTTCCGAGTTAGATTTATAAATATTCTTCGATTAAAAATCCAATCTACTGATTTTTTGGAAAAAAATAAATACTCAAACTACCAATTTTCAACGATTATAGGAATATTGCCGTACAAAAAAAAATTTACTTTCTATTTCTAATTGTTGTTTCCATGGTGGTTTTTTCCATAACAAAGTAGTTATAGTGAGGATGCAAACCTCGTTATAAGTCATGTTCGATCTAGAGATCACCGACAACAACGTATAGACCACCAGTTAAATACGAGAGATCACCATGAAACACCACCAACCATTGAATAGTTGATCATCACACTGAATCGAAAGTTCGAGCGTGGAGATAAACGGCCGTAAAATGGTCAATTCCAATGAAATTTCCCACACCACCACCGTAGATATGTAGAACCATCAACCCCCATAGAAATAGAGAAAGGATCAATCGGTTTAAAAATGGATCACCAATCTTCATGTCATCGGAACCACCGTAACCAAGTATTAGTGTGAAAAGAAGCGATCGTAAACAGATTTGAGTATTTTTCAAATATTCATTTGTTATTTAAGTTTTGTAGTGTCTGGAGTCTTTTTGTATGCCAACAAAAATTAAAAACAAAAAGAAATGGAGATGCGGGGTATCGATCCCCGTACCTCTCGCATGCTAAGCGAGCGCTCTACCATCTGAGCTACATCCCCATTGTTCTTTTAGTTATATTTTACATTATTTAAAAACAATATATCTCTTAAATGGTAGATTATCTATAATGTAACTCGATTTCTTGGTTTCAAAATACAAAAAAAAAGAGAGAGTACTAACTCGATTCTATAATGTAAAAATCTTTTTTATATAGATTATCTTGTATATTTCTTGATTTAAGGTAAAAGAAAGGTGAATGAAAAAGCTCATGTATAGTTTCCATTAGGAAGAAGTCTCACTGTAAGTTCTCTACTTGTATCACTATCCCAGAAAACAAAAACGACTCATTTTGTGGTTTGATCAAAACAGAGACCTGTGAACTTTGCTAATCCTTCTGGTAAAGCATGACTCCTAATATAATCGAGAGTAGAACCACGAAAATCGATACCAGAATCGGGACATAGAACGCATTACCGGTGTTACCCGTTCTCTTGCTTTCATCTTCACGCCTTGTGCTTTCCACATCCCCTTCCAAGCGAAAAGTAGAAGCAGAAGACGCAGGGTATATCACGTCCCACATGGATTCCGCAATCAATAAAGACGTTTCAGTTTCCACTTCTGAAAATTTTGTTACGTCAAGAGAAGAATGTTCCATGGACATTAACTCAATACATCGTTCTCTTACCACCTATTCAGATAATCATCAACAGTGAGTAATACATGTATTAACATTTGAAAGAAGAGTTTACAAAGCATAATGAAAATTTTGAGACATTACGAGTTGCTCATATACCTCGAGTGATTCAAATGGCTGTAGATAATCACAGATGTATGTACCGGCCAGCCACGGAACAAGAACTCTCCTGGGAAGACGAAGATGGCATGCTTTTCTGTTTACAAACATCGAGAAGTTCAGCTTTTTTGTGTTTATCAGTAAACGTAAAGGAAACATAAACGAAAACCAGACAAATCAGCAACGTTATGTTTAGCAAATGACTTACGTCGATGAGTTGAATATGAATTTTGAAATGGGTAACTTCGACATCTCATCTGCTTCTTCATTGTCTCCAACATCAGTTGGTTTGAAATCCTGCTCGGCCTCGTCACAGATAATGTCCAATCTACTCTGCAGACTCCTAATGATGTCAGCCTGGAAAGAAAATATACTGCCATCTTGTAAAACATCAATAGGTCTGATATAACTGGTACGAGCTCATATTAAGTAAACAAGAACATAAAAAAACTGGGAAGAGATGTAACTGTAGTACCTTTATATCAGCAACAGCTTGTGAAACTGGTTCTTTCATGTTCAAGTAGGCATACGAGAATATGGAACCACCGAAGAGTAGAATTCCAGTAACATCCTTTGCAGTTAATGCTTCTCAGCATTACACGGTGATGTTAGATTATATCACTGAAAACATGTCCATCGAACGAACCCAAATCCGTGTGTTTAAAGTTAGAGTGATAAAAAAACATACCCTCAGCTCGATTATCTTTCATGAATGGGAATAACAATTCAATTTCATGCTCGCCATCCGTGTTGCAAGGCTCATCGTTATGTACCTTAACTCCAACAAAAGTTAAGAAGAAATTACAAACAGTGGAAGGTTATTTTCAGCTATCCTTTCTGCATCATCATTTCTTTTGTGGTCTACATTAACAGACATTGCAATCATCGATGGATACAAAGAAACTACACTTCTGAAAAACTACTGCAATGATTGATGCATGAAAATAAGCTATATATCAGACGGACTCCATTCACAAGGATAGCTTAACTGCATAAAGTTTTTGCCTGTGCCCTTCAATATGTTATAGTTCCATTTAAATCACTAGACACCTCAAGCTTTGAAAGCTCCAAAATGATTCAAGAACACTACATCCAATACTATTCAACAATCAGTAGAAAAACATAAAAGCACAGGGTTTACTTTCTCCTCACCAAATCCCCATCAATCATTGCATTTGCACTCTTCAGCTCTTTTGCGTGAACTGCAACTTCTTGACGGAGAATCTCAGTAAATGTTTGGCGAGTTGACTCACCCCCACGGTAGATCGGTAATCTACTCGCAAAAAAAAGTGGGGAAAAAACAAAAGAATGAGATAATTCATTAATACAAGAAAGAGGTTCCAGTACTTATATTTATGCATATTTATAAATACTACATTCAGAGAAACCATAGGAATGGGCCTGAGTGCTTATTAAATTTCAAAAGCAAACACATTGGCAACTAATTAAAAAATAATTCCCTGTGTGCTAAATTTTATACATGAACATTACATTCACCAACAAAGGAGAGATAGAATGTAGAATTCCAAAATCCAAATCTAAATGAAAAGACGTACCTGAAATTAAAGCTGTAGCTGCACTTAAACCTCTGTAGAGAACTCAATACTCTTCCCAGCTTAAAGTCACAAGGTCGAAGGCTACTTGATGTAATACTTGAGTTCAATAAACAAGTTCGACAATTCCATCTACAAACATTGCACATTCTTAGTTTAAGTACGCAATAGTTCTCATAACTTTAGGAACTAAATTCCTTAATGGCGGTGTACCTCCTTGGACTGTAACATATGTGAACAAGAAGAGCTTCATCCAAACCAGGATCTAAATGTCCTATTGCATCTGAAACTCCCTTAATAGCCTGGTAAAAGTCCAACAAGTCAGATTTATCACAGAGTTGATATAGCATAACTCACATAATCTATTGTTATTTTCCCCCAAAAATCTCAAATTGACAAATACGAAAACGCAAAGACACTGTTAAAAGAAATCTCTTAATTTCAAGACAACCATAACACCCTGACCTGAACTAAACATGTCCATTGAAGTTACAGAAGGTAAACCAACCAATCCCACACAAAAGTTACCTGACAAAGGATCATAGTTGAATTCTTAAAAGCACTGTCACTAGCCCATACATAGATACCAACCACCTTCATCCCACCCAGAAGCATTCTCGATACCTGAAGACGAAACATTCATTACAATGGCAATCATCATGAACCATACACATTCATCAAAACAACAAAAATGGGAGTGATACAGCATATATAGTCGCAAAATGCATAAACAACAGTATCAAACCTGTCTGGCATGTTCTGCTACCCAGTCGGAATCGATTGATAGAGAAGCGGACTCGGATGAATGAGATTTCGACTTGGATGGCTTCCTTTTATCATCTCTGATCTCCAAAACCGAGCATGCTGGTTTTCCATCATCGTTGCTCGGTGTTGGGATCAAATCAAACACAAATCCACGATCCAGAACAGAACTAAGCTTGCCTATCACAAGACCCACCTGTGTTCAAATCATAAAATGAAAAATCAAACTTTTTCAAGGCAGAGAGATATACATTTACACAAGACATGAATTAGTGAGTACCTCAGCAGGAATAGCTAAGTGAGAGAGACGATCTTCAACAGAAGTAAGTCTAGTATCTTCTCCAACTACTGCTTTCACCATTGTTAAGAATGAAGAAATATCTGCAACAAGCGTAAAATTACGGTACAGTAGAAGGATGTTCAGTGCATGATAAAATCCTTTTGAAATCCCAGAATCAATGAAACCCAAAGGCGGAAACTTTTCATCGAAATCACGTAAATCAAAGTCGAAATCCACAAACCCAAACCCAGAAAATTGAGAAAAGGAAAGTTTGTAAAACCCAGAAACAGAATTGAATCCCTAAACGCGGATCAATCCGAGAGAAAAGAAGAAAGGGGAATTTAGAGAGAAAGATAGATCATTCGAATGGTTTTCGTCTAAAGATCTTACCTTGTCCCTCTTTGGATTTCAGCTCCGTTTTGTTAAATTGAAACGTTGACTGTATGTCCCAATACTCAGCAAGTGAGCTGAATTTTCAAACCAAGTACAATTTTCAGGACGGTTATCTAGATAAGTATGTCTGAACCGAGCCGGAATTACGAGATCTTATGCTAATGCATTTTGGGGTTTGATATTTATGATAGAAGCATGAGACGAGTTTTCGAGAATCTATACTATATAAGAGTTTGAGAAAGAGAAAAAACTACTTCTTCTCGTATAGGGGGAATAGGGATAGCGGTCGGCATTGAAGTAATCATTCGGTTTAGGGTCAGTTAGTTTGGTTATCAAATTTTTGGTTTTAAAAATATAATATTTTTATATTTTGGTTTGGTTTTAGTCAGGTTCGGTTTCGATTACTCAAAATATTTAAAAATTATTCGAAATATTTAAAAAAATTTCAAAATATTTATAATTACCCAATTTATTTTGGATTTAATTCAATTTAATCATTTTTAACTCGAATTATACGAAAAAATAACAAAAAATTGTAAAATTTATACCTAATTAATTTGGTTCTTTTCATCCAAATATATCTACTATACCCAAATTAACCAAAAACAAAAAAAAATGTTTAAACTATATGAACATATTCGATCTTAAATAAAAATATCTATAGGTTAATTTATGTTTCGAGTATTTCGAACGTCCGTTCGGTTTCGGATTCGGTTTTTTGGTTTTAGAAGTTTAGTACCCATTCGAGTATTTTAAAAAATCGGGTTTGGTTTGGTTCGGGTAATTTCGACTCGGATTTAGTTCGGTTTTTCGGTTTTTTGGTTTTGAATTTTTTGCCCACCCATACTTTTTGTGGTCATTAAAACAAAGAGTTTGGAAGTATTACATTCGCTTACCTTTTTCTGGAACAATCTTTTTTCTCCATTACATGTCTTATTTTTTGTTTTTAACATCTACTTGATATATATATTAAACTGTTGAAAGGATAATACAATTTGTTCACAAGCCAAACAGGGGGAATAGAGAAAGAAAAATACATAGTTTCATTATCATAAGCTGTGTATCCGCAGCTAGATTTCTTTCTCGATTGATGTTGTCCAAAAAACAAAGAAGAAGCTTTGAGATCCCATATCGTATGTCATAAAGTACATTTCCCAATTTTGAGCTTTGCCCTCCTTTATTGATAAGCCTCGTCAATTCCGAAATGTCTCCTTCAAACTAGACATCTGTCCACCTCTGAATCCAAATCGTTTGTACGACATGTAGAAATGCTAAAGTTTCCGCTTGTAACGCTGTATGAGTTTTTTGTAAACAAGCAACCTCTGACTAAATATGTGTCCCAAGATGATCTCTGATTATCCATCTTGCGTCGACAACATATTTATCTCTATTGTAGTTTCCATCAAAGTTACATTTCAACCATCCATATTGAGGTGGCTCCCATGCACTACACTTGTTCGGATTAACACTTTGACATGAAAACATCACTGGATTTGTCACATGCCATTCCGTAGTTGCTTCATGTGCTCTTTTTGCATCTTCATTTGGGTGAACATTCCATTTATTGAAAAATAATTCATTCCTAGATTTCCAAAGAGTCCATGTTACTCAAAAAGCATCATATGTAAATGTGCCGGCATAGTAGAAGACTTCGTAATTTGTAGCAATGTTTGTAGGTTGTCTTCTAAATATGATGATGGAGTATCAAATCTTTGGATATTGGAACATCTCCACACTGCTTTTGAATATTGACATTCAAAAAGTAGATGGTTTATCGATTCCTCCTCCAAACAACAACGCTGACATTCCGGATCAATTTTAACTCGACGAGTACATAATCTCTCTGCCGTAGGTATCGCACCTGAAATCACTTTCCACAGAAAATGTTTTATTTTCGGAATAGTATTGAGATTCCATACCTCCTTTTTCAACTGTAAAGATCCATATGGTGGTTCAATTTTATCCTCTTCTGGTAAGACATGAGTTGCCACCCAATACCCCGATTTAACCGAATAAACATAGTCCTTCGTATACAGCCAAATGTAAGTATCCTCCAATGCATACTTTGATAAAATCCGCATTTTTGCTAACTCGACATCTTCATCCTCCAACACATCTTCAAGTTTAGGAATATCCCATTCTCTTAGACCATCTTTCCATAAATCAGCAACACATAGCTTGTAACGCCCGTGAACCAAAAAGGGGATTTTTGGTTGGGTGTCGATCGACACAGGGTATGTGTGTCGATCGACACGAATGTTTTTGGATCGACACAGGTGAGGTGTGTCGATCGACACGGGTTAAAATTGAACCAACATGTTCAGTTTTTGATCGCGCGGTTTGGCGGTCAGTTTAGGGAATCCTAGGGTTTGATATATAAGAGGAAGCAGTCGGGGTTGTGGCCGATTTTTTTGACCAGAAACAGAGGAAACGGAGAAAATTGGGAGAGAATTAGAAATCAGAGAGATTGAGAGAGTTTTGGTGATTGTTGAGAAGGATTGATCGTTTGAGGCTCGTTCTTGAGGCTTGTGAGCGAGGGGATCGTTGCTGTGGCTGATTTTTGGTCTCTGAGGACGAAATCAGAGGCTGGTTCGTGGTTTTTCTTCGTGTTCTTCCTCTTTTCAATCCTTTTCGAGGTGAGTGCGTGACCGTAGGTTTATCTGGGTAAAGGATTAGATGGAATATGATTGTTTGCGGTTGTTTGGACTGGATTTCATGTGTTTTATGGATAGAATTGTGCAGGAGATCAATGGATCGCATTAGGGATCGAGCCATGAGAGGATGGGCTCGTTCTCTGTTCCGCGATGTCGTGTCGATCGACACAATTGTTTTGTGTCGATCGACACAGGTGCATCATGTCGATCGACACCATTGTGGTGTGTCGATCGACACAAGTGCAGTATGTCGATCGACACCTAGTGGTTGTGTCGATCGACACAGTGCTCCTGAACTGTTCATGTTTGATTGATCGTGTATGCTTGTTGTTTGCTCATCCTGGTATTGTATCTCTTGCTTATGCCTGTGTGGATAACATGTAGACAAGATGACCGCTTCGCTGAGTATTTGTGATCATACTCACGCAACTCTTTTTGCCATGTGTTGCAGGTAAAGAGAAATTATGATCGTGAAATCATGGCCAGGAAGAGAAGATGATCTAGTGTCTCGCATTTCATGGCTTTTGAGTTAGAATTTCTAGGTTGTAGTGATTCTGGAATTGTTGTTGAGTTGCACTAGGTTGTTATTCGAATTGAATTTTTGACTATTTTATTGGTTATTGACGTTGATTTATTGAATTGAACTATTTAGGATTCAGTAGAGTATGAGATATATTGAACTTGTTTAATTGTTTATTCATTTTATGCATGTTGAGATTGGACCGTTGAAGATTATCATTTGTGGTAATGATAATCCGGGTTTTAATTGGAAAATTTTTCAAAATTTTCCGGTCATGTTGTTTCATTTTGGTATCAGAGCCCTTATGGTTCTAGGGCGGGTGCAATTGATTGGTTATGTGTTGTAGTCAATTGATTGTTATGTAGGTTTGGAGTCCTTGATCATCTCTTTCGAGCCTTCAATGAGATTCCACGGTCTGTGTTTTATGACTTTCTGTTTTTCTAGTACTTAGTAGTCTGCTGGTTTGTGTAGAGTGATGGCTAGAGTGGTTAGAGGCAGAGGTCGTGGAGGCCGGAGAGGCCGAGGTGGTCGTGGTGGGCGCGGGCGAGGACTGTAGAGTGAGTCTAATGCCGCGAGTGTGGCCCAGAAGACCACGCATGAGCAGGTGGTAGACTCGCAGGCGTTTCAGGAGGGGTCCATGGGTGTGGCCACTACGAGTGTCAGCGTGAGGGCTGATGGGGCTGGTGTGGGTCCGGTGTAGCTGGTGGTGCGGCAGGCCCAGGTGGGGGTGCTGCCGCAGGTGTGGCCCACGACCGAGATGATCGCTTGGCAGGTTTGTTGCAGATGATTTTGGAGCGGTTACCAGGTGAGGTTCCGGCTCTGAGTCAGGCTCCAGGAGTTCAGCCAGGTGTGGCTGGTGTGCAGCCAGTAGTGGTTGGTGGTCAGCTGGGAGTGGCTGGGGTTCAGCCGGGAGTGGCTGGTGTGCAGCCGGGTGTGGCGGTTGCAGAGGAACTTCCATCCTACCTGAGGTTGATGGAGCATATGCAGAGGATTGGCACCGGGTTTTTCTCGAGAGGTGTCAAGCCTGAGAAGGCTGATGAGTGGCGTCTGAGGTTGGAGCGTAACTTTTGCTCTATCAGGTGTTCAGAGGGATACCGGGTTGATCTGGCGGTTCACTATCTGGATGGTGACGCGCATCTCTGGTGGAAAGGTGTTGAGGCCAGGAGGGTTCAGGCCGAGATGGCTTGGGAGGATTTCTTGGTTGAGTTTAATGCCAAGTATTTCCCGCAGGAGGCGGTGGATCGGTTGGAGTCAAGGTTTTTGGACCTGGCTCAGGGAGATCGGTCAATGAGGGAGTTCGACCTAGAGTTCAGTCGACTTCTGGTACATGCTGGTAGGGGCATGGAGAGTGAGCAGGCCTAGGTGAAGAGGTTCATGAGGGAACTTCGAGCTGATTTGAGGACTCGCTGCAGGGCGAGTAGGTTCGCCACGAGGGCAGAGCTGGTAGAGACGGCTGCTGCGATTGAGGAGGACCTCACGGAGCAGGCTGTGGTGGTTAGTCCACCGGTTCAGCAGCAGAGGAGGTCGCAGCAGCAGGCGGGTTCGAGCAAGGGCGGCAAACCTACTCAGGGACAGAAGAGGAAGTGGGAGAGCACTTCAGGGCCGAGTCAGAGAGGACAGGGTGGTCTAAGATACTTCGGGTGCGGAAGCTTGGATCACAAGATGGCCAGTTGTCCTCAGAGGAGTGAGGCTCAGAGTGCTTAGGTGTGTTACCACTGCAGAGAGCCGGGGCATATCAAGCCCAAGTGTCCGAAGCTGTAGCAGATGGAGGTGGTGGCAGTGCAGCCGTTGGTGGTGCAGCCATTGGCTCAGATTGCAGCGGCACCACGGGTTTTTACTTTGGCAAAGGCGGGTGATTCTAGCGCCAGACCGATCGTAGGTAAATTTCAGACTTGACCTTTTTAAATTCCTGTGTTTGTGTGAATTTAGTCTGTTTGGAAATTATGAGTCTGCGCTAGAGTGTGGGGGTCTTAAAGCACATGGGATTTATGTTGGGACCTTAGTTGTGGGCAGGTGTGAGTCTCACGTGTTGTTTGATTCGGGAGCTACGAATAGCTTTATTACTCCGGAGTGTGCGGAGAGCAGCGGTATCCGGAGCGATTCCGGTGAGCAGTCGGTAGTAGTTAAGGATGCTGGTGGCAGGACGTTAGCTACTTTCGGGCGGGCTCGTGGTGTGGATGTTTTGGTGGCGGGAGAGTTGATGCCAGCAGATCTGATCATTAGTCTGGTGGTGTTGTATGACGTCATCCTTGGGATGGATTGGCTGGATCGGTACAGGGTCTATCTAGATTGTCATTAGGGACGAGTAGTGTTTGAGTGGGAGACGGAGAGGTTTGTGTTTCAGGGAGTAAGACCGACTTCCGGAAGTCTTATGTATTCAGCGATACAAGCGGAGCAGTAGATTGAGAAGGGTTGTGAGGCGTATCTAGCGACGATAGTGATGCATGAGACTGTTGGAGAAGTTGCAGTTGGGGATATTTGGGTTGTTCGAGATTTCTAGGATGTATTTCAATCGTTGCTGGGATTGCCGCCATCGAGGTCGGATCCCTTTACGATTGAGTAGGAGCCTGGGACGACTCCTATATCAAAGGCGCCTTACCGTGTGGCTCCAGCAGAGATAACAAAGCTGAAGAAGCAGCTGGATGATCTGTTGGAGAAGAGATTCATCCGGCCTAGTGTTTCATCATGGGGAGCGCCGGTGTTGTTTATGAAGAAGAAGGATAGGAGTTTCCGGTTGTGCATCAATTACCGGGAACTTAACCGAGTCACTATAAAGAACAGGTATCCTCTGCCGCGTATTGATAAGTTTTTGGATCAGTTGCGAGGGGCTACTTGGTTTTCCAAGATCGACTTGGCTTCGAGTTACCATTAGATTCTGATTGATGAGATGGACGTTAGGAAGACTATCTTCCGGACGAGGTACAGACATTGTGAGTTTGTGGTGATGTCGTTCGGGTTGACGAATGCGCCAGCAGCATTCATGCGGTTGATGAACGGGGTGTTCCAGGAGTATTTGGATGTGTTTGTGATCATCTTCATTGATGATATCCTGGTGTATTCGAGGAGTCCGGAGGAGCACGAGGTGCATTTGAGATTAGTTCTGGAGAAGCTGCGGGAGCAGAAGCTGTACGCGAAGTTGAGTAAGTGCAGTTTCTGGCAGCGAGAGATGAGTTTCCTTTGCCACGTGGTGTCTGCAGAGGGAGTTTCTGTGGATCCGGCTAAGATAGAAGCTATCAGAGGATGGCCTAGACCGAGGAGTGCCACCGAGATCAGGATTTTTCTTGGGTTGGCAGGTTATTATTGGAGGTTCGTCAAGGGGTTTGCGAGTATGGCGCAATCGATGACGAATTTGACTTGGAAGGATGTCCCTTTTGTGTGGTCTTCAGCTTGCGAGGAGAGTTTCGGGAAGCTGAAGGAGATGTTGACGAGTACACTTGTGTTGGCGTTACCCGAGCCGGGTGAGCCTTATGTGGTGTATACATATGCTTTGGGGGTTGGTTTGGGATGTGTACTGATGCAGCAGGGGAAGTTTATTGCGTATGCTTCGAGGCAGTTGAGGAAGCATGAGTGCAACTACCCTATCCATGATTTGGAGTTGGTTGCGGTGATTTTCGCCCTTAAGATTTGGAGGTCTTTTCGAGTCGCTCAGGAGAAGGATCAAGGGTTGGTTGATGCTTCTAAGGCGGCCAGTTTAGAGTATGTGATCTTGGCGAATGGGACGATACTGGTGAACAGGCGGATTTGTGTACCCAGGGTTGAGGATCTGAGGCAGGAGATCTTGAAAGAGGCTCATTCAAGCATGTTACCGAGTCATCTGGGAGCGACCAAGATGTATCGTGATCTGAAGCGGTATTATCACTGGGTTGGGATGAAGAGGGATGTAGCTAACTGGGTTGCAACTTGCAACGTGTGTCAGTTGGTGAAGGTTAAGCATCAGGTTCCGAGTGTTATGTTATAGAGTTTGCCTATTCTGGAGTGGTAGTAGGATATGATTACCATGGATTTCGTGATGGGGTTGCCAGTGTCACGGATGTATGATGCGATTTGGGTTATTGTGGATCGTTTGACCAAGTCAGCATATTTTCTTGCCATCAAGAAAACCGATGGAGCGATAGTGTTGGCTAAGAAGTATGTGCGGAAGATAGTGAGGCTGCACGGGGTGCCAGCGAGTATTATTTCAGATAGGGATCCAAGGTTTACCTCAGAGTTCTGGAGGGCGTTCTAGGCTGAGATGGACACTAAGGTGCATATAAGCATAACATATCATCCTCAGACTGACGGGCGGTCCGAGCGGACGATTCAGACAGTGGAGGATTTGATGAGGATGGGTGTGCTGGATTATGGTGGTCATTGGGTGGATCATTTGAACCTGGTTGAGTTTGCGTACAACAATAGTTACAAGACGAGTATTGGGATAGCTCCATATGAGGCTCTGTATGGGAGGCCGTGTCGGACACCATTATGTTGGACTCAAGTGGGGAAGAGGAGCATGTTTGATGCAGGTTTTGTTCAGGAGATGACGGAGAAGATCTGTGTCTTGAGACTGAACATGAAAGAGGCTCAGGATCGGCAGAAGAGTTATGCCGATAGGAGACGGAAGGAGCTAGAGTTTGAGCTCGGAGATCTGGTGTATCTCAAGGTAGCAATATTGAGGGGTCCTAACAGATCCATTTCGGAGAATAAGCTAAGTCCGAGGTTTATGGGTCCGTTCAAGGTGGTGGAGCGGGTCGGACCGGTGGCTTATCGATTGGAGTTACCTCAGAGTATGAAGGCTTTTCACAAAGTCTTCCATGTTTCGATGCTGCGAAAGTGTCTACATGAGGATGAGGAGGTGTTGGCTAGGATTCCGGAGAATCTTCAGCCCAACATAACGTTGGCGGCGAGGCCTGTGAGGATTCTCAAGAGGAGAGTCAAACTGCTGCGTCGGAAGAGTATACCGTTGGTGAGAGTCGTGTGGGACTGTGACGGTATTAAGGAGGAGACTTGAGAACTAGAAGCAATGATGAAGACAAAGTTCTCGAAGTGGTTCGAGAAGCAAGCGGTGGCTTGAGTGTATTTCAGGTTTTCAGAGTCTGTTTTAGCATTGGGCTATGAGATGTATGTATTTTTCTTTTGATGTTGTTGTAACGATTATACATTTTGAGATTTAATAAGATGAATTTTCCTTATTAAATGCGTGTAAGACATGTGTTATTATGGTATGACTGGTGGAGTCATGTGTTGTGATGACTGGTGGGTCATGTGGAAGTCTAGCAATAGAAATTCTATGGGAGTTAGAGCTTGTCTATCGGCTAGGGAGGCTAGAAATGGAAGTTTTATGTGAATTAGGGCTGTCCATGTTCTAGGAGGATTATCTGGGGATGGAGGTTCTATGTGAGTTATGACTTGTTTATTCCCTAGATGGCGCTGAGAAATAGGGGTTTTATGTGAGTTAGAGCCTGCCTATTTCCTAGGGGGAGTCTGGAATAGAAGTCTTATATGAGTTAGGACTGTTTTTTCCAGGGACTCTGTGGAAACACCCTGGTGATTGGGTTGTTTCGGATGACCACGAGAGGTGATTTTGGTCGACAGGTCTTATGATGCACGTTACAGTGTGATTGCTCCAGGGGATAGTGGTTCTCCTGGATATACTTGAGGGGACAGTGAGGTTCTCTCCGGGAGAAAGTGGTTCCCTTGCATATACTTTGAAGGGCCGAAGCCTCTCCAGAAGATGTGTGATTCCTCTGCAGTCGATAGCTTGACGGACTATATGTCCTGAGAGTGGGAGGGGCTGGAGCATACCGAGAGCTGGATGGACGGCGGTCCTGAAGGTGGGGTGGTATGATATACATCGAGAGCTCAAAGAGTGACGATCCTGAGAGCGGGGTGGTGTATATAGATATGAGTATGAGCAATAGTGTCTGTAGTGTGATTGTAGGTATGAGACTGGATGAACTTCGGGGATCGGGAGTGGATCTCAGGTGATGTTGACCTAGTTGGGTCAGGATTACAGCCGTGGTGAGACGGTGCAATGTGGCTAGTATGAGACTAGTGGAGCTTGAGGATCAAGTGTGATCACGAGTGGTGCTAGCCGAGGGCCAAGATTGAGTATGTGGACGTCGAGTCTAGGGTTTTTACTTGTGTTTGGAATTTCGGTACGGACAACCCTGGTAGCATATGTAGCGCCGTTGGTCGTGCATGTTTTTGTTTGATTGTTGCGCGATCATTTGGTCTAATTCTGGGTCAACGGTTAGTCGTGCATGTTCTTGTTTGATTGTTGTGCGATCAATCGGGCAGCTCTAATTCGGACCAGGGAGCGTTGCATCGTTGATGTTCCGGGTGAGTCTGGTCGGGTTTAGACGGGAGTGTTAACCTTAGTGGGACGTGGTCGTGTGATTCGAGGTCGAATCCGTGTTAGTGGGGGAGAATTGTAACGCCCGTGAACCAAAAAGAAGATTTTTGGTTAGGTGTCGATCGACATAGGGTGTGTGTGTTGATCAACACGAGTGTTTTTGGACTTATGAGAAGTCGTGTTCTGGGTGTTGTGTCGATCGACACGGGTTAAAATTGAACCGACAAATTTGGTTTTTGATCGCGCGGTTTGGCGGTCGGTTTAGAGAACCCTAGGGTTCGATATATAAGAAGAAATAGTTGGGGTTGTGGCCGATTTTTTTGACCAAAAACAGAGAGAATTGGGAGAGAATCAGAAATCAGAGAGATTGCGAGAGTTTTGGTGATTTTTGAGAAGAATTGATCGTTTGAGGCTCGTTCTTGAGTCTTGTGAGCGAGGGGATCGTTGCTGTGGCTGATTTCGGGTCTGTGAGGATGAAATCAGAGGCTGGTTCGTGGTTGTTCTTTGTGTTCTTCGTCGTTCTTCCTCTTTTCAATCCTTTTCGAGGTGAGTGTGTGACCGTAGGTTTATCTGGATAAAAGATTAGATGGAGTATGATTGTTTGCGGTTGTTTGGACTGGATTTTATGTGTTTTGTGGATGCAACTGTGCAGGAGATCGATGGATCGCATTAGGGATCAAGCCATGAGAGGATGGACTCGTTCTCTGTTCCACGATGTCGTGTCGATCGACACAATTTCTTTGTGTCGATCGACACAGATGCATCATGTCGATCGACACCATGGTGGTGTGTCGATCGACACAAGTGCAGTATGTCGATCGACACCTAGTGGTTGTGTCGATCGACACAGTGCTCCTGAACTGTTCATGTTTGATTGATCGTGTATGCTTGTTGTTTGCTCATCCTGGTATTGTATCTCTTGCGTATGCCTGTGTGTATAACCTGTAGACGGGATGACCGCTTCGCTGAGTATTTGTGATAATACTCACGCAATTCTTTTTGTCATGTGTTGCAAGTAAAGAGAAATTGTGATCGTGGAATCATGGCCAGGAAAAGGAGATGTTCTAGTGTCTTGCATTTCATGGCTTTTGAGTTAGAATTGCTAGGTTGTAGTGATTCTAGAACTGTTGTTGAGTTGCACTCGGTTGTTATTCGAATTGAATTGTTGATTATTTTATTGGTTATTGACGTTGATTTATTGAATTGAACTGGTTATGATTCAGTAGAGTATGAGATCTATTGAACTTGTTTAATTGTTTATTCGTTTTCCGCATGTTGAGATTAGACCGTTGAGGATTATTATTTGTGATAATGATAATCCAGATTTTAATTGGAAATTTTTTGGGTCGAGTTGTTTCATAGCTCATGATTCCAACCATATACCGTGCATTACGAGGAGGTAAGATAGGTAACCAAGCATCCGACCAGACATTTGTAGTCTTCTCCATTATATGTCTATGTTGTTGAGGTAAGATAGATAACCAAGCATCCGACCAAACATTTGTAGTCTTCTCCATTATATGTCTATGTTGTTGACATTTAGGTTTTCATGGGGTCTAAATGGTAACCGCATAATTTTTGCTGAATTACTGTTGAATTGCTGAATTTGCTGAATTACTGTTGATTTCTTGCAAAATTTGCTGAATAATATCAAACTTAAACGATAACAGCAGAATTTGCAGAATTTTTCAAAAAGAGTAATTAATTTTGAAAAAGTAATTAATTTTTTTTTTCAAACTTAAATGGTTAATTATTATTGACCAATCACAAAAAAGATTGTAAAATACTAGTGTTCATTAAATATTTAATAAAGTTAAAAAGTACCTAGTATTGTCAAAGCATCTTACATTTTGAAAAAACCTCCAAAACATCTTATATTTTGAAATATATATCTTGTAATTAGGGCTGGGTCGGATCCAGATCCAAAGATAATGATTAAAAAAACAGAAAAACCAATTTGTAAAAATTATTTACAAAAATTTTGAACGATATTTTAAAAAACAAATATCTTACTATAAAAGGAATTAAAAACACAAATATTTTGCAATTTCCCCTAAAACATTTTGCAATTGCCCCTTAAATAAATTAATAAATTGATAAAACAAATTTACATACATAATTTATGATATAATATTTTGCTATTGATTGAATTATCTTTTAGTAAACCTAATTTTTAAAATATTACAATATTATTTTAGAATTATCAAGCAAATTTAGTAAGATTTAATCACACTACATATATATCTAGGAGACAATTGCAAAAATACCACTTTTGGTGTGTAAATTTGCAAAAACGTTACTATGGGTTGTCCATTTGTAAAAATACCACTAATTTTAAACCTTATGTGTGTAAATGGTAATCGCATAATTTCTGTTGAATTGCAGAATTTGTTGAATTTCTGGTGAATTGGAGAATTTGCTGAAAAATGTCAAAATTAAATGATAATTGCAGAATTTGATAAATTTGTTGAATCTGCTGAATTTGAAGAATTTATGTTACCATTCAGTGCCATGATTTAATTCGGAGAGAAAAAAACTATATATATATATATATATATATAATATATCCTTTTGAATTAATAGCTCAAATGGTTCATTTTAAGTTTTCTTGATTTAGAGTAGATTCGATTAAGTGAAAACAATTAACTTTTATTCAATTGTATATGCAAATTATCGTCCATTAATGGATTGAAAATGGCGTTTTGTCCATTTGATACAACTAAAATTGAAGATTTAAAAAAAACACTTTTAGAAAAGATTGATAGTTATTTGTAATCTCTTTTAAATGAATAAAATGATTTTTTAAAAAGTTTGGATAGTTAAATCAACACACTTTTTAAAAAGAAATTTAATCATTTTTCCTTTAGTAATATGGTGGCAAAATGGCATTAAACGTTCACTAATTTTATCCCTACCATTTGCAACATGAGTTTCTATTTTGCTGTCTTATGTTTAAACGCATCCACACCTTGAGGTTTTTATTCACCAAACATCGTGCCGTTTTTGTTGTAAATGGCCGTTGATCACAAACCTTGCCTTTCACCGCTACAATGACGACCAAGCACGACGATGAGTGTTCTCTCCCGCTCCCATCAATCATGGAAGACTTTGATTCTCGCAAGTCATCGTTGCACAACATTGCGTCAGATCAAATCGACCCATGCTCTATTCATCATCCATGGCCTCCATCGCAACACTTACGCAACTAGCAAACTTCTCACTGCTTTTCTCCCTCTTCCCAATTTGTACAAACACTTTCACTACGCCTCCACTATTTTTGATTCCATTCAGTTTCGTAATTCATTCGTTTACGATACCATGATCAGAATTTGCTCTCGAAGCTCTCTGCCTCACTTGGGTTTACGGTATTTCCGACTAATGCTTAGGGAAGACGAGGAAGATGTAGCTCCCAGTTATCTCACGTTTCATTTCTTGTTGGTTGTTTGTTTGAATGCTTCTTTCTTCTCTGTGGGTAAGCAAATCCATTGTTGGGTGATTAAAAATGGTGTCTTTTCATCAGACGGTCATGTGCAGACTGGAATTTTGCGGCTTTATGTTGAAGAGAAAGTGTTGTCAGATGCCCACCAAGTGTTCGATGAAATTCCTCACCCGGATGTTGTGAAATGGGATGTTTTGATGAATGGGTATGTTAGATACGGTTTAGGATCCGAGGGTTTAAAGGTATTCAAGGAGATGTTGGCTCGAGGAACAGAGCCTGACAAATTCTCAGTTACTACGGCGTTAACGGCTTGTGCACAAACTGGGGCTCTCGCTCAGGGGAAGTGGATTCATGAGCTTTTGAAGAAGAAGAAGAAATGGATTGAATCTGATGTATATTTAGGAACGGCACTTGTTGATATGTATGCCAAGTGTGGTTTCTTAGAGATGGCGATGGAAGTCTTCGAAAAGTTGACTCAGAGGAATGTCTTCTCATGGGCAGCCTTAATTGGAGGATATGCGGCTTACGGTTATGCTAGGGAAGCTATTACGTGTTTGGAGTGGATGGAACGAGAAGATGCTATTAAACCTGACAGTGTAGTTCTTCTTGCGGTCTTAGCCGCTTGTGCTCATGGAGGATTTCTTCAAGAAGGCAAGTCAATGTTAGATAATATGGAAGCTCGATACGGAATTACTCCAAAGCATGAGCATTACAGCTGTATTGTAGATTTGATGTGTAGAGCTGGAAGATTAGATGATGCAGTTGGTCTTATAGAAAAAATGCCCATGAAACCTCTAACATCTGTTTGGGGTGCTTTACTTAATGGTTGTCGTACGCACAAGAATGTTGAACTAGGAGAATTAGCTGTTAAGAATCTTCTTGAGATAGAGAAAGGAAATGCTGATGAAGAGGAAGCAGCTCTTGTTCAACTATCTAATATTTACCTGGTTGTTGAAAGAAATGCCGAGGCATCTAAAATTCGTCAGGTGATAGGTCAGAGGGGAATAAGAAAGGCACCAGGATGCAGTGTGTTAGAGGTGGATGAAAATGTTACCAAGTTTGTTTCGGGAGATTTGTCACACCCAAATCTGCTGCAAATTCACACAATGATTCATCTTCTATCTGTTGATGCCTTGCAGATTCTGTTGCACTAACTCATGAAGCTGCACATCTTATCGGAGGACAGTCTTAAGTTCTCTTCGTTCTACAGATTTTCTGTTGAGCACCTCTAACCTGCCGCAATGCAGACTGGAGGGTTTTCCAAAGGTTATGAGGCAGTGAAGACAAGGAGTGTACTTATGAAGGACCGAGAATAGCTAGCAGTACTATATCCTATCAAAGGAAAACTTAAGCAAGGCCTAAGAAAATGAGGAATCTCCCACAAGGGCCCTGAGAGTGGCGTTGTAAAGTACAACTCTATGGTGTCTGGAGAGTGGAAGAGAAATATAAGACAAACAAAAGGAAAAAAAAGTAGCTACAGTTGAAAATTGTGTGGCGTTTTTAGCATCTAGAGAGTAGAGAGAATCAAAGTCTCTTGACAGTGAAAAACTGAATAAATAGTGCAAACATCAAAACTCATAAGACATTTTCCATCAATGAGGGTGTGCTTAGGAACAATGGTTTGGCCAGGTACCTCTTGTCTTTCTTATTAGTTGCTGCCCTTAGTTATATTGTGTTCCTTAGAAACTTTTCTTGACTTGCAAAAACTTGATGCTTAACAAATTTAGAATATTGTTTAACAATGAACTCAATTTGATTTGGTTTCGTAAGTATCTCGGTAAGAAGAAAAGAATTGCTTACTGAATAGAATCCAATGGGAAGCCTTACGAAATCCCAATAGAATACCTTCTTTAATGTTCGGCTTAGTATTGTGTTTTGGTTGCTTAGGTGGCAATTCTTAACATACAGTCTGATGCTAATTTCTTTTAGCATCAAGTGAATGTACTCGCGTGAAAAGGTTTTGTTGATCTACAGCAGGTTACCGAAATACACAATAACAGAAACCGAAAGTTTATGGTCTTGGACAACAAACTCTCTGTAATATTGAACCATTCCTCAAGAAGTGCTTGCAGCATCACCTGTAAAATTTCAAAACCACAATCTCTTGAGTTATGTTTGTATTAGGACAACCATAGTTCAAATCTGACCGGAAAACGGAAACGAGCTAACATAAGATAAAAACCATTTGTGTCACTCATTTCAATTACTGAACCAGAATCCCAAAAAACACTGGAACTTTGATGTTGACTTCGTGTCCTGGTTCTTCATGGTTTTCGTAAGTTAGAAAAATATGAATCAATGAAAAGAAAACTAACCTTTTGAAGACGAAGGAATCAAGACGACGTGCATCTTTGTGTTGTTGGGGGGGAGATGCAATCGAAGGGGATAAAGTTTACCGTTTAAAGGGTTTTTGGAACAGATTGATATATCAGTCAGACCTGTCTCTTCTTCAAGCTTCTGCTTCAGCTGTTCTAGTCCCATTCCCTTGAAACAAAAAACCTCTTCCTTCGCTCTTTCATCCACATTCCCATCTTCGTCCGCCACCCTATAATAGATTAGCCTCCCATCTGCCTTAACCGGTGAGCTGACTCTGTCATCAGACTGTGATCATAAAATGTACAAAAGCAAAAGGTCAGATAAATCAGTGAGTGCAATCATGCCCGTAAAAACTTACTTCTCTTTCGTAGGATACTACAACTACTCTTTTGTTTATGTGATGATGAACCTAATAGTGTAGAACTGATCAAACCTCTGTTTTAGGAAATCTTGGGGACTTGAGAGAGAATCCTTTGGGTGAATCTGGCTCATCATGTTCATCTTTTCTTACCCTCAGAAGCTCTGGTGGTGGTGGAGGAGGCGGGAGAGGCGTATAAGCTGGTGGTGCAGTCACTGGTGGTGCTTTCTTCTTTCTGCTTTCCAAAATATCAATATCCCATAGAACCCAGTCCTGTGTGGTTGTCCTATGAGGAATATCATGAGTGATTGAGTTCCTCCATGGAGGTAAACCACCATTAGCTCGAAGATACTGCCCATACCTATGGAATTTCAAACTCTCACACCATTTATCTCCAAGAAGACTATAGAGAGAAGAGATGGACTTTGAAGAATATAAAATGAGAGAGAGAGAGATTAAACAAGAGACTTACTTCGTCTTGAGCCTAACCTGGACGCCTTCCCTAATGGGTTCCCATTCAGTTGATGAGTCTAGCCTCCGTGGCAGCGTTTGCGTTACCCTCTTGCCGGTCATGCCAAGGAACATTGGGATGTTTGAAGCGGTTAAGTACTTGCCAAAGCAGCTCTTGAGACGAATCCCGTTTGTTTCTTCTACAATCTCCACCGTCCATCTAGCGTTCATAGACCGCCCGTCTCTGTCCTGGCTCACGGAATCTTCGTCTTCTTCCGCTAGAAGGTACTTGTCGTGGTAGCTACGTAAACGCACGGTTTCGGCTTTCTTGAAAATCTCCATTATTGTTCTGTCGCATCAAAATACCAAAATCTTCACAAAAGAATGTCTTAACAAAATGTATACAGGGTTCGTTAAGGCCATGCACAAAACGGAAAAGATCAAAATGCTTATAATCTTTCCTGCAAATTTCATCAAAACATTTATGTTTGAATTCGAAAATGGTATCAACGCGAGTTTACATACCTGAAAACAGAGATCTAGAAATGGCCCGAGCAGCTAATTTCCTCAGATTTTACCTTTCAACGATTTGATTGAAGATCATTCATGCGAAAGATGTTGAGGTTCTTTCTTTGATTTGGATTAGAGAAAAATAAGGGGTTAATTTTCTTGTTATTTGTGGTATTATATTTTTGTAGAGAGATTTCATTACATCTGTATGACTATATGGGTGGATTCCGCGGGTAAGCATCAGACCGTTTTTCTCGTTAAAGCCTTTGTCAAAGTGAAACTCTTTACCTTTTGATTATTTTAGCAACTAAAAGTTTTAGATGGTTCAAAAAAAAAAGAGTGTTATCTCAGTTTTCTTGTTTTGGTTACATGACTGGTAGTGTTGTGTTCTTGGTTTTTGAAGCGGGGAGAAAGACTTATTTTGGTTTGGTAATGAAGAAATGCAGTGGCATCGGTTCTTGTCGATTATGTATCTGATTTTTCTCCATATATGTAACATCTGAAGAACCCTATAGAATATACTCCCTCTGTTTCATATTAGTTATCATTCTAGATTTAAATTTTTGTTTCATATTACTTAGTTCCGGTGCCTTAGTTTGCAAAACTGATCAGATTTCTCCATCTTTGTCTCAACAATCATATTTCATAGTGGCCCCAACTTGCATCTCTTGACATGAAGTCAGAAACAATATAACGTCAAAAGAGAACATAAAGTCAGAAACAATAGAACGTCAAAAGAGAAACGTCACAGCAAGAACCCTAGAACATAAACAACATCACAACCCAAATTAATACTCCCTCCGTTTTATATTAGTTGTCATTATAACCTTAATTTTTTGTTTTATATTACTTGTCATTCTGCAATTTCTATGCACATTTATGATCAATTTTTTTTATTTTTATCCCTACTTTTAAAGCTTATTAATTACTCATATCAAATACTTCCTCCGTTTCATATTAGTTGTCATTCTAAGCTTAATTTTTTGTTTCACATTACATGTCATACTAATTTTTACATTTTATCCCTAATTTTTAGCTTATTAATTACGCATATCAAATAAAATAGTCCATTAATTAAGAGTAAAACAAAAAATTCAATTATTTTCTTAATCTACGTAAAACAACATAGAATGACAAGTATTGTAAAACGGAGGGAGTAAAACATTGTATTAATTAGGGATAAAACATATTTTTAATATGTTTTCTTAATATGTGTGAAATAACCTAGATTGACAACTATTTTGACACGGAGGGAGTACGATGAGAGATTTGTAGCACTATGCACGGTTTAGTATGCAAAATAGCATAGGATAACGACATATGCAAAACAGGGAAAAACATGTACAATGCAACTACGTTACCTATATCCTAAAAGAAAGAAGGTATTGACACTACGAAGTAAAGAAATATTCATAGTCATATCAAAGTTAACTATCTGATTTATCCAGATGATATTCGGTCCAATCCAAAATTTGTAATCTCTAGCTAGATTTTCTTACCGTATGTTGAATATGTCTTGCAATGAGAGTTGACCATTTATGTTTTTTCTTTAGTCTGCCCCACTTGCTTGAAAATAAAATTTGGTTGGACTTGAACAGATTAATCTAGGTGGCATTAAAGAGAACTAAAAGAGAGTTATATAGTCAAGAAAGGGCAACATTGTAATGAAAAAAATCGGCTTTATACAAAATCAGAAACTCATCAAGAGAAGAAAACTCTGTAGTAAATTTTACCAACTTAGAACCTCAGTAGATAAAATAGCAATGGTTAATTTGTAGCCATCACATCAATGTCCAACTTACTAATACTCTCACTCACCTCTGTTCTTTTTGTGAGCTCTAGAATGACATGTTAATTGAGATATTAAATTCATGATACCACACCAATTGTCTCATGGTGGAAGAAATACTTACCAGTTACCATTGGTAAATAAAGCGTATATATGGTAACTACATTAAATTTATAGTAAGAGGTGTATGGCATATAATGATCCTAAAATAGCACGTTCGAATAAACATGTACACATTAATCGAAAAATCACATGACCTCTTCTGTAGATAAAACAAGTGGAACATATCATCATTCACTTATTTATAACATGAGTGATTTCCTCATCATCGCAAGATCTAGAATTCTAGGTTTTTTGTGTCTTTGACAAAAAAACTCATAGCGAAACGCATCTTACAAAGCAACGTTGGTGGAGCCATTCACAATATAGATCACAAAAAAAGAAATAACTTATAGTAGAGTATGAAGGTTGTTCAAAACGTAAGAGAAAGAGAATAATAATGTACTTGTGTTTGCCAAAAGTGTATATATATATATATATAGAAGAATGGACTGTGTGACCCTATAAGCATGCCTTCCTCCTCTTTCAGCTATCCTCCTCAATGACCAAAAAAAAGCTTTCTCCTCCTGTGTTCAAATCTCCCAAACCAACATAAGAAACAAGTCTAAAAGTTGAAAGCGTAGAGAACACTTTAATATTCAAAAACTACACAAGATAATAACAAGAAATAAACTACTAAATGAAGCTGGTAAAATGTAACAGTACCCAGTATGGAAGATGTCCATAAAGCCTTTTGAGGCTTGTCAGAAGTATCGCGTAGACCATTGTTAAAAGCTACAGAAAATAGTCATAAAAATCTAAATAAAAATCAAAAGTAAGCATAACATTTATATAAATAAATGCAAATTTGTAATCTTTGATTCTTCGTTTAGGATAATATCTGGTAAAAAAATCCTACACATAAAATACTTGGATAGACACAGATCAAATGGAACATTATGAACAAATATCTCGATGACGTGATTGGGAGACGTAGAGTTATCGTATCAAAAGAGCATACACAATGGGAAAAGAGAAATATCTCGATGGAACACGGATTCGCCGTTTCAGGCCACGGTTATGACAAATCTCCCTCGTCGCGAGCAGCCACGGTTGAGCCAATTCTCCTTTCATACGTGAGAAAACAAATGGATACACAAAGAATCCCTTATATATTATTTGGGAAGTGATTTTTTAGAGTTTGCTTACATGTCACTCCATAATCACTCTTACTCAAAATTTTTTTGAATCAATAGCATAAAATTATACAAATAAATTTATATTCGTTTCCATAAATAAATCAAAAGAATTTTTAATCAATATTTTATGAGATTTTTGTTTTTCATTCTAAAATTATATATAAATTTTTGTTTCTCAATATAAAATAGTTTAGAAATTGATTATTGTAATAATAAAATTTTAGAACATTGTTAAATATATATTTTTTGAAATTAATAATAAAGACTTACCAAATTGTTAAAAGAGTTTTTGATATGTTTTGTGAAAACACCTTCCCAAATTTATAACAACAAAGATAATTATTTTTTTGAAAGGTTTTTTTAACACAAGACAATTTGAAAGTAACAAAAACATTATTTAATTCGAAAATAACAAAATAAACATTTTTAATTCGTGTTTTACTTACCAAAATTTATGATTGTATATTTTAATGACTTAAAATATTAAATAACTTATTTATATTCTAAATTTTACTTAAGATATTCGGACAAGCCAAATTTAACATAACTTATACTTATGATATAATTTAAATAAATATTAGTTGTAGATATTTATTTAACAAATAAGTATTCTTTAAACTATTGTTCTGAATAATTTCTATTTTTATAGTAAATTTCATATTTTATATATAAAGTTATAAGCAAATAATAAAATATCAATGTAAATATTTTTACAATTTACATAAAATTAAAAATTATAATATTTAATATAAATGTCCAAATTCAATATTGAATCTAACAAAAAATAATACCGATCTAAAACATATTCAAATAAAGGATATTTTGATTAAAATGCAAACACAAACCAAATAGATATTGAACACAATATGTCATTTTTGTCAATTTTTCAAGCTATCAAATAATTTACACACAGAAATAGTAGTAGTTTGGTGCAATGTGTTAACGGACAACATCAATAGCAATGGAGATATGTTTAGAAAAAACAAAATCTTACTTGGTTATTAAAAAAGAATTGTAAATGAACTTATTGTCAATGTTACTAATGAAATTAGAATTAGTGTAAACAAACAAAGAAATAAAATAAAAATATTATTTTATATAAAGAAAATTGAACTTAAATCCAAACATCATTAGCCATTTTTAACTACGAAATAATATTTTTTTAAAGTTTTTATGATTTCTAAAATATATTTAACGGTGTATAACGCGGAGAGTCATCACGAAGCGTTCGCTAGATCTATAGGAGAAAAAAACAAATTTTATTACTAACATGGAAAAAAGGAGAAAACGAGTATTTGTACAAAATCATAATTCAACTTTAAATTGATTGGGTCTGGAATCCTAGCTCCGCGTGCTACGCAAACAATGTGTTGCTAGATTTAAGGCATATAAAAATCTCTACATTGACTTGAATTTTCGAGACAAATATACCATATGCACTATTACAATGCAAACTTCTCATTTGCCTCAGATAACTCTTAGGAACCTCAATGAATTTTGCGATGTGAATGTGATTTACATGAGCAAACAGTCTAAATCAACTCTTGGAGATTTCAATCAAGGCATTGTTTCTTCTTTGTTGCATAGATTCATGCGAGTTTTTAATATTCTGTCGGATTATGAAGTTCTTGTAGCTCCACTCACCGTAGACCTGTACAAAGAGATTCTAATAAGTACACAAATGCCAACGAGAGGAATCCAATTAATAACCAAGGAGGAGAGTGACCAGATCTGAAACTTTGAGGGCTGTAAATGGCTAGGTCGTCTTCCACTACACTGAAGCCATCATGAATGTACAAGGTGGTACTTTCCGTCGCAGGACTATCACAAGAAGGATTGACTTCCAACTTATACCCTTCATCACTCGCAACTGAGTGAGGATCAAGTCTGCACACAAATCTATCTGTACCAAAGTTCAAATATGATTAACACCCGTATCTTAGTCAAATCATTTAGAAAATTCTTATTACTTGTGAGTCGTCTACAATCTTCATGTAAATAAATACTAATGCATCCGAGCTTGTGATGTAAATTACATTACTAGATCATTACTAAATTACATTAATAAATACTAATGAACTATTCAAGATTTTAAAACCTGATGTAAAGATTTTATAAGATCCATCGTAAAGTTTCGCCAAGTGATTCGTTGTGAAGACAATGATCCTCTCTTGTCCACAAGCAGACCATATCCCATCTATGAAGTTTAAAAGCCCCGAAAGTGTTACAAAACTCTTGTCTTTTTCTTTGCCTTCTTCGTCTTCTCCATCTTTTCGCATGTTCGTCAAATGGCTCTCCTTCTTTCTTTTACCGGTAAGATCCAAAGAGCAATCAATGTCTTCAATCACGATAATCGACTTACTAGAAGTAGCAGTGAGTAGTTCCCTCAACTCTGAGTTGTTCCGTATAACCGTGAGCTCAAGATCATAGATACTATAGTTTAAAAGATTCGCCATCGCAGCAATCATCGTGGAATTCCCGGTACCGGGTGGTCCATAGAGTAAGTAACCTCTCTTCCAAGCTTTCCCAATCTTGTTGTAATAATCTTTCCCAATGCTAAACGCATCAAGATCATTCAAGATCTCTTCTTTCTTCTTTGAATCCATACTAATGTCTGAAAACTCGCGGGATGCTCGAAATCAATGTATCTCCAAAACCTCGTCTTGCTTGAACCCCATTGAGAACTCGGCTTGTTAGTGAACAGCTTCGGCTTCTTGTTCTTGGCTTCAATCAATTTCCCTTCTTCAACAACGTAATTTATGTATGACTCGGTTACAACATCTCGTTAGCGTCTATGGAAAGTGAGCTTGTAGGTTCTAAATCCAATGGAATCGGTTCCATTCTCCCACCAGACACCAACTCCTTCGTACTCATCGCTGACTTTAGTCTCGTCTCGTTTCAAGACTAAACCCTTAGTGTCTTTAACCTGGCTTGCTCTTAGATGCTTGGCTTTATCGGTTGCTTTTGCACCAAGGTAAGTCTCGATGGCTGAGAAAGCGTGGTTGAATTGATAATCTTCGTATTGAGAGAAGTTGATTTCGACATAAGGGGAGAAGAAGTTGATGAATCTGTCGGAAAATCTCTGGAAAATGGTGAGTTGTTGAATTGTTGAAAGAAGAAACTCTTGAATAGCGATCTTCAAGTGGTTTGGGAAGATTTGTTGAATAGTTGCCCACAAGAAGAATAAACTCGCCAAGCTTGAACCAAATGTATTTCCCATCATCATCATCTTTGTTTATCAGAAAGAAAAAAAGAATTTATTTTGTAACTAAAAGTTGGTTGTGTTTGGGTTTAATGTAGTATATGTATATGTGTGTATTGCCTTGTCTCGACTCTCGATACTAGAAGTCCTTGGGCACCAAGTTTAGATCATTACTCTCTTTTCCAACTTATTGTTTCTGTTTTCAGTGCCCAATGTTATTTAATGCGTAGTTCTAGTAAACCTTTTTCATCGAATTTTCTAGTTCGTGTTTTAATTTGTTTCGTTTCTTTCTAATACTTTTTTTGGTTCTAATAAGCTTTATTTGGTTTCAATCAATTTGGAATTGCCACAATCCACTCGATTTGGTTACGAGGTTCGGGGCAGAAACCCGTAATTTCTCAAGTCCGAAACAACAACGTGTAATATTAGTTTCGTCTCAAGTGCCACTCGATCCAACAACCTCTAAGTTTTGCCTGAGGTATTTACTAGTTGAACTATTGGTTCTTGGTTAATCCATTCATATATATATATTACCTTGCAAGAGTTTTTTTCTTTTTCTTTTTTTGTCATCTAAAACTTTTTAGATGTTATGAATGAGAGAAGAGAAGAAGAATTGTGTTCTATTATTCCATGAGAAACACAAGTATATATAGGGATACAAAACTTGGGGAGGAAGTATAACTTGGAGAAGAGGTAAGTCTAGAAGGTTCTAGAATATGGACCTATAATGGGCATCCATACAAATGGGTTTATAACACTCCCCCTTGGATGCCATTAGAGTAAAAATATTCCTAATGCGCATAAGATGTTGCCTCATTAAAAACCTTACCAGGAAAACCCAATTGGGACAAAACCATGGCTAAGGGAAAAAGAGTGCAACGCGCTATTTCTCCCCTTGATGAGTGCATTACTTGATATCTTTGTGACGACATACCCAAATGTTGAACTTGCATCTTGAAAGTACTAACTGGAAGTGTCTTGGAAAATAAGTCCGCCAAAGCTTCACTTGAACGAATCTGTAGAACATGTACATCGCCTTTCTTCTGCAACTCATGAGTCTTTTAGATGATTTATCTTAATCATTCTCTTTGTTTATCTCGATATTATCAATTTATGATATACGTTTGGGAGATTGATAGACTTTCATATATCATTGTAATGATAATATTTCTCTTTAAGTGTCTATCATTTGCGTGTTCTTTGATGTCTCGTTAAAAACCTTTTCACATAAAAACCCTATGGGATAAAAACTATGATAAGGGAAAAAGAGTACATCCACGCTCATCATTATATATCTCCCCCTCGGAAACATCTTCTCAGGAGATGAATTCCGATCTTTCGAAATTACTATAAACATAGCCTTAAAACTCATATAATTGTCATATGATATCTCAGATGATTGGACTTCTAGTCCATACTATCTTTTCCTTTATCATACAAAATCTCATTGCGTTTTATGTATGGTACTTCAAGACCAAACATATATAAGCATTTTCTGTAAAATCCTCTAAGGATTTATTGAGATAACATCTTTTGCGTTAGATGTTCAACTTGAGATATCTGAAGATAAATTTATCTTTCCAAGGTCTATTCTCAAATCCTTTCTTCAGATATTAATCTCTTAAGGAGTTCTAGTGGTGTTCAAATCATCACATACATTGCTATTATAGCAAATCATTTACGAAATCTCCTTACATTGAATTTTTCTGGGACTTTCATAAATATCATTATCCACTGATCTTTTATCATCGTACTACATGTGATAACTCTGCTGGAGTTTTGATGAACTTCAATTAAGAACCACTTTATCAAAATCTTTTGATAGATACATGATTAAACCCCATGTTACATATTTTCTATTTATTCGATTGAGTAGAGTTCCCGGGAACATATTCTGATACCATTAATCCTTCGGAGATCATATCTTTCACATCCTTCAGGGATTGCAATCATATGTAATTATCCAGTGTTCAATAACATATTGCCAGACTTATAAGTATTGCATCCACCACAAGAGAACATATCCCTTCATAAAATATTCCTTGTCTTTGTGATAATTTCACTATTGTTTCACACAAAGACTCATTTATCTTCCACTGGTTTTACACTTCACGTGCATAGATTACTGGTCTAATTCTCTGCGAGAGATTATACGTCTATTTTCTTCCATTCCATTTGGCCAATCATTACTTTGTGTACACTTTTCAATAGACTTTTCTTATGATCCTCTTTTTCATAATATCAACTGCTTATAGCATGCAAAATATTACGACGTCGATTTGCTTTTTGGTTCCAACTTATTTTAAACATGACATAGCTAGCTAACTCTCTTCATTTTCAAGTACTTGAATATTTTTTATTCGTCATGTTTATGTCTCTTTTAGAGCCCATTTCATTCGACATCTTTCTTTCCTCGATATGGTCATTCTAATTACTTGCTTCTTTTCTTTTACGAGAATTCTAATATTCGGAACCAAATAGGTCTATCATGCTTCATGCGATCTTTAGACTTACTAGCAGTCTGATATTGTCATTCTGGGACAGTAATTCTAATTGGAACATATATAGCTGGTATAGGTTATTATATCACTCTATTTGGGTTAGTAAACGTGTCTGGCAATCAATACGCTAAACTTGGAATTATCTTTTTGGACTTCTAATTCTCATCCTTTAGTCCGAGAATCATTGATAATTCATAGATACTTATATCCTTTTCTAGCTATTTTATTTTCTCCCCCAAATATTGGAAAAACTGACTCATTAAAATGAATCTTCAAATCGAGCCTCAAATAAATCATTCTTGGATGGCTCTAGATACTTAGTATCATTCATATCTAACATATATTTTTTATCATCCATTGAGGACTCATCTTAGAGCGCTGTGGTGGAGCACTTTTCACATTCAAAGATTTAAGATGAGAACTATTTGGTTTCTGACCCTAAACCAATAATTATGGGAGAATAATTAGATATTCATTGGCTTGATGCGAATCAATGTTACCAAACCATTCCGTGTTTGAACATGAGGTTTAGGATGTTTAACACTTATTCTAATGGACATCCAATAATCAGATTTCAAATATGACTTCTGAAATACTCTTGTAATTTAATCAAGAAAGTAACATTGCAAACTTTAGGTTGCAGATTTATAACAAGGATCAACGTGACCTTCTAGTTGATGTGTCTATCGAGTCAATGCGTCCATTGAAGCGATGCATCTATTATAAGGTATCTAAATGTCACATAGTGGGTGATCAGCCCATAACCATTTCCTTGTATATATTTCAGAAAACTATTAGATTCCAAATTATTTATCTGGTGAAAGCTAGATTATCATATTGCTTTCTGAGCAAGTAACATATGATAAATCATTAAGAAGAATCTTCTAGATCTTTATGGAATGTCCACATAAATTTTCATAATTTCTCGCATCATCATTAAACCAGGATGACTAATCCGGTTAAGCCAAATATTTAATTTTAGTAAACTTCTTGTTTACTTTACATTCGTAGTAGACTTCTTGTTTACTTTGCTTCGCTAATCACTTACTCCTTTCATGGAATATCATAATTAAATTTTCACTCTGAAAATCCAAAGCTAACGATGGAAGTTATCGGAGAATGGAGCGTTCACTTTAATAGCCCCTTCCTTGACATATTTTATTTGTCTAGTCTTTTCACGACTTTGTGTCGACAAGACATCACAATATCGATGCTTTACGATTTTCTGCATTAGAGATATTCTATGAACATAACTAAGTTAAATCCACTTACAGTCTTGTAATATTAAATATCACATTCTAGTGATCACACTTTTCCTTTGAGAATTGTTCGAAGAACTCGTAAATCTTTTATGATCAAGTAGTGAACATAAATACAAGATCTTCAGGATATGTCACTTATTGTGTATGTGAGATTTCTTACTCCCCCTCGAGATGATAGCACTGCAGGGTTATCAATTTCAAATTGAATTTCATTTTTAGAATCAACAACATACCCTACTTGGGTCATGTATCCTATCTTGGATTCTTCTAACTTTTGAGACTTCGATGAGTATAATCCATCAAGTATTTCAATTACATTCCCATAGGTAATAATATCTATGTGCTCTTCTGGAGCATATATATGCTATTCTTGAAAATTCAATAAGCTTTATACTATCACACTTTATACTCACACTTTATTTTTTCATCATCAGATGGGAGAGATTTTTCTCTTTTCTCAGTTCTTCTTACCATCTTTCTTTTCTCACTTCAGGTGAAAATATGAACTTTTGATCTTGATCTTGACCATTCGAGACAACTTCTATAGTCACTTCTTTGACTAGTGTGATCTTTTTTTTTTCTATGTATAAGGTGTCACATTCACTTCAGGGAATGAATCATAATCATCTTGTTACTATTTTCTTTTCACACTTCTGGTTAGAATTTAATTTCTAACAATAAATATTTTGATCTTTGACCACTCAAGATAACTTTTATAGCCACTTCTTTGGCTTAATATTATTAGTGTGATCCTCTCTTTTCTCATATAAGATGTCACATTCACTTCAGGGAATGGACTATAAGATGTGATTCATGAATTTTGTTGTAAGAACCCAACAAATTCTACCAATATATCATATAATAACTTCATCACAGTTAATTAGGTCTACTAACATTATCTAGGCTTTACAAAATAAAAACAAGACTATAAAGAAACCATTGATTAGTCGAGCTAATGCAGTTTCTATAAGTGATTCTCAAAACTAAACCATGACATAATCATCTGTACACGTACTGATCACACGTAGGGACATCTTTTTCATGTTTTCTTTTTGTTTTTCTTTCTCGAAAGAATTAGACAACCTCTAGTGAGTAGTAAATCAATTGTCATAGCAATTCTAAAACTAAATGAACACGTGAATTCAAGTTTGTCTGTGACTGCATGCCATTATCATAATATTTGATAATAAAATCTCTACATGATATATATATATGCTCAGTATGTATAAAAATTTGAAACAAATAAACCACAAAACACCAAACCAACAATCCTCTTTTAATTTCAAACTTATGATTCTCAAGCTTCAATAGAAATCATACAACAAAAATTAACCAATCTGCATGATTCGATAATTACGAAATCCTAGTAAATTGAACGTTAATAAATAATCATGATTCAATAAAAGCATGGATCTCAATTTACTAAACCAATTCAAACTAGCAATTAGATAAGCAGTACGTAAAACAAGGATTTGATAACTAAACATGAATTGTAAATTCAATCTATTAGTCTATATTAAAAAAAAGTACTAATATCTTAACAGTTACGTATAAGCATGAGTGTTAACACAAAATATCGAACAAATCAATAAAGCATGAAGGGGTAAATAGCACAATAGCTTATGATCGATTGTATAAAATATTCTATGTTTCTTAACAAATAGAATAACAATTATCAATTACCACTTGATATATTAGACAATCGATTAACCATAAACCATATAGGATTAAAGAGATTGAATTGCGCTATTCGATATATGAATAAACGTGATTTTAAGCATGAGTCCGTTCATAATTTAATAAACTTTAAAAGTTTAGGGTAATACTTATCTCGATCAATAACGAAGATGAAGTGATCGGAGATAACGTCGGAGAACAGGGACAACATCATGTAGAGATTTTGGCAAAGATCTCTATATGCTTAGGCGGCTACCTTGCACACATATAAAGCTTTAAGCATCAGAACTGAAAACAACAATTAATTAAACCAGCTTAAACCAAAGGGTTCATCAAACCGAAACAAGAAAGTATTGGGAATATTAAACAAATGGATTGAATCAAATAATAAACACATAGATCTCGATGATGAAACAATGAAGCAATAAAGCATGAATCGTAAATTCAATATATTATGCAAGCATAATAAATATGTGTTGATCTATTATGTGATAAAGCAAATCGATATAACTATACTTGTTTGGAGAGAATTATAAAGTATTAGTATATAGAATAACATATCGAGTTAATTGGTTATGGATAGATTAAAGCATATGGCGCAAGTAGAAAACATGAATACTTAGCTTTGTGGGAAAACAGATCGGAGAGGAAATCGAAGACGTCAACTAGGGTTTTGTAGTTGCTCAAGTGGTTAAGATTTTGTGAACAAACGGCTAGGGTTTTACTCAGTGGCTAAAACTATTCGTGCTGATAACGTATTATGAATGAGAGAAGAGAAGAAGAATTGTGTTCTATTATTCCATGAGAAACACAAGTATATATAGGGATACAAAACTTGGGGAGGAAGTATAACTTGGAGAAGAGGTAAGTCTAGAAGGTTCTAGAATATGGACCTATAATGGGCATCCATACAAATGGGTTTATAACATTAGATAAAAAAAGTTTTAGAAAATGTTTCAATAGCCGTGGAAACATACACATCCTCGATAACAAAAGCTCAAAAAGGATTTTCTTATAAAAACACTGGTGGACTCTCGTGCTTCATTTACATTTTTATTTTTTGGCATCTCAGAAAGTAATATTAAAATATGAAACGTGATGGGATATTGCAAAGGCAGGTAAGGGACGAACCCACCCGTAGCCATGACAACAAATTGTTGAGAAAACCATAGTCCAAAAAAAGGAGACACGGCTCAAACGAATAAAGTGAAACATAGCAAATTAAATGGGATCCATAAACCGAAAAAAGGAACCCAAAGCAACCTCTGGATAGGATCGACGAACACAAAATCTGAACTGGCAGCAATCGATAAGGACACATGGACAAACACAATCACCAAGTCCAGGAGAAAATGATCATAGCGAAGCCCTAATAGGAAGATAAGTGATATAACGCGTTTTTGGCGCATTCTAACCTTTGTTTTGTAGGTTTTTATCGAGTCTTTCACTCTACTTTGAGTCATTCTAGGTCTAAAATGCGGCTGGAATGGAGGATTGGAACTTGCAATTGGATTTGGTGAAAAAAGAAGGAATCTGAATCTTTTTGGAATATTCTGAAAAAAGGGAGCACCCGCCCCAGAAGAGGAAGCACCTACTCCCAGAAGATCCACTTAAGAAAATATTCATTAAACCTAATTTGAAGCCCTAATCTTTTCCCAGCCGCCGTGGGCCTTTAAAATGGGAGTTTTTCGATCCTTATGGAGATCAGGCGATCACGCAGACACACAGCAACAGAACGAAAACACAATTGAGAGAGAGAAAGATTTGATACATGTTTTGAGAGTTTGTAATCTTGAGGATTGCCTTCCACGTTTTCGTTGAAGTTTTCTTAAACCCTTACTCTTTTCTATTTTGATTCAATGAAGTTTCTATTCTCTTTTGCTGCTGTTGTTTGCTTGAATATGTGTGAGTAATCCCCTTTGTTAGGTTGAGGGTTTGATGGGGTTAGAGAATCATAACTAAGCATAGATAGGTTTTAAAACATCACTTGATATCTCCGTCTATAGTCGATCGTATTGCCTAGACTAATTTGATCACCTAGTCTCTGATTTTAGGTTGAATTTACTCATCAAAAGTGTTGTGAATTGCTGGAATTGACTTAGATGGGCGAGTTGTATTTAGCCAACGACAGTTGAAGTTAAAGCAACTCGTGAACAAATCGATCCTATACATTTAATGCTCATCATTCTTTGTAACCTCAAATGACAGTTTAGGATGTTAGATTGATTGTTGAAATAGTTGATGCCACGACAGTGGGTCCTCTTGAATCTATGGTTGAGTTCTAGATTGGTTCATAACCTGATAACCTGAATAATTGCTTGGTTTTGATGTTCTAATCCCTGAGATATATCCCTTGTCTAACTTCTTTCCACTTATTTTTTACACCGAATCTTACTTTTGTTTGCTTTGATAAATTGTGACATTTAAACCTCTTTTAATCGCTTAGCTGAACTTGTAATCCATAGGATTAAAGTGTATTGCTGATCCCTTAACGAACCTAAACTATTCTACAATCGAAGTAGTGACCTTAGGTTTCATCTTTACAAACCGGTAAAAGGACTTTCATCAAATTGGCGCCATTGCCGAGGAAGGACCAACTCAATACCTCTAATTTTTGTTTACGATTTCAGACTAAGTACTAAACTCGTTCTTTTGTTTCTCTTGCGTGTGTTTCAGGTGTATGAACTCAAGGACAACAAGGAGAAATCTTCAAACTCCCCTTGTCACTTTGAGTAACTCTGAACTTGCGAGACTAGAACGAACCAACAGACGACAAAGGACTAATCCCGCTGATATGGGCGAACAAGGCGACAACAACATGGCGGCTGAGCTCCAAGAGCAGATGGCTCAGATGCAACAGCAGCACGTGCGCGAATAGTAGCAACAACGCGCACGTGAGCAGCAGCGAGCCATAGGGGATATGGACAATCCCCATGCTTTTTATCAGAACTGAGCTGCTATAGTTCCCCCTGCGGTTGAACGAAATGATTATGAGATCAAACCGTAGATGATATCGCTGCTTAAGCAGCATTTGTTCCATGGATTGCCTGCGGAAATTCTGATGGACCATATAGAAAACTTCGAGGAGATCTGCTCGACGACGAGTTCTAATGGGATGAACCCGGATTTCCTAAAGTACAAGCTATTCCCCTTCTCACTCGCGGATAAGGCTTTGTGCTGGCTTAAGTCTCATTACTACTTGGGCACAATGTAGAGCTGCGTTTTTGGATCTCTTCTATACGAAGACTAAAACCGCGAGTTTAAGGAACAAAATCTCCTCCTTTCAACAACATTCAGGAGAGTCTTTCTGTGAGGCTTGGGAAAGGTTCAAGGAGTATAAAAGGGAATGCCCACACCATGGTTTCACCAATGAGAATCTGCTCAGTATCTTCTATGATGGTGTTGACTGGGACTACACGAATGCGCTTAATGCTGCTAGCGATGGAGACTTTATGACAAAAACCAAAGAGGGTGCGCATAAGTTCATTGAGAACTTGGCTGCGAGTTCTAGCAACAAGTCCCAGGAATATGATCGGACTACGAAATTCAGTGGAATGGACTCCCAAAAGATTGATGATCTTACGGCTAAGGTCAACTTGTTGCTCAAATCGAACCAAAGGATGGTTCAATTTGCAGATGAGGATAGTGAGCCACTCGCTGAGGAGATAGTTGAGGAAGGAGACAGTGATCAGCAGAAGGTTAACTACGTGAATGGCCAAGGGTTTGTGCAAAACTGCGGGTTCAACCAAAATTATAGGAGTCACCCAAATTTTTCCTATCGCAATACGAATGTTGAGAACCCACAGGACCAGGTTTATCCGCAGCAAACCGGCCTCCAGAACCAGAAGCCTTTGGATCAGACTTTCCAAAAGACTTACCCTCAGAATTTCCAAGGAAAGACATTCCTCCCTTTTCAAGGTCAGAAAACTCAATTCTCTAACTTTCAGGCTCCTGCGAGCTCTGGTAGTACTTCTCAGGATGAGTTGAAAGGTATGATGCAGCAGCTGATGGCTAATCAACAGAAATCTGCCACTGAGATCAACACGAAGGTAGATGCTATGTATTCGGACCTTAATGGTCGGCTTGAGGCAGTTTGCAACCACGTGAAGAAGCTCGACATTCAGGTTGCTCAAACAGCTGATGCAATCAAGAGACCACAAGGAGTGTTGCTTGGTAAAACGGATGCAAACCCCAGGGAGTTCATCAATGCCATTGAACTGAGAAGTGGAAGAGTTCTGCCAGCAGTCGTAAGGGCAGAGGCTGAAAACTGCCCAGAATGAGCACCTGCTCCAGCAGACGGAGCACCTACTCCAACAGAGGGAGCACTTGCTCCAACAGAATAGGATAAAGAAGTTGATGGACCAACTTCTAAGGTATTACGGCCGAATGAAATTGTTGATAAGGTTCGATCTCGTATCTACAGACCCCCTGTCCCTTACCCACTACCTCCAAGAATATCACAGAAGGATTTAGAGGAGGCGAAGTGTAAGGAAATGTTGCAGGATTTGACGGTTAAGCTAACATTGGCAGATGCGATTCAGATGATGCCATCCATGAAAAAGTACGTCAAGAGTTTGGTAACTGGTAAGATTTCTTCAGAGCAGAGCGCAATGATGATATCAAGGAATTGTAGTGCTGTGCTACAAAATAAGGTGATTAAAAAGCAAGAGGACCCAGGGAAGTTTGTGTTATCTGTGGATATTGGTCCCGTGCGATTTGCTTGCTCTCTGTGCGACTTGGGTTCAAGCGTGAACCTCATGCCCTATTCGGTTGCGAGGAAGCTAGGGTACACGAAATTCAAACCAACTCAGATTTCGTTGGTGTTTGCTGATAGATCGATAAAGCTACCTGTGGGATTTTTGGAAGATTTACATGTCAGGATTGGTAACATATTGATTCCAGCGAATTTTGCCGTGTTGGAATTGGATGATGAACTGAAGGATCCCCTGATTTTGGGACGTTTTTTCTTGCGCACAGCTGGTGCGATCATTGATGTAAAGAACAGAACGATAGGTCTCCACCTGGGGGACATTATTATAGAGTTTGAGATGGATCGGATGCTGAAGAAACCGACCATTGATGGGCAGACTTTTGCTATTGAGGATAATCTCAAAATATCAGAGGGAGAGATTGAAGAGATTCTTGCTGATGATCCCTTGGATGTTGCGTTGACAAAAGCTGAAAGCGAACATGGGTATTTGAGTGAAGATAATGTTGGGTTCGCAAGGATGTTGAATTCTGGGCAGATGGAAAAATTGACAGACTTTTTGAGACTTGAAACAGAGGGAGACGACAGAGTACCTGCTCCCGCTCCTAGGACCTCTGCTGACGATCCTTGGAGCGAGCTGAAAGCTCCAAAACTTGAGCTCAAAACCTTACCAGCTGGGCTAAAGTACGTATTTCTCGGTCATAACTCCACATATCTTGTTATAATTAATGCTGATCTGAATAATGTAGAATCCGCCTTACTTTTATGCGAACTTAGGAAGTATAGGAAGACTTTAGGTTATTCGCTAGATGACATCCCTGAAATCTCACCTGATTTATGCATGCATAGGATACATTTAGAGGATGAATCTAGAACTTCTGTAGAGCACCAAAGGAGATTGAACCCGAATTTGAAAGATGTTGTTAAGAAAGAAATAATGAAAATACTAGAAGCTAGAGTTATCTATGCAATATCTGATAGTAATTGGGTAAGTCATGTGCATGTAGTGCCTAAGAAAGGTGGAATCACTGTGATCGCCAATGATAGGAACGAATTGATACCCATTAGGACTGTCACAGGACATAGGATGTGCATCGATTATAGAAAGTTAAATGCAGCGACTAGGAAGGATCATTTTCCCTTACCATTCATTGATCAAATGCTCGAAAGACTAGCTAACCACCTTACTTCTACTTTTTAGACGGTTATTCAGGTTTCTTTCAGATTCCCATTCACCCGGATGATCAGGAGAAGACAACCTTCACATGTCCCTATGGCACTTTTGCGTACCTATGGCACCTTTGCGTACCGCAGGATGCTATTCAGAATATGCAATGCCCCTGCTACTTTTCAAAGGTGCATGATGTCTATCTTTACTGATTTCATTGAAGATATTATGGAGGTTTTCATGGATAACTTCTTCGTCTATGGGAGCTCTTTTTCCGTGTGTCTGTCTAATCTGTACAGGGTGTTTCAACGCTGTGAAGAGAAACATCTTGTATTAAACTGGGGGAAATGCCATTTCATGGTTAGGGATGGAATAGTTCTAGGTCATCGAATATCAGAAAAGGGTATTGAGGTTGACCGAGCAAAAGTTGAGGTGATGATGAGTTTGCAACCGCCGGATTCAGTTAGAGGAATACGGAGTTTCCTTGGTCACGCTGAGTTTTACAAACGTTTCATCAAGGATTTTTCAAAGATAGCGAGACCGCTTACTCAACTTTTGTGTACGGAGTCCAAGTTTCAGTTCGATGGAGCTTGCCTTGAGGCGTTTCATACTATAAAAGGAGCATTGGTGAGTGCACCCATTGTTCAACCACCGGACTGGGATTTACCGTTTGAAGTGATGACGGATGCTAGTGATTACGCTGTGGGAGCAATTTTGGGGCAAAGGAAGGATAAAAAGCTCCACGTGATCTATTATGCTAGCCGGACTTTGGACAAAGCTCAATGTAAGTATGCTACGACTGAGAAAGAGCTCTTAGCTGTAGTCTTTGCCTTTGAGAAATTTAGGTCGTATCTTGTCGGTTCGAAGGTCATTGTGCATACCGACCACGCGGCTTTGAAATATTTGCTCACTAAGAAAGATGCAAAACCAAGGCTCTTGAGATGGATTTTGTTGCTCCAAGAGTTTGAACTACAAATCATTGATAAGAAGGGTACTGAGAACGGAGTTGCTGATCACTTATCTCGCCTGAAGGTCGATGAAACAGTCCCGCTTGATGATGCACTACCCGATGAACATGTGTATGCTATTGGAATCTGTGTCCTACAACATCATGTCCAGGACCGAGCACCTGCTCCAACAGAAGGAGCACCTACTCCAGAAGTGTTTTCTGCTGCTGTTTCTAAGACAGTTGCCCCGAGTTTTCCATGGTTTGGAGAGATAGAGAACTACCTTGCTGCTGATCGTGAACCGACTGACTTTGTGGGAGACAGAAAGAGGAAGTTTTTGCAAGACATCAGGAGATACTTTTGGGACGAGCCATACCTTTACAAGGAATGCTCGGATGATCTTTTTAGGAGATGTGTTCCTGACGAGGAGATTCCAGGAATTCTATTTCACTGCCATAGTTCGAGTTATGCTGGGCACTTCGCGACTTTCAAGACAGTATCCAAGGTACTACAAGCTGGGTATTGGTGGCCAACAATGTTCCGGGATGCACATGCTGTTATCTCAACGTGCGATAAATGTCAGAGGCAAGGAAACATCTCGCGACGGAACGAGATGCCTCAGCACTTCATCCTGGAAGTTGAAGTGTTTGACGTGTGGGGAATAGACTTTATGGGACCGTTTCCATCCTCCTATGGAAACAAGTACATCTTAGTGGCCGTTGATTACGTGTCCAAGTGGGTTGAGGCCATTGCTTTCCCAACAAACGATGCCGCTGTGGTTTTAAAGATGTTCAAAACCATAATATTCCCCAGATTTGGAGTTCCGCGTGTGGTGATTAGCGATGGAGGGACTCATTTCATCAGTAAAGTTTTTGAGAACCTTTTAAGGAAGAATGGTGTAAAGCATAAGGTTGCAACGCCATATAACCCGCAGACTAGTGGCCAGGTTGAGGTTAGCAACAGGCAAATCAAAGATATCCTACAAAAGACCGTAAGCACCACCAGGAAAGACTGGGCCGCTAAGTTAGACGACGCGGTGTGGGCTTACCGAACCGCTTACAAAACACCATTGGGGACAACGCCCTTTCACTTGGTATATGGGAAGTCCTGCAATCTTCCTGTAGAGCTTGAGTACAAAGCAGCCTGGACTGTTAAGCTAATGAACTACGATATCAAACCTGCCTTGGAAAGGAGATCGATGCAACTTAATGAATTGGAAGAAATTAGGCAGCTGGCCTATGAGAGTTCAAAAATATAGAAGGAGCGAACCAAGATGTATCACGACAAGAGGTTTCTCACCCGAGACTTCAAACCAAACGACCTGGTACTTCTCTTTAACTCTCGACTTAAACTTTTTCTTGGAAAGTTGCGATCTAGGTGGTCCGGCCCCTTTCTCATAAAGGAGGTCTGATCCTATGGAGCCGTGGTGTTGCTGGACGCCAAGGGCAAGGAGTTCATGGTCAACTGATAACGGTGTAAGCCATACCTCGCTGAAACAAACCAAGCCGAAGGAGGATTCATCTCCTTAGGCGATGCACCAAAAGCCTAAACGGCTACTCAAGTCAAGCTAAGGACTTTAACCAAGCGCTTGGTAGGAGGCAACCCACCAGTACGTTTTCTAACTTTTTCAATTTGATTTTTTTTATTACTAACTTTGAATTCCAGTTTGAGTTTTCATGTTTTTGAAAAAAAAAAAATTTGTGTTGTGGAATATGCAAGGAGGATCGATCGATCCGGAATGAGATATTCAACATGCAGACCATCGGTCAATCTCAAGATCGATCTGCACATCGATCCGCTGCAAAGTTCAAAACCCAGATGGAGCACCTGCTCCCCAAAACAGAGCACCTGCTCCCCAGGATAACAATTCGAATTTCAGATTTGGGCCCACCAAGAGGTAAGTCCAATAAGAAAAATGAGATGGGCCTGAGGAATATTAATAAAGGGATTTTTCCAATTTCAAATGGAAATAAAAATTGATATCGTGGAACCCACCGAAACCCTATATTTCTCGCGCCTCTCTCTCTCTTTCTTCCCCGTTATTCTTCCTTCGATTTTCTCTCCATTAAAATGGTTTTGAAGCTTTTTGCCCAAAGCATAACTCCTTCAATTCTTAACCGATCTGAGCAATTTAAGGCTCTATCCCACTCGATTTTTCATCACCATTCCAAATCTGCAACTCGTTTATCAAGGAAATTAAGGTAACCTTTCAAAAACCCACTTTTCAGTCCGCCGTTTTTAAGTGCCGTGGTGAAATTGAAGGTTGTTTTGATTTATTTTCCTTGCTGTGATTAGTTGGGTGTACTATGAACGATTTCGAGTAGTTTGGGTTGTGAAATTTTACTTGAAAATACTTTGGAAGTGAAAACCTAATTTTGGGATGAAAAATTGGAATTTAGGGAATGGGATGTGAAGGGGATGCAAATGGGTTTATGATTTTTGTTCTAGGGTGTTTATAATTGTAAATCCATCTGTTAAAGTGCAAACACTATGATCTAAAATTTTGCAAAAACATTGGATTCCTTTTGGTTGAATTTGTGTTGGTGTGGAATTTGAGATATTGATTTATGCTGGATTTTTCGTGGGTGTTGTTGTAATTGCAGGATGACAGGACCACGTACTTCCTTCGGTAAACCACCACGCTCTTCCAAGGGACAGAAAGCGTCTTCTTCTTCTCAAATCATCATCAACCCTTGGCCGCGTGACGAAGGCCAACGGTTCTCTTTGCCCGACTCTCGCCTTCCTCCCGATTCAGATGAGGCATGGGATCAAACTGATGCTTACTACTACAATAACTGGCTAGACATTGCTATAGAGCCGACCCGTTTTCTATGTGGACAGACATTGAAGGATTTGAGACTACTTTACGACGTACGCAGCGTGCTTACCGCCTCCCAAATGTCTGATATCGCCACTCAGCCGGATACACTATACCCGGATTTAGTTAGGCAGTGCTTAGCCTCGGCAAAATTGGTCTACTCCGACCCGCGCAAGCCGGTAGCCTCACAAGGGATGCTCTCTTTCTTTGCTGGAGGAAAGAGATATGAGGTCACTATCACCAACCTTTGTGACATCTATGGTTTTGACTTTACGCCGGAGAAGGTGGCTATCCTTACACGCCTTCCAGTTGCTCATCGTTTTTGGGATTTCATCGCCATTGGCGACTACTTCTCTCGCTCCGCTGCCCAATCAACCATTCGGAACCCCGCTCTTCGGATTGGGGCCAAGGCGATGAGCACCATCTTTTTTTTCCGGGATGATGCGAGCAAGGTCCGGACCAATGAGTTGATTTTCCTCTACACTGCGGTAAGGGAAACCATTGAAGCGAAGACGGTTTGAGTTGCGAGTTTGACGAAAGTGTCAATATGGGAGCATTGTTTGCCTCAGTTATTGCGGATAAGAGGACCAAGATCGCCATGGGCAAAGCTGCCGCACATATGGAGCGGATAGGGAGTCTCTTGACCAGGCTGTTCATCCATTTCGGGATCGACATTGAATCCTACACTTGCAACCCGGTGACGGAATTTATGAACACTGTTTACTCCTCTCTTGTAACATCTTGTCTGATACTAACATTTATAGGTTCACCGCCCGAGACAAGAGTGCCCGGTACTGCCGTTTACCCCAGCCCTCCCTGACTGATTTGGAGGTCGCAACAAACGTCGGTTTTACGCTTGGGCCAGAGTATTTATGCTCTGCCACAGGAGCACCTGTGCGGAGCAATCCTACGCCCAGGAGGAGCACCTCCACTACCAGACCTGCTCCCGCTCCAATTCCAGATGTTCATTTGAGCCCAGACGAGATTGAGGACTTGGAAGCAGATACGCAGCGGACGCAGCAGTCCAGAGTTTACTACCGCCGGCCTTACTCGAGTGAGCTGACACTCAGAGACATCTCCGAAAACCCTGAGGACGCCGAGTATCGCCGTTGGATGGTGGCCTCCCCAAGGAAAAACAATGGGTTGCTTCGCCGTATTCTGCACATGATCCAGAAGGGATGCAGCGGCTCAAACGCTACCGACACGATGCCCTCTACTGCGCCTATCCAGCCGCCTCTTTCTCGCCCATCCACATCGACCGGATCGTCCACACGCTCGGGCAAACGCAAGAAGCCGATCACCAATGAGGACTCCGATGACACCACCAGCGATTAGACATCGCTGTTCTACCCTACCTACGTATTCCCATGAACACTTTTTAATTTTATGCTTTTTCCTTATGATTTTTACCTCTTTCTCACTCTCTCTTTTCTTATTCTCACACCAAGACGGTGTGAAGTAAGTCTGGGGGGAGTTGCTACTAATATTTTTTATTTTGGTTGTTTTTCTATTTTCTTATGTCCTGTTTGAGTCTATTTTTTGTTGGTTTTATTAAGTCAAGACTTTGTAGGGAATTAGGACTTTATCTTATGATGACCTTTGAACTATCTATGTTTAACTTTCTCTCTAGTGACCATTTCTACAGCGCATGGGTACAAGGAACAGCTGGAACACTTCCATACACCATCTTCCAGTTTTCATATTGACCGAAAATTCCTCTCGCTATTGGCATTAGATTAGGAAAACAAACCATATTCAGGACTCCTTATTCTTTTTATCAGTCTTGTTGTTCCTGAATAGCTAGCTCATTTTTAGTTAGTACTCTCCTTAACCCTAACCTTTTTTCAAGCCTCTTGCATTCTTGTTACTTCATTGTCATATGTGCAGCATATGCGCAAAAGGGCCGGAGAGAATTAGGTCGACACTGCCTTTAAATCACTCTTTCTGAAGAATAAGAGCACCTGCTCCCGCAATAGAGCAGCTGCTCTTATTTCCAGAAGATGGTTTTACTACGAGGTGGAATAAAAATCCACAAAAGAGGAATGATATTGATGGGCTCCACTTGGGTATGTACAACAACTTTGATATTTTCGTGTTTGAGAGACATACACTTGTAATCAAAAACCCTCTTCATCATCATCTTATTATGTAAAAAAAAAAAAAAAAAAAAACAGATGGTGAAGAGTGGTGAATCTGTAAAATAGGAAGTGTCTCTCTGCACAGCGAGTATACCCAAGGTGGATAATGGTTAGATGAGACGTTTGAGAGGTTGGAAGAAAGAAAGAGTGGTTTGGAGAATGTGAAATATCAACGGACCTATTCTCTCTTGCAATTTTGTACGATATCCTGCATCCTCTACGAAACATCGAGTAACCCTTAAACACTTTGAACTCCACCTCTAAATGGTCTTAACCCTTTAGCGTCGTCTACCCTAAGTGGTGCCTTTAGCGAGACCCTCACGCAACTTTGAATGCGTTGAGGTTGTGTTTGGGAAATAGAACTTGGTTGAGAAATGTGTTGAGGAGTTTTGGTGATGCTTTGTTATTCATAATCTGGATTATGTGGTCTGCAGATTGAATGTTTTTAACCCGGTTCAATGAGGATAAAAGAGTTCCCGCGTTTTCAAACCTTTATCCTTTACTTGGTCTTGAATTTGTTTGAGGACAAACAAAGATATAAGTCTGGGGGAATTGATATAACACGTTTTTGGCGCATTCTAACCTTTGTTTTGTAGGTTTTTATCAAGTCTTTCACTCTACTTTGAGTCATTCTAGGTCTAAAATGCGGCTGGAATGGAGGATTGAAACTTACAATTGGATTTGGTGAAAAAGGAAGGAATCTGGATCTTTTTGGAATATTCTGAAAAAAGGGAGCACCCGCCCCAGAAGAGGAAGCACCTGCTCCCAGAAGATCCACTTAAGGAAATATTCATTAAACCTAATTTGAAGCCCTAATCTTTTCCTAGCCGCCGTGGGCCTTTAAAATGGGAGTTTTTCGATCCTTATGGAGATCAGGCGATCACGCAGACACACACCAACAGAACGAAAACACAAGTGAGAGAGAGAAAGATTTGATACATGTTTTGAGAGTTTGTAATCTTGAGGATTGCCTTCCACGTTTTCGTTGAAGTTTTCTTAAACCCTTACTCTTTTCTATTTTGATTCAATGAAGTTTCTATTCTCTTTTGCTGCTGTTGTTTGCTTGAATATCTGTGAGTAATCCCCTTTGTTAGGTTGAGGGTTCGATGGGGTTAGAGAATCATAACTAAGCATAGATAGGTTTTAAAACATCACTTGATATCTCCGTCTATAGTCGATCGTATTGCCTAGACTAATTTGATCACCTAGTCTCTGATTTTAGGTTGAATTTACTCATCAAAAGTGTTGTGAATTGCTGGAATTGACTTAGATAGGCGAGTTGTCTTTAGCTAACGATAGTTGAAGTTAAAGCAACTCGTGAACAAATCGATCCTATACGTTTAATGCTCATCATTCTTTGTAATCTCAAACGACAGTTTAGGGTGTTAGATTGATTGTTGAAATAGTTGATGCCACGACAGTGGGTCCTCTTGAATCTATGGTTGAGTTTTAGATTGGTTCATAACCTGATAACCTGAATAATTGCTTGGTTTTGATGTTCTAATCCCTGAGATATATCCTTTGATCTAACGCCTTTCCACTTATTGCTTACACCGAATCTTACTTTTGTTTGCTTTGATAAATTGTGACATTTAAACCTCTTTTAATCGGTTAGCTGAACTTGTAATCTATAGGATTAGAGTGTATTGCTGGTCTCTTAACGAACCTAAACTAATCTACAATTGAAGTAGTGACCTTAGGTTTCATCTGTACAAACCGGTAAAAGGACTTTCATCAATAAGAAAATGAACCCCAAGAAGAAAACACCAACTAAAGAAAGACAACCAATTCACCCGAAAACATTTCAAACTGATATTCAATCCATACCACACTAAATCAACCAAAATTTTACATTAAATCAACCAAATTTTATCAAATGAACCAAAATATATGAGCTAATTCATTGCTATTGCTAGTCTGTTTACTTACACTCCCTCTAAACCGGTTAATCTTTATTTCTATCTTCATCTTGTATACTCATCTCCATTTGAACTCACCTTCTAGACCATTTGTTAACTATGAGCACACACTTCCACTCTGTTTTGTCCTACTCTGTTTTACTTTGTTAAGCTCCTCGCAAAAAATACGATAAGTGGATCCACATCATAGCATGCATATTCCATTCATGCTGCTCCATAGCTCTGTGTTTAATTCTTATAAGGTAGTAGAACACAAGAATCAAACAATTTACTCTGTTTTTAGAATCTCTCCAATGGAATTGATCCGTCAATATACTCTGTTTCATTAGTATTAGCATTAGGTTTTTATTTCTGTACATGTCAGTTTTGTTTCTTGGATTATACGTAATTCATCATAGTGATCAATAAAACGAAAGAAACCTATGTTGCTTTTACAAAAAAAAAATGAATATTTTGGAATGTAAATCTTATAAATTGCTTTGTGTTTTATTTAGCTAATCAGAATATTAATAACTTTGTTCAGCCATATATCGCTATGATAAAAAAAAATGTAAATGAAGCACGAGACCAAGATATCCAAAGTTATTAATATTCTGATTAGCTAAATAAAACACAAAGCAAATTCATAAGATGTACATTCCAAGATATTCATTTTTTTTGGGCAATTACAAAAATATCATTTTTTGTGTGCATATTTGTAAGAATGCCACTTACAGGTGTTCATTTGCAAAAATATTACTAATTATAGATTTAAAAAGCCTATATCATAAAATTCTAAACCCTAAAAAATACTTTGACCCCTAAACCCTAATAGAACATAGTTAACCCAAACATAAATAATATTAAAAAAAAATAATTTTCAAAAGATGGCATTTTTGTAAAGTGGTATTTGAAAAGTGGCATTTTTAAAAATTTTTTTTTTTTTTTGTAAAACCAACATAGGTTTCCTTCAATTCAATGCTCTTCTTCACCATTTTCTTCTGTCTTGTGATTCTTCTTCTCTTTCTCTGCCTCTAGCTCTGCTTTCTTTTCCTTTTTCCTCTTCTTCTCTTCTTCCTCTTCCTTCTTCAGCCTCGCCTCTTCCTCGACCTTCTTCTTCGCTTCCTCCTTCTCCTCCTTCAACGCTTCAATCAAACGCTTCAAACATGCCTCTGCTCCTTCACCTTCTGACTTGGGCAACAGATTCTCCCCAACATCCGCTGGTGTCATCTTGATTTCTTCAACCTCAAGCAATCTCTTCATCTCCTCAAAGAGTTCACTCTCCTCCACATCCAAATAGTTCTTGGCCAATACCTTGAACGCTTCGAAACAGCAATAGGACATCTCTATATGCTTATCCATTCTTCCTTTCCTAATCAAAGCCGGATCTAGCTTGTCCACAAAGTTCGTAGTGAACACAATGATCCTCTCACCACCACAAGCTGACCATAACCCATCAATGAAATTCAATAACCCTGATAAAGTAACTTTGCTCTCTTTATTCTCCCCTTCATTTGTCATCATCTTCTTCTCAATCGTGCTCTTCTCGTCTCCATCTTCCTCTTCCTCCTCCTTTTTCTTTCTCTGTCCAGTTAGATTAAGCGAACAATCGATATCTTCAATCACAATAATTGATTTCGCCGAAGTCTCAATCAATAACCTCCTCAGATGTGTATTATCCTTAACAGTTGTCAATTCAAGATCATAAACATCATACTCCAAGAAATTCGCCATTGCAGCAATCATGGTTGATTTCCCTGTCCCAGGTGGTCCAAATAAGAGATACCCTCGCTTCCACGCCTTCCCGATCTTCTTGTAATAATCTTTGCTCTTACTAAACTTGATCAAATCGCTCTTGATCTCATTCTTCTTCTTCTCCTCCATCGCTAGAGTATCAAACGTCGCGGGATGCTCAAACGTAACATGACTCCACTTTGTCTGATTTCCATGGCTCTGTCCCGGAGTATTCGAATAGAGCTTTCTCTCTCTGTTCTTAAGCTCTATTGTCTTCCCTTCCCTCATAACATGCTCAAGATACCTCTCTATGATTACTTCTCGGTCACGTCTATGGAACCTCAACATGTAATATCTCTTCTCATCGGCTTCAGGATAAAACGAGAACGATTGCCTCCTACTCCCCTCTTTCTTCGACTGCCACCAAACCGTAACATCCTCAAAACTGTCAGTGATCTCTTCCATGTCATCCATACTAAGAACAAGAGACTTTCTTCCTTTGATTATGTTGGCTTTGAGTTTCTTGGCTCGAGCAGAAGAGTCTTTGCTTAGATAGCTTTGGATCCCCAAGTAGGCCTCGCTTCGCTTGAAATGTTCTCCATTGTACTCATAGAATGTTATTTGGATGTAAGGGTAGAAGCGACCAAAGAATCTTTGAAGAAATGGTTCCAAGTAATCTCCGAATTGAGGGAACCATTGTTTGAAGATCGTGTATATAAACATTAGGGTTGCTAGAGCAGAGCCTGTGTTAGTCCATAATTGACCCATCGTAGCCATTTTAAAAAAAAAAAGTCTGCCCTAGGGTTTGGGAAGAGGTTTCTTGGTTTGCAAGCAAGATTTCTGGGATGGATTTGGGTTGAGATTTCGATGAGAGATGAAGGGAGAAGTTGGGGAAGAAGATAAATTGTGGTTCTGGTACACAAGTGAAGAGCTATATGATATATATATATATATATACATGTATAAATTGTTCATAAATAATATACTTGGAGAAGTCTCTATCAACATATATAATGTTAATAATTTTTATGACTGCACATGTGAGCTAGGGCAGACAAAAATTCCGTCAAATCTGATTCGATTCACTATTCATTATGATCCGATCCGATGAATCCTGATATCCGTAAAATTTCAAAGTAAAGCAAATATCAAATTTAAGTATCTGTAGAAAACAAAGCAACTCGCAAATATCATTTTAGAAAAACCGAATATCCTATCCGATCCGTTAAATATTATATAAAGTATATATCTAATGTATATAATTAGTTATTGTTTTTTTTGTTATTATAGATATACGACCGTGAAAAATTATATTCAACTCATTCATTTTTGTTAAATATTTGATTTTATTATGATTAAATAATAAAATAAATAAATAACAATTAAAAATTTAACGGATCGGATAGAAAAAATAACTATCCGTAAAAGACGGAAAAGATCACGAATACTAGATTTTTTTTGGATATCTGCTCCGTGTCGAGGACTAATGTGAGGTCACTTGGAACCTAACTCGTGACGATATTTTATATGGTTTACATAAGATTACAAAAAACGAACTAATGTGAGGTCACTTGGAACCTAACTCGTGACGATATTTTATATGGTTTACATAAGATTACAAAAAACGAAAAGAGATGGAAACTGCAGGAATTGAAAAAGTGAAGTGAGTTTTTCCACCATAAACAAACAAAAACCCCACTAGTTTACCAGTAAACCCCACTAATTGAAAAAGTGTACTGCGTTGTTTTATTTGATAAACTATACAGTAACATGTAGTGGTGGACTAAAAGCATTTTATTATCCAACTTTCTTAAAGAGCAAGGTTAGAATTGGACAGTATAATAAGTTATTTTCTTAAGTTATATCGCCGACTCGAAATTGAATTCGGCAGCACTTGGTTCATCGAATTTGGCGCTTAGATGACAGTTGAATAATAATTTTCAGAAAATAAATATCATATGGTTAAATATTAAATCTAAAATATAAATGAAGAGTTGTTATCTAAAAATAAATTAAGGAATCAAACATTATGATTTATGACAAGAGAAAACAAACAACAAAACCTTGGTAATATCACTCCAGACGATAAAATAAGCCTTGGAAAAATTTGTAACTCATAATAAGTTTTTTTTAAGATATGACTCATAATAAATTTCTAGGCGGACGACTTTTCTTTTTATCGTACGAAGACTATTATTGATAACATACGTCCAAACTATACAATCCCTGATTGAGACAATTGAAGACTGAGGAGTGGTTCGTACGTTGTTTCGTACTTAGGTCCACTGAACGAAAAAGAATTACGTATTTGTTCTTGACAAATTAAAGTCCACAAGCACACTAAAAAAATTGGGCCACTTTTCTTCATATTTTGAAGAAAGTAAAACTATATATGTCGAGAAAGTTGTGAACAAAAACAAAAAAAAAATGTCGGGAAAGTATGTAACTAAAAATTGCAAGCCCAAGCTTGCTCGGCTGGGGCTCAAGACCGGTCCAATTCGTCTAGAGTGTCAGTTACACCAACATGTTCATGTTTATAAATTGTGTTTTTTTTCCAACAATCACCATTATATTAAATCAAACTGTGACCGGTTGGATGGTTTCCCTCAAAAGCCACTCCAAACAAAAATATCTGATTTATATGGAAAAATACATAATCTCGTGCTCAAACTCTTTTTGCTAGGAAATCGGCCCGGACATTACTTCATGTTTATACAAACGGAAATGTTCATGTTTATACAATTGTTTCATGTTTAGTTTTAAGAAATATTAACTCTCTTTTCAGTTTGAGAATTAATAGCATCTACATATTACCATGTATTTTTAAATTTGAATATATATTTTTATTTAGGTAATAGATTGCAGATTGACGTGCAAAATTCATAGTCATATGCCGTCGCATCAAAATTGATATTTTTAGAACCGTAATTTAAATTGATTTGCTATAATCCACAAAATATTTTAGGTGTTGTTCTCCCACTATAATATGCAAAATTATGAGAAACGCTTTCTACCATTTTGTGCCACTCAAATCCCTCGACATCAAGATATTATTTTCTCGAACGTTTGAAGTAATGGACGGTTACCGAAATAAAGTTTCAGAAAAGAAAAAAAAAGGGCCGAGATAGAGACATTAAAATATGGAAATTAGAGAATTCAGTAGAGAAACTACTTTTCTTCCCACGTCAAAAATCATATTATTTCCCCAAGTTATGTTCTTAGAGAGCCAGTAGTGAACTAAAACATCATTATAAAACATTATAATATTAAGGCAGCTATTAAATTCCATAAGTTCGATCTTACAGGCTATAATTGGTGACTTAAACATAACAAACATTCATATCAAAGCAGCTAATGAATAAACATCAAGTACTTAAATTTGGTCAGTTATCCTTCTGCTGTTCATTGGCCTTAGTCTTTTGGCTCCATTTCATCTTCTCCAAAGTTCGAATCAAACCCTTGAGTGATCCATCAACTTCGGTTTGACGATCTTTCACCATCAAATTCTCCGCAACATCAGCCGGTGTTATCTTCGTCTCTTCCAGCAAAGACTCGATCTTTCCAAACAAGAGATGCGAATCAAGATTCAGATAGTTCTTGGCAAGAATCTTGAATGCATCGAATGTGCAATAAGACAGTTCTATATGCATATCCATCCGACCTCTTCTGATCAGAGCTTGGTCAAGTTTTCCCAAGTGATTTGTCGTAAACACAAGGATCCTCTCTTGTCCACAAGCCGACCAAATCCCATCTATAAAGTTCAATAAGCCAGAGAGTGTCACCGCACTCTTCTTCCCTTCTCTATCGCTTCTCTTGCTTTCCTCTTTACCTTTCCTCTCTCCCGTGAGGTCCAAGGAACAATCTATATCCTCAATCACAATGATCGACTTACTCGTCGTCGCTATCAACAGCTTTTTCAACTCCCAATTGTTCTCTATTGAAGTTAGCTCAAGATCATAGATACTATAATTCATAAGATTCGCCATAGCCGCGATCATAGTTGACTTACCTGTCCCGGGAGGTCCGTACAACAAGTAGCCCCTCTTCCAAGCTTTCCCAATTTTGTCATAATACTCTTTCCCATCTCTAAACGCCAAAAGATCACTCACAATCTCATCTTTCTTCTCACGATCCATCGCCATAGTCTCAAACGTTGCGGGATGCTCAAAGTCGATGCTACTCCATAGATTTTTCGTCTTAGACTTCCAATTCCAACTTGGATTATTCATAAACAGCTTAACCTTCTTCTTCCTTGCCTCGATCGATTTCCCTTCTTCCACAACATAGCTCAAATAGGACTCAGTCACAACCTCCCAATCACTTCTATGGAAAGTAAGCCTACACATCTTCTTCCCTTTGGTGCATTTTAGCAACTCCCACCACATCTTCACACCTTCATACTCCTCCTCGATTTTATCATCGTCACGTTTCAAATCCAAAGACTTGTTCTGCTTCACTTGGCTCCCCTTTAGATTCTTCACTTCAGAGTTAACTTTTGCACCAAGGTAGGTCTTGATGGCTGCGTATGCGTAGTTGTATCTATACTCCTCGATTTCTCTGAACCTGATCTGAGTGTAAGGCGAGAACAAGCCAAGGATCTTGTCTGAACATTTCTTGAAAAAGGGTAACTGTTGGATTGCATTGAAGAACAGCTGCTGGATCGTGATCTTGAGCTGTTGAGGAAAGTATCTCTTGAAAGTTTTCAAGAAGAAGAACACACCTGCGATGTTTGATCCAATTTTCGGAAAGTTATCTCCTAACACCAGCTTCACGATCGATCCCATTGAGACTTCAAATGAATTTTTTTTTAATATATATTTTATTAATGAGGCTTTTTATCTTCTCTCGATTTGGTTTGGTTCATGGTCTCTGTTTGTGTTGTGGCTATCTCTCTTGTACTGTCTTCACATTTGCAGTGATGAGCTGGAAGTCTTTTATTGCTCTCTAATTTATGGCTCTTTAGTTGAGCGTATTTTCATGTTTATGTGACATAAGTGCATTTCATAGTATTTTCATGTTGTTCAAGTTTTCTTCACATGTAGTTTCCATGTATCTTTTTTGTTACCAAATGTAATTTTTATGTTCTGGGGTACAAATTTGACTGAAATAATTCAAAGATAGAATGCTATGCGCTTGAAGTTACGTCATACGTGTTGGGACCAAACTAGTTGTTATGACCAATCTCTGGCTAAAGCAATTATAGTGGCATTGTAAATTGTAGCGAGATTTCAAAAAAACCACATGAAATTTGTAAGGTTTTTAAATTAAAAGAAAAAAAGATTTTAAATTTCTGATGAACACAGTTACACTAAATAAGCTTAAAAGTCTTTTTCAAAAGTGGAGTGCAGATAATTGGCAACACAGCAAAAAGAGTCAGACTCAGACCATAAAGACAGTCCTTTATGGCAGACCTAATAAGATGGTATCTTGGGGAGCAAGGCAGCATCTTTTCATATCTGCAGATTCGCTGCAGAGAATCCTTTGGTGATGATCCATTTGAGTTCATATAATGAATCGGACCAGGATCTGATTAAACAATATAACTTTTTTGTAAATTATTAATTGATATTTGCTTCTTTTTTTTCCTTATAACAGGGTATAAAAGTCCAAACCACATGAAATTAGTAGGTGAAAATTTTGATAGTACGAATTGTTCTTTGGAAGAAGAGAGCATAGAAGGAACTCGGAAGGGATTTTGAGGTTATGCCTCTTTTTAGGTGCAGAGAACAAAATTTACTAAAACAACAATCATGTTTAATGGAAAATATACTAGGTCTGTGGTTTTTTTTTTTGTTCATTTTGCAGCGATGGGTATCAAATTTAGATGATCAAACATCAAATAGTTATCATTATGAATTTCATAAATATCAAGAAAAGAAAGTGCCTTGGTTGAAAATTAGTTGTTATCAATATGTAAAGTGTGGTGTAACAATGTACCACCAAACAATGTCAATGATAAGAAATTAGTAAGTGAAAATTTTGAGAGTGACCAAGCGTTCTTCAGCAAATTAAAGGAGGCAGCGAGGAGAGCAAAGTTGGAAGGTAATTTGAGGTTATGATTTTTTTTTTTCAGTGTACAGAGAGAGAAAGAAGTTATAGGGGAAAAAAACATGTTTAATGAAAACTTTGCCAAATATCTAAGAGTTTTTCTTTCCATTCTGTAACAAGAATTTTGGTCTACCACAAGCAACTTTTTCATATTCAGACACACATATGTAAATTGTGAAAAAAAAAATTGTTATTAGCATCTTGAAAAAAAAAAATCAATTCTTAGAGCAATTGGAAAAGATAAGTCTTTATCAAAAAAGAAAAAAAGAAAGATAAGTGTACAAAAGACACAGAGCTGTGCCCAGTATGTTTAAGGCCTTAAGCCAATATATTTATTGGTGTAAACCGTGTAATAGTACAAAAATGTAACAATTTTTCTGTGTGTAAAAGCATCCTTAACCTTGACACTATCAAGGGTGTCTTTAAATAAACAAATATTAAAAACACACTCTCTCTTCCTTTTACTCAACTTTATATCTTCTCTTTCATCCTTTTATTCAACTTTTATTAATTTTATATTTAAGTACACCCCAACTAAAAGATATCATCTCTCCAAAAGTGTCTTCCTAAAGACACTTTCTTTCCAAAAATATCCACTATCTCCTCTCTTTACTCAAATTTTATTAATTTTATATTTCAATACACTCCATTATTTCAACTAAAAACACTCTCTTTCTTTCTTTTACTCAAATTTTAATAATTTTATATTTAAAGACACAAAAAAAAAATCACCATTAATGATGCTCTAAAATAGAATATTGATGGAAAACTGTATAAAAATATAATTTTAAATTATTCTATGTAATATACAAACTATAGTCTTGTATATAACATATTTTATTTTACTAAGGTTCTCAAAAATACTATTATTTAAATATTCCAAACATATCACCACTTATTGTTAGATATTAAACAGACGGCGACCCAATATTTAATACCTAAAATGCTAATCGAAATTTAGGCAATTTTTTAGACGGTCTTACAATAATACATAATATATCAGATATATATATAATAATATAAAATATCATAATTTATAAAGAACAAAATTTATATTATATTTATTATTATCATAGAATATTGCAATGTATATATGAAAAGTTTATAATATTTAATTATTATAATACTATAATATTTTAACCGGTATAAATGGTAGTTTTCATGGTCTATGAAGATTAGCGCTGACTATTAGCCTCTAATAATTTTTTTAATCAAGAAAAACATTATTAGCCTTTATGGTGTTAAATTTTTTTGATGCTCATTAAATATCTTAATTGAAGAGACACCGAGTGAAAAAATCATATGTGTCACTCAATGAGAATTTTAAAGAAAACATCAATTAAATTAACCAATCAAAACATTCTAAATAATCTTATATGCAATTTTGGAAATATCTACATATTTACATTAATTTTTCAAAAAAATTTTGGGTTCATCCTTAGGAGTGAACCTCTTTTATTTATCTCCTCTTAATTAACTAATCAAAATTTGTCATGTAATTTAATTAAAAAATTAATATTACCTAAATAAAACAATTAGATTAAATTCTTAAAAAAATATTAAATTAAAATGTGTATTTTAAATCTACAAAATTATTCAAATCAAGTATTTTAAATTATTCAGTATTTTACGTTTGTCTATGAGGGTTTAGGCTGACATCTTAGAGTTTAGTATTCCTTTAAATTAGTCAAATAGAGTGTTTTAAATCATACAATATTGTACGTTCGTTTGTGAGGGTTTATGCTCATATATTAGTGTTTAATACTCCTAAGTTTTATAAAAAATTAATAATGAAACAAGAATTTTTTTGAGAAATGCCATTTTATGTCAATTTTCAAAAATACTATATTTTCAAAATCTTTGAAAAGATGCCACTTTTTCAAAATTATTTATTCATTATATTATGGGGTAATTGTAAAAATGTCACTTTTGGTGTGACATTTTGCAAAAATGCCATATTGGATTGTTCATTTGCAAAAATACCACAAATTATGAATTTTTAAAGTTTAAATGTTAAAATTCTAAACCCTAAAAAATGTTTTGACCCTTAACAAACCTTAAACCTTCAAAACTATACCCTAATACAACATAGTTAACCCAAATATAAATAATATAATGAATAAATAATTTTTTAAAAAGAGCATATTTACAAATTTTTTGAAAATGTGGTATTTTTGAAATCTAGCGTTCTCTTAAACATTGTTTATAGATATTCTCTTAATTATTAAATTATTCATAGTCATTTTTGCTAATATTAGATCTACATATATTATTTTTAAAGCTAAATATTAGATTTTTAATTCAAATTACAGAATCTACGCACCTGAAATGGTTTGAATCTATAAAACGGATACGTATTTTTAAAATAGTAAATAGTATTTGTAGTAAAAAAAAATGTATACTGTATATATTTTTTTTTTTGGTAGGATGTATACTGTATATATATACAAAACAAACTACATATGAAATAGAATAAGCAAAACAAACTACATATAAAATAGAATAAACTACAAAAAAAGAAGAAAAATTGAAAACCAGACTAACAAATCAAAAGAAAATATGTGTTATCTATTTTACGTAGACATAAAATAGAACGAAACATCTGTACGTAAAACCATTTATTCATTGTTTCGAAAAATTTGTGTCTGATTTAAAAATTTAAACTATGGTATGTACGGAAAAATATTTGTTTTTCTAGTATGATTCTAGATTTGAATAATATTTTCAAAAGGAAAAAGTGAAACAAATAAGATAGCAGGATAAAAAAAATCTATCAAAAAAGAAAGAAAAGAAAGAAAACAATATAGAACTAGGATTTAACCCGTGGTTTTATATTATTAGAATATCACAGTGGTTACTTTATTTTAACGTTTGTATTATTTGTATTTTATCTTTATTTTAATTGGTTTGAATCTCTGACTTTAGTATAGACTACGATTCATTTAGTTTCTTATATGAGAATATAAATGCTATGACGTAGTTCTACAGAATAGCGGATTATTCAGAATAGCGAATATATAAAAAACAATGGGATAATTCTTGTTTGATAAGTTAAACGCACATCATAGTAATACAAATATACCACACCCAAACAAAATACCAACAACTGATAACTTAACAGACTTAAAAAAAGACATTAAACCACATAACAAACTTCATAAACATCAAAATCCTTTCTCATTTTCAATCATCTAATAGGTAATAAGCTTTTAAGACCCGTGATTTAGGAGTTTATTGTCGATTTAATTTGTTTCCATAGAGGAATTTTTCGATTTAGGAAGAGAGAAAAAACTTTTAAGATCCGTGATTTAGGAGTTTATTGTCGATTTAATTTGTTTCCATAGAGAGATTTTTCGATTTACGAAAAGAGAAGAAGCTTTTAAGACCCATGATTTAGGAAGAAGGATGAATATTTTCGATCATCTAATAGGTAATAAGCTTTTAAGACTCATGTATCATAAATTATTGTCGATTTAATTTGTTTCTATAGAGTGACTTTTCGATTTTTGATTGGGAAATATCCTAGATTAGGAGTGTTTGAAATTTGATTGGCAATATCCTAGATTAAGAGTGTTTGGAAACAAACTTAAAAGGCTGCAAAAATAATAATATAGACCCGTGATTTAGGAGTTTATTGTCGATTTAATTTGTTTCCATAGAAGGACTTTTCGATTTAGGAAGAGAGAAGAAACTTTTAAGACCCGTGATTTAAGAGTTTATTGTCGATTTAATTTGTTTCCATAGAGGGACTTTTCGATTTAGGAAGGGAGAAGAAACTTTTAAATCCATGATTTAGGAAGAAAGATGAATATTTTCGATCATCTAATAGGTAATAAGCTTTTAAGACCCGTGATTTAGGAGGAATGAAGATCATTTTAGATTTAGAATATGGAAGAAGTTTTTTTCCACATAACAAACTTCATAAACATCAAAATCCTTTCCCATTTTTGATAATCTAATAGGTAATAAGCTTTTAAGACCCGTGATTTAGGAGTTTATTGTCGATTTAATTTGTTTCCATAGAGGGACTTTTCGATTTAGGAAGAGAGAAGAAGCTTTTAAGACCCATGATTTAGGAAGAAGGATGAATATTTTCTATCATCTAATAGGTAATCAGCTTTTAAGACCCGTGATTTAGAAATATTTTAGATTTAGGATATGGAAGAAGCTTTTAAGACTCGTGTATCATACATTATTGTCGATTTAATTTGTTTCCATAAAGTGACTTTTCGATTTTTGATTGACAAATATCTTAGATTAGGAGTGTTTGGAAACAAACTTAAAAAGCTAGATTAGGAGTGTTTGGAAACAAACTTAAAAGGCTGCAAAAATAATATATAGATTCATCAAATAAGACATGGATGCTCAGCCATGTCATATGGATTGTTTTGTTTTGTCATTAGCGATTCAGAAAAGGAAATTAAGTGTATTTTTTCAAAAAAGAAAATTTAATAATATATTTATATATGAGAAATTAGCATGCATAACTAACAAAAATTCTATAATTACAAAACTAACTAATTGCCCTAAATCTCATGACTATAATTTTAGAGTTTTTAATAAAAATTTCTCTCAACTATCATTGGATCGTGGAAAATTCCTTCAACAAATTTTTTTAATAAAAAAACCCCTCAATTACATTTCGTCAGTGAAATCAATCCTCCGTCTACAGTAACGTTTAATCCCAATAAAATTGTTGTCTTTTGTTACAAAAATGACAAAGCTTCTCAAATATTAACCAAAATATCAAATTGTTTACATGAAAACAGCACGAAGTGAATATTATTACAAAAAACGTGATCTTAGGTGTATTGTAAATCGTGATTAATCCTAAACTCATTCAGGAAATCAGCCGCAATTTTATGTACATCGTAGAGATTCACCACACGTATTGAGTAACATGTGTGAGTTAGGTGTACTGTAAATCGTGATTAATCCTAAACTCATTCAGGAAATCAGCCGCAATTTTAGGTACATTGTAGAGATTCACCACACATATTGAGTAACATGTGTGAGTTCCGTTGTAGGGTCTCACAACCATATTAGTAGACCAACTGTTTATTGAAATATATATTCTCCAATCAAAGCGATCTTGAACACAAATTGCAACTACTTTCTTCTTTGCACACTTTGTGTTGTTTTTCTGTAAACAATTTAATGTTTTGGTTAATATTTGAGATGCTTTGTCGTTTTATTAACCAAAGACAATAATTTTTATTGGAGTAAATGTTACTGTAGACAAAAAGTTAATTTCAATAATGAAGTATAGTTGAAAGATTTTTTATAAAAAAATAGTTGAGGGAATTTTTCACAAAATGAAAATAGTTGAAAGAATTTTTCATTAAACACCCATAATTTTACCATATAAGACAATTTTAATTAATTATTGAATTTTTTTTTGTTAGCATGCATATTAACCCTTACTATCTTAATAAAATTATAAAAATATTAATTTTTCATCCTCCAACTATGTGTTGCATTATCAATATGTACAAGGGGTCTCGGTGATATATGATATAGCAAAAGAAGTGAGGAAAAAAATGAAGAATTAAAGAAAGGAAGAAAAGAAAAGAAGATTAAAGAACTAAAAAGCAAAGAATAAAGGTCAAATAGAAAGTGACACGTGGAAGAGAAGAAAAGAGATCTCAGTTTTATACGAACAACGTAGCTCAGTTTACACACACAGATAATCTTGTTCATAACAACTTTTCTTGTTCTTTCTCTCTGGAATTCCAGACTTTGTAAATCTCCAAGGGCTAATTCGTTTCTCATCTCTGAGGGGTTAGCTATTGGGAAGCCATGGAAGCGATGTTATCTCTTGTTTGGACCGCCCGGGACAGGAAAATCGACAATGATATCTGCCATGGCGAATTTCCTTGAGTATGATGTGTATGAGCTTGACCTAACTACGGTGAAGGATAACTCAGAGCTAAAGAAGTTGTTGCTGGATACAACAAGCAAGTCTGTCATTGTGATTGAAGATATTGATTGCTCGCTTGCATTTACGGGAAAGAAGAGGGAGGAAAAAGAGGACAAAGAAGGGAAGAAGAACAAGGAAGCTGAGCAGGAGAAAAAGGTGACATTGTCGAGGCTATCAAACGCCATTCATAGGTTATGGTCAGCTTGTAGTGATGAGAAGATTATCGTTTTTAAAACGACTTCTGTGGATAAGCTTGACCCGGCGTTGATACGCATAGTAGGAATGGACAGCCACATTGAAATGAGTTATTGCAGGTTTGAAGCATTCAAGGTTTTGGCCAAGAACTACTTAGGGATCGAGACACATGACATGTTTGGAGAAATCAAGAGATTGCTAAGGGAAACTAACATGTCTCCTGCTAATGTTGCATATAATTTGATGCCCAAATCCGTTGAAGAAGATGTAGATATTCGTCTTAAGCGTTTGGTCAAGTCTTTGGAGAAAGAGAAGGAGAAAGCAAGGAAGTTGGCTGAGGAAGAGGAGAAGAAGAAATCAGAAGAAGATGATGAGAAGAAGAAACCATAGGAAAAAAGAAGAAGAAGAAAGCAGAGGAAGAATGATTTTCCACCATTACAATCTTCGTCTTTATAAAAAGTCATTGCTAATCTACCAGCATCTACATATTAAACCAATCTAGACTCCTATTTTTCAATAGTAGTGTTTTTTTTTTGTCAACAAGAGATTATATTACACATAGAGTTTACAAAAGTTTGCCAAGTTACAATACTAGTTGAGTTCTGTTCTCTAGCTATTTTAGCTATCCTATCTACCTCTGTTACAAACACACGTTTAACATACATGAAAGAGCACTTCGAGTAGCTATATCTTTTGCATAGGTTGCAATAGGTGAGTGAATCCAATTGTTAAATTTATCCCGTAAGTACCTAAAACAATCAAACAAGACTTAGCAATCTCCAAGTAAAAGAACATCTTTAAAGGGTCCAAAGCTCTTTGACTCCATCAATACCGCTAAAGCTTCTGCTTCTAATGGTGTAGAAGCTGAAGATCAATTGAAGTTATTGAGAGTATTGGACCGGTTTGTAATTACATAATTATGTTGTGCGGTTTAGTTAAATACGTATGTTTATAATTAGGTCAATCGAGTTGTATAAAGAGGTTACGCCTCCACCGTAAAGCAACAAGAAAACTTTTTACACCATTCTAGGTTTATTGACATGGTATCAGAGCTATAACCTAATACTTAGGTTCATTTGATCTGCTCTTTTTATCTATCGAAATACTCTTGTAACATTCAACAATGTCTGGAGAACAAGGACAATAGTTGACGGCTATTTCAAAATCTCGATCTGAAGTAACTCGCAGGAGAATTGATCCTTATGATCTTTCATCAGGAGACAATCCGGGTTCTATCACCTCTCAACCTCAACTCCGAGGACCCAACTATGATGAATGGGCGTTGAATTTACGCTTAACGTTGAGGGAAAGGAAGAAGTTTGGTTTTGCGGATGGGAGTATTCCGAAACCTGATGAAGACTCAGATGACCTTGATGATTGGTGGGCAAACAATGCAATGGTGGTATCTTGGATCAAGCTAACAGTGGCTCCAGATCTCAGCAGCTCGCTATCTCACCATGAGGTTGCCCATGATCTATGGACTCACATTCAAAAATGGTTTTCGGTGAAAAACAGACAGAGAGTTCAACGTCTTAAGATTGAACTAGCCAATTGTATGAAAAAAGGGTCTGATGTGGAAGCTTACTTTGGGAAGCTTACAAAATTATGGACAAGTCTTGCTGATTACCAACGGGCAAAGACAGCTGAAGAAATCGAAAAGGAGAGGGAAGAAGATAAACTTCACCAATTTCTGATGGGACTGGACGAGTCCGTCTTTGGGGCTGTAAAATCGTCACTCCTCTCTCGTGATCTTCTTCCTTCTCTGGATGAAGCGTATTAGGTGGTCTCTCAGGATGAAGAGTCAAAACGTGCAACACGTCAAATGGTGGAGCGACATGACGGTGTTAGTTTTGCTGTTCAAACTGCCACATCTCGACCATGTTTGCAACAAGAGCCCCGTGATCCTTCTGCTCTATGCACTCTTTGTGGTCGCTCAGGCCATCTTGCTGCAAATTGCTTTCGGAAAATAGGCTACCCGACATGGTGGGGAAGCAGGCCACGCTCAACACTTTCTACTGATATTTCGAGTGATCGTCGTGTCTCAGCCCCACTTATGACTACACGTCACACTGAAGCAACACGTGTGAATCAGACTACTGCAACCACCCCTGCTTTTGCTGCTCACTCAGTCATCACAGATGCAGACAAGGTCGGTTTCAGTGGACTAAATGATCAGCAGTGGAAGACTTTAGTTCGGATGTTGAATGAGCGCAATCCGGGATCGCATGATCGCCTTTCTGGTACGCTCTTTGCTGAGTCTTGGATTATTGATACAGGGGCTTCTAATCACATGACTGGTTGCCTTGAGTTTCTCACTGATGTACGTGAAATGGCACCTATGTTTATTAAACTTCCTGATGGTAGATTCACTACAGCTACGAAACATGGGAAAGTTTATCTTGGATCTCAGCTTGAGTTATTGAATGTTTTCTTCGTGGATGGGTTACAATGCCACCTTATATCTGTGTCTCATCTTACTCGTGACCGACGGTGTATCTTCCAGATTTCTGATATGCTTTGTGTTGTTCAGGACCGCATCACACTGACGGTGATTGGAGCGGGTAAGCAGCATAATGGTCTGTATTTCTTTAGAGGCATTGAGGCAATGGCGATGGTGCAGAGTGTGGAGAAGTTATCGCATGAGGTGTGGCATCGTCGCTTGGGTCACCCGGCTTCTAAGGCAATAGAGACGTTGGTTTTATGCGATATTAGTAGTACTGGTGTGTTTGATAATAAGACTTGTGACGTTTGTATTTGTGCTAAGCAAACACGAAATTCATTTCCCTTAAGTATCAATAAAGCTTCTGCAGTTTTTGATCTCATTCATTGCGATTTATGGGGTCCGTATCGGACTACTTCGATTTGTGGTTCTTGATATTTTCTTACAATCCTCGATGATTACTCTCGAGCTCTCTGGATTTATCTGCTGCCAAATAAGACAGAAACTGGGTCTACCCTAAAGAACTTTATCACTCTTGTTGAGCGACAATTTGATCGCCAAATCAAAGCAATCCGTAGCGACAACGGATCAGAGTTTCTTTGCCTTACGGAGTTCTTTCGTACAAAAGAGATCATCCATGAAACCTCTTGTGTTGGTACTCCGCAACAGAATGGAAGGGTAGAGCGCAAGCATCGACATATACTCAATGTTGCTCGTGCACTTAGATTTCAGTCTCATCTTCCCGTCGAATTTTGGAGCTTATGTATTCTCACTGCTGGGTATTTGATTAATCGAACTCCTATAGAAACTCTGAATGGGAAGACATCATTTGAACTTCTCTATAAACGTCCTCCTCCGCTGAATCATTTACGAGTATTCGGTTGTTTATGTTATGTTCATAATCAACATCACGGTGGTGATAAGTTTGCTACACGAAGTAATCGATCAATCTTTATTGGATATCTTTTTGGGAAAAAGGGATGGAAAGTGTACAACATAGATACTGGGATCATATCTATTTCTCGGGATGTAATTTTTCTGCAAACAAAATTTCCATATGCCAACTTGGGCGAAACCTCATCAAGCTCGAGCTTACCATCCTCCTCGATTTTGTCTTCGCCTTATAATGATCCCTTGGAGGAATACACACTAGCAGGACCAGAACTATCACACACTGCCCCTACCACTGCAAATACTTTTTCTCCCCTGGTTCACGAGATAGCGCAGCCTTCGACAGAACCTCCTTCTCCTATTCTGCCGCCACCTACTGCCACTCCAACTACAGCATCTTTCGACGCCTCTGTTCACACAGACCAGTCCTCAACCTCGCCGTCAACATCTGAGACACCTGCAACGTCTCCAACGGCGACTACTCTGACTCTTTCTCCTGTAAACGCGACAGAGGATGATCAAATGGAAGAACCTTGGGCAGAGGATGTCAACAAAAGGTTCCTTCGGTAAAATTACAGGATTATGTAAGCAACACAACTCACATTGGATCAGATAGCGACTTTGTTGATTCATCTTGGTATCCCATTGATGATTATGTTGACTGTTCACGTTTCTCACCACACCACCAAGCTTTTCTTGTTGCTATTACAGCCGGTGATATTCCGCGAACCTATGCTGAAGCCGTTCAGGATAAGCGTTGGCGAGGTGCAATGGGTAATGAAATTGATGTCTTGGAGGAACGTGGTACCTGGACAGTGGAGACGCTACCACCAGGGAAGAAGGCACTTGGTTGCAAGTGGGTTTTCACTATTAAAATATCGCTCCGATGGAACTATTGAGCGATATAAAGCACGACTAGTGGTACTTGGTAATAATCAGACAGAGGGTCTGGATTTTGAAGAAAATTTTGCTCCGGTTTGTAAGATGGTTAGTGTGCGTTCTTTTTTACAAGTATTTGTCTCTTGCGATTGGGAGATCCACCAGATGGACATCCACAATGCCTTCTTACATGGTGAGTTGGAGGAAGAAGTATTCATTAAGTTTCCACCGGGTTTTTGTACTGAAGATACAACGCAAGTTTGTCGTCTGCATAAGTCCTTTTATGGGCTTCGCCAAACGCCCCGTTGCTGGTTTGCTAAACTCACGGAAGCTCTGACGCAGTATGGTTTCGTTCAGGATACTAATGATTACTCTCTTTTTACATTCGTTGATCGCGCGGTACGACTTCATGTGCTGGTATATGTTGACGACCTGATTATTTTAGGTAGTTCTCCTGAGATTATCCAAGCTTTCAAAGGATATTTGAGCAGCTGTTTTCACATGAAAGACCTTGGAGTTTTGAAATATTTTTTGGGTATTGAAGTTGCTCGGAATTCAGAGGGGCTCTATCTATGTCAACGCAAATATGTCCTTGACATCATTTCTGAATTGGGTTTGCTTGGCGCGAAACCTAGCTCGCATCCTATTGAGTAGAATCACTCGCTAGCCAAATCGACAGCCCCACTTCTGCTTGATCCTACATCATATCGCCGTCTAGTAGGTAAACTGATATATCTTGGAGTCACCAGACCCTAATTATCCTATGCCATTCACTGTTTATAACAGTTTATGCATCAGCCCACAACCGAACATTGGGATGCTGCGCTTCGCGTTGTACGTTACTTGAAGGGTAATCCGGGGCAAGGGATCCTGCTTTGATCTTCTTCTGATCTTAGCCTTACGGCCTGGTGTGATTCTGACTGGGCAGCGTGCCCATTAACTCGTCGTTCTCTCACTGCGTGGTTTATTCAACTTGGTGGTTCTCCAGTGTCTTGGAAAACACGGAAACAAGATGTGGTCTCTAGATCGTCGGCGGAGGCTGAATATCGTGCGATGGCTGATACTGTGAGTGAGATTATCTGGCTGCGTCGTCTACTCGAGACTCTTGGTGTTGATTGTTCTTCATCTGTCCCTCTTCATTGTGATAGTCTTTCACCGGTTTGTAATTACATAATTATGTTGTGCGGTTTAGTTAAATACGTATGTTTGTAATAATTAGGTCAATCGAGTTGTATAAAGAGGTTACGCCTCCACCGTAAAGCAATAAGAAAACTTTTTACACCATTCTAGGTTTCTTGACAGAAGCTTTACTAGTTAGGATGCATTGGACTTTTGGGTTGTATACGGACCAACTATCCATGCTCTACTTTCAGAAGATGTCCATGAAGCAGCAACTAAACAACAATGCTTGCAAGATGATCAAATGATCAAAAGTCATCCATTTAAATTTTGTAGTTACGATTATTATATGTTGTAGAAGTTTGATATCATACATTATTATACTTCTCTTGATATCATACATTGTTTATCAATATGACAGCCTCACTTAAACAAAGCATTCGCAAATGCGAGACTGTAATGAGCAATTATTCTCCACTATAAGCTATTCAATTTTGGAGTTTCCAAAATGGAGTTATAGATGTCCTGGTTCACTGATCAATGTTCATACATGCTTGTTGCACATAATACCCTGATCTCACAGTATATAATAAAATTATTTAAAACTCGTGTGTAATGCGGTCTTAATCTAGTTTTATTATATAAATGAGGATGCGCACGATGAAAGCATGACACATAAGCAAAATTATAACTCACCAGATCGTGACATATAGATAATATTGACCAGTTGATGACAATTGTTAACGCTTAAATTTAATTAAGAAAATTTTAAAATAAAAACAGAAAACGGACAAAATAATTGTCAAGGAGTAGTAAAAATTAAAAAAATTATAGTTCAAACTAATTAGAAAAAATATTCTAATTGTCCAAACTAACTAGATAAAAAAAAATCTAATAGTTCAATAAATTGAAAAAGATGTTATTATATAAATTGAAACTTATTAATAAGATCTTATTATATAAACTGAAAATCTTAATAATAAGATCTTATTATATAAATTGAAAAAAAAAAATTAGAAAGGCTATGGAAATATCAATTTAAAAGTTTAAGATATGTACAACTCTTAATAATAAGGTCTATATTTTTGTATATAAATTGGTAGATAAGAAGATCTTATTATATAAATTGAAAAAAAAAATTAAAAAGGCTATGGAAATCTCAATTTAAAAGTTTAAGATATTCACAAGTCTCTTAATAATAAGGCCAACTTTTGGCCCGTTTGAAGATGACTGAATTTTCTTATGTATGCAATACACTTCCAAAGTGGATAACCAATCGACGAGTTTTAATTAAATGAAATGACTGGTTGAAAAAAAGAAAATTTGTACAACTATACCAAAGAAACATAAAATCTATAAGCATATTTATTTTTTCAACATATTTATAAATATCACAAAAAAAATAAAAATATTCTGCCTATGACGGTATTGGTATTTTTCAATGTTCAAGAAGAAAATTTAATCAAATGAAAATTCATACAGGTTTGAAATAATAATAATATATTTGTTATTAAAATCCATGAGTGTTTAAGATTTGACAGATCTCTAGGAAAATAACACAATGACAATAATGGTATACATTTATCAACCATGCTCACGTGTTAGATTAATTTTTGGTCCACTTAGTTACTCACTTAATTTCCTTAAATCCATAGCTATATTCTTCATTGTTTGTTCCAATATGATTATTAAGCTAATTCCCCTAATTTCTATTGTATATCTTTTTAGTTACATCCTTTGCTTGTTGTCGTGTTGTCTTTTGGCATTTTTAGAGTATTTTAGGAATCAAATCCATCCATGCGAGGTTATACATTGGTTGTTTGTTTTAATTCAAGAATGTAAATAGAAAAATCGATTTAATTTTTTGAATTAAAAGAATTGCACATCAGAGAATTCATAGATATTCACACATACAGAAATAGAGTAATTGAATAATTGTTAGGAAAATTATTACTATTCGTTCTAGAATCTGAATAACAAAATTAAATTGAGCTACTAGCGCAATATCAATCACTATGTCAAGATCATAAACTTTTGATAGAATTTAGGTGGTGTGCATAATATTAAAGTTCGATATGATCACAAAATATCTTACCATCACATTTTGTTGCATTAAACAACCTAAGATCATAACTAGGTAGCTAGTTACGTTTTAGCATCACATTTTCATGAGAAAATCAAATTGTCAATCTCTGAATCAACATCTTAATTCATCAAACTCTCAAATCTCTTTGAGAACTCTAAAATCTAATAAAAAAACTAGTGAGACAAAATAGAAACCAAAGTAGAAGATGAATAACGAAAGAAATTTTATAAAATAAACAAAAGCTACGACAATAAACTTTAATATAACTTTGGTCATATCTTTGATCAAATCTTGTTACCATTTTCCTCAGCAACTTCGTCGTTTTCCTCTGTTTGCTTCTTCTACTCTTCTTGTTCTGCTTTCTTCTTCTTCCTCCTTGCTTCTCTCTGTGCTTTTTTCTTCTCTTTTTCCTCAGCCAACTTCATTGCATTGTCCTTCTCTTCCTCCAACGACTTAACCAAACGATTGAGGGACATATTTGCATCTTGTTCATCAGATTTGGGCATCAAATTCTCAGCAACATCGGCAGGAGACATGTCGGTTTCCTCGAGCAATCGCTTGATTTCTCCATACAACTCATGTGCCTCCACCTCCAAGTAGTTCTTAGCCAAAACCTTAAAAGTTTCAAACCTGCAATAAGACATCTCAATGTGGTTGTCCATTCTTCCTCTGCGTATCAATGCTGGATCAAGCTTATCCACAAAGTTTGTCGTAAAAACAATAATCTTCTCATCACTACAAGCTGACCATAACCCATCAATGGAGTTTAGTAACCCTGACAAAGTAACCTTACTCTCCTTCCCATATCCTTCTTCCTTTTTCTCCTCTTCATACTGATCTTCTTCATCTTCCTCATCTTTCTTCTTTCTCTGCCCCGTAAGATCAAGCGAGCAATCAATGTCTTCAATCACAATGATAGACTTACTTTTTGTATCCAACAACAACTTCTTCAGCAGTGAGTTATCCTTCACCGTCGTTAGCTCAAGATCATACACATCATACTCCAAGAAATTCGCTATTGCGGATATCATTGTCGATTTCCCTGTCCCGGGCGGGCCAAACAAGAGATAACCGCGCTTCCATGGCTTCCCAACCTTCTTATAATAATCTTTGGCTTTACTAAACTTAATCAAATCCTTCTTAATCCCTTCCTTTTTCTCAGGATCCATAGCCAAAGTCTCGAACGTACACTACAAGAAAACTGTCCATTTGCGACGCCCAAAACAGTCACACATCTGTCGCGAAAAGGCCTTTCGCGACGGTTTTGGGACGAAAATAAAGCGTCGCTAATTTTTCGTCGCAAAATAAAGTCGTCGCAATTTCGTCGCTTATATGCGACGAATCTGTGACCGTTATATTTCGTCCTATATGTGTGACGAAACAGAGACGAATATGTTTGGTCGTAATATCGCGACGTATATGCGACAAAGTGTATTAGTTATAAATAAACGATCAAGTTATGACGCTAACGTTCGTCATACAAGTGACCGATATGCGACTGTTCTCAGTGTTCATATACTTGTAATTGGTAGTCTTAAATTCGTCACAGTTTTGTCCTATTTGCGACAGTATTAGGTAGTCATAGATTAGTGACTACTCTGGAGGTGGGAAATTAGTCGATAAAGGGTGATGAATGTGCAACTTAAATCCGATTATATTTTGATATCGTTAAGTATAATGACACAATTCTGTCACAAATTGGCGACGCTTGTATCACAAATTTGTGACGGAAACATTATATAACAGATTTGGTCACAGATGTTATCTCATATTTGGTCACAATCTAGACAATTGTTTTGTGTTTTGAACAAAATTAAAACAATAAAAGCCATAGATTAATATATTATACAAGAACATAGAAATATGATACATAAAAAAATAATTGTATGCTAAAAAATGTACTAAAACAAAAGATACTAAAAGCTCAATGTTCAAAGAGAAAGAGATTGGAATTAAGCAGTGGGTTGTGGGTCGAATGGTGTGCTGTCTGGGTCTTCTTTTGCTGCGGTTCCTTGTGCCTCAGTGGGACTGTTCTCCTGGTCATCTTGGTTAGCCATGTATTCTGCAATGAGGGGATTGGAGTTCTTCAAGTACCTTAGAAGCTTTGACATTTCAGAGATCTTTTCCTGAGCTATGCAGTGCTCCTCATCACGTCGAGCATTTTCTGCCTCTTGAGCATCAGTCTTACGCTGCGCTTCATGAAGTTGCTCTTGGATATGTGAGAGTTCCGGCGCAGTGGAGCTTGCAAAGCTCTCTATCCCCTTTCCGCTCTTAACCATCAAAGGTAGTTACCCAAGTCCAAAGATGACTCCTTTTGGATCAGTTTGTGTACACTGAAAAGGAAACCAAAACACAACATCTATAAGCAAGCAATTAAGCAATCAAACTCAAACCAGAAGCTGCAATTAACCAAGTCAAACTCTAAAACCAGAAGCAACAATTATTCAAATATAAAGAGAGAAGGAATCACACTCTAAAACCAGTAAACCAATCAACAATTCTACAATAATTCAAAACCAAAGACAAGAGGAATGAAACTCTTAAACTCAAACCAAAGACAGGAGGAATCAAACTAAAATCAAACCAAAGACAGGAACAATCAAACCAGTTAACCAAAGACAGGAGGAATCAAACGCTTAAACTCAAACCAAAGACAGGAGGAATCAAACTAAAATCAAAGATAGGAGCAATCAAACTAAAATCAAAGACAGGAGCAAATTTTTCTAAAACTGCAAAACCAGCAGAGAGCAAAAGAGAAAGGAGAATACCTTGCAGAATATCTCATTCTTTTCCTCGATCGTTAGTGTCCGCTGAGTAGAGCGTTGAGAAGAATTCCCTGAAACGTCAGGCCCTTGATGATCTTCCTCAGACATAACTTCATTCAGGTGCTTCTCATAAGCCTCATGAACTTGTTGAGCTTTGAAATCAACAAATGTTCCATCTGGTTTTGTGTGAGTCCTTTGAAACACTTCTCCCCACGATACATGATGACCTAACTCCTCCTCCTGTAGTAGTCATATGTACAGTGTTAGTGTACATATAAAGATTAAGAGCAAAGAGGAAGTATAGAGGTTTTACCATTTCTTGTTGCACTCTCAAGTATGACTTCTGACCAAAAACGTGCTTCGCGATGCCTAGCCCTCCACGGTCTGAGTTGCGGCACTGTGAGGCAGTAGCATTCTTGTCCTTGGCCTCAGGAGTCTTCCAAAACTGGTTCATCCTTTTCCAAAGCTTTGGTCCAATCCAATATGGCCTTTTAGGGTCGTGCCTAGCCTGACTAACAATGCCTCTCAGTCTCTTCTTTGCAATGATCAAGAAATGCTTCCTAACAGTTGGAGTGAGTCCAACCTCCCAGTGGTACATCCGCTACAGAAGACATGAAAATGTGTTAGTGGTGATATGTCAAAGAAAGTAACAACTTAATAGAAGATAACAAAACTCAAAACTTACCGCAAAGGTTCTGAAATCCGTTCTCGGACATGTCTAGGAGTAACCTTCCAGCTGTAGTAAGGTCCATCAAACTTATCACGCAGAATTCTAGGGATCACACGACCCAATTCACCATTATCATGATCGAACCTTATACAAAACATATATTGATCAAATTAGTATCCCAATTGAACCTTATAGAAACATATGTTTGATCAAATTATACAAACATATATTGAATGAAACACTTACCAAATAGACTTGACGTTGGGGATTGGATCCACAGACAAACGCACTAGCTGTTCTCGGCCAGGAAGCTACAGCAGATTATCCAGGAGCTGGTCAAAGTCTTGATCCTCTAGAACCGGAGCATCTTCATCTTCATCGCTATCTTCTTCTTCATCATCTTCTTCTACTTCTTCCTCTTTGAATTGGGGTATCTCGTAATCCTCTTCTTCTTCTGGAACATCCTGGGTAGTGTCTTCAGGAGTAGGAGAGCGAAGGTTCAACGGTAGGGTACAAGAAGGATACTGAGCCGAAATGCTTGTCCGAGACAGTGAGGCGGATGTTGTCCGTTCAGAGACAGTAGCAGTGCAATCACTGCCGTTGGATGTAGAAGTTCCGGCCTCGGCTCCACTGCGACCACCGCCTTCACAAAGGATGGCTTTGCGTTTGGAGCGATCACCACCTCCACGGTCGACATGTAAAGCGGCAGAGCATTTGGAGCCAACACTGCATGGAGAACCGGTGGAGTTTGGAGAACTGACGGCTCCTCTTCCACGAGTTGTGACGCCTCTTCTTCCACGAGTTGTGACACCTCCTCTTCCACGAGTTGTGACGCCTCCTCCAGCGGTTCCTCTTCCATTTCCGCCGGTTCCAACTTCGGCGGTTCCAGCTTCGACGACTCCTGTTCCACGACCAGACCCGATGCTTTGTCTTCCGGCGGTTCCTCTTTCTATCTCACCACCAGCGTCGGTGCCGGCGTTTACCTTTGCGAACAGCCATGTGTTTACACATCGCGATTCAAAGGAATAAAGAATCGCGATGAAGAAGAAAAATTAGGGTTTGGAGAAGAAGAAGAGAAATCGAACCGATTGAGTTTGATTAACAGAGAAGGAGGAGGTGATTAAGAAAAGAGAGAGAATAGAGAAGGAGGAGGAGATGTTGATCGGAAAATTATGGAGAAATCGACCGAGAGACGATTTTGTCGCCGTGGAGTCGAGAGAGAAGTTTTTTTAGGGGTTTGACTAAAATGAAAATATGTTGCTGCGTTTAACTGTATTAAAATCGTAGGCATCGCAAATCCGTCGCACAAGCGTCACAAATTAAGTTTTGGAGGGAAATTTAGACGCCCAAAGGCCCAAAATTTTTCCTTTAATGGGCCAAATTTTTCGAAACCCAAACTGAAAAAGAGTCACAAAAGTGTCACAACCATAAAGTGGTCACAATAACGTTGCTCATGCGTCGCAATTTTACGACTATTTCCTTACCCTCTTTTTGGTCACAACTCGAAACCCTAAACCCTAAACATTTGAACTCATAATTGTGTGCCAAATCCCTTCCCAATCTCTTTTCCATATACTTGTGATCTTATTGGAAAGTATATTGAGTGACATTTAACCTTTGAAAGTACATTTTCATCAAAACCTAGTGATTTGAAAATGTAAGATTGAAAGTTGATGAAGCATTGTGAGATGTTTATGATCAAAGTAGTGTAAGCATTTTGAGATTTTTGTAAATTTCGAAATATAAAATTTTCAAATGTCGTAATGGTAAATGTAATGTTCCTACTTCAATTTATCAATTTAAATTCTTAAAATTTGACTTTCTAATACGCAAACTTTGTATTTTTCTATGAATTCATATAGGGGTTGCTAAACTGTGGGAATATAGTCACAAATGAGTAAGAAAGCTGTGACAACTTGTAATGCGTCACAAAATTGCGACCCATATGTTATGAACACAAAAAATGTAAAATGACGGGTCCTTTATTCGAACCCGAACCTGTTTCTCTTATAGCAAGGTCTGTTCCATCATGCTAAGTTGTATTTCCTGTCATTTATTTCGTATCATTCGTATATAACCCCATTTGAAGAGTAAATCCAAAAATCTTGTGCGGTTGCAGCAGCCAGGACTCGAACCAAAGTCTGTGGATAGTATTAATGATACGTTGCCATTGGGCTACGGTAGTACTCGTTATCTTGTTACATTGTCTTTAATATATTGTTAAACAAAGATGGAAAAAAGGGAATTTAATACATTGTTAAATACATTGTAATGTATTTAATATATTAATAGATGGAAAAAATGGAATTTAAACTTTAAAAAAACCCTAAACATATTACAAATATTTTACAAAATCAATCAAACATAATTTAACATTCTTCATAATTATCATCTTCCTCAGAAGATGATAAATTACAAAGAAATTCGTCTTCAGGTTCACCATCTTCAATTTCGAAATCAATTGGTTCCACCGGACGAGAGTCGTCAACTAGTCTATCGACATGAATTTCTTCAACATTTTCCATTGCACTATAATCGTGCATCTGTTGCAAGATGACCAACTCTTTGTCCGATTACTTTCCTTGGACACGATTCCTCGAATTAACTTTTAGGACTGCGAACCAGAATTTCTGAGGACGTTTAGTATAGGGATATGGAAGATAACAAACTTGATCAGCTTGAGACCCTGTTAAAGGTAAAACTTGATTAGATTAGAATTCTATATATAGATACTATATATAAATATAATAAATAATATGATCCTACCTAAAATAAATGGTTCGTAATTTTGAAATCTCCCTGTCACGAGCACGTCAATAGTGCCACCCTCGCTTCTCCGGGTTCCTTTTCCGATCGTTGGGTCAAACCATACGCACTTCAATAGTACGATATTTAAATTAAAAAATCCTGGATATTGGACCTCCATGATCTTCTCAATTGTCCCATAAAAATCATCCTCTTCGGTTGCTTCATAATAACTTTGACTTTTGACCGAGACCCCATAGTTCATAGTTTTTCTCCCATTTCCATGAGTACGTGTGTGAAACAAACACCGTGTTGTAAAATACATTGGCCACGTGTGAGATTTAAATATAGGACCTTCCACAATATCAATTATCCAAAGCGAAAAACTTTGTTGATTTTTCTTGGCGGTGACCTACAATGTAAAAGTATAAGCCAATACTATAAAACATATATTATTCTTTAAATAATTTACATTGATCGAAATACATACATATTGTTGGATCCATGAAGGAAAGTCTCCATCTCTCTTTGCCATGACCTCATTATCAGATAGTTCCGGGTTTTCATAACGAATTTGCGCTTCCAACAACCTGTGTTTCAAGCAGAATATATGTGCTAAGTTTTTATTTGAATTTTATAAATTATTATGCAAAAGGAAGATCGTTACCTTTCTAGGGGTCTCAAGTAGTCACAATTCCGTAGAACGTATGCATGTGCGCACTTGTAATCTTCCTCGGATAACCGTTCTACACTACATTTCCCACTTGGCCGACCAACAGTAGTAAATATATCCGGTACTGGTATTGGATATACCGGTACTTCACCTTCATCATATCGACTTACTCTGCAAATTTTAGCATGAACCATTAAAACCAAATTAAACATAATACTAATATTACGGGTTAATATTAAATAAATTTACCTTCTTCTGATAGCAGTAGACATATGTGACGCAAAGTAGTGTTGTGAGAAATAAGATATCTCATCATTCATGTATGAATGAACAATTGATCATGCTGGGTATCTTTTGTTCTTCGCTTTGCCTTTGAGATGTTTGAAGAACATTTCGAACGGATACATCCACCTATATTGCACAGGACCACCAAGCTCTGCTTCGTATGGTAGGTGGATAGGTAAGTGCTCCATCACGTCAAAGAAAGAAGGTGGGAAGATTTTTTCCAAATTACACAGGAGCATCACAATGTTATCCTTTAACTGGTGGACGCGGCTTTGCTCCAATGATCTACTGCAGAGGTCACAAAAAATCTCCAATCCCTACATAAACAACTTCATTATATGTACAAGCACCAAGATTTAATGAAATCAACATATACAAATTTTTAATATATATACATATATATACCTGATAATGCTTGGTGCACATTACGAGGGAAAAGTTCTGCAAAAAAAAATGGAAGCAATCTTTCCATAAATACGTGGCAGTCGTGACTTTTCATTCCCGAAAACTTGCCACCATTTATGTCTGCAGAGCTTGATAAATCCGCTACATAGCCGTCTGGAAATTTAACATCATTCTTAACCCATTGTAGTAAGGAATCTTTAGCTTTTGAAGTCAATTGCCAGATAGGAAATGGAGCGTTCCCACGACCATCGACATGCAATTCTTTCTGCCCATAAAATCTTGCGATATCTAATCTTGCCTTCACTGTGTCTTTTGATCTGTCTTTAACGTTCATAACAGTGTACATGATGTTATCAAAATTTTTTTTCTTGATATGCATCAAATCAAGATTGTGCCGCACATTCAAATCGGGCCAATACGGTAGCTCCCAAAAAATGTTTTCTTTATGCCAACTATGCCAATTCCCATACCCATCAGGTTTTCTATGATGTCCATTTCCACCACAATCAGATGTTGTTGGTGCCCTGACATTTCATATACGCTACAAAACTTGTTCTCCAGTCAATGATGCTGGTGGGTAGTCGTCCACTGCGTTATTTCCCTTCAAGAAATTCACTTTATTTTTCCGTAAGGGATGCTCGGTCGGCAAAAATCTTCTGTGACAGTCAAACCAACTTGTCTTCCGACCAGCCGGCAATTGGAAAGCATTTGCATCACCCTTACAAATTGGACATGATAATCTTCCATGTGTCGTCCAGCCTGACAACATACCATATGCCGGGAAATCGCTAATCGTCCACAAGAGAACCGCTTTAAGATTAAAGTTTTGATCTAAAGACACATCATATGCCTCAACTCCGTTATTCCATAAATCCTTTAGTTCCTCGATCAGTTGTTAGAGGAACACATCAAGACTAGCTCGTGGATGATTTGGTCCCGAATTCAAAACCGTGAGAAACAAATACTCACTGTTCATGCACATCTCAGGGGGTAAGTTGTAGGGTGTCATGATCACAGGTTACAACGAATGGTTTTTTGACATACCGAAAGGATTAAACCCGTCTGTACACAATCCTAGATAAACCTTTCGCGTTTCCTCTGCAAAACTTGGATACGTCTCATTGAAAATTTTCCACTCCGCCACATCAGATGGATGACACATAACTCCGTCTTCTGATTCGTGTTCAGCATGCCATCTCATCAAAGCTGCAGTCTTTTCTGATTGGTACATCCTCTTCAATCTGTCAGTGATAGGTAAATACCACATACGACTGACCGGTATTTTTGTTCGTCCTCGACTATCCTTATATCTTGGTTTTCCACAAAACCTACAATGCTCCAATTCCTCATCTTCTTTCCAAAAGAGCATACAATTATCTACACATACATCAAATGTATGATACGACAAACCAAGCTTTCGCATCAACGTTTCTATCTCGTAGTATGAACCAGTGGCATGATTTGGTTCAGGGAGATACTCCGTCAATAATTCCGCCCATGAATCCATGCAAGATTCAGCCAAATTATAGTCTGCCTTAATGTTCATCATCCGGGAAGCTAACGATAACTGTGAATAACCTTCGTGACAAACATCATACAGTGGCGTATTTGCAGCATCTAACATGTCGTAGAATTGTTGCGCCTCATGGGTAGGTTCTTCATAAACATGATCATTTCCACTATGACCATGTTCATCATGATGATGATAATCATTAAATGGCGTAGAACCATGGAATGCATCGTTGACCATCGCAACATAAACATTCCCACCATCATCATCAATTTGTTGACTACTACTAAAATCAATATTTTCATACTGGCTACTAGATCCTGCCCCAACTACATCATAATCTTCTCCATGTGCATACCATACATGATATTCGGGCATAAATCCTCTACTATGCAAATGGTTCGACACGGTTCTAACAGGCTGTAAACCCTTACAGTTTTTACATTTAACACAATGGCAGTATATCTTACATCCACTGCTTAGAGCTAAGTCTTGGTGGCTTGCAAAATTAATGAATTGCTCGACCCCTTCCAAATAATCGGTTGATATAATGTTTGTGCACGGATCCATCGGTTATACATCCATTCTCGGGATGAATTCCACATTTTTTCTTCTTTTTAAAAAATATTTTTCTCTCTTTTTTTTCCCTTTTTTCCCTTTCTTTTCTCTTTTTCCTTTTCAATTTTCTTCTCTCTGTTTTTTTTCCATAAATCTGAATTGTGAGAAATGAGAGAGGGGGGAGGGGGGGGGGGGGGGTCGTTGTTTATATAGATAAAATGGTTGTCACGACTTTGCGATGGAACAATATTCCGTCACTCATTTGTGACGCTTTTGCATCCACTCTGTTACGTAGAAAAAGAAGTTAGGTGAGAGTTAGGTGGCGCTTGTTTATTACGTGTCCAACTACTTTTCAGGCTGCCGACATCATTTCTCTAACGGAACTGTGACGCTTGACATTCATTACAAATATGCAACTGATTTAGGACGATAATAATTGAGTAAATAGTCTGTCATAATGTAGTCGTAAAAGCGTCGCAAATTTGTGACCATTTAAATCAATCGATTATTGGTCTTAGTTCCGTCGCCAGTTAGTGACGTGTTTACGACTATATCATTCTGTCGTATATTTGTGACGACTGTGCTACGATATTTTGTGTAGTCATAAATCTGTCAAGAAAACGTCACAAACTAGCCGCACATTTTTGTGACCAAAATAACAGTCACAAAAAATGGTCACAGATTAACTGTTTTCTTGTAGTGATAGCCGGGTGATGAAAAAGAACATTGATCCACTTGCTCCTCGCTCTGTTCCTCAACCCAATCTCTTTCCCTTCTCTCAAAACATGCTCAAGATAACTCTCAGTGATCATCTCTATGTGCTGCCTATGGAAACTAAGAGTGAAGTACCTTCTCTCTTCAGAACCATTACCACGACTCGTATTAGATAGATTCTCACTCGTTGTCACGTTCGAAGACCATTGCACCCTCACACCTTCAAACTCATCTTCGACTGCCTCGTGATCGTCCAAACTAAGCACCAACGCTTTGTTGTTTGTCGTTTCGTTGGCCTTTAATCTATTTGCAGAAGCAGTTGATTTAAGGATAAGTAGTTGCATATGGAGTTGTAAGCTTCACTTCTCCTTCTCCAGAATACTCGTTGAACTTGATGTGAACAGAATTAGAAACCCATCCCATCAATTCGTTAACGTATTTCTCGATGTAGACTCGGAGATCATAAGGGAAAAACTGTCTGTATATCGCCCAGATGAACATAAGACTCGTCATCGTCGAGCCTGTGAATCCCCAAATTGCACTGGTCTCAAGCACCATCTTTGTGTTTGTTGGCGTTCCACGGAACTCTTTGCTTTGAGTTTCTCTAGAGATTTTTGTTAAGTTGTGTTCGGCTTTGTGGAGATTATATAACCTTGAAACTCAAGGCAAGAACCTCTTTGGGCCTAACCTAGCCAAATCCATGCTTTTTTTCTTCCTTCGACCTAACAAAATAAGATAGTTTGCTGGTAGTGGACATTTTGAAAAAAAACTTTTTTTTTTTTTTTTGAAAGTTAACTCTTTTTCTATGTGAAAACTTTTTTTATCCTGATCTCAATTTTAAAAATTAAATATTTCAAGAAATAAAAATTAAATTCGTATTTAAAATGTTTCATTAATTATAAAAATAAAAATTAAATATTTAATTATTAAAATAAAAATTAAATATTTAAGATAAAGATGTGTCATTAATTTAAGAAAGTAAAATTTATAGATAAATTTATTGAAATATGTCAAAGTTTATATTTTCAAAAGTTTCAAGTTTTGAAATATTTATCCTAAGTTGCTTATATTTGTATATGTATATACTAATGTGCTAAAGAAGAAAAATGGTATATATATATATATATATAAAAGCATGACAAACCAACAATTTAACATGACAAAAAAACACTTATCTAAATATTTGACAAAAACAAATCGAATAAGCCATACTTTTAGTTATTTATCAATTGTTTGTGAATATATAAAGAAAGTGTAACACAAAGTAAAATGTAGTAAAAATTGATAAATTAAAAAGATAACTAGTCCAATAACACAATGATAAAATACGAAGGTGAACAAGAATTTAAATTTGAGGAATTGAAATTCGAATAATCATCGTGTGTGATATTATGAATATTGTAAAATTACGAATCTTGTTAAAGACTACAAGTCTGAAAATTTGATTTTAGGAGAAATTTTGAGATATGTCAGTTTTTACATACTAATTTTCAAAAATATCACTTTCTAAAAATTCTTGCAAGCGTACCGCTCTTTTTGGTCAATATTTCCAGATTACCCTTTAATTCATTTAACTTAATTTTTTCAAGGATTTGATTAAAAACATAGATCTCAGATTTTTTTTTCTTTCTCAACAAGGTCTCATCTCCCTCTACGAACCAGAGATGATCTCGTCATCATAAGCTCAGATCTCATTATCTTCGATTTCGTCATTGTTGTTGAGGAAGAACATGGATCTGAGATAGGTTAAAAAAAATAGATCTCAGATTTGGATCCGGTGGATTTGAGAAGAAGAAGAAAAATATTCTCAAAGAAAACGCAGACGCCAACACAAAAACGTTTTTAAAAATTTATAATTTCAAAGGTTTTTGATAAATGTTACAAAAGACTGTAAATTTTTTAGTTGGGTTAACTATTATGCATTTAGAATATAGTTTTTTGGGATTTTGGGTTTTCATTTACATTATAAATTTTTTTAAATAATTATATTTTTTTTTATAAAAAAAGAGAAAACTTTTTAATCAGTTTATAAGGTTTTTAAACAGTATATAAAATTTTTAAATTATCTTACGAAACTTTTTTAAAACCTTATTAACCTTTTAAAAACCTTTATAAACATTTTTAAAAATTTTGATAAAAATTTAAAAACATTATAAACCTTTTACAAACCTTATAAATTATTATTTCAACTGTTCATTTTTCAAAGACAGATATATAACTCTTATAAATTGTTTAAAAAGTTTATAAATTATTGAAAAAGTATATAAAAACGTCAAAACCTTAGACCAGTCAGAATAACATCAAGAACAAAATTAATCCAGATTGTTTAACCTTTTTTTTATTTCAAATGTGTTTAAAAACTTTTTAAAAACTTTATTAACCTTATAAACATTTTAAAAACTTTATAAAAAAATTTCAAACCCTAGATCACTAAGAAGAATATCAAAAACAAAACTAACCCAAAAATTATCAAAGACTCGTATCTGTAACCTTGGATTTGTAACCAAAATCGAATAAAAAATCTCAGATCTGCAACACAAATCAAATAAAACCATATTTGTAACAAAAAATGATAAAATCCGGATCTAGATTTAGATTTATATGAGAGAGAAATAGAGAAAAATAGAGATCTAGATCCGTTTTTTTCTTCTTCACCACCATTTTCTTCATTAACAAGAGTTTGACAGAGAGTGAGAGAAAAAAAAGAAATTTTTGGTTTTTTTCGTAGAAAAAGAGAAGAAAAAGAATTTTGTTTTGTTTTCTAGCGGAGACTAGAAAAAGAAGAAAGGAGAAAAATTGACATTTTGTCTCTTTCCTACAAAAAGGTGGCAGATTTGCAAAGGACCATGTGCATGTGGCACGATTGTAAAACTGTCATTAAAATGTGGTATTTTCGCAATTTCCCTTTTTTAGTTGTACTCAGAATTCTAGAGATTTCAATAAAAATTTCATCTGCAAGCAGAAAATAGAACAAGAAAATGTTGAGCTATAAAAATTGAACACACAAATTTATTAAAAAAATACAAATTAAACAAAAAAATCACACAAGTATAATCATGAAAGAAGAGCAAATAAGCAATTTTAGAACGTCAAATTCTTAGATAAATATTATTGTACGATAAAATGGAGACTATCATAATACAATATCATCACAAAATAATTTATTTAAAAAATAATATTTATATATTTATTATTATTCAGTTTTATTGAGGCTATTTTAGTAAATTTAATATCAAAAACTGTAGTTTTCAAAAATTATAAATAAATGTGTATTTTACAAATTTAAAATATAAAAGAGGTAGTTTTCTAAATTTCTCTTTATATAAAAGAGGCTCTTACAGACGATGAGGACCCGACACGTAGACAAGATTCTAACTCACTAGATTATGACACATGTAATTGTTAATTTAGATGGTGACGTGTGGTAATATTAAAAAAAAATCTGAAAAATAAAAATAGAGAATATATATTCTAAACAAAGATTGTGAAACAAATAACAAAAAAAAAAAAAAACAATTTCCTACCAAAAAAGATAATATTTCTAAATGTCATATTACAAAGTACATTTTTTCTATTTCAAATTATGTAAACTTTCAGCAACAACAAAAATATTTTAACGAATTGTCGAACACAAAAAATAGTTAAAAACAAAAGAAGTGTTATATTGTAAGTGTTATTTTGCTAATATAATAACATGTATGAGAATATTAAGTATGAAATAAATTTAAAAAATTGACGATCTAAAATTAAAATAAATTTTAAATATTTGTATAGATCGTAATTTAGAATCTAAATACATTAGTCAAATTATTGGAGTTATCAATTTAAAATCAAAAATATTTACCGTAATGCATATTTATATGAGCTTGATACATAAAAAAAATTATAACTCACGAGATCACGACATGTATGTAATATTGATGAGATGATGATATGTGTTAACACTTCAAATTAATTAAGAAAATTTAAAATAGAAAGCTAACAAAATAATTGTCAAGTTACTAACCAAATAGTAAAAAGTAAATTTTTTAATAATTCATACTAATTAAGAAACAAAATTGAAGATGGAATATAGAGGAGACATAAGCCAACAAATAAATAAATATTGGTGTATATTTAAAAAATAACAATGCATCATATTTAAGACCTTAAAATATTTTAAATTATTTATTTACTACATTTTTAAGAAATATGTTAATTAATGCTAAAATTTAAATGATGTTTATAATTTAAAAAAATTTATAATCTACTTTATCAAAAGAAGGATGGCCTCTCTCTCCATATTATGTCAACTCAACCCATCAAAGTATTCTTCCTCTAATCGATCGGACTGCCACATAGATTATACCCTCCTATTTTCAGCTGAAATGATCATCCAAAAGCTGACACAATTCTTTACGCACCACAAAAGTCTACCAACAAGATGGTAATGAATGAATAAATCTTCCAATATTCAACCCAAACCTAGAGTGAGATCGAGGAGATTGGTAGAATCTTATGAGGATTTGTGTTCAGTGAGGTTGGTGGCCGCGTCGTTAGGTTTGCTAGTTTAGATTCTTTCAGCTTTGAATCAGCTTCTTCGTTCTGGTTTAAGCATCCGAGGTCAGTTGCTTTTTCTTCTATCATTTGTTTGGATCGCCATGTATATATGTATATTCGTCTTGACATGCTTATGAAATTGGTTCGTTCTCTGTATATTACATCGGCGGAGGAGATGACGGTAGCGTCGTTGGGTTTGTTGGTTCGAGCTTCGAATCAGCTTCTTCGCTTCATCATTCTGGGTTGAAGGTTCAAGCATTCGAGTTCACTTGTTTCTTCTTCTTCTTCTATTATTTGTTTGGATCGTCATTCGTTTGGATCCGGATTCGTGAAGTTTGTGGCGTTTTGAAGAAGAATTTCAAAATTCTTAATCTATCTAGTAGGATTTGAGCTATTTTACACGTTTATATCCTTCTTTGCAACATAATTGGTTAAAATTCAATAGGAGGGTATAATGTGTCAAACAAGTCATTAGCTCATGAACTCACATTTTGGCAAGTGCGAGCTATGTTTTTAGGCTCATTTAATAAACAAGTTAAGTGATCGAGCTTAAATGATGAGTCGTGAGCTAGCTCACGAACAATTTATTTTTAACGATTTAAAATAATATATTGATATGTTGTAAATATATTTTAGATTTATCAAAGAAATTATATAATATCGTTCTCTTTTAACTAAAAAAATAGAAATAATCTATTAAACAAATATCGAACTCGTATCCTTCCTAAACACATTTAGTCTTTAATATGCACTTGATTTTGGTTATTTAGTTTTACAGCTGACAAAAATGGTAATATATTTTTATCCACTTGGTAATTATCTATGTTAATTGTCATTGCCTTAGCTTGTGTGGTATTTGATTGGTTTTGATTTAGCATTCGATAATAGTATTATATGGATTTTTCTAATATTTAAAATTAATTTTGGATTTTATATAATTTAATTTTAAATTATTTTATTTTTACATATATTTCATATTAGCTCGCGAACTATCTCATTTAGATCACAATCTAGATAATCTGAATTCAAGCTTATGTTTTTAAGCTTGTATAATAAATGAGCTGAGCCGAGCGAACCAGCTCACTTTGACACTCCTAGTATAATCTATGTGGCAGTCCGATTGATTAGAGGAAGAATACTTTGTTGGGCTGAGTCCGATTGATTAGAGGAAGAATACTTTGTTGGGCTGAGTTGGCATAATATGATTTTATAAGTAGACTATATATTTTTTACATTATAAACATTATTAAAATTTTAGCATTAACATATTTCTTAAAAATGTAGTAAATAAATATTTTAAGGTCTTAAATATGATGCATTGTTATTTTTTAAATACACACCAATATTTATTTATTTGTTGGCTTTAATCCCCTCCATATTCCATCTTAACTTTTGTTTCTTAGTTAGTATGAATTATTAGAAATTTTACTTTATACTATTTGGTTAGTAATTTGATAATTATTTTGTTAGTTTTCTAGTTTAAATTTTAAATTTTATTAATTAATTTTAAGTGTTAACACATATCATTTGACTAATGTATTTAGATTATAAATTACGATCCGTACAACTATTTAAAATTTATTTTATTATTAAATTGTCAATTTCATTATATTTATTTCATACTTAATTATCTCATACACGTTATTATATTAGCAAAATAAAAATTAAAATATGACACTTCTTTTGTTTATAACTATTTTTTTGTTCGACAATTCGATAAAATATTTTTGTTGTTGTTGAAAGTTTAGATAATTTGAAATAGAAAGAATGTATTTTGTAATATGACAATTTAAAAATATTACATTTTCTAGTAGGACAATGTTTATTTTCTTTTTGTTATTTTTTCCATAATCTTTGCATATAATATATATTTTCTATTTTTATTTTTTCAGATTTTTATTAATATTGACACATGTTACAATCTAAATTAACAATTACATATCGCGTTTGCATCGTGTGAGTTTGAATTTTGCATACCTGTTGTGTTCTCATCGTTAGCATCTTTTTTTATATACCACCAAAGCGATATGTAACGCCCGTGAACCAAAAAGTGGATTTCTGGTGGTGTCGATCGACACAGGCGTGTTGTATCGATCGACATGTGTGTTTTGGACTTAGGAGAAGTCGGGTTTGGGGCGTTATGTCGATCGACACGGTTGGTGTGTGTCGATCGACACGGGTTAAATCAGACCGACAGGTTCGATTTAATTGGCCGGTTTAGGGAACCCTAGGGTTCGATATAAAAGGCAGAATCAGATGTTCTGGCCGTTTTTTCTGGAGAATCAGATTTTTCAGAGAGTTTTTGGGGAGAAGTTCTGAAATCAGAGAATTTGAGTGATTGTTGGGAGATTCCTGGAGGAATTGATCGTGAGTGGTGTTAGAACGAGAAAGGGATCGTTGCTGTGCTGATTTCGGGTCTGGGAGGACAGAATCAGAGGCTGTCTTGGTGTTCTTCGCTCGTTCTTCGCGTTCTTCATCCTTTTTCAATCCCAATCAAGGTGAGTGCGTGACTGTGGGCTCGTATAAGTATAGGGGGCCAATGGAATACGATTGCTTGGTGGTTTTGTGTGTTTTGCGTGTGGATTTGTGCAGGAGACTCGTCAGATTGCATCAGATTCGAGTCATGTGAGGATTGACTCGATTCTGGGTTCTGCGATGTCGTATCGATCGAAACCAAGGTGGTGTGTCGATCGACACGGGGCCTGTGTTCTTCGACACCTAGTGGTTGTGTCGATCGACACAGTGTGTCCTGTCGATCGACACGGGGCCTGTGTTCTTCGACACCTAGTGGTTGTGTCGATCGACACAGTGTGTCTTGTCGATCGACACGGGGCCTGTGTTCTTCGACACCTAGTGGTTTTGTCGATCGACACAATGTGTCCTGTCGATCGACACGGGGACATCGATCATCGACACCTAGTGGTTGTGTCGATCGATACAGTGAGTCCTGTCGCTCGACACGGAGTATTCTGGACTGGTTTATTTGTTTGGTCGTGTATGCTTGTTCTGTGATCATCCTGGTATTGTATTGGTTGCTTATACTTGTATTAAATAGCCTGTAGACGGGATGACCGCGTCGCTGAGTATTTGTGATAATACTCACGCAACTCTTTTTGCCATGTGTTGCAGGTAAAGAGAAATTGTGATCGTGGAATCGTGGCAAGGAAGGAGAGATGATCTAGGGTCTCACGTTCTGTTGTTTGAGTTAGAATTGCTAGAATGTAGTAATTCTGGAACCCCGGTGTATTTGTATTGGATTGGTTAGTAATATAATAAGTATGGGGATTATTGATTGATTATTGATTGGTTATTGAAATGTTTAATTGTTATGTTTTCCGCATGTTGTGTTGACCCAATTGAGGATTGTTATCTGTGATGATAATAATCTGAGGGGAAAATTTTTAAATTTTTGGGTCGGGTCGTTTCAGTTTGGTATCAGAGCCCTAGCGGTTCTAGGGCGGGTGCAATTGATTGATTAGGAAGTTAATTGATTGATTGTTGTGTGGGTATGGAGTCTTAGATCATCTCTTCCGAGCCTTCAATGAGATTCCACGGTAAGTGTTATGACTTTCTGTTTTCTAGTACTTAGTAGTTTGCTGGTTAGGGCAGAGTGATGGTTAGAGTGGCTAGAGGCAGAGGTCGTAGGGGCCGTGGTGGCCGTGGTGGTCGTGATGGGCGTGGACGAGGACTTCAGAGTGAGTCAGATGCCGTGAGTGTGGCCCAGGAGACCACGCAGGAGCAGGTGGCAGACTCGCAGGCGTTCAGGAGGGATCTGTGGGTGTGACTGCTATGGGTGCCAGCGTGAGGGCTGGTGGGGCCAGTGTGGGTCCCGGGGTAGCTGTTGGTGCGGGGGGCCCGGGTGGGGGTGCTCCTGTAGGTGTGGCCCAAGACCGAGATGATAGTCTGGCGGGTTTGCTGCAGTTGATTCTGGAGCGGTTACCAGGTGGGGTGCCGGCTCTGGGTCAGACTCCGGGAGTTCAGCCAGGTGGGGCTGGTGTGCAGCCAGTGGTGGCTAGGGTTCAGCCGGGTGTGGCTGAGGTGCAGCCGGTTGTGGCGGTTGCGGAGGAGCTTCCATCCTACCTGAGGATGATGGAGCAGATGCAGCGGATTGGCACCGGGTTTTTCTCTGGTGGTGTCAAGCCGGAAGAGGCCGATGAGTGGCGGCGGAGATTGGAGCGTAATTTTCGCTCGATCAAGTGTCTTGAGGGATACAGAGTGGACCTGGCGGTTCACTATCTGGATGGTGACGCGCATCTCTGATGGAGAGGCGTCGAGACCAGGAGGGTGCAGGCCGGGATGGTCTGGGAGGATTTCTTGGCAGAGTTTAACGCCAAGTATTTCCGCAGGAGGTGGTGGGCAGGATGGAGTCGAGGTTTCTGAACCTGACTCAGGGAGATCGGACAGTGAGGGAGTTCGATTTGGAGTTCGGTAGGCTCCTGATGCATGCCGGTAGAGGCATGGAGGGCGAGCAGGCCCAGGTGAGGAGGTTCCTCGGGGGACTTCGAGCTGAGCTGAGGACTCGCTGCAGGGCGAGTAAGTTCGCCACGAGGGCGGAGCTGGTTGAGACTGCGGCTGCGATTGAGGAGGACCTCAGGGAGCAGGTTGTGGTGGTTAGTCCACCGGTGCAGCAGCAGCAGCAACCGAGGAGATCTCAGCAGCAGACGGGATCGAGCAGGGGCGGCAAACCTGCGCAGGGTCAGAAGAGGAAGTGGGAGAGCACTTCTGGGGCCAGTCAGAGAGGGCAGAGTGGTCCGGGATGCTTTGGGTGTGGAAGTATGGATCACAAGGTGGCCAGTTGCCCGAAGAGGACTGAGATTCGGGGTGCCCAGGTGTGCTACCACTGCAGGGAGCCAGGGCATATCAAGCCCAAGTGTCCGAAGTTGCAGCAGATGGCTGTGGCGGCACTGCAGCCGTTGGCAGTGCAGCCTTTGGCTCAGATTGCAGCGACGCCGCGGGTTTTCACGTCGGCTGAGGCGGGCGGTTCTAGCGCCAGACCGATCACAGGTACTAATTTAGACTTGCCTTTTAAATTTTTGTGGTAATTTATTTTAGTCTGTTTGGATTGTGTGTCTGTGTTAGAGTGTCGGGTCTTAAAGCACATGGGATTGTGCAGGGACCTTAGTTGTGGGCGGGTGTGAGTCCCACGTGTTGTTCGATTCGGGAGCTACGAATAGCTTCATCACTCCGGAGTATGCGGAGGGCAGCGGGATCCGGAGCGATTCTGGTGAGCAGCCGGGAGTAGTTAAGGTTGCTGGTGGGAGGACGTTAACTACTTTCGGGTGGGCTCGAGGTGTAGAAGTTCTGGTGGCAGGGGAGTTGATGCCAGCAGACCTGGTTATTAGTCCGGTGGAGCTGTACGATGTCATCCTGGGGATGGATTGGTTGGATCGGTACAGGGTTCATCTGGATTGTCATCGAGGACGTGTAGTGTTTGAGCGGGAGGCTGGGAGGTTGGTGTTTCAGGGGGTGAGACCGACTTCCGGAAGTCTTATGATTTCAGCAATACAGGCCGAGCAATTGGTTGAGAAAGGCTGTGAGGCGTATCTGGCGACGATAGTGATGCCAGAGACTGTTGGAGAGGTTGCAGTTGGGGATATCCAGGTCGTTCGGGATTTTCAGGATGTGTTCTAATCGTTGTTGGGTTTGCCACCGTCGTGGTCGGATCCATTTACGATTGAGTTGGAACCCGGAACAGCTCCGATATCCAAGGCACCTTACCGTATGGCTCCAGCAGAGATGGCAGAGCTGAAGAAGCAGCTGGATGATCTGTTGGGGAAGGGTTTCATCCGGCCTAGTGTTTCACCGTGGGGAGCACCGGTGTTATTTGTGAAGAAGAAGGATGGGAGTTTCCGGTTGTGTATCGACTACCGGGGGCTTAACCGAGTCACTGTGAAGAACAGGTATCCTCTGCCGCGCTTTGATGAGTTGTTGGATCAGTTGCGAGGGGCTACTTAGTTCTCCAAGATAGACTTGGCGTCGGGTTACCATCAGATTCCGATCGATGAGGCGGACGTCAGGAATACTGCCTTTCGGACTAGGTACGGGCATTATGAGTTTGTGGTGATGCCGTTTGGGTTGACGAATGCCCCAGCAGCGTTCATGCGGTTGATGAACGGGGTGTTCCAGGAGTATCTGGACGTGTTCGTGATCATCTTCATAGATGATATCTTGGTATACTCGAGGAGTCCGGAAGAGCACGAGGTGCATTTGAGGTTGGTTTTGGAGAAGCTGCGGGAGCAGAAGCTGTACGCGAAGCTGAGTAAGTGCAGTTTCTGGCAGCGAGAGATGAGCTTTCTTGGCCACGTTGTGTCTGCTGAGGGGGTGTCTGTGGATCCGGCTAAGATTGAGGCTATCAGAGGTTGGCCTAGACCGAGGAACGCCACCGAGATCAGGAGTTTTCTTGGGTTGGCAGGCTATTACCGGAGGTTCGTCAAGGGATTCGCGAGTATGGCGCAGTCGATGACGAAGCTGACAGGGAAGGATGTCCCTTTTGTTTGGTCTTCAGCTTGTGAGGAGAGTTTCGGGAAGCTGAAGGAGATGTTGACCAGTACACCTGTTTTGGCGTTACCCGAGCCGGGTGAGCCTTATGTGGTGTATACAGACGCTTCGGGAGTTGGTCTGGGTTGTGTGCTAATGCAGCAGGGGAAGGTTATTGCGTATGCTTCGAGGCAGTTAAGGAAGCACGAGTGCAATTACCCTACCCATGACTTGGAGTTGGCTGCAGTTATCTTTGCACTTAAGATCTGGAGGTCTTATCTGTATGGCGGGAAGGTGCAGATTTTCACAGATCATAAGAGTCTGAAGTATTTCTTCACTCAGCCGGAGCTGAACCAGAGACAGAGGCGCTGGATGGAGTTAGTTGCAGACTATGACCTGGAGATTGGGTACCATCCGGGTAAGGCTAATCTGGTTGCAGATGCGTTGAGTCGGAAGAGGACAGCTTCAGATCAGGAGCGGGATATGGAGACTCTGGTGAGCGAGATCAGCACGTTGAGGCTGTGTGTGATCTCACAGGAGCCGTTGGGGTTAGAGGCAGCTAACCAGGCAGATCTGTTGAGCAGGATTCGGGTTGCACAGGAGAAGGATCAGGGTATGATTGAGACTTCTAAGGCGGCCGGTTCAGAGTATGTGGTCTCAGCGAGTGGGATGATACTGGTGAACGGGCGGGTTTGTGTACCCAAGGATGAGGATCTGCGGCGGGAGATCCTGAGGGAGGCTCATTCGAGCATGTTATCGATTCATCCGGGAGCGACTAAGATGTACCGTGACTTGAAGCGGTATTATCACTAGGTTGGGATGAAGAGGGATGTAGCTAGCTGGGTTGCAGCGTGCAACGTGTGTCAGCTAGTGAAGGCTGAGCATCAGGTTCCGAGCGGGTTATTGCAGAGTTTACCTATTCCGGAGTGGAAGTGGGATATGATTACGATGGATTTCGTGACGGGATTGCCAGTGTCGCGGACCTATGATGCGATATGGGTTATTGTGGATCGTCTGACCAAGTCAGCACATTTTCTGGCCATCAAGAAGACCGACGGAGCGGTGGTGTTGGCTAGGAAGTATGTGCGTGAGATAGTGAGGCTGCACGGGGTGCCAGCAAGTATTGTGTCAGACAGGGATCCGAGGTTCACTTCAGAGTTCTGGAGGGCATTCCAGGCAGAGATGGGCACTAAGGTGCATATGAGTACCGCGTATCATCCTTAGACGGATGGGCAGTCTGAGAGGACGATTCGGACATTGGAGGATTTGCTGAGGATGTGTGTACTGGATTATGGTGGTCATTGGGCGGATCATCTGAACCTGGTAGAGTTTGCGTACAACAACAGCTATCAGGCGAGTATTGGGATGGCTCCATATGAGGCTCTGTATGGGAGGCCGTGTAGGACACCATTATGCTGGACTCAAGTGGGGGAGAGGAGCATGTTTGGTGCAGACTTTTTTCAGGAGACGACGGAGAAGATCCGTGTCTTGAGGCTGAACATGAGAGAGGCTCAGGATCGGCAGAAGAGTTACGCCGATAGGAGACGGAAGGAGCTGGAGTTTGAGCTGGGAGATATGGTGTACCTCAAGGCAGCTATGTTGAGGGGTCCTAACAGATCCATTTTAGAGAATAAGCTGAGTCCGAGGTTTATGGGTCCGTTCAAGGTTGTGGAGCGGGTCGGACCGGTGCCTTATCGGTTGGAGTTACCTCAGAGTATGAAAGCTTTTCACAAGGTCTTCCATGTTTCGATGCTACGGAAGTGTCTGCATGAGTCTGAGGAGGTGTTGGCGAGGATTCCGGAGGATCTTCAGCCCAACATGACGTTGGCGGCGAGGTCTGTGAGGATTCTCGAGAGGAGGATCAAGGTGTTGCGCCGGAAGAGTATACCGTTGGTGAGAGTCGTGTGGGACTGTGACGGTATTGAGGAGGAGACTTGGGAACCAGAGGCGTTGATGAAGACGAAGTTATCGAAGTGGTTCGAGAAGCAAGCGGTGGCTTGAGTTCTTTCTGGTTTTCAGAGCCTGTTTTAGCTTGTTGCTATGTTGGATTTTGTATTTTGTTATGTTGTAACGAGTATACAATTTGAGATTTAACAAGATGAGTTTTGCCTTATTAAATGTGTTATAAGATGTGAGTTCTTATGGTATGACTGGTGATGTCATGGATTTGTGATGACTGGTAGGTCATGTGGAGGGCTAGCGATAGAGTTCTATGTGAGTTAGAGCTTGTCTATCGGCTAGGGAGACTAGAAATGGAAGTTCTATGTGAGTTAGGGCTGTCCATGTTCTAGTAGGATTATCTGGGGATAAGGTTCTATGTGAGTTAGGACTTGTGATTCCCCAGATGGCGCTGGGAAATAAGGGTTTTATGTGAGTTAGGACCTGCCTATTTCCTAGGGGGAGTCTGGAATAGAAGTTTTATGTGAGTTAAGACTGTCTTTCCAGGGACTCTGTGAAACACCCTGGTGATTGGGTTGTTTCGGATGACCATGAGAGGTGATTTCAGTCGACAGGTGCCTAAGATGCATGTTACAGAGTGATTGCCTCAGGGGATAGTGGGTCTCCTGGGTATACTTGAGTGGACAGTGATGTTCTCTCCGGGGGAAAGTGGTTCCCTTGCATATACTTTGAGGGGCCAAAGCCTCTCCAGGGGATGTGTGATTCCTCTGCAGCCGATAGCTTGATGGACTGTGTGTCTTGAGAGTGGGAGGGGCTGGAGCATACCGAGAGCTGGATGGACGGCGGTCCTGAAGGTGGGGTGGTATGATATACATCGAGAGCTCAAAGGGTGACGATCCTGAGAGTGGGGTGTTGTATATAGATATGAGTACGAGCAATAGTATCTGTAATGTGGTTGTAAGCATGAGACTGGATGAACTTCGGGGATCGGGAGTGGATCCCAGGTGGTGCTGACCGGGTGGGGTCAGGATTGCAGTCGTGGTGAGACGGTGCAAGGTGGCTAGTGTGAGCCTAGTAGAGCTCGGGGACCAGGTGTGATCACGAGTGGTGCTGGCTAAGGGCCAGGGATGTGTTGTGGACGTCGAGTCTGGGGTTATTACTGGAGTCTGGATTCGGTTCGGACAATCCTGGTAGCATATGTTACGCCGATGGTCGTACATGTTCTTGTTTGATTGTTGTACGATCATTTGGTCCAATGCGGGGTCAACGGTTGGTCGGACATGTTCTTGTTTGATTGTTGGACGGTCAATCGGGCAGCCCTAATCCGGACCATGGGGCGTGCATCGTTGGTGTTCTGGGTGAATCTGGTTGAATTTTAGGCGAGAGTGTTAGCCTTAGCAGGACGGGTTGTGGGATTCGAGTGTGATCTCGAAGGATACTGGCCGGGTGCGGGTCAGGTGGTTGACACCGTAGTATGGCGGTGGGGCGTGATTCGAGGTCGAATCCGTGTTAGTGGGGGAGAATTGTAACGCCCGTGAACCAAAAAGTGGATTTCTGGTGGTGTCGATCGACACAGGCGTGTTGTATCGATCGACATGTGTGTTTTGGACTTAGGAGAAGTTGGGTTTGGGGCGTTATGTCGATCGACACGGTTGGTGTGTGTCGATCGACACGGGTTAAATCAGACCGACAGGTTCGATTTAATTGGCCGGTTTGTTGGGCCGGTTTAGGGAACCCTATGGTTCGATATAAAAGGCAGAATCAGATGTTCTGGCTGTTTTTTCTGGAGAATCAGATTTTTCAGAGAGTTTTTGGGGAGAAGTTCTGAAATCAGAGAATTTGAGTGATTGTTGGGAGATTCCTGGAGGAATTGATCGTGAGTGGTGTTAGAACGAGAAAGGGATCGCTGCTGTGCTGATTTCGGGTCTGGGAGGACAGAATCAGAGGCTGTCTTGGTGTTCTTCGCTCGTTCTTCGCGTTCTTCATCCTTTTTCAATCCCAATCAAGGTGAGTGCGTGACTGTGGGCCCGTATAAATATAGGGGGCCAATGGAATACGATTGCTTGGTGGTTTTGTGTGTTTTGCGTGTGGATTTGTGCAGGAGACTCGTCAGATTGCATCAGATTCGAGTCGTGTGAGGATTGACTCGATTCTGGGTTCTGCGATGTCGTATCGATCGACACCAAGGTGGTGTGTCGATCGACACGGGGCCTGTGTTTTTCGACACCTAGTGGTTGTGTCGATCGACACAGTGTGTCCTGTCGATCGACACGGGGCCTGTGTTCTTTGACACCTAGTGGTTGTGTCGATCGACACAGTGTGTCCTGTCGATCGACACGGGGCCTGTGTTCTTCGACACCTAGTGGTTGTGTCGATCGACACAATGTGTCCTGTCGATCGACACGGGGACACCGATCATCGACACCTAGTGGTTGTGTCGATCGATACAGTGAGTCCTGTCGCTCGACACGGAGTATTCTGGACTGGTTTATTTGTTTGGTCGTGTATGCTTGTTCTGTGATCATCCTGGTATTGTATTGGTTGCTTATACTTGTATTAAATAGCCTGTAGACGGGATGACCGCGTCGCTGAGTATTTGTGATAATACTCACGCAACTCTTTTTGCCATGTGTTGCAGGTAAAGAGAAATTGTGATCGTGGAATCGTGGCAAGGAAGGAGAGATGATCTAGGGTCTCACGTTCTGTTGTTTGAGTTAGAATTGCTAGGATGTAGTAATTCTGGAACCCCGGTGTATTTGTATTGGATTGGTTAGTAATAAGTATGGGGATTATTGATTGATTATTGATTGGTTATTGAAATGTTTAATTGTTATGTTTTCCGCATGTTGTGTTGACCCAATTGAGGATTGTTATCTGTGATGATAATAATCTGAGGGGAAAAATTTTAAATTTTTGGGTCGGGTCGTTTCACGATACATGTGTTCTATTACTTGTGTCTGGAAATAGATGCATTCACAAGAATATTCAAAATCTAAACGTTAAATAGGTTAAAATATTTGTCATATAAAACAATTTTGAACATATGTAGACCTAAGAAAGCTTTGATAATTGTTATAACTTTCCTTACTATACTACCTAAGAAAATAAACTCTTATTGTTGCATTAAGAACAATTCCACAATACGACCCAATAACTTATTCTTTTTCTTTTGATAAAAACCAATAATTTATTCTTGCAGTTTTAGTTTTTTTTTTTTTTTTTGTCGACAAGAGGGCAAAAGCCCATATTTTATATTAAAAGCCCCATGGGCTGGAACAAGAGAGCAAAAGCCCAGAAATTAACAACAGTACATGGCCCAATTTTAATTGTAGATAACCTAGATTTTCAATTAGAAAATCTCCGCCGCCGCCGTGTTAATTGCTGGCCACCGTCTCGACTAGACAAATGTAAACTTCCGCCCTCCACCGATCCCAAATCCTCTGTAACAATCAATCGACCATATTTACCAGTTAAATCGCTCTAAAGTCATCCTCACCTTGGAAGCTCCATCGCCGACACATCCAACAGATTGATGTGTTCTTTGATCCTTGCTCATACATCTAGAGCAAAAGTAAAGCGTTGAAGATATTACTCCACAAGCAAAGAAGAAATCAGAGAGGATCCGACTGATTTATACAAAGTAAAGAGATCGGATTTTTAAAAAACAAAACTACACAATCCGAACAAAGTCGGAACTCAAAAATCGGACGTAGCCGAAAACGAAATCCGAGCAACCGGAATCTTAGATCTAGGCTAAAAGCATAAAAAAACCTAAATATATACAAACCCGGACCGGTGATCATAGCTAAAGATAGCCACAATCACCAGCCGGATCTACAACCGGAAGATTGGGAAAACTTTTCTTGAGATCGAAGTTTTTTAGAGAGAAAAAGAACTTAAAATTTTTTGAGTCTATTCTTGCAGTTAAAAGTTAGTTGACGTCACCATACCAAAATATAACAAAATGCATTAAATTCAAATATTATTTTCTCTGCTCATAAACTTCATCTTCCGTGGAAGTCTTTTAGTCAATTAGTTTAATAAATAGTTCATTAATAATTTTACATTAGTAGGTATGAAATTTGAATTCTGGAAAATACAAACTAATGAAAACAAGATTTACAAGAGATTTTCAACGTGGTGCAAGAAAACTCGTTTAAAGTAATTCTACAGGCTAAAATTTTCCGTCGTATAATTATTCTCATAATTTATAATAATTCATAAATCCAAACAATTATAAAAAAACTCCATCCTTCTAAACAAAAGACACTAAACAAAATACAATAAAGCCCATCTTTACCCATATCTTGTTACCATTTTCTTGAGAAATGTCGCCGTTTTCCTATGCTTCCTTCTCTTCTTTCTCTGCTTTCTTCTTCTTCCTCCTCGCTTCCCTCTCTGCTTTCTTCTTCTTCACTTCCTCAGACAACTTCCTCGCTTTCTCTTTCTCTTCCTCCAAAGACTTTACCAAACGCTTGAGGCAAATATTTTGTATCTTCTTCATCAAATTTGGGCATCAAATTCTCAACAACATCAGCAGGAGACATGTCGGTTTCCTCTAGCAATTGCTTAATTTCTCCATACAATTCATGTTCCTCAATATCCAAATAGTTCTTAGCCAAAACCCTAAATGCTTCAAACCTGCAATAAGACATCTTAATGTGGTTGTCCATTCTTCCTTTGCGTATCAATGCCGGATCAAGGTTCTCTACAAAATTTGTTGTGAACACTATTATCTTCTCACCAGTACAAGCTGACAATAACCCATCAATGGCGTTCAATAGCCCTGATAAAGTAACATTACTTTGTCTATATTCTATTTCTCTTTCATGCTTCTTCTCATCTTCATCATCTTCTTTATCTACAAGCTTTTTTTCTTTCTCTGACCCGTCAAATCAAGATAACAATCAATATCTTCAATCACTAAAATAGACTTCTCTGTTGCGTCCAATATTAGTTTCTTCAGCTCCAAGTTATTCTGCACAGTCGTCAATTCAACATATCAGATATCATTGTCGATTTCCCTGTACCGGGTGGACCAAACAAGAGATAACCTCGCTTCCATGGCTTCCCAACTTTTCTATAGTAATCTTTCGATTGACTAAACCTAATTAAATCCTTCTTAATCGCTTCTTTCTTTTCAGGATCCATAGCCAAAGTCTCGAACGTAGCGGGATGATCAAAAGGAACGTTGCTCCATCTTTCTTTTTTCATACTAGCATATGTTTGACTCACGGTGTAAAGCGGATCTCTCTGTTCATCAACCCAATCTTTTTCCCTTCTCTCAAAACATGCTCAAGATAACTCTCAATGATCATCTCTCTGTGCTCCCTATGGAAACTAAGAGTGACGTACCTTTTCTCTTCAGAGCCATTACCTCGACTCGTATTAGATTGATTCTCACTCTTTGTCACCTTCGAAGACCATTTCACCATCACACTTTCAAACTCATCTTCGACTGCCTCGTGATCGTCCAAACTAAGGACCAACGCTTTGCTGTTTTTCGTTTCGTTGGCCTTTAATCTCTTTGCACAAGCAGTTGATTTCTAGGATAAGTAGTTGCGTATGGAGTTGTAAGCTTCACTTCTCTGGAGACCTTCTCCTGTATACTCGTCGAACTTGATGTGAACAGAATTAGAAACCCATCCCATCAATTGGTAAACGTGTTTCTCGATGTAGACATGGAGATGGTAAGGGAAATACTGTTTGTAGATCGCCCAAAAGAACATAAGACTCGTCATCGTCGAGTCTGTGAATCCCCAGATTGTACTGGTCTCAAGTACCATCTTTTTGTTTGCTTGCGTTCCACGAAACTCTTTGCTTTGAGTTTCTCTTGAGACTTTTGTTAAGGTTAAATAATTATTTAACCTTTGATTGCCCTTGAACTCAAACCCTAAGAATGTAGCCGGTACGTCCCGTGGGCATATATCAAGGCAACAACCTCCTTGGGCCTAACCCTAGCCAAACCCATTTGATTGTGTAAAACATCAAGCCCATCAAACCCATTTGATTGTGGGCATGCTTTGCCCTGTTTGCTCCTTACCCTAATCGTAATCGGATACCGCCCAAATTTCTTAAAAAATTTCTAACCACCCCTCTTTAACCTAACCACCTCTCAACTCTACCCCTGTTTTTTTTATTATTATTATATATACACACCTAATTAATCAATTCAACAAACTAATTAATTAATTCAACAACCAAAAACAATTTCAACCAATAAAAATCAACCATATGTAAAACCTTAACTCTCTCTCTCTTCTGCCGCGTTTCTCCTCTCTCTACGTTGTAAGAAAACAGAGTAGTAAATGGCATTACTGAAATAGTACTACAGTTGATTATATACTAACGATATTTGATATTTTCTTTTTCTTGTGCAGGGTCCATGACAATGAATTGCACAATCATATGTTTTGATTATGGAGGATGTTACACAATAGAAGGTGATTACACAAGATGGAGTTCAAGAGGAGATCGAATTCAGACATTAGCAATACGGACTGCGCCGGAGGAGGTGATTTATTCGGCGTTGGTTGACGGAATTAGGAGAAAGATCATGATAGATGAAGCTACAACGCAGCTGAAACTCAGTTACTTTCCGATGATTTTGAATCTTTGGACACCGTTAGATATTTCGAATGATGATGAGGTTTTTAATTACCTAATGCAAGTAAATGGAGATGGTTGTAGAAAGCTTTTGCATGTGGAGCTCATCAAAATTGCGGATCAAACTCAGATATGTTTGGAAGCGACAATAGATGTTCGTGAAAGTGATGTTGTTGTAGAGGATGATGGTATGATCACTCTTCGCATAGACGAACCATTGGAACACCATGCGTTGGTACATCAAGGTATACATGTGACTCATTTTGTGTGTTCTATCTTTCTGATATAACTGGGTATAATGGTCTGTTTAGTTTTGTGTGTTATGTCTGTCTAGTGTAACTGGATATATCTACGTGATGTGCATAAAACTTCTATGTAGGGTTTATGCAATTAGGTTTTAAATTTATAACCCTAGGGAACTGCAAGTGCACAGTTAAAACAATTGTAGTACTTAGAGGTCGATCCACTGAGGACTAAGTGATGAATGCATTACAAACCTATATGATTCCAATTAAGCTAAGTAAACATATTATTTGGTTTTTGGGGTTTTATGGAAGTAAATAACAAAGCAATAAAAGTAAAGGGATAGATATCAATTAAGATTAGAATTCAAGCAATTCACAAAACATATGCAAAAAAAACAATCGATTTAGGATTTACTAGTTGTTTTAGAACTCATATCACTAAGGTAAGGTCATCCCACTATCGTGAATTAACTAACCATCTACGTTTTGCACCCTAATAGACTCAACTATCGTAGGTTATTACAAGGTGAAAACATGCTTTATGCTCGAGATTGATTGTTCACTAGACTCCTTAACTAACCTATCGAATTGTTAAGACACCTAGCTCATCGAATACTAGGTCCGGAGATATAACAAGCTTTTGGAGACTATATCAACCTAAGATCACTCCTTGGATAGCTAAGCCAATTCGTGCTTTGAGTATAAATAAAGATGAATAATCAATTGTAGAATAAAACTCTAAACGATTAAATATGTAAATGCATAAAATTAAGAAAGTGCATAGAAATCAAATCAAAGCTATAAATCTAACATGTTTTGCAACATGTAGCAGCAAGAGTAAAGCACATAGACAGTATAATTCATTGATCTATCTAAGCGTAAGGAGTTAGATCTCCTCTCTTTGCAATAGAGCAAAGTCAATCTATCCTTAAAGGCTTATACAATCAAATAAACAAGAGAAAAACGAAATACATGTTTAGGTATTGATTTAGGATGTTATGGCCGGCTGCTTGAGTTCCTAGAGAGGCTAAAATCAAGTATATATAGGGGTTTAAGGAGGCTTAAGTCGGTTAGGGTTTCTTCGGGCAAAAACTTCTTTTTCGGTCGAAACTGAGGCAATATCGGTCCAAATAACGGTCAGCTTGCGTGACCAGTATTAGAAGCTTCCATGATTCTTCTAAAAGGTCGGCAAAAGTCTGGATCATCGGCCCATGGGCTGGCCCGGTGCTTGGCTCCATTCTGCACTATCTTCACTTCGAAGGCAGTTTGACATGTTCTCAGTGTTTCGAGTGTATCTTCCAACGTACAGTTCACATTGATTAAATTATAACTCCATTGGAAAGCTAACTCAAAGGGCTATATCCATACGAAGTTTCATTAAATTTCCAATTGGTTCGATCCTCCGTTCATCAGTGAACTTCTGGCGTATACGTTCTGTCCAGTTTGAGAATGTGCATTATCTTCAAGATAAATTGACTTGGCTTGGTTCCTTTGAATTGGATGAGTAGTTGCATCATAGATGATACTCCTTTTGCTCCATTTTACATCCTTTTGATGATAAAACCTGTTAAGACCTGAAAATCTACATATACGAAAAAACTACCTCTTTTGGTCCAAAAGCTTTATTAATATATATTAAAACCATAGTAAAATAGATAGTAAAAGTGGTAAAATATAGGATATATCAACTCTCCCAGACTTATCTTTTGCTTGTCTTCAAGCAAACAATCGTCAAGAATTGAGAAGAGGTTTGAAATTCGGAGGAACTCACATATCCTTTGGATCGTTGCATTAAATTCTAAACCTGTAATCCACATGAAACAAGATTAGCTCATAGACATTGTCATCTTCTTCCATCACGAATTTGCAACATGTTCGTACTCTAAATCTCTGTCCCTGCAAAAATGTCAACTTCAAATCAATTGACTCTTTCTACTCTCTTAGATTTAATGAAAACTTCCCATCAAGAATTTAATTCAAGGAAAACGGGCTAGGTGTTGGGAAATGCTGATTTTAGTGGTGAGGTTAAACGTGTTTAGGGTTACCATAGACTCCAGATGCGAGATATTATGCAAAATCGCAAGAGAGAATGGACCTGTTGATGTCCAAAATTTCCCAACCACTTCTTCACGTCTTTCTCCCCCAGACTTAGATTTTTCTCCGGGAATCACTTAAAATCTCTTCTACTCGTCTCTTCTTTTGTATCATGACATTCCTTGGGTATTCTTTGGCCATAAAACTCTTAGAATTACCATTTCCCTTTCCATTAGATATTTTTTTTATTTTTATTTATTTATTTTTTATTTTTTATTTTTTTTTTGAAAGGGGAAAACGGTATGTCTTTGATATAAGTCAAGTATGGACATGAATTGTTATCATGTTTTAAGCATCCAATGAACGACCAAGCTCTTTGAAAATCGATCTTTGTACTCCTTCTTTCTTTACCAAATCGTCGCATCTCTAGTGATTGGAAAATTGCGTCGATGTTTTTCTCTCTGACGTTTTTGCTCATATCTGCAAGTATGAAACTAAAAGAGAATGCATGAGGTCTGAAAGAAGGTAAAAGGTTTCAGGTAGGGTACCAACGGAAGATGAGTTGTGTAACGCCCGTGAACCAAAAAATGGATTTTGGTTGGGTGTGTCGATCAACACAGGGTGTGTGTGTCGATCGACACGAGTGTTTGTGACTTATGAGAAGTCGGGTTCTGGTTGTTGTGTCGATCGACACGGGTGAGGTGTGTCGATCGACACAAGTTGGAATTAGACCGACAAGTTTGGTTTAGTAGCCCGGTTTGGTGCGGCGGTTTAGGGAACCTTAGAGTTCGTAAATAAGGCTGTATTAGACGCGTTTGGGTTCTCTTTTGGCCATAATTAGAAGAAAACATAGAGTTTTGAGAGAAAAGTCTGAAATCAGAAGTGTTGGGTGATTTTTGAGTGTTCTTGAGGAGGATTGAGCTTGAGAGGGTGTTAGATGGAGAGGGAGATCGTTGCTGGGTGGATTTCAGTTCTGGGAAGGACGAAATTAGGGGCTGTTCGTTGTGTTCTTCGCTCGTTCTTCGTCGTTCTTCATCTTTTCAATCCGAATTTGAGGTGAGTGCGTGACCGTAGGCTTACATAAGTGTAAGGAATGGGTAGAATGCGATTGCTTGGTGGATTTGGTGTGTTTGGTGAATAAAATTGTGTAGGAGACTCGATGAATCGCGACGGATTCGAGCCATGACAGGATAGGCTCGTTTCTGGGTTATGCAATTTCATGTCGATTGACACCATGGTGGTGTGTCGATCGACACGGGGCATCATGTCGATCGACACAGTGAAGTCTGTCGATCGATACCTAGAGGTTGTGTCGATCGACACAGTTCCTGGAATGGTTCGTGTTGATGTTTCGTGAATGTTTGTGTATACTCATCCTGGTATTGTATATATTGTTTATGCCTGTGTATAAATAGCTTGCAGACAGGATGACCGCGTCGCTGAGTATTTATGATAATACTCAAGCAACTATTTTGCCATGTGTTGCAGGTAAAGAGAAAATGTGATCGTGGAATCATGGCTGGGAAGAGGTGATGATCTAGTGTCTCGTCTGAGTGGTTGTAGCGTTAGAATTGCTCGGTTGCTAGTAGATTCTGAATTTGTTGTCATTGGATTATTCTGGAATTTGATTGAATTAAATATTATTTTATTGAACTGAACGGTTAGGGAATTAATAAAGTATAGGATTTATTGATTTGGTTGCTATTGTTGATTTTAATTGTTTTCGGTTGCTTGTGTTCGCCCAATTGAGGATTATTATCTGTGATGATAATAATCTGAAGAGAAAATTTAAAATTTTTGGGTCGGCTCGTTTCATTTTGGTATCAGAGCCCTTATGGTTCTAGGGCGGGTGATTGATTGACTGATTGTATGAATAGTTGATTGATTGATGTGTGGGTATGGTGTCCTAGATCATCTCTTCCGAGCCTTCAATGAGATTCCACGGTATTTGTTATTTGACCTTCTGTTTTTCTAGTACTTAGTAATATGCTGGTTAGTGCAGAGTGATGGCTAGAGGTGCTAGAAGCAGAGGTCGTGGGGGCCGTGGTGGTCCTGGTGGGCGCGGGCGAGGACTTGTGAGTGAGTTAGATGCCGCGAGTGTGGCCCAGGAGACCACGTAGGAGTAGATGGCGGACTCGCAGGCGTTTCAGGAGGGGTCTGTGGGTGAAACGGCTACGAGTCCCAGTGTGAGGGCTGGTGGGACTAGTGTAGGTCCCGATGTTGCTAGTGGTGCGGGGGCCCAGGTGGGGGTGCTCCTGCAGGTAGGGCTTAGGACCGAGATGATCGCTTGGCGGGTTTGCTGCAGTTAATTCTGGAGCGGTTACCAGGTGGGGTGTTGGCTCCGGGTCTGGCTCCGGGGGTTCAGTCAGGTGGGGCTGGTATGCAGCCAGTAGTGGCTGGGGTTCAGCCGGGAGTGGCTGGTGTGCAGCCGGGTGTGGTGGTTGCGGAGGAGCTTCTATCCTCCCTGAGGATGATGGAGCAGATGCAGAGGATTGGCACCGGGTTTTTCTTGGGTGGTGCCAAGCCTGAGGAGGCCGATGAGTGGCAGCGGAGGTTGGAGCGTAACTTTCGCTCTATCAAGTGTCCAGAGGGATATCGGGTCGATCTGGCGGTTCACTATCTGGATGGTGACGCACATCTCTGGTGGAGGGGTGTTGAGGCCAGGCGAGTACAGGCCGAGATGGTCTGGGAGGATTTCTTGGCTGAGTTTAATGCCAAGTATTTCCCGTACGAGGTGGTGGACCGGATGGAGTCGAGGTTTTCTAAACCTGGCTCAGGGAGATCGGACTCTGAGGGAGTTCGATTTGGAGTTCAGTCGACTCCTGGTGCATGCTGGTAGGAGCATGGAGGGCGAGCAGGCCCAGGTGAGGAGGTTCCTCGGGTGACTTCGGGCTGATTTGAGGACTCGCTGCAGGGCGAGTAAGTTCGCCACGAGGGCGGAGTTGGTGGAGACGGCTGCTGCAATCGAGGAGGATCTCAGAGAGCAGGCTGTGGTGGTTAGTCCGTCGGTGCAGCAGCAGAGGAGGCTGCAGCAGCAGCAGACGGGTTCGAGCAGGGGTGGCAAGCCTACTCAAGGTCAGAAGAGGAAGTGGGAGAGCACTTCAGGAGCCAGTCAGGGTGGTTCAGGATGCTACGGGTGTGGTAGTATGGGCCACAAGGTGGCGGACTGTCTAAAGAGAAGAGAGGATCGGGTGGCTCAGGTGTGCTATCACTGCAGGGAACCGGGGCATATCAAGCCTAGGTGTCCGAAGCTGCAGCAGATGGCGGTGGCGGCAGTGCAGCCGTTGGCTCAGATTGCAGCGGTGCCGCGGGTTTTTACGTCGGCAGAGGCGGATGGTTCTAGCGCCAGACCGATCACATGTATAATTTCAGACTTGTTCTTTTTAAATTCTTTTGGTGATTGAATTTAGTCTGTTTGGAATTGTGTGTGTCTGCGCTAGAGTGTCGGGTCTTAAAGCACATGGGATTTATGTAGGGACCTTAATTGTGGGCGGTTGTGAGTCCCACGTGTTGTTTGACTCGGGAGCTACGAATAGCTTCATTACTCCGAAGTGTACGGAGGATAGCGGGATCCGGAGCGATTCCGGAGAGCAGCCGGGGGTAGTTAAGGTTCCTGGAGGCAGGTCATTGGCTACTTTCGGGCGGGCTCGAGGTGTGGATGTTCTGGTGGCGGGGGAGTTGATGCCAGCAGATCTGGTCATTAGTCCGGTGGAGCTTTATGATGTCTTCCCTGGTATGGATTGGTTGGATCGGTACATGGTCCATCTAGATTGTCATCGAGGACGTGTGGTGTTTGAGCGAGAGGCAGGGAGGTTGGTGTTTCAGGGTGTGAGACCGACTTCTGGGAGTCTCGTGATTCTAGCGATACAGGCCGAACAGTTGATTGAGAAGGGCTGTGAGGCGTATTTGGCGACTGTAGTGATGCTGGAGACTTTTGGAGAGGTTGCAGTTGGGGATATTCGGGTTGTTTGGGATTTCTAGGATGTGTTTTAGTCGTTGTTGGGATTGCCACGGTCACGATCGGATCCATTTACGATTGAGTTGGAGCCTGGGACGACTCCTATATCTAAGGCGCCTTACCGTATGGCTCCAACAAAGATGGCAGAGCTGAAGAACCAGCTGGATGATTTGTTGGGTAAGGGTTTCATTCGGCCTAGTGTTTTTTCGCGTGGAGCGCCGGTGTTGTTCGTGAAGAAGAAGGATGGGAGTTTCCGGTTGTGCATTGATTACCGGGGGCTTAACCGAGTCAATGTGAAGAACAGGTATCCTCTGGCGCGCATTGATGAGTTGTTGGATCAGTTGCGGGGGGCTACTTGGTTCTCTAAGATTGATTTGGCTTTGGGTTATCATCAGATTCCGATTGATGAGGCAGATGTTCGGAAGACGGCGTTCAGGACGAGGTTTGGGCATTATGAGTTTGTAGTGATGCCATTCGGATTGACGAATGCGCCAGCAGCGTTCATGTGGTTGATGAACGGGGTGTTCCAGGAATATTTGGACGTCTTCATGATCATCTTCATAGATGATATTTTGGTGTATTCGAGGAGTCCGGAGGAGCACGAGGTGCATTTGCGGTTGGTTCTGGAGAAGTTACGGGAGCAGAAGCTGTAAGCGAAGTTGAGTAAGGGCAGTTTCTGGCAGCGAGAGATTAGCTTTCTAGGCCACGTTGTATCTACAGAGGGAGTTTCTGTGGATCCGGCTAAGATAGAGGCTATCAGAGGTTGGCCTAAACCGAGTAGTGCCACCGAGATCAGGAGTTGGCGGGTTATTACCGGAGGTTCGTCAAGGGGTTTGCGAGTATGGCGCAGTCGATGACGAAGTTGACGGGGAAGGATGTCCCTTTCGTATGGTCTTCAGCTTGCGAGGAGAGTTTCGGGAAGCTGAAGGAGATGCTGACGAGTACACCTGTGTTGGCGTTACCCGAGCTGGGTGAGCCTTACGTGGTGTATACTGATGCTTCAGGAGTTGGTCTAGAATGTGTACTGATGCAGTAGGGAAAGGTTATTGCATATGTTTCGAGGCAGTTGAGGAAGCACGAGTGCAACTATCCTACCCACGATTTTGAGTTGGCTGCACTGATTTTTGTCCTTAAGATTTGGAGGTCTTATCTGTATGGAAGGAAGGTGCAGGTATTCACAGACCATAAGAGTCTGAAGTATTTCTTCACTCAGCTAGAGCTGAACCAGAGACAGAGGCATTGGATAGAGTTAGTTGCGGACTATGACCTAGAGATTGGGTACCATCCGGGTAAGGCTAATCTGGTTGCAGATGCGTTGAGTCGGAAGAGGGTTGCTTCAGATATGGAGCGGGATATGGAGGCTCTGGTGAGCGAGATGAGTACCTTGAGGTTGTGTGTGATCTCACAGGAGCCGTTGGGGTTAGAGGCAGCTAACCAGGCAGATTTGTTGAGCAGGATTCGGGTTGCTCAGGAGAAGAATCAGGGTTTGATTGATGCTTCTAAGGTGGCTGGTTCAGAGTAAGTGGTCTCAGCGAGTGGGATAATACTGGTGAATGGGGGTTTTTGTGTACCCAAGGACGAGGATCTGAGGCAGGAGATCTTGAGTGAGGCTCATTCGAGCATGTAATTGATTCATTCGGGAGCGACCAAGATGTATCGTGACCTGAAGCGGTATTATCACTGGGTCAGGATGAAGAAGGATGTAGCTAACTGGGTTGCAGCGTGCAACGTGTGTCAGTTGGTAAAGGCTGAGCATCAGGTTCCGAGTGGTATGTTGCAGAGTTTGCCTATCCCAGAGTGGAAGTGGGATATGATAACCATGGATTTCGTGACGGGGTTGGTGGTCTCACGGACACATGATGCGATTTGGATGATTGTGGATCGTCTGACCAAGTCAGCACATTTTTTAGCCATCAAGAAGACTGATGGAGCGGAAGTTTTGGCTAAGAAATATGTGCGGGAGATTGTGAGGCTGCACGGGGTGCCAGCGAGTATTGTGTCAGACAGGGATCCACGGTTTACTTTAAAGTTTTGGAGGGCGTTTCAGGCAGAGATGGGCACTAAGGTGCACATGAGCACGGCGTATCATCCTCAGACGGACGGGCAGTCCGAGCGTACGATTCAGACTTTGGAGGATTTGCTGAGGATGTGTGTGCTGGATTATGGTGGTCATTGTGCAGATCATCTGAACCTGGTAGAGTTTGCGTACAACAACAATTACCAGGCAAGTATTGGGATGGCTCCATATGAGGCTCTGTATGGGAGGCCGTGTAGGACACCGTTATGCTGGAGTCAAGTGGGGAAGAGGAGCATGTTTGGTACAGACTTTGTTCAGGAGACGACAGAGAAGATTCGTGTCTTGAGACTGAACATGAGTGAGGCTCAGGATCGGCAGAAGAGTTATGTCAATAGGAGACGCAAGGAGTTGGAGTTTGAGCTGGGAGATTTGGTGTATCTCAAGGCAGCGATGTTGAGGGGTCCTACCAGATCCATTTCAGAGAATAAGTTGAGTCCAAGGTTTATGGGTCCGTTCAAGGTGGTGGAGCGGGTCGGGCCGGTAGATTATCGGTTGGAGAAGGGTCAAGGTGCTGCGTCGGAAGAGTATACCGTTAGTGAGAGTCGTGTGGGACTGTAACGGTATTGAAGAGGAGACTTGGGAACCAGAAGCGTCGACGAAGAGGAAGTTCTCGAAGTGGTTCGAGAAGCAAGCATAGGCTTGAGTTTGTCTTTTCTGGGTTTCAGTTTTCTTGATAGCATGCTGCTATGTTGTTGTTATATATTTCGTTTGTTGTTGTAACGAGTATACATTTGGAGATTTAATAAGATGAGTTTGCCTTATTAAATGTGTTTTATAAGATGGGAGTTATTATATGTTATGACTGGTGGGGTCATGTGATGGCTATAAATGGAAGTTCGATGAGTCTTAAAGCTTGTTCATGTTCTAGGAATGGCTAGAAATGAGCTTTTTCATGTTCTAAGAGTGGCTAGAAATAGAAGCTCTATGCGAGTTAGAACTTGTCTATTCCTAGGGGGAGTTTGGAATAGAGGTTTTATGGTGGTTAGAACTTGTCTATTCCAGGGACTCTAGTGGAAACACCTAGTGGGGGTTGTTTCGGATGACCTAGTGGGGGTCATGGATGTGATGATATTCCGAGTGGGGGATGTCATGATGGAGCCACGGAGGTGATTCCGGTCGACAGATGCTTATGATGCGCGTTCAGAGTATTGCTCCAGGGGACGGGTGGGTTTCCTACATACTTGAGGGATGGTGGTTCTCTCCAGGGGACGGGTGGGTTCCCTGCATATACTCGAGAGTTGGTGGTTTTCTCTAGGGGATGGTGTGTTATCTACATATACTTTGAGGGATGGTGGTTCTCTCCAGGAGACGGGTGGGTTCCCTGCACACGTAGCTAAAGGGGTGACGATCTTGCGAGTGGGTGTGGTGTATATGTATATGAGTTATGAGTATAAGTTATAAGTAGTAGCGTATGAGCATGGTAGTGAGTATGAGACTGGATGAACTTCGGGGATCGGGAGTGGATCTCAGGTGGTGCTGACCGGGTGAAGTCAGGATTGCAGCCGTGGTGAGACGGTGCAATGTGGCTAGTATGAGCCTAGTAGAGCTCGGGGATCAGGTGTGATCTCGAGTGGTGCCGAGTCTAGGGTTTTTACTTGTGTCTGGAACCTCGGTTCAGATAACCCTGGTAACATATGTAGCACCGTTGGTCGTACATGTTGTTTGATTGTTGTGCGATCATTTTGTCCAATTCGGGATCAACGGGTGGTCGCGCATGTTCTTGTTTGATTGTTGGGCGATCAATCAGGCAACCCTAATCCGGACCAGGGGCGTTGCATTGTTGATGTTCCCGGGTGAATCTGGTCGGGTTTTAGACGGAGGTGTTAACCTTAGTAAGACGGAGTCGCGTGATTCGAGGTCGAATCCGTGTTAGTGGGGGAGAATTGTAACGCCCGTGAACCAAAAAGTTGATTTTGGTTGGGTGTGTCGATCGACACAGGGTGTGTGTTGATCGACACGAGTGTTTGTGACTTATGAGAAGTCGGGTTCTGGTTGTTGTGTCGATCGACACGGGTGAGGTGTGTCGATCGACCCGAGTTGGAATTGGACCGACAGGTTTGGTTTAATTGCCCGGTTTGGTGGGGCGGTTTAGGGAACCTTAGGGTTCATATATAAGGCTGTATCAGACGCGTTTGGGTTCTCTTCTGGCCGTAACCAGAAGAAAACATAGAGTTTTGAGAGAAAAGTCTGAAATCAGAAGTGTTGGGTGATTTTTGAGTGTTCTTGAGGAGGATTGAGCTTGAGAGGGTGTTAGATCGCAAGGAAGATCGTTGCTGGGTGGATTTTGGTTCTCGGAAGGACGAAATCAGGGGCTGTTCGTTGTGTTCTTCGCTCGTTCTTCGCCGTTCTTCATCTTTTCAATCCGAATTTGAGATGAGTGTGTGACCGTAGGCTTACATAAGTGTAAGGAATGGGTAGAATGCGATTGCTTGGTGGATTTGGTGTGTTTTGTGAATAAAATTGTGCAGGAGACTCGAAAAATCGCGACGGATTCGAGCCATGACAGGATAGACTCGTTTTTGGGTTATGCAATTTCGTGTCGATTGACACCATGGTGGTGTGTCGATCGACACGAGGCATCATGTCGATCGACACCATGGTGGTGTGTCAATCGACATAGTGCAGTCTGTCGATCGACACCTACCACTACAAGAAAACAGTGTTTTAGCGTCGGCATAAGTTGACGCTAAAATGATGCTAAAACGACTTAGCGTCGGTTTAGCGTCGAACGTTTTAGCGTCAAATTACATTTCGACGCTAAACCGTCGACGCTAAACAATTTTTGACGCTAATTCGACGCTATTTTAGCGTCGCAACCTAATTCGACGCTAACATGCCGGTAAAATTCGACGCTAATTAGCATCGAATTAGCGTCGAAAACTGTCGATGCAAACGCATGACGCTAATTCGATGCTAATTAGCGTCGAATTAGTGTCAAAACTTTCCCTGTAATCGACGCTAATTAGCGTCTAATTAGCATCGAATTAGCGTCGACCATGACATTTTTTTAAAAAAAAAAGAATAAATTATAAAATATATTACAAAATTAATAGTATTAAAAAATTAAATTATCCAATACAAAAAAAATAACGCTAATCTACTGTCGTTGTTGGGTCTGTAGATTGATGACATCATCTCGAATCATCTCTTCGGATTCCTGCTCGAACTGCGATGGACCGTCAGATGCAGGAGGCGGTGGACCAAACTGCAACCCATGTAAGGCATTTGCTAATGTCGGATGATCCTCTGCAATGATGTTGAAAAGACTGGTCTATGCTCCGAGTCTAGTCTCTATGTGCGTCTCTAGCTGCGAAATCCTAGTGTTAGCAGCATCAAACTGTCTCGTCAATTTCGGGTGAGACGGACCCGGAGTGTAGGAACATCGAGCAGACGTAGAAGCTGCTGGGACATCGTTGATGGATCATACACCCATCGTTCGTCCTTTTTTCTTCGGCGCAATCTATAAAATAAAAATGTTAGACAATAAAATTATAATAAAAATAAAATTCATTATAAAATAAAATTACCTCTTCGTAAAGTCTATCGAAATCTTCGACACCCATCGTGGACTGGACAGACTCATCTAGCTTTGCTAGTCGTGCGTTGTACTCGTTGAACGTACGTTCCGCTTGAGCGGTATCAAACGTCCCATCCTTCTTCCGATGAGTTTTTTCCATCACTTTGTGCATCGGAGAAAGATCTCCGCCATTAGTCTGTTAAACAAAAACAGACATAGATAAACATGAAATATATAATAAATAAATATTTCATATACAGATAATCAAATAAATTTATTTAATTTAAATATTACCATATTGATGCGCACTGTGGCGTATGATGATTGACCCGCACAATGCTTTGAAGGTCCATCTCCTTTAGCCACCGGCATAAGACGGGCTGCAGAACACTTCGTAGATCTAACTATTGAATGAGGATCCTGCCAAAACCGCACTAGTCCAGACCAAACATCGGGATCCATCGATGTCGGCTTCGCCACATCGCCTTTCTCGCGCCACGCTTTTTTCAAGTTACCGACGGAACCGTTGAGGTGCTTTAGAGCCTTCTTCTCGAACTCCGCTCGCACTTGAAAAGTACGAAATTCCTCCCAGTGCCATCTTTGCTACAAATATACGAATAATGTTATGATCAATATATTTAAAATTAAATACTTTAATAAATAAAAATAAATAATATAAATTATTTACCGCCCATGACTTGAACCAAATATCCCGAACATGCTGCGGCGTATGGCTCCAATTAGGATGCGGTATAGTAAAATAGACTACGATGGCCTTGGTGACTAAACGCGAGACCTTGTTATCGTTAAACCTGTGAAACAAAATATTTAAATGTTAGTATTTTAATTATAAATTGTAATAAAATTAATTACTCAAAAAAAATCTAATTAGTAATATTGAAAAAAAATTTATCATACCATAATGCACCATGAGGCCTCATCGGATGGAGAACGCTAACCCGTGTCTCACGTCCAGGTTGGCGGAGAAGCTTACAAATCCGCATCATAAGAGGCGCGTTTGGCGGTGGAGGAGCCTAAGTGTGGTCATTGGTATGATCTGGCGCGTCTTCTTCTGGCTCTGGCTCTGCCTCTGGTTGTGGCTAAGGTTGTGGCGGAGCTCGTGGCGGAGTTCGTGGACGATAGTTCGCAGCCTGCGAACCCGACCCTGATCCTGATCCGGATGCGCGACGACTAGCGGATCCGGGAACCATGACATTGAAACGACCCGACCCAAACGATAATCCTCAATGGTCCAATCAAACATGCGGAATACGTAACAATTAAATCACTCAACAACACAACAATTTTAACGCATCCCATACTTCATTAAATTACTAACCAATTCAATCCAACAACCAATATCCAATAACACTAACACAGGGTTCCAGAATTTACTAGCAACCTAGCAATTCTATAAACAGCACTAATTGAGACCCTAAATCATCTCTTCTTCCTCGCCACGATTCCACGATCACATTTTCTCTTTACCTGCAACACATGGCAAAAAGAGTTGCGTGAGTATTATCACAAATACTCAGCGACGCGGTCATTCCGTCTACAGACTAATTAAACATAGGCATAAACAAGAGATACAATACCAGGATGAACAATCAACAATGCATCACACATCAACCAAGTGGAAAGTAGCACGTATAATATATCAAACTGACGGCAATCAAAAATGCGTGTCGATCGACACCCTCCTTGTATCGATCGACACGGTATGCGTCGATCGACACCACATCTTATGTCGATCGACACAGAACCCAGAAACACAGAAACCCAGAAAAATTGCACCCAATCCCCATGGATCGATTCCCTATCACATATAACGATTTCCTGCACGAAATTCATCAACCAACAACACACAAACGCATTCTATCCTTCCTTACACCTACATAAGCCTACGGTCACGCACTCACCTTGATTGGGATTGAAAAGGATAAAGAACGCGAAGAACGAGAGAAGAACACCAAGAACAGCCTCTGATTCCGTCCTCACAGACCCGAAATCAGCACAGCAACAACCTCCTTCTTGTTCTATCTCCACTCACGATCAAATCCCTCAAGAACAATTCCCAAAAATACCCAACCCTTGATTCCTGACAATCCTCCCAATCCTCTGGTTTTCTCTCTGAAATTCGGCCAACCCCAGAGAAAAACGCGACTGACCCCTTAAATACCCGCGCCCTAGGGTTTCCCTAAACCGATCGCCAAACCGCGCGATCAAGAACCGAATCTGTCGGTCTAATTTCAACCCGTGTCGATCGACATACACCTCTGTGTCGATCGACACACCCACCAAAATTCCACTTTTTGGTTCACGGGTGTTACAATTCTCCCCCACTAACACGGATTCGACCTCGAATCATGCGACACCGTCGCACTATGGTCACAAATACCGGACCCGAACCCGGCTGATCCTTCGAGATCACACTCGAACCACATAACCCCGTCTCACTAGAGTTTGCACTTCCGTCTAAAACCCGACCAGATTTCCCCGGAATATCCATGATGCAACATCCCCTGGTCCCGATCAGGACTGCCCGATTGACCGCCCAACAATCAAACAAGAACATGCACGACCAACCGTTGACCCCGAATTGGACCAAATAATCGCACAACAATCAAACAAGAACATGTACGACCAACGACGCTACATATATTACCAGGGTTGTCCGAACCTGGTTCCAAACGTTAGCAAAACCTTAGATTCGACATCCAATCCCCTCCTCTGACCCTCGGTTAACGCCACTCGAGATCGCACCTGATCCCCGAGCTCTACTAAGCTCACACAAGCCTCATTGCACCGTCTCACCACGGCTGCAATCCTGACCCAACCCGGTCAGCACCACCGGAGATCCACTCCCGATCCCCGAAGTTCATCCAGTCTCATGCTTACAACCACATTACAGATACCATTACTCATACTCATATCTATATACAACACTCCGCTCTCAGGATCGTCACCCTTTGAGCTCTCGAAGTATATCATACCCCTCCACCTTCAGGACCGCCGCCCATCCGGTTCTCTGTATGCTCCAGCCTCTCTCACTCTCAGGACACACAGTCCGTCAAGCTCGGCTGCAGAGGAATCACACATCCCCTGGAGAGGTTTCGGCCCCTCAAAGTATATGCAAGAGAACCACTTTCCCCGGAGAGAACCTCACTGTCCCCTCAAGTATACCCAGGAGACCTACTATCCCCTGAGGCAATCACTCTGTAACATGCATCTTAGGCACCTGTCGACTGAAATCACCTCTCGTGGCCATACAAAACCACCCAAACACCAGGGTGTCTCACAGAGTCCCTGGAAAAGATGATACTAACTCACATAAAACCTCTTTTCCAGACTCCCCCTAGTAAATAGACAAGTTCTAACGCGCATAGAGCTTATATTTCCAGCCACTCCTGGAACATGTACAGTCTCATTTCCAGCCACTCCTGGAACATGAACGATCTTACATTTCCAGCCACTCCTGGAACATGAACGATCTCATTTCTAGCCACTCCTAGAACATGAACTGTCTCATTTCCATCCACTCCTGGAACATGAGCAAGCTCCAAGCCGCGTAAAACTTCTATTCCTAGCCATCCTAGCCGATAGGCAAGCTCTAACTCACATAGAACTTCTACCGCTAGATAATCCTCCTAGAATATGGACAGCTCTAACTCACATAGAACTTCCATTTCTAGCCTCCCTAGCCGATAGACAAATTCCAACTCACATGGAACTCTATCGCTAGCCTCCACATGACCTACCAGTCATCACAATCCATGACATCACCCGTCATACCATAAGAACTCACATCTTATAACAAATTTAATAAGGAAAACTCATCTTATTAAATCTCAAAAATGTATACTCGTTACAACAACATCAAACGAAATACATAATCCCATAGCCACATGCTATACAGACTCTGAAAACTAGAAAGACACTCAAGCCACCGCTTGTTTCTCGAACCACTTCGAGAACTTCGCCTTCATCAACGCTTCTGGTTCCCAAGTTTCCTCCTCAATACCGTCACAGTCCCACACGACTCTCACCAACGGTATACTCTTCCGGCGCAGCATCTTGACTCTCCTCTCGAGAATCCTCACAGGCTTCGCCGCCAACGTCATGTTGGGCTGAAGATCCTCTGGAATCCTAGCCAACACCTCCTCAGACTCATGTAGACACTTCCGCAGCATCAAAACATGGAAGACTTTGTGAAAAGCCTTCATACTCTGAGGTAACTCCAAACGATAAGCCACCGGTCCGACCCGCTCCACAACCTTGAACGGACCCATAAACCTCAGACTCAGCTTATTCTCTGAAATGGATCTGTTAGGACCCCTCAACATCGCTACCTTGAGATACACCATATCTCTCAGCTCAAACTCCAGCTTCTTCCGTCTCCTATCGGCGTAACTTTTCTGCCGATCCTGAGCCTCTCTCATGTTCAGCCTCAAGACACGGATCTTCTCCGTCGTCTCCTAAACAAACTCTGCACCAAACATGCTCCTCTCCCCCACTTGGGTCCAGCATAATGGTGTCCTACACGGCCTCCCATACAGAGCCTCATATGGAGCCATTCCAATACTCGCTTGATAGTTGTTGTTATAAGCAAACTCTACCAGGTTCAGATGATCCGCCCAATGACCATCATAATCTAGTACACACATCCTCAGCAAATCCTCCAATGTCTGAATCATCCTCTCAGACTGCCCATCCGTCTGAGGATGATAAGCGGTACTCATATGCACCTTAGTGCCCATCTCAGCTTGAAATGCTCTCCAGAACTCTGAAGTAAACCTCGGATCCCTGTCTGACACAATACTTGTTGGCACCCCGTGCAGCCTCACTATCTCACGCACATACCTCCTAGCCAACACCACTGCTCCGTCGGTCTTCTTGATGGCTAGAAAATGTGCTGACTTCGTCAGACGATCCACGATAACCCATATCGCATCATAGGTCCGTGACACTGGCAATCCCGTCACGAAATCCATCGTAATCATATCCCACTTCCACTCCGGGATAGGCAAACTCTGTAATAACCCGCTCGGAACTTGATGCTCAGCCTTCACCAGTTGACACACATTACACGCTGTAACCCAGTTGGCTACATCCCTCTTCATCCCAACCTAGTGATAATACCGTTTCAAGTCACGGTACATCTTAGTCGCTCCCCGATGAATCGATAACATGCTCGAATGAGCCTCCCTCAGGATCTCCCGCCTCAGATCCTCATCCTTGGGTACACAAACCCACCCGTTCACCAGTATCATCCCACTCGCTGAGACCACATACTCTGAACCGGCTGCCTTAGAAGCATCCTTCCTTACACCTACATAAGCCTACGGTCACGCACTCACCTTGATTGGGATTGAAAAGGATGAAGAACGCGAAGAACGAGCGAAGAACACCAAGAACAGCCTCTGATTCCGTCCTCACAGTCCCGAAATTAGCACAGCAACAACCTCCTTCTTGTTCTATCTCCACTCACGATCAAATCCCTCAAGAACAATTCCCAAAAATACCCAACCCTTGATTCCTGACAATCCTCCCAATCCTCTGGTTTTCTCTCTGAAATTCGGCCAACCCCAGAGAAAAACGCGACTGACCCCTTAAATACCCGTGACCTAGGGTTTCCCTAAACCGATCGCCAAACCGCGCGATCAAGAACCGAATCTGTCGGTCCAATTTCAACCCGTGTCGATCGACATACACCTCTGTGTCGATCGACACACCCACCAAAATTCCACTTTTTGGTTTACGGGTGTTACAGACATCCTCGCCAAATAGCTGTCTGTATGAAGGAGGTGGTCGATCCGACTACATAAAAAACAAATTTATTAAATTAAAATATGTAAAATATAAATTTTAGAACAATTCATAAATTCTTACTTACAAATTTTAGAACAATTCATAAATCCATAAATCCATATTACTTTACATAAATAATTTTTATAAAATATAAATTCATAAATTATTTTTTATTTTTGCCAAATTTATAACTTATCAAATCTAAATTCAAATCAATAACTTATAAAATCTATTTCCTAAAATCTATTTCCAATAAAATTCCTACAATCTATTTCATAAAAATTTATTCATAGAAAATTTTCTAAATTCTATTTCATATGAAATTTTTTAAAATCTATTTCCTAAAATCTATTTCATATCAAATTTTATTTCCAATATATATAACAAACTACTAATATATATAAACAATTTATAAAAAAAAAAAGTTACCATTATTACTAAGGTTATATTACTCGTCGGCGGTGGTGGAGAGAGATCTAACCGGAGGTGGAGAGTTGTAACCGGCGGTGGAGTTTGTGATAACCGGCGGTGGAGCGGGAATCCGGCGGTGGAGCGGGAATCCGACGGTGAACTCGTCGATTTGAGAGGGAGAGATGTAACCGGCGGTGAACTCGTCGAGATGAGAGGGAGTGATGTAAACGGCGGTTTGAGAGAGATGTAACCGGCGGTTTTAGTTTGAGAGAGAGGAAGGTGGAGACCGGAGATTTCGAGGTTGCAGAGGAGGAAGAAGAGAGACGGCGATGAATAATGTTATCGGAAGTGAGGAAGAAGATATCTGTTCCATTAAATTATATTCAGTAACCGACGCTAATTCGACTCTATTTAGCGTCGAATTAGCGTCAAATGCATTTAAAAATTTTCAATTAAATGTTTTCGGTTCCCACGCAGTGTATTAATGTTTATCGCGTGTTTCGGGGAAAATGTTTGATTTAGCATCGAATTAGCGTCGTTAGTTAATCAAACTATAGCGTCGAATTAGCGTCGAATTAGCATCAGAAGGTTTAGAAAACGACGCTAATTAGATGCTAAGAGCGTCGAATTAGCGTCGAAACCAGGGATTTCGATGCTAATTCGACACTATATTGATGCTAAAGTCAAATCTCTTTGTTTTTGATTTATGGTAACGAAACCGGAACCGATAAGAACTTAAGCTATTACATTTCAATCTAAGCTATAACCGAAGAATTTTAAAGTTTGAATTTTTTTGTACTTTCATATTAGGTTAATATAAGGTTATGAACTTAAATGTAAAACTATATAGTTTTTTGAAATCTTTATATATTACATGTAATAGTTTTTAATTTTGAATGAATAATTTTATTCATTCACAATTAAGATTCAATATAGATAACATAAGGTTATGAACTGAATCGTCGATGCTAAACCGTTTATTCAATAGGATAATTTAGGGTTTATGGTTTAAGATTTAGCATCGAATTAGCATCGAACCCATCTGAAACTGTCTAGGTCGACGCTAATTCAACGATATTTAACGTCGAATTAGCGTCGATTATTAATAATTTTTTTAAAAAAAATACAATGTTAAATGTAAAATATTATAAAAATACAAAAAATTCAAAAATAAAAACATATGCAAATTTAAGTTTCCCGGCATTCAAAACTAAAAATTGTTCTACAAATGAAATAAATTTGCATATGTTTTTATTTTGAATGCCGGGAAACTTAAATTTGCATATGTTTTTATTTTTGAATTTTTATAATATTTTTTATTTTGAATGCCGGGAAACTTAAATTTGCATATGTTTTTATTTTTGAATTTTTTGTATTTTTATAATATTTTAAATTTAACATTGTATTTTAAAAAAAAAAAATTCTTAATGCTCGACGCTATTTAGCGTCGAATTAGTGTCGAATCCATCTGAAACTGTCTAGTTCGACGCTAAATAGCGTCGAATTAGCGTAGACCATTAATAATATTTTTAAAAAAAAATACAATGTTAAATTTAAAATATTATAAAAATACAAAAAATTCAAAAATAAAAACATATGCAAATTTAAGTTTCCCGGCATTCAAAATAAAAAATTGTTCTACAAATGAAATAAAACACATATTAATATATATGTTATGCTTCACTCTGAATCGTCATTTGAGTCCTCGTCATCCTCATCTGTATTTTCGCCACTTTCGTTTGCGAACTCGTCTTTGGGATTTTCGGCATCGGTAGCCTCCGAAAGAATTTCAGCTTCTCGATTTTGCGGATCTATAAGAATGATGTTGTCAATCTCTTGTTCTGGAGTTGTTAGATCCACGGCAGTTTCATATTGCATAGCAGCATTGTCGGATTCAACTATCATTCCTCTGGGAGCTATTTTAAGCACAGATAACCATGAAATCCCTGTTTTTCTGACACGTGGATATGGTATGAAACAAACTTGATCCGCTTGCGATGCAAGGACAAATGGATCGTACTTTGCATAAGAACGAGATCCGTTAACATCCTGACACCAAACTTTCCCACTCGAATCCCTCGCCCGACAACTGGATCAAACCACTCGCATTTGAAAAGGGTGCACTTTAAGTTAACCAAACCAGAGAATTGCACTTGAACAATGTCTTGTATAATGCCATAAAAATCCGTGTCCCCCGCTCGAACTACCACACCATAGTTCGCAGTTGCTCTGTTTTTTCCACGTTCGAACGTATGAAACACATAACCTCGTGTAAAATACATTGGAGATGACGTAACTTTCCCCAATGGACCTTGGATCAACTCTCTAAACCATACAGGGTATGACGTGTCTCCATAATCAACCTGGCAAATACAGTATACACATTGTAAATATAATATACACAAATTGTATATATAGGTTCTTATGGAAACTAGATATTTCTAATTTTGTTTTTAACTTACCTGAGTTTTCAACCATTTAGCAAAGTGTAGATCTTTACGTTTTTCAATCTCATCGGCGGATGCATTTGGGAAAACCTCGGCAACTTGGCGAATGAATTCACTAAAAGCAATTATAGTTAAAACAAATGTTTTCAAAGCATATATAAGTACGAAGATAACCCTTTTGACATCAGTCCATAGTTGATAATTATAATATGTACCTAAAAAATGGGGTAACTTCATCGCATTGTAAGAGAATATATGTGTGTGCACAATTGTAATCTTCGTATGAGAACCAATCTTCTTCTCTTGTGATTCCGGCATGCCTACCAACTGCACAGAATATATCTGGGACATCAGAAACTAGATATGCTTACGCGATGCAACCATCGTCGTACCTACGTGGAGCCGTTTTTCGTGTCCGGAGAGTTGGAGAGAAGTAATATGAGCTGAAATGACAGGTTTCTTCGGTTAAACTTCCCGCAACAATTGATCCCTCAACCCTAGCCAGTTTTTTGCCTTTCCTTTTAAGTGTTTCATGAATCTCTCGAAAGGATACATCTAACGAAATTGAACGGGCCCTCCTAAATCGGCTTCATGAGGAAGATGGACAGGAAGATGCTCCATAACATCAAAGAAAGATGGAGGGAATATCTTCTCTAAGTTGCACAACAATATTGCGATGTTATTTTTTAGTTGTTGAATTCCATCCTCAGTCAGAGTTCGCACACACAGATCTCGAAAAAATGCTCCGACACCTAAAACCAAAGTCCAATATCAACAAAAAAAATAAAATTTTTCACACATCATTTGTTTAGATATTTATATATCGTCATAGAAATTATACCTGCAAGTGATTCATGCACGTTCGTTGGCAAAAGCTCTGCAAAGGCGAAAGGCAATAATCTCTACATAAATACATGACAATCATGACTCTTCATGCCAGAAATTTTTTTCCCTTGCTCTACCGACTTAGAGAGTTTTGACACGTATCCATCTGGAAATTTACTTCGGTGGAAACCCAGTCGAAGAATGTTGATTTGCCTTCGCTTGATAATCTAAAGATAGGGATTGGAGCTCTACCATCTCCCGTGAGATGTAACTCAACTCTAGAGCATATAAGAGGCAAATCCAATCTAGACTTCACGTTGTCTTTAGACCTACCTGAAACGTTTAAGATGGTGTGCATGATGTTATCGAAATTTTTTTTCTCAATGTGCATGACATCAAGATTGTGGCGCAATAGATGATCCTTCCAGTACGGTAGATCCCAGAAAATGCTCTTCTTATGCCAATTATGTTCGACAAGGTACTGATCTGGCAGATTGGTCAGGATATTAAGCCAGTTACCACCACGTTTTGCTGTATCCTGAGCTCCCCAATAATCAATTTGACCTTCAATTTGCTCTCCTAAAAGATATGGAGGTGGTGGGATACGTACACGTTTGCCCTTTGTGAATAGTCTCATGTTCCCCCGGTACGGATGGTTCGTAGGGAGAAATCTGCGGTGACAATCAAACCAACAAGATTTTCTACCATTTTTTAGTTGGAAGGCATCTGTTTTATTTTGGCAATACGGACATGATAACCGACCATGTGTTGTCCAACCAGATAACATTCCGTACGCTGGAAAATCGCTTATCGTCCACATAAGCACAGCTCGCATGGTAAAATTCTTTTTCCTGGGGTAATCAAAAGTCCAAACCCCATGAGACCACAACAAGTTCAACTCGTGAATCAGCGGCTGTAAAAACACATCAATATATCTTCTTGGATGCTTCGGACCAGGGACTAAAATACTCAAAAACAGAAATTCCCTCTGCATGCAAATATGAGGCGGAAGGTTATAAGGTGTCAATATAACCAGCCACAAAGAATATTGCCTGCCAGACATACCAAATGGACTAAAACCATCTATACATAGGCCAGGATAAACATTGCGCTTCTCTTTAGCAAAATTAGAGTGTACCGATTTTAAGTGTTTCCAAGCTTTTGCATCAGAAGGATGATGAACTTCTCCTTCAATAGTTGAATGTTCCGCATGCCACCTCATTGATGCAGCTGTTCGTTCTAAATGGTATAACCTTTATAGCCTATCTGTTATGGGCAGATACCACATTCGCTGGTACGGCACTTTACTTCTACCAGCTCCTTGGGGCTTAAATCTTGGTTTGTGACAAAATCGACATTCCTGTAGATCTTCATCATCTTTCCAAAATATCATGCAATTATCAATGCAAACATCTATCATCTGCGAAGGTAATCCTAAACTAGAGACTAGTTTTTGTATGTCGTAGTATGACTCAGCAGCTTGATTACCCTCTGGCAAATATTCTTTTAGAAGAGCTGCCCAATCATCCATACAACTCTCAGATTGAATATGATCAGACTTTATTGTCATCATCCTAGATGCCAATGATAATTTAGACAGACCTTCCCTACAACCTTCATAGATTGGTTGGTTTGCAGAATCAAGCATATCATAGAATTTTTTTGCATCTACATAGGGTTCCTCAGCAACATCAGGAGTAGTCATAACTCTAGGAAATGCATCGGTTACCATTTCTTTGAACCTATTATGCTCTAACTCGATATGATGATCATTTTCTATAATAAATTGATGCTGATCATATTGCTCATTCGAATAACCCTGATCCATAGGTTGGTAACTAGTACTACCCGAAGTTTCATCTTCATATCCCTCACCATGATAAAACCAAACATAATACTCAGGTGTAAACCCTCTATTAAATAAATGCGTACCAACTGTATCAATTGTCTGCGGCCTCAAATTTTTGCACTTCCGACACGGGCACAACATGAAACCGGTCCGTTGAATTGTAGGCACACTATTCGCTTGAGCCATGAAAATTTCAAGGCCGTTGAGAAATTCTTCTGAAAGTCCTCCATTTTCATCTTTATGTCGATATATCCAGCGTCTGAGTTCGTATATATCGCCCATTTTTTTTTCAAAAATAAAAAAAAAATTTCTAAAATTAAATTTTGTTTTTTTAAAATTTTTTTTTTAATTTGTCGATGGTTTGTTGGTCTGAGGAAGGAGAGTATATATAGGAGATTATACCAGCGATTTAGCGTCGATTTTGAGTCAAATATTTAGTATCGAATTAGCATCAAATGTAGTTGTGTCGAATTAGCATCGACTTAGCGTCGTTTTTGCGATAAAAAAAACCATTGCTAAATAGGTAGGTGAAAACGTTTTTAATATGGCACCCACCTACCAAATTCGATGCAATATTCGATGCTAATACGATGGTATATGTTCGACGCTAAATCGACGCTATTTTAGCGTCGATTTAGCGTCGAACGGAGCCACTAGACGGAACTTCGACGCTAAATCGACGCTATATAGCATCGATTTAGCGTCGAACTCATTCGTCCCTATATAGCATCGAAATAGCATCGAAAGTTGCAGCCGACACAATTACGACGCTAATTCGACGCTATATTTCAACGCTAAAATTGGGTTTTCTTGTAGTGTACAGGTTGTGTCGATCGACACAGAGTTCCTGGAATGGTTCGTGTTGATTGTTTCGTGAATGCTTGTGTATGCTCATCCTGGTATTGTATCTATTGTTTATGCATGTGTATAAATAGCATGTAGACGGGATGACCGCGTCGCTGAGTATTTGTGATAATATTCACACAACTCTTTTTGCCATGTGTTGCAGGTAAAGAGAAAATGTGATCGTGGAATCATGGCCGGGAAGAGGAGATGATCTAGTGCCTCGTCTGAGTGGTTGTAGCGTTAGAATTGCTAGGTTGCTAGTAGATTCTGAAATTGTTGTCATTGGATTATTCTGGAATTTGATTGAATTGAATATAGTTTTATTGAACTGAACGGTTAGGGAATTAATAAAGTATGGGATTTATTGAATTGGTTGTTATTGTTGATTTTAATTGTTTTTGTGTTGCTTGTGTTGGCCCAATTGAGAATTATTATCTGTGATGATAATAATCTGAAGGAAAAATTTAAAATTTTTGGGTCTGGTCGTTTCAAGTTGGCCATTCATGACAACAAAGAGTGGTAAAAGAGGATAAGATGTCATGAATGTGTGATTCGTTTCCTTAATCTAACATTCTTAATAAGAAGGGATCAAAAATCATATTAGTAGTCCAAATATAGAGTCAAAATCATATCCATCAAAACAGTTGCAAGTAGAAATTTTCTGCACGGAAGATCCATCATGAGTTTTCTGAATCGATTGTCATGATCAAACCCTGCAACAATGGTTACATAGTCTTCGAAATCAAAACGTCAATCCTAACAAAGTGTCATAATTCCAATCTTACAGTTTTTATTAAAACGTTTTATATATATATATATATATTATTTTTTTTGAAAATAAATTTTGAAAAATACTTTGAAAACATAAAAACCAAACACTAACAAACGTGTTAGTAACAACAATCCCCCCAAACTTAACTTACACTGTCTCTGGTGTAAAATTAATTCATTAAGGGAGTAATGATGAAAATTTATTTGAAAGAAGAATAAAAAAGATAGAGAATAGAATGATAGTACCTGTGAGCTGTAGATATTTCCGGCAAAAATTTGAGGTTGTCGCGATCAATCGGAGATCTTCGTTGTTTTTGAGCAGTGGGTATCCCGTATGAATCGAAACCATGCTTTGTATTTCCAATGTCTTCTCTTTCTATCACATCTCTTTTGAATGGTGGATAATGCTTAAGACGATTCAATTGTGTGTTCATAATGAAATCGCTTGGAAATCCTGTTTAAGAGCAACATATCCTTGCAAAAACACTTGAAATCACATGTTAAATTCATCCTGGATCAAAGTCCTCAATACAATTGTATTGAATACCAAGTCCAAGAGAAGGAAAAATAGATATTAAACAAAAAAAAATCAAAATAATGAATCCAAATTGTTAAAAACTCTTAATCTAAGTGAAATCAATGAATGAATATGTCAAGATGTGAAAATCATGTTTAAAACCATTTAAATCTAACCTACATTTTAATTTCTAATGCAAAAATTCAGGAATCAAATAATTTTAAGTTAAATAATCATGAATATGCAAAAATAAATTGGTTCTTAAAAATTATGTGTGAAAAATAGTTTAAAATAATTAACAGAACAAGTCATTCCATGAACAGAACAAGTCATGTTCGATCTCTTCTTCATCGTTCTTCTTAAAAATTCACATTTGTTTTGAAAAACAATTTTGTAAAAGCCTGAAAAATTCATAGATAGATAAAATAATGAATGAAAATGTTAAAAAAAATAAAAAAAATCCAAAAACTTAGAATAAGCAAATTAATAAAATCAAAAACATAGATATGGGTTGCCTCCCATAAAGCGCTTGTTTTAAGTTGGATAGCTCGACTCCTTGGGTTTTTAGGGTGGTGGAAGGTCTTCGAAAGGCTTGAGGTTGCCTTTAGCATATAAATGAGGTCTCCTTAGGTCGTGTTCTCCATCTTCATCAAATTGATTTGGCTCATTGATCGACACTTCTCTTTTCTCCGAAGGAAGGCAAACTTGCACCGTTTCTTCGATTTTCGTCAAACGATCATCGAGTTGTTTCACACGGTTGGAGGTACCGATTGCTTCTCCTTTGAGGGTGGTTTTCTTCCCAATAAGATCATTAAAAAGTCCAGCTAAAGAAAATTTAACATCCTTAAGTGCTTGAGCATGTTGCGCTTGTTCTTTCGTAAGAACAAGTATCGTAGAGAATGCTTCTTGATGAGTAACTTTGGTCTCCTCCAATGCTTTTTTGGCTACGTGGGCTTTGATAGCAGTGATATTGAGGCATGTTGTAAGTTCTTCTCAGTTCCCATTAGAGCTTCTGTCTCCGTTTCAAAGTTCTCCCAAAGACTATCAAGACTACGCTTGAAACCATGGAGTTTTCGCGCATTGTCTTGAAGATCTTGGGAATGTTTCTGATAAAAGTCCTTTTACCGGTTTCAAAGATTAAAACCTAGAATCACTAACTCGATGTAGAAATAGTATAGGTTCGTTCAAGGGACCAGCAATACACTCTAATCTTATGGGATATAAATTCAGCTAAGCAATTCAAAGTTGTTTTAAGTGGCACGAATTAAGAAGAAAACAAATGTAAATTTCGGTTGTAAGCAATTGATGGAAAAGCGTTAGGTCAAGGGGTATATCTCTGGGATTAGGACATCAAAACCAAGAAATTATTCAGGTTATCAAGTTATGAACCAATCTAGAACTCAACCATAGATTCAAGAGGACCCACTGTCGTGGCATCAACTACTTCAACAATCAATCTAACACCCTAAACTGTTCTACAAAGAATGATGAGCATTAAACGTATAGGATTGATTTGTTCACGAGTTGCCTTAACTTCAACTGTCATTGGCTAAGGACAACTCGCCCATCTATGTCAATTCAAGCAATTCACAACACTTTTGATGAGTAAATTTAACCTAAAATCAAAGGCTAGGTGATCAACCTAGTCTAGGCAATACGATTGACTATAGACGGTGATATCAAATGATGTTTCAAAACCTATCTATGCTTAGTTATGATTCTCTAACCCCATCGAACCCTCAACCTAACAAGGGGAATTACTTGCACATTATTAAACAAACAACAGCAGCGAATAAGATAAGAAACTTCATTGAAAATAGAAAAGATAAGAGTTTAGAAATCTTCTCCTAAATGTGGAAAGCAATCCTCAAGCTTACAACTCTAAAAACAAGTATCAAATCTCTCTCTCACTTGTGGTTTCTCTTTTCTGCTGTGTCGTGTCTCTCTCTTGCTCAAAAGGGTCGAAAAACTCCCCTTTTATAAGCCCACGGTGGCTGGAAAAATAAGGTTGCGAAAATTAGGTTTAATGAATATTTCCAAAACTGGATATCCTGGGAGCAGGTGCTCTCTCTTCTGGAACGGGTGCTCCTTTTCTTCAGAATATTCCAAAAAGATCCAGATTCCTTCTTTTTTCACCAAATCCAATTGCAAGTTCCAATCCTCCATTCCAGCCGCATTTTAGACCTAGAATGACTCAAATTAGAGTGAAAGACTCGATAAAAACCTACAAAACAAAAGTTAGAATGCGCCAAAAATGCATTATATCAATTCCCTCAGACTTAGATCATTGTTTGTCCTCAAACAAATTCAAAACCAAGTGAATGAGAAATGTTTGAAAACGCAGGAACTCTCTCATCCTCAGTGAACCGGGTTAAAAATTCTCAATCTGCAGACCACATAATCTAGATTACGAGTAGCAAAGCTTTACCAAAACTCCTCAACACATTTCTCAACCAAGTCTCATTTCCCAAACACAAACTCAACGCATTCAAAGTTGCGTGAGGGTCTCGCTAAAGGCACCATTTAGGGTAGACGACGCTAAAGGGTATAAGGCCATTTAGAGGTGGAGTTCAAAGTGTTTAAAGTGTTTAAGGGTTACCCGATGTTTCGTACAGGATGCAGGATATCACACAAAATTGCAAGAGAGAATAGGTCCGTTGATATTCCACATTCTCTAAACCACTCTTTCTTTTATCCAACCTCTCAAACGTCTCATTTATCCATCATCCACCTTGGTATACTCGCTGTGCAGAGAGACACTTCCTATTTTATAGATTCACCACTGTTCATCATGTGTTTTTGGAATTTTTTTTTTTTTAAGATGAAGAGGGTTTTGATTACGAGTGTATGTCTCTCAAACACGAAAATATCAGATTTGTTGTACATACCCAAGTGGAGCTCATCAATATCATTCCTCCTTCATGGATTTTTGTTCCACCTCGTTGTAAAATCATCTTCTGGAAATAGGAGCAGGTGCTCTATTGCGGGAGCATATGATCTTGTTCTTCAGAAAGAGTGATTTAAAGGTAGTGTCGACCCGATTCTATCCGGCCTTTTTGCGCATATGCTGCACATATGACAATGAAGTAATAAGAATGCAAGAGGCTTGAAAAGAGGTTAGGGTTAAAGAGGGTACTAACTAAAAATGAGCTAGTTATTCAAGAACAACAAGAGTGATAAAAAGAATAAGGAGTCCTGAATATGATTCGTTTCCCTAATCTAGTGAGCAATAACAAGAGGAATTTTCGGTCAATATGAAACCTGGAAGATAGTGTATTGAAGTGTTCCAGCTGTTCCTTGTACCCATGCTCTGTAGAAATGGTCACTAGAGAAAAGGTTAAACATAGATAGTTCAAAGATCATATAAGATAAAGTCCTAATTCCCTACAAAGTCTTGACTCAATAAAACCAACGAAAAATCGACTCAAACAGGACATAAGAAAATAGAAAAACAACCAAAATAAAAGATATTAGTAGCAACTCCCCCAGACTTACTTCACACCGTCTCGGTGTGAGAATAAGAAAAGAGAGAGTGAAAAGAAATAAAATCATAAGGAAAAACATAAAATAAAATTGTTTGTGACGAATACCTCTTGGTGGCCCTTAATCCGAATTTCAAATTTTTACCCTGGAGAGCAGGTGCTCTGTAGTGGGGAGCAGGTGCTCCTTCTGGGAATTGGATCGACATGGAGATCGATCCTTAGGTTGACCGCTGGAATAGCTTTTGATCTCATCATCATGGATTGATCGATCTAGCTGAAAAGATCGATTGATCTGCCTTGTATATTCTACAAACAAATTTTTTTTTTAAAAAACCTGAAAACTTACACTGAAATTCAAAGTTAGTAATAAAAGAAATTCAATTGAAATAGTTAGAAAACGTACCGGTGGGTTGCCTTCCCACCAAGCGCTTGGTTAAAGTCTCGAGTTTGACTTAGATCTCATGTGTCAGTCAGGAAGATGAGCATGAGAACTTTCTCCAAAACAAGCTCTCCAATCAGTAAACTTCAGCTTCAGAACCTTGCTCAACATAGCTTTCACAGCTTCTTCACCTTTCTCTTTCAGCTCAGATGTGAGAATAGCTCTAACCTTGGAGAAAGGCTTCGAAATCCCTTTGGACTTTACCTTGTACTTAATCGTGTCACCAACACGTCTCTGAGGTTCTAAAACCATATGAGAATCACCCTTGATTCTTTGGCTCGTCACCTTCTCCTTTACCCTGCTCTTTTGACTAGTCTTTTTTGTTCTGATAAGAGGGTCTCCATCTAGGACTTCCTTGACCTCACTCTTATCATTGAAACTCTCTTTATCACCATTTGCAACTTATCTCCTTTGATAACGGTAACACATGATGCAAGTTTGGTAGCTTCATTAGTGGGTATAGCTTTGTAGAAGATCTGCTTGTTAATATTAGAGAACGAGACTCTTCTATTAGCCAAATCTGCAACAACACCCACTTTCGCCAGAAATGGTCTTCCAAGAATCAAAGGTATACCAGGATCTTCGCTCATCTCCACCACTTGAAAGTCAGTAGGAATAAGGCAATTTCATACTTGAATATGTAAATCATGAATAGTACCATGTGGAACCTTGGTGGAAGAGTCCGCAAACTTAAGAGATATATGATCAGCTCATATCGTAGTAATCTCAAGCTTCTCTGCAATACCCTTAGACATGAGATTGATGGAAGACCCAGAATCGCAGAGAGATTCTTTAAATTCAACTTCTGCAATGGAGCATGGAACAACAAACATCCCAGGGTCTTCTAGCTTTGGCAACTGCTTCTTTGGAGATGATGTATTCCTTGCTTTAGCAAAGAGAGCCTTGACTCTGTGAGACTCTTCTTGGTATCCTTGGAGAACTCACAATATGCAGGATCAACTCTAAATGCCTCTTCAAAAGAGATATCAAGAGAAAGCTCACTCACCATCTTATTAAACTCAGCCAGCTTCTTTTCATCAATCTCATATTTCAGTCTTTGAGGGTATGGGATCCTAGGGATGTATGGTAGTGATTCGAAAACTTCTTCTGCTTTCTCTGGTGTAAGCGATGCTGAGACAGTTTCCACCTCACTCTGAACTAATATCACATTGCAGTGTTCTCTGGGATTTGTTTCAACTTTTCCTGGAAGAGTCTCTGGTGGTCGCTTAGCTGATGTCGAGATCTGAGCTACCTGAGTGTCAAGCCTCTTCACATGGTTACAAACAGCTTCAAGTCTACCATTGAGATCCGAGTACATGGCGTCTACTTGTGTTGTGATTTTAGTGGCAGACTTCTGTTGATTAGCCATTAGCTGCTGCATCATAACCTTGAGTTCATCCTGAAAAGTACTTCCAAAGCTTGAGGAGCCTAAAAATTAGAAAATTGTGGTTTCTGTTGAACTCCCCTTGAAACTGATTCTGACCTTGGTTTGGGTGACTCCTATAGTTCTGGGTGTCTTCTTCTTCACCCATCTCCTCAGAAAATGGTTCACCATTCTCATCTAAAAAGTGAACCGTCCTTTGGTTCCCTTTGAGCAACAAGTTGACCTTCGCAGTAAGGTCATCAATCTTTTGGGAATCCATTCCACTAGATTTTGTGGTCTAATCATACTCCTGCGACTTGTTGCTAGAACTCACAGCCAAGTTCTCAATGAGCTTATACGCACCCACTCTGGTCTTAGTCATAAAATTACCATCACTCGCAGCATTTAAAGCATTCCTGTAATCCTAATCAACACCATCATAGAAGATACCCAGCAAGTTCTTATCGGTAAACCCATGGTGTGGACACTCTCTCTTGTACTCTTTAAACCGTTCCCATGCCTCACAAAAGGACTCTCCTGAATGTTGCTGGAAAGAAGAGATCTTGTTCCTTATGCTCGCGGTCTTGGTTTTGGTGTAGAAGTGGTCCAAGAACGCTGCTCTACATTATGCCCAAGTCGTGATGGATCCAGCTGGTAGAGACTTGAGCCAACGAGAATCTTTGTCCGCGAGTGAGAAAGGGAAAAGCTTGCACTTCAAGAAATCTGGGTGCATCCCATTAGAACTCGTCGTGGAGCAGATCTCCTTGAAGTTTTCTATATGGTCCATCGGAATTTCCGCAGGTAGTCCATGGAACGAGTGCTGCTTGACTAGCAATATCATCTGAGGCTTTATCTCATAATCTTGCCTCTCAATAGCAGGTGGAACAATAGCAGCTCAGTTCCGATAGAAAGCATTGGGATTATCCATATCCCCATTGGCACGCTGCTGCTCACGCTCGCGTTGCTGCTGTTGTTCCCGGGCATGTTGCTGCTGCATCTGAGCCATCTGCTCTTGCAACCGTAGCAGCTCAGCCGCCATACCATCATTGCCTTGTTCGCCCATGTCGACGAGATTAGGCCTTATTCATCTGTTTTCTCGTTCTAATCTTGCGAGTTCCGGGTTACTCAAAATCACAAGGGGAATTTCGCAATTTCTCTTTGTTGTTCTCGAGTTCATGCACCTGAAACACACGCAAGAAAAACACAAAGAACGAGTTAGTACTTAGTTTGAAATCGTATACGAAAATTAGAGGTATCGAGTTGGTCCCCGGCAACGGCGCCAATTTGATAAAAATGCTTTTACCGGTTTCAAAGATTAAAACCTAGAATCACTAACTCGATGTAGAAATAGTATAGGTTCGTTCAAGGGACCAGCAATACACTCTAATCTTATGGGATATAAATTCAGCTAAGCAATTCAAAGTTGTTTTAAGTGGCACGAATTAAGAAGAAAACAAATGTAAATTTCGGTTGTAAGCAATTGATGGAAAAGCGTTAGGTCAAGGGGTATATCTCTGGGATTAGGACATCAAAACCAAGAAATTATTCAGGTTATCAAGTTATGAACCAATCTAGAACTCAACCATAGATTCAAGAGGACCCACTGTCGTGGCATCAACTACTTCAACAATCAATCTAACACCCTAAACTGTTCTACAAAGAATGATGAGCATTAAACGTATAGGATTGATTTGTTCACGAGTTGCCTTAACTTCAACTGTCGTTGGCTAAGGACAACTCGCCCATCTATGTCAATTCAAGCAATTCACAACACTTTTGATGAGTACATTTAACCTAAAATCAAAGGCTAGGTGATCAACCTAGTCTAGGCAATACGATTGACTATAGACGGTGATATCAAATGATGTTTCAAAACCTATCTATGCTTAGTTATGGTTCTCTAACCCCATCGAACCCTCAACCTAACAAGGAGAATTACTTGCACATAATTAAACAAACAACAACAGCGAATAAGATAAGAAACTTCACTGAAAATAGAAAAAATAAGAGTTTAGAAATCTTCTCCAAAACGTGGAAGGCAATCCTCAAGCTTACAACTCTAAAAACAAGTATCAAATCTCTCTCTCACTTGTGTTTTCTCTTCTCTGTTGTGTCGTGTCTCTCTCTTGCTCCATCATCCTCTTTCTCAGCCCGTGGTCTTTTTTTTATTGCTGCTTGTTGTTGCTGCTTGTCTTCTTGTTGCTTTTTTTTTTCCGTCTGCTGTATATGGTTCTCTCTTGAACATAGATGGCTTCTTCTCCCTAGCAGCCGTCTTCTTATCACCCGTCTTCTGTTGCTTAACACTTTTCTCCTTTTCTTCGGCTTCTTCTTCTTCTGATACAATCTCAACAATCTCAGATACAGTATACGGATCATCCACAATATACTCAGGCGGTACGTAAACAACCATAGCTGTTTGTGAATTTCCTGTATCTGATTCATCTCAAGTACTGTGATATACCCTATATTTTACCACTTTTACTATATATTTTACTATGGTTTTTATATATATTAATAAAGCTTTTGGACCAAAAGAGGTAGTTTTCTCGTATATGTAGATTTTAAGGTCTTAACAGGTTTTATCATCAAAAGGATGTAAAATAGAGCAAAAAGAGTGTTATCTAAGATGCAGCTACTCATCCAAGTCAAAGGAACCAAGCCAAGTCATTTTATCTTGAAGATAATGCACATTCTCAAACTGGACAGAACGTATAAGCCAGAAGTTCGCTGACAAATAGAGGATCAAATCAGTTTGGAATTTAATGAAACTTGGTATGGAGATTTCATCAATTGTAGGTGTACTTTGGAAGATAAACCCGAAACACTGAAAACATGTCAAACTGCCTTCGAAGTGAAGTTAATGCAGAATGGAGCCAAGCACCGGGCCAGCCCATGGGCCGATATCCAGACTTTTTTCGACCTTCTAGAAGAGTCATGGAAGCCTCTAATACTGGTCACGCAACCCGTCCGTTATTTGGACCGATAGTGCCTCAGTTTCGACCAAAAAGACGTATTTGCCCGAAGAAACCCTAGCCGACTTAAGCCTCTTTAAACCCCTATATATACTTGCTTTTAGCCTCTCTAAGAACTCAAGCAGCCGATCTTAATAGCTTAAATCAATACCTAAATAATGTATTTCGTTTTTCTCTTGTTCTTCATGTTTATTTGATACTAGAAGCCTTTAAGGATAGATTGACTTTGCCCCTATTGCAAAGAGATGAGATCTAACTCCTTACACTTAGATAGATCAACGAGTTATATTTTCTATGTGCTTTACTCTTGCTGTTACGTGTTGCAAAACATGTTAGAGTTATAGCTTTGATTTTATTTCTATGCAGTTTCTTAAATATATGCCTTTACATATTTAATCGTATAGAGTTTTATTCTAAAATTGATTATTCATCTTTATTTATACCCAAGGACGAGGTACGGGCATTATGAGTTTGTAGTGATGTCGTTCGGGTTGACGAATGCGCCAGCAGCGTTCATACGGTTGATGAACGGGGTGTTCCAGGAATATTTGGACGTCTTCGTGATTATCTTCATAGATGATATTTTGGTGTATTCGAGGTGTCCAGAGGAGCACGAGGTGCATTTGCGGTTGGTTCTGGAGAAGTTGCGGGAGCAGAAGCTGTACACGAAGTTGAATAAGTGCAGTTTCTGGCAGCGAGAGATGAGCTTTCTTGGCCACGTTGTGTCTGCAGAGGGAGTTTCTGTGGATCCGGCTAAGATAGAGGTTGGCCTAGACCAAGGAGTGCCACTGAGATCAGGAGTTTTCTTGGGTTGGCGGGGTATTACCGGAGGTTTGTCAAGGGGTTTTCGAGTATGGCGCAGTCGATGATGAAGTTGACGGGGAAGGATGTCCCTTTCGTATGGTCTTCAGCTTGCAAGGAGAGTTTTGGGAAGCTGAAACAGATGCTGACGAGTACACCTGTGTTGGCGTTACCCAAGCCGGGTGAGCCTTATGTGGTGTATACTGATGCTTCAGGAGTTGGTCTGGGATGTGTACTGATGCAGCAGGGAAAGGTTATTGCATATGCTTCGAGGCAGTTGAGGAAGCACGAGTGCAACTATCCTACTCACGATTTGGAGTTGGCTGCAGTGATTTTTTCCCTTAAGATTTGGAGGTCTTATTTGTTGATGTGCGATAAAGCTACTATGTAGGGTTTATGCAATTAAGTCTTTAAATTTATAACCCTAGGGAACTGCAAGTGCACAGTTAAGACAATTGTAGTACTTAGGTATCGTTCCGCTGAGGACTTAGTGATAAATGCACTACAAACCTATATGATTTGGATTAAGCTAAGGGAACATATTATTTGGTTTTTGGGGTTTTATGGAAGCAACTAACAAAGCAATAAAAGTAAAAGGATAGATATCAATTAAGATTAGAAATCAAGCAATTCACAAAACATATGCAAAACACAAGCAATCGATTTAGGATTTTAAGACTAGTTGTTCTAGAACTCATATCACTAAGGTTAGGTCATCCCACTATCGTGATGTAACTAACCATCTACGTTTTGCACCCTAATAGACTCAACTATCACAGTTTGTTACAAGGTGAAAACATGCTTTATGCTCAAGATTGAGTGTTCACTAAACACCTTAACTAACCTATCGAATTGTTAAGGTTTCTAGCTCATCGAATACTAGGTCCGGAGATATAACAAGCTTTTGGAGAGTATATCAACCTAAGATCACTCCCTGGGTAGCTATGCCAGTTCGTGCTTTGAGTATAAATAAAGATGAAGAATCAATTCTAGAATAAATCTCTAAACGATTAAATACGTAAAAGCATAGAATTAAGAAAGTGCATAGAAATCAAATCAAAGCTAATACTCTAACATGTTTTGCAACACGTAGCAGCAAGAGTAAAGCACATAGACAATATAATTTGTTGATCTATCTAAGCGTAAGGAGTTAGATCTCATCTCTTTGCAACAAGGCAAAGATCAATCTATCCTTAAAAGGCTTCTAGAATCAAATAAACATGAAGAACAAGAGAAAAACGAAATACATTGTTTAGGTATTGATTTAGGCTGTTAAGGCCGGCTGCTTGAGTTCCTAGAGAGGCTAAAAGCAGGTATATATAGGGGTTCAAGGAGGCATAAGTCGGTTAGGGTTTCGTCGGGTAAATACGTCTTTTCCGTCGAAACTGAGGCAATTTCGGTCATGATAACGGTTGGGTTGCATGACCGGTATTGGAAGCTTCCATGCCTCTTCTAGAAGGTTGGCAAAAGGTCTGGATATCAGCACATGGGCTGGCCCGGTGCTTGGCTCCATTTTGCACTAACTTCACTTCGAAGGCAGTTTGACTTGTCCTCAGTGTTTCTAGTGTATCTTATAAATTAAAGCTCCAATTGATAAAATTCTAACTCCATTGGAAAGCTAACTCAAAGGGCTATCTTCAAACCAAGTTTAATTAAATTCCCAACTTATTTGATCCTCCGTTTGTCAGCAAACTTCTGGAATATACGTTCGGTTCAGTAGGAGAATGTGCATTATCTTCAAGATAAAATGACTTGGTTTGGTTCCTTTGACTTGGATGAGTAGCTGCATCATAGATGATACTACTTTTGCTCCTTTTTACATCCTTTTTATGATAAAACCTGTTAAGACCTTAAAATCTACATATACGAGAAAACTACCTCTTTTGGTCCAAAAGCTTTATTAATATATATAAAAACCATACTAAAATAGATAGAAAAAGTGGTAAAATATAGGGTATATCAACTCCCCCAGACTTATCTTTTGCTTTTCCTCAAGCAAACAATAGTCAAGAATTGAGAAGAGGTTTGAAATTCGGAAGAACTCACATATCATTTGGATCGTTGTATCAAATTCTAAACCTGTAATCCACATGAAACAAGATTAGCTCATAGACGTTGTCATCTTCTTCCATCACAAATTCGCAACATAGCCATACTCTAAATCTCTGTCCCTGCAAAAATATCAACTTCAAATCAATTGACTATTTCTACTCTTTTAGAATTAATGAAAACTTACCATCAAGAACATCATTCAAGGAAGACGGGCTAGGTATTGGGAAAGGCTGATTTTAGTGGTGAGGTTAAAAGTGTTTAGGGTTACCATAGACTCCGGGTGCGAGATATTATGCAAAATCGCAAGAGAGAATGGACCTGTTGATGTCGACAATTTCCCAACTACTTCTTCACGTCTTTCTCCCCCAGACTTAGATTTTTCTCCGGGAATCACTTGAAATCTCTTCTACTCATCTCTTCTTTTGTATCATGACATTCCTTGGGTATTATTTGGCCATAAGACTCTTAGAATTACCGCTTTCCTTTCCCTTAGATTTTATTTCTTTTTATTTTTATTTTATTTTATTTTTTTCTTTTTTTTTCTTTTTCTTTTCCAAAGGGGGAAACGGTATCTCTTTGATATAAGTCAAGTATAGGCACGAATTGTTACCATGTTTTACGCATCCAAGGAACGGCCAAGCTCTTTGAAATTTGTTCTTTGTACTCCACCATTCTTTACCAAATCGTCGCATCTCTTAGTGATTGGAAAATTGCGTCGATCCTTTTCTCTCCAACGTTTTTGCACATATCTGCAAGTATGAAACTAAAAGAGAATGCATGAGGCCTGAAAGAAGGTAAAGGGTTTTTAGGTAGGGTACCAACTAAAGATGAGCTGGCCATTCATGACAACAAAGAGTGGTAAAAGAGGATAAGATGTCATGAATGTGTGATTCGTTTCCTTGATCTAACATCCTTAATAAGAAATAATCAAAAACCATATTAGTAGTCCAAATAGAGAGTCAAAATCATATCCATCAAAATAAATGCAAGTAGAAATTTTCTGGACGGAAGCTCCATCATGAGGTTTCTGAATCGATTGTGATGATCAAACCCTGCAACAATGGTTACATAGTCTTTGAAATCAAAACGTCAATCCTAGAAAAGTGTCATAATTTCTATCTTATTATTTTTATGAAAACTTTTTATTTTTTTTATTTTTTTTTATTATTATTTTTTTTATGAAAATAAATTTTGAAAAATCTATTGAAAACATAAAAACCAAACACTAACAAACGTGTTAGTAACAACAATCCCCCCAGAATTAACTTACACCGTTCCCGGTGTAAAATTAAATCAAATTAAGGGAGTAATGATGAAAATTTATTTGAAAGAGGAATCAAAAAGATAGAGAATAGAATGATAGTACTGGTGAGCTGTGGATATTTTCGACAAAAATCTTAGGTTGTCGCGATCAATCTTAGATCTTTGTTGTTTTTGAGCATCGGGTATCCCGTATAAATCGCAACCATGCATTGTATTTCCAATGTCTTCTCTTTCTATCACATCTCGTTTGAATGGTGGATAATGCGTAAGACGATTGAAAGTGTGCGCATCACAACAAAAAGTCCTGTTACAAGTCCTGGTAAAGAGCAACATATCCTTGTAAAAACACTTGAAATCACTTGTTAAATTCATCATGGATCTTAGTCTTCAATACAATTGTATTGAATTCCAAGTCCAAGGGAAAGAAAAATAGATATTAAACAAAAAGAAATCAAAATCATGAATCCAAATTGTTAAAAACTATCAATCTAGGTGAAATCAATGAATGAATATGTCAAGATGTAAAAATTATATTGAAAACCATTTAAATCTAACCAATATTTTAATTTTAATGCAAAAAGTCATGAATAAAATAATACTCTTAATGATGAAATTAAGAATAGATAATTTTTGGAAAAATAATTCATGTTTATGCAAAAAAATAAATTGGTTCTTATTAAATTATGTGTGAAAAATGATGTTAAAATAATTAAAAGAGTGAAAAAGGAAAAATTAACCTCTTTGGACCAAACGGTTAGGTGGTCGGCTCAGTGGTTCGAATCGGTGGTTCGGTGGTCCATGGCTCGTGACTCCGGTGGTGTGGTGGTGATGGGACGCGGTTCGGCCAAAACCGGTCTATGTGTCGGGTGACTAGTCGCGATCAAGGATGGTTCGAGACGTGGCTCGGGTCCAAGGCGGTTCACGGCACGAGACGGTGGTTGGTGGATTTGAGTCGCGGGTCAAGGCAGTACCGGTCTGGGTACCGGTCGGCGGTTCTGACTGATATCGGGTGGCATGTGTCGCGGTTCGGGGTGGGTTATCGGCGATGTGTTGTCGGGTGATCGGGAGGTGTGGACCGTGGGTAGGCGAAGTGATCGGGTGAGGTGGGTGGCGGGTAGGCGAAGTGATCGGGGTAAGTTCTCCGCGGGAAAGTCTTGGGACGCGGTACCAGTCGGGTTGAGTGATCGGTACTTACGACCGGTATCAATCCGCAGGAAGCTTCGATGATCGGGGGGTTCGGGAAGGTGATCGGGCTACGTGGTTTCGCGGGAAGATGGATGATCGGGTTGCGCGGGGCACTTTTGCTCGGGTACCGGTCGCGATATATGACCGGCATGCGTGACCGGTACTCGGGCACTTTATGTCGCGGGTTGATCGGGGTAATGCCAGTCCGAATATTGGTCGGCCGTGTCAACCGATATCGAGTGGGACGGGAAGGTGCGGTATGGTCGAGACAGGTCGGTGTTGCGGGAAGGTCGGGGTGAAACATCCCGAGTATCGGTCGGGTGGGACGACCGATACACGCGTTCGATATCGTGGGTCGAATAGCCTCGGGTCACGGTAAAGTGTACCGCGTGTCGCGGTAAAGTCTTCATCGTGTCGCGGGTGGCTTCTCGTGTCGCGGTAAGGTTCGGGAAGGATAGGGACGAGTCGCGGTAAGGTTTTGGGTACGCGAGTCATGGCATATCGTGCCGAATATCGGTCACGAAATCCGACTGGCACGCGTGACCGTTATTCGAGCACTCGTGTCGCGGGGTGATCGGGACGCGATACCGGTCGAGGACGTCGGTCGATATCTGGTCCGGTATTGCCTCGTGTCGTCGTGTCGCGGTAACGGTTGGATTGGTCGCGGTCCACACGATTTTTCGTCGAGCTTTTTCTTCGTCTATACTCTTCAGAATTGAGATCCAAAAGATGCTACGGATTCTTCAGAACGAGATCTTTCCAATGGTATGGATATTGTTGCCTGGTTCGTGGTGGTTTGAACTGTGAAAAAGCTTGAAGTTGCGGCTTTGTAACCTTCCTAGACGGTCTTGTTCAATCGGTCATAACTTGCTAACCGTAATAGCAAATCATGTTCTGCTTTTTCCTATAGCTTCATAAGACTGTCTCCTTCGTGTATACCAAATTTCAAAAACGTGCGGGCTGATATAAAACTCCAACATTCCATGAACAGAACAAGTCATGTTCGATCTCTTCTTCATCGTTCTTCTCAAAAACACATTTGTTTGCATTTTAAAAACTTTTTGTAAAATCCTGAAAAATTCATAGATAGATAAAATAATGAATGACAATGTTAAAAAAAAATAAAAACAAATCCAAAAACTTAGAATAAGCAAATCAATAAAATCAAAAACATAAATATGGGTTGCCTCCCATAAAGCGTTTGTTTTAAGTCGGATAGCTCGACTCCTTGGGTTTTTAGGGTGGTGGAAGGTCTTCTAAAGGCTTGAGGTTGCCTTTAGCATGTAAATGAGGTCGTGTTCTCCAGCTTCATCGAATTGGTTTGGCTCATTGATCAACACTTCTCTTTTCTCTGAAGGAACGTATCGAATTTGTTTAGCTCGAAATCCAGGCGGTGCGGCATAATGATAGACACGAGTGTCTATGTTAGTGAAGTATATCCGTCCTAGAGGATAGTCCATGATAGCTCCAGCAGTTGCCAAGAATGGTCTTCCAAGAATGAAAGGTGTTGAACAATCGTTCATCGTTGCCACTTCAAAGTCTACCGGAACGATGACATCTCCAATATTCAAAGGGCAATTGTGGATTTCGCCTAATGAAAGTGTAGATGCACCATTGGCGAGTGCAATTTGTATCCGTGATGGCCGAAGGTTGGTGATCTTCATCATTCTCACAAGAGATTCCGAAAGAACGTTGATTCCAGCTCCCGAATCACAAAGTGCATCGTCAAATTTGAAACCACGAATAAAGCAAGAGATGTTGAAAGGACCTGGATCAAGGGTCTTGCAAAGGATCTTATAGTACTTGTGAGGATTCCTAGCTCGATCAAATAGCTCCTCAATCATGAAATCTTCTTCTTTGCTTTGTGAGAAACACTTTCTCAAAGATGGTCTTTCTCTCCATACTTCTTCAAATGTCAACTCTTGAGTGAGTTCTTTCACAAGAGAGTTGAATACTTGTAACATCTCATTACTTATGAAATGTGTCCTCTTGGTGGTCCTCTCGGCAAACTTTAATCCGTAAGGACGAGGTTTGACCGAAATTCTCGCCGTGAGCTTTCCTTTGCTCGTATTTGCCTTCTTCAATGGTCTTGAGACTTTGTCTTCGTCTTGATTAGAGGTGGACTCGTCCTCTTTAAGGATAGTTAGAGTGCAGAAATTAGCAGTAGGTGCAAACTCTTCTTCTATTGTTTCCAATTGAAGGAAATCTTACACCGTTTCTTCGATCTTCTTCAAACGGTCTTCTAGTTGCTTCACATGGTTGGAGGTTTTGATTACTTCTCCTTTGAGGGCGGTTGTCTTTCCAATAAGATCATTAAAACGTCTAGCCAAAGAGAATTTAACATCCTCAATTGCTTGAGTATGTTGTGCTTATTCTTTCGTAAGAACAAGTATCGTAGAGAATGCTTCTTGATGAGTAACTTTGGCCTCCTCCAATGCTTTCTCGGCTTCGTGGGCTTTGATAGCAGTGATATTGAGGCATGTTGTAAGTTCTTCTAAGTTCCCATTAGAGCTTGTGGTCTCCGTTTCAAAATTCTCCCAAAGACTATCAAGGCTACGCTTGAAGCCATGAAGTTTTCGCGCATCGTCTTGAAGATCTTGGGATTGTTTCTTTTGTACTTCTTCAAGGAGGGCTAAGCGTGAGGCATTCTCTTGGATTTGAGCAGCAAGGTTGTCAAACTTCTCATTGAAAGTCGAGATCAAAGTGTTCATCTTGGTATTGACCTCACGAAAGATTTGTGTAGCTTCCATGATGCGATGCATCAAGGCGTCTTCCTTGTCTTCTCGGTGGTTTGAGTGGGGACGATGGTGATGGGACTGTGGTGATGGTGGCGGACGGATGTGATGAGGATGAGGGCGACTTTCTCCTCCACAAGCTTCCCAAGGACGATACAAGGTTGGATTGTATCGATTTTTGTGAGAACGTGGCGGTTGATGGAATTCATGAGGCATGGGGATGTAATCTCCAACTTCTTCATGAGGGTAAGGCCTCACCATTTTCTTTGGATTGTGATGCTCCATTGACGAATCTCTGAAACACACAAAGATTAAAAACCAAAAAAAAAACGAAAAATTAGAAAAATCAAAAAGAAAAAAACAAACTTAGACTTAATCGTTATCAAAAAAAATTTGTAGGCAATCAAACAAAAGTCCCCGGCAACGGCGCCATAAAACTTGATGTGCGATAAAGCTACTATGTAGGGTTTATGCAATTAGGTCTTTAAATTTATAACCCTAGGGAACTGCAAGTGCACAGTTAAGACAATTGTAGTACTTAGGTATCGTTCCGCTGAGGACTTAGTTTATGAATGCACTACAAACCTATATGATTCAGATTAAGCTAAGGGAACATATTATTTAGTTTTTGGGGTTTTATGGAAGCAACTAACAAAGCAATAAAAGTAAAAGGATAGATATCAATTAAGATTAGAAATCAAGCAATTCACAAAACATATACAAAACACAAGCAATTGATTTAGGATTTTAAGACTAGTTGTTCTAGAACTCATATCACTAAGGTAAGGTAATCCCACTATCGTGATGTAACTAACCATCTACGTTTTGCACCCTAATAGACTCAACTATCGCAGGTTGTTACAAGGTGAAAACATGTTTTATGCTCAAGATTGAGTGTTCACTAAACTCCTTAACTAACCTATCGAATTGTTAAGATTTCTAGCTCATCGAATACTAGGTCCGGAGATATAACAAGCTTTTGGAGAGTATATCAACCTAAGATCACTCCCTGGGTAGCTATGCCAGTTCGTGCTTTGAGTATAAATAAAGATGAAGAATCAATTCTAGAATAAATCTCTAAACGATTAAATACGTAAAAGCATAGAATTAAGAAAGTGCATAGAAATCAAATCAAAGCTAATACTCTAACATGTTTTGCAACACGTAGCAGCAATAGTAAAGCACATAGACAGTATAATTTGTTGATCTATCTAAGCGTAAGGAGTTAGATCTCATCTCTTTGCAACAAGGCAAAGATCAATCTATCCTTAAAAGGCTTCTAGAATCAAATAAACATGAAGAACAAGAGAAAAACGAAATACATTGTTTAGGTATTGATTTAGGCTGTTAAGGCCGGCTGCTTGAGTTCCTAGAGAGGCTAAAAGCAGGTATATATAGGGGTTCAAGGAGGCATAAGTCGGTTAGGGTTTCGTAGGGCAAATACGTCTTTTCTGTCGAAACTGAGGCAATTTCGGTCATGATAACGGTTGGGTTGCATGACCGGTATTGGAAGCTTCCATGCCTCTTCTAGAAGGTTGGAAAAAGGTCTGGATATTAGCACATGGGCTGGCCCGGTGCTTGGCTCCATTTTGCACTAACTTCACTTCGAAGGCAGTTTGACTTGTCCTCAGTGTTTCTAGTGTATCTTATAAATTAAAGCTCCAATTGATAAAATTCTAACTCCATTGGAAAGCTAACTCAAAGGGCTATCTTCAAACCAAGTTTAATTAAATTCCCAACTTATTTGATCCTCCGTTTGTCAGCAAACTTCTGGAATATACGTTCGGTTCAGTAGGAGAATGTGCATTATCTTCAAGATAAAATGACTTGGTTTGGTTCCTTTGACTTGGATGAGTAGCTGCATCATAGATGATACTACTTTTGCTCCTTTTTACATCCTTTTTATGATAAAACCTGTTAAGACCTTAAAATCTACATATACGAGAAAACTACCTCTTTTGGTCCAAAAGCTTTATTAATATATATAAAAACCATACTAAAATAGATAGAAAAAGTGGTAAAATATAGGGTATATCATCTGTATGGCGGGAAGGTGCAGGTATTCACAGACCAAGAGTCTGAAGTATTTCTTCACTCAGCTAGAGCTGAACCAGAGACAAAGGCATTGGATAGAGTTAGTTGCGGACTATGACCTGGAGATTGGGTACCATCCGGGTAAGACTAATCTGGTTGCAGATGCGTTGAGTCAGAAGAGGGTTGCTTCATATCAGGAGCGGGATATGGAGGCTCTAGTGAGCGAGATCAGTACCTTGAGGTTGTGTGTGATCTCACAAGAGCCGTTGGGGTTAGAGGCAGCTAACCAGGCAGATTTGTTGAGCAGGATTCTGGTTGCTCAAGAGAAAGATCAGGGTTTGATTGATGCTTCTAAGACGGACGATTCAGAGTATGTGGTCTCAGCGAGTGGGATGATACTAGTGAACGGGCGAGTTTGTGTACTCAAGGACGAGGATCTAAGGCAGGAGATCCTGAGGGAGGCTTATTCGAGTATGTTATCGATTCATCCGGGAGCGACCAAGATGTATCGTGACCTGAAGCGGTATTATCACTGGATCGGGATGAAGAGGGATGTAGCTAACTGGGTTGCAGCGTGTGTCAGTTGGTGAAGGCTGAGCATCAGGTTCCAAGTGGTATGTTGCAGAGTTTGCCTATCCCGGAGTGGAAATGGGATATGATTACCATGGATTTCGTGACGGGGTTGCCGGTGTCACGAATACATGATGCGATTTGGATGATTGTGGATCGTCTGACCAAGTCAGCACATTTTTTGGCCATCAAGAAGACTGATGGAGCGGCAGTTTTGGCTAAAAAGTATGTGCGGGAGATTGTGAGGCTGCACGGGCACCAGCGAGTATTGTGTCAGATAGGGATCAGAGTTCTGGAGAGCGTTCAGGCAGAGATGGGCACTAAGGTGCACATGAGCACGGCGTACCATCTTCAGACAGACGGGCAGTCCGAGCGTATGATTCAGACTTTGGAAGATTTGCTGAGGATGTGTGTGCTGGATTATGGTGGTCATTGGGCAGATCATCTAAACCTGGTAGAGTTTGCGTACAATAACAGTTACCAGGCGAGTATTGGGATGGCTCCATATAAGGCTTTTTATGGGAGGCCGTGTAGGACACCGTTATGCCGGACTCAAGTGGGGGAGAGGAGCATGTTTGGTGGAGACTTTGTTCAGGAGACGACGAAGAAGATTCGTGTCTTAAGACTGAACATGAGACAGGCTCAGGATCGGCAGAAGAGTTACGCCGATAGGAGACGCAAGGAGTTGGAGTTTGAGCTAGGAGATTTGGTGTATCTCAAGGCAGCGATGTTGAGGGGTCCTACCAGATCCATTTCAGAGAATAAGCTGAGTCCGAGGTTTATGGGTCCGTTCAAGGTGGTGGAGCGGGTCGGGCCGGTAGCTTATCGGTTGGAGTTACCTTAGAGTATGAAGGCTTTTCACAAAGTCTTCTATGTTTCGATGGTGCGGAAATGTCTGCATGACTCTAAGGAGGTGTTGGCTAGGATTCTGGAGGATCTTCAGCCCAACATAATGTTTGCGGTGAGACCTGTGAGGACTCTCGAGGGGAGGGTCAAGGTGCTGTATCGGAAGATTATACCGTTAGTGAGAGTTGTGTGAGACTGTAACGGTATTGAAGAGGAGACTTGGGAACTAGAAGTGTCGACGAAGAGGAAGTTCTCGAAGTGGTTCGAGAAGCAAGCAGAGGCTTGAGTTTGTCTTTTCTGGTTTTCAGTTTTCTTTATAGCATGCTACTATGTTATTGTTATGTATTTCATTTGTTGTTGTAACGAGTATACATTTGGAGATTTAATAAGATTATGTTATGACTGGTGGGGTCATGTGATGGCTAGGAATGGAAGTTCAATGAGTCTTAGAGCTTGTTCATATTCTAGGAGTGGCTAGAAATGAGCTTGTTCATGTTCTAAGAGTGACTAGAAATGGAAGCTCTATGCGAGTTAGAACTTGTCTATTCCTAGGAAGAGTCTGGAATAGAGGTTTTATGGTGGTTAGAACTTGTCTATTCTAGGGACTCTAGTGGAAACACCTAGTGGGGGTTGTTTCGGATGACCTAGGGTTGTCATGGATGTGATGATATTCTGGGTGGGGGATGTCATGATGGAGCCACGGAGGTGATTCCGGTCGACAGGTGCTTATGATGCGCATTCAGAGTATTGCTCCACGGGATGGGTGGGTTTCCTACATACTTGAGGGATGGTGGTTCTCTCTAGGGGACGGGTGGGTTCCCTGCATATACTCAAGAGTTGGTGGTACTCTCTAAGGGACGGTGGGTTCCCTACATATACTTTGAGGGATGGTGGTTCTCTCCAGGGGACGGGTGGGTTCCCTGCACACGTAGCTCAAGGGGTGACGATCCTGCGAGTGGGTGTGGTGTATATGTATATGAGTTATGAGCAGTAGCGTTTGAGTGTGGTCGTGAGTATCAGACTGGATGAACTTCGGGATCGGGAGTGGATCTCAGGTGGTGCTGACCGGGTGGGGTCAGGATTGCAGATGTGGTGAGACAGTGCAATGTGGCTAGTATGAGCCTAGTAGAGCTCGGGGATCAGGTGTGATCTCGAGTGGTGCTGACCGAGTGTTAGGAGAGTGGATGTGGATGTCGAGTCTAGGGTTTTTACTTATGTCTGGAACCTCGGTTAAGACAACCCTGGTAACATATGTAGCACCGTTGGTCGTACATATTCTTGTTTGATTGTTGTGCGATCATTTGGTCTAATTCGGGGTCAACTGTTGGTCGCGCATGTTCTTGTTTGATTGTTGGGCGATCAATCAAGCAGCCCTAATCCGGACCAGGGGGCGTTGCATCGTTGATGTTCCCGGGTGAATCTGGTCGGGTTTTAGATGGAGGTGTTAACCTTAGTGAGACGGAGTCGCATGATTCGAGGTCAAATCCGTGTTAGTGGGGAAGAATTGTAACGCCCGTGAACCAAAAAGTGGATTTTGGTTGGGTGTGTCGATCGACACAGGGTGTGTGTGTCGATCGACACGAGTGTTTGTGACTTATGAGAAGTCGGGTTCTGGTTGTTGTGTCGATCGACACGGGTGAGGTGTGTCGATCGACACGAGTTGGAATTGGACCGACAGGTTCGGTTTAATTGCCCGGTTTTGTGGGGTGGTTTAGGGAACCTTAGGGTTCGTATATAAGGCTGTATCAGACACGTTTGGGTTCTCTTTTGGCCATAATCAGAAGAAAACAAAGAGTTTTGAGAGAAAAGTCTGAAATCAGAAGTGTTGGGTGATTTTTTAGTGTTCTTGAGGAGGATTGAGCTTGAGAGGGTGTTAGATCGCAAGGGAGATAATTGTTTGGTGGATTTCAGTTATGGGAAGGATAAAATCAGGGGCTATTCGTTGTGTTCTTTGCTCGTTCTTCGTCGTTCTTCATATTTTCAATCCGAATTTGAGTTGAGTGCGTGACCGTAGGCTTACATAAGTGTAAGGAATGAGTATAATGCGATTGCTTGGTGGATTTAGTGTGTTTTTTTAATGAAATTGTGCAGGAGACTCGATGAATCGCAACGGATTCGAGCCATGACAAGATAGGCTCATTTTTGGGTTATGCAATGTCTTGTCGATCGACACCATGGTGGTGTGTCGATCGACACCATGGTGGTGTGTCGATCGACACGGGGCATCATGTCGATCGACACCATGGTGGTGTGTCGATCGACATAGTGCAGTCTGTCGATCGACACCTACAGGTTGTGTCGATCGACACAGAGTTCCTGGAATGGTTCGTGTTGATTGTTTCGTGAATGCTTGTGTATGCTCATCCTGGTATTGTATCTATTGTTTATGCATGTGTATAAGTAGCATGTAGACGGGATGACCGCGTCACAGAGTATTTGTCATAATACTCACGCAACTCTTTTTGCCATGTGTTGCAGGTAAAGAGAAAATGTGATCGTGGAATCATGGCCGGGAAGAGGAGATGATCTAGTGCCTCGTCTGAGTGGTTGTAGCGTTAGAATTGCTAGGTTGCTAGTAGATTCTAAAATTGTTGTCATTGGATTATTTTGGAATTTGATTGAATTGAATATTGTTTTATTGAACTGAACTGTTAGGGAATTAATAAAGTATGGGATTTATTGATTTGGTTGTTATTGTTGATTTTAGGTTTTTTCGCGTTGCTTGTGTTGGCTAAATTGAGGATTATTATCTGTGATGATAATAATCTGAAGGGAAAATTTAAAAATTTTGGGTCGGGTCGTTTCAAGTTGGCCATTCATGACAACAAAGAGTGGTAAAAGAAGATAAGATGTCATGAATGTGTGATTCGTTTCCTTGATCTAACATTCTTAATAAGAAGGGATCAAAAATCATATTAATAGTCCAAATATAGAGTCAAAATCATATCCATCAAAACAGTTGCAAGTAGAAATTTTCTGGACGGAAGATCCATCATGAGGTTTCTGAATCGATTGTCATGATCAAACCCTGCAACAATGGTTACATAGTCTTCGAAATCAAAACGTCAATCCTAGAAAAGTGTCATAATTCCTATCTTATAATTTTTATTAAAACGTTCTTTATATATATATATTTAATGAAAATAAATTTTGATAAATCCTTTTAAAAACATAAAAACCAAACACTAACAAACATGCTAGTGACAACAATCCCCCCAGACTTAAGTTATACCGTCTCCGGTGTAAAATTAAATCAAATTAAGGGAGTAATGATGAAAATTTATTTGAAAGAAAAATCAAAAAGATAGAGAATAGAATGATAGTATCGGTGAGCTGTAGATATTTCCGACAAAAATCTGAGGTTGTCGCGATCAATCGGAGATCTTCGTTGTTTTTGAGCAGTGGGTATCCTGTATGAATCGAAACCATGCTTTGTATTTACAATGTCTTCTCTTTCTATCACATCTCTTTTGAATGGTGGATAATGCTTAAGACGATTGAATTGTGTGTCCACAATGAAATCGCTTGAAAATCCTGTTTAAGAGTAACATATCCTTGCAAAAACACTTGAAATCACACGTTAAATTCATCCTGGATCAAAATCCTCAATACAACTGTATTGAATACCAAGTCCAAGGGAAGGAAAAAAAGATATTAAACAAAAAGAAATCAAAATAATGAATCCAAATTGTTAAAAACTATCAATCTAAGTGAAATCAATGAATGAATATGTCAAGATGTGAAAATCATGTTTAAAACCATTTAAATCTAACCTACATTTTAATTTCTAATGCAAAAATTCAGGAATCAAATAATTTTAAGTTAAATAATCATGAATATGCAAAAATAAATTGGTTCTTAAAAATTATGTGTGAAAAATAGTTTAAAATAATTAACAGAACAAGTCATTCCATGAACAGAACAAGTCATGTTTGATCTCTTCTCCATCGTTCTTCTTAAAACTTCACATTTGTTTTGAAAAACAATTTTGTAAAAGCCTGAAAAATTCATAGATAGATAAAATAATGAATGAAAATGTTAAAAAAAATAAAAAAAAATCCAAAAACTTAGAATAAGCAAATTAATAAAATCAAAAACATAGATATGGGTTGCCTCCCATAAAGCGCTTGTTTTAAGTTGGATAGCTCGACTCCTTGGGTTTTTAGGGTGGTGGAAGGTCTTCGAAAAGCTTGAGGTTGCCTTTAGCATGTAAATGAGGTCTCCTTAGGTCGTGTTCTCCATCTTCATCAAATTGATTTGGCTCATTGATCGACACTTCTCTTTTCTCCGAATGAAGGCAAACTTGCACCGTTTCTTCGATTTTCGTTAAACGATCATCGAGTTGTTTCACACGGTTGGAGGTACCGATTGCTTCTCCTTTGAGGGCGGTTGTCTTCCCAATAAGATCATTAAAACGTCCAGCCAAAGAGAATTTAACATCCTCAATTGCTTGAGCATGTTGCGATTGTTCTTTCGTAAAAACAAGTATCGTAGAGAATGCTTCTTGATGAGTAACTTTGGTCTCCTCCAATGCTTTCTCGGCTTCGTGGGCTTTGATAGAATTGATATTGAGGCATGTTGTAAGTTTTTCTAAGTTCCCATTAGAGCTTCTGTCTCCGTTTCAAAGTTCTCCCAAAGACTATCAAGACTACGCTTAAAACCATGGAGTTTTCGCGCATCGTCTTGAAGATCTTGGGAATGTTTCTAATAAAAGTCCTTTTACCGGTTTCAAAGATTAAAACCTAGAATCACTAACTCGATGTAGAAATAGTATAGCTTCGTTCAAGGGACCAGCAATACACTCTAATCTTATGGGATATAAATTCAGCTAAGCAATTCAAAGTTGTTTTAAGTGGCACGAATTAAGAAGCAAACAAATGTAAATTTCGGTTGTAACCAATTGATGGAAAAGCGTTAGGTCAAGGGGTATTATCTCTGGGATTAGGACATCAAAACCAAGCAATTATTCAGGTTATCAAGTTATGAACCAATTAAGAACTCAACCATAGATTCAAGAGGATCCACTGTCGTGGCATCAACTACTTCAACAATCAATCTAACACCCTAAACTGTTCTATAAAGAATGATGAGCATTAAACGTATAGGATTGATTTGTTCACGAGTTGCCTTAACTTCAATTGTCGTTGGCTAAGGACAACTCGCCCATCTATGTCAATTCAAGCAATTCACAACACTTTTGATGAGTAAATTTAACCTAAAATCAAAGGCTAGGTGATCAATCTAGTCTAGGTAATACGATTGACTATAGATGGAGATATCAAATTATGTTTCAAAACCTATCTATGCTTAGTTATGATTCTCTAATCCCATCGAACCCTCAACCTAACAAGGGGAATTACTTGCACATAATTAAACAAACAACAGTAGCGAATAAGATAATAAACTTCATTGAAAATAGAAAAGATAAGAGTTTAGAAATCTTCTCGAAAACGTGGAAGGCAATCCTCAAGCTTACAACTCCAAAAACAAGTATCAAATCTCTCTCTCACTTGTGTTTTCTCTTCTCTGTTGTGTCGTGTCTCCCTCTTGCTCAAAAGGGTCGAAAAACTCCTCTTTTATAAGCCCACGGCGGCTGGGAAAAATAGAGTTACGAAAATTAGGTTTAATAAATATTTCCAAAACTGGATCTCCTGGCAGCAGGTGCTCTCTCTTCTGGAGCGAGTGCTCCTTTTCTTCAGAATATTCCAAAAAGATCCAGATTCCTTCCTTTTTCACCAAATCCAATTGCAAGTTTCAATCCTCCATTCCAGCCGCATTTTAGACCTAGAATGACTCGAAGTAGAGTGAAAGACTCGATAAAAACCTACAAAACAAAGGTTAGAATGCGCCAAAAACGCATTATATATGTTTCTTTTGTACTTCTTTAAGGAGGAATAAGCGTGAGATGTTCTCTTTGATTTGAGCAGTAAGGCTGTCAAACTTCTCATCAAAAGTTAACATCAAAGTGTCCATCTTGGTATCGACCTCACGAAAAATTTATGTAGCTTCCATGATGCGATGCATCAAGACGTTTTCTTCGTCTTCTTGGCGGTTTGAGTGGGGATGGTGGTGGGACTGTGGTGATGGTGGCGGACGGATGTGATGAGGATGAGGACGACTTTCTCCTCCATAAGATTCCCAAGGACGATACAAGGTTGGATTGTATCGATTGTTGTGAGAAAGTGGCGGTTGATGGAATTCATGAGGCATGGGGATATAATCTCCAACTTCTTCACGAGGGTTCTCTTTGGATTGTGATACTCCATTGACGAATCTCTGAAACACACAAAGATTAAAACCAAAAACAAAAAGGAAAAAATCAAAAATAAGGAAAAATCAAAAAGGAAAAACAAACTTAGACTTAATCTTTATCAAAAAAAATTTGTAGGCAATCAAACAAAAGTCCCCGGCAACGGCGCCAAAAAACTTGATGTGCATAAAACTTCTATGTAGGGTTTATGCAATTAGGTTTTAAATTTATAACCCTAGGGAACTGCAAGTGCACAGTTAAGACAATTGTAGTACTTAGGGGTCGATCCACTGAGGACTAAGTGATGAATGCACTACAAACCTATATGATTCGGATTAAGCTAAGGGAAAATATTATTTGGTTTTTGGGGGTTTATGTAAGCAAATAACAAAGCAATAAAAGTAAAGGGATAGATATCAATTAAGATTTGAATTCAAGCAATTCACAAAACATATGCAAAACACAAGCAATCGATTTAGGATTTTAATACTAGTTGTTCTAGAACTCATATCACTAAGGTAAGGTCATCCCACTATCGTGAAGTAACTAACCATCTACGTTTTGTACCCTAATAGACTCAACTATCGCAGGTTATTACAAGGTGAAAACATGCTTTATGCTCGAGATTGATTGTTCACTAGACTCCTTAACTAACCTATCTAATTGTTAAGACGCCTAGCTCATCGAATACTAGGTCCGGAGATATAACAAGCTTTTGGAGAGTATATCAACCTAAGATCACTCCTTGGGTAGCTAAGCCAATTCGTGCTTTGAGTATAAATAAAGATGAATAATCAATTCTAGAATAAAACTCTAACCGATTAAATATGTAAAGGCATAGTATTAAGAAAGTGCATAGAAATCAAATCAAAACTATAACTCTAACATGTTTTGCAACATGTAGCAGCAAGAGTAAAGCACATAGACAGTATAATTCGTTGATCTATCTAAGCATAAAGAGTTAGATCTCATTTCCTTGCAATAGGGCAAAGTCAATCTATCCTTAAAGGCTTCTAGAATCAAATAAACATGAAGACCAAGAGAAAAACGAAATACATTGTTTAGGTATTGATTTAAGCTGTTAAGGTAGGCTGGTTAAGTTCCTAGAGAGGCTAAAAGCAAGTATATATAGGGGTTTAAGGAGGCTTAAGTCTGCTAGGGTTTCTTCAGGCAAAAACGTCTTTTTCGGTCGAAACTGAGGCAATATCGGTCCAAATAATGGTCAGCTTGCGTGACCAGTATTAGAAGCTTCCATGACTCTTCTAGAAGGTCGGCAAAAGTCTGGATCATCGGCCCATGGGCTGGCCCGGTGCTTGGCTCCATTCTGCACTATCTTCACTTCGAAGGCAGTTTGACATGTCCTCAGTGTTTCGGGTGTATCTTCCAAAATACAGCTCTAATTGATTAAATTATAACTCCATTGGAAATCTAACTAAAAGGGCTATATCCATACTAAGTTTCATTAAATTCCCAATTGGTTTTATCCTCCGTTCATCAGCGAACTTCTGGCGTATACGTTCTGTCCAGTTTGAGAATGTGCATTATCTTCAAGATAAAATGACTTGGCTTGGTTCCTTTGAATTGGATGAGTAGCTGCATCATAGATGACACTCCTTTTGCTCCATTTTACATTCTTTTGATGATAAAACCTGTTAAGACCTTAAAATCTACATATACGAGAAAACTACCTCTTTTGGTCCAAAAGCTTTATTAATATATATATATAAAAACCATAGTAAAATAGATAATAAAAGTGGTAAAATATAGGGTATATTACTACATATAACTGTTTTATTAGTTTTGTGTTATCTCTGTTAGGTATAACTAAGTATAATTGTTTGATTTTTTTTATCACAGATCACGATGAGGTTTATAATGAGGATAACTTTGGTATGCATGAAGATAGTGAGCAAGAACATTTTGTGGATAGAGCTAGCCTTGTATCTACTCCATGGGAAGCTGGTGTAGATATGACATTGGGTCAAGAATTTGGAAGTAAAGATGAAGTGAAACTCTTAGTTCAAGTAGCTTCACATCGAAATTGTTTTGAGTACATTGTAGACAAGACATGTACAAAAGGATATGTGCTAAAATGTGTGGCATCAAATAAAAGTTGCAAGTGGTATGTACGGGTTGTTGCGATTAAGAATTCAGATCGTTGGTCACTTGTAACTTACAAGAAGATGCATAAATGTTCTCGAGTTGATGCAAGTACAAGGATAAAAAGAAGGAAAGGCTCATCAAAAATAGTTGCCTTTATTTTGGAGCAAGAGTATCTCGGTATTTTGGAGACTCCGAAGCCAAAACATCTGATGAAGCTTGCTAAAACAAAAGCTAGTGTTGACCTATCATACACTACCTATTGGAGGGGAAAACAACTAGCTGCTAATACTGTGAGGGGAAGTCCTGAGCAGAGTTATCTGATGTTGGAGTCGTATTTGTATATGCTATGGAAGATGAATGAGGGTACACAAACATGTGTTTAATGGGATGATCAGAATAGTTTTAAGTATATGTTCTTTGCGCTGGGAGCTTGTATTAAAGGGTTCAAATCCATGAGGAAAGTCATCACTGTGGATGCCACCCACCTTAAGCATGCATATGGTGTAGTTCTAATTGTTGCGATGGCTCAAGATCCCAATCATCACCATTATCCAGTTGCTTTTGGTGTAGCTGATGGTGAGAAAGAAGAAAGTTTGATGTGGTTTATGAATAAATTAAAACTAGTGGTAAGGGATGAGGATGATCCTGAAAGATCCAAGAGTGAACTGGTGTTTATATCTGATAGAAATGTATCCCTTATCAAGTCAATATGTGTGGTGTTCCCGTTGGCTTACCATGGGTATTGTATATACCATTTGTCTCATAATGTGAAAGGAAGCAATTCTAATACCCTGAAAAAAAATGGTTGCGGGGCAATTCATGAAATGCGCGGAAACATATACAGAGGATGAGTTTATAAAACTTTATAGTGCCTTCAGGAGAAGGTATTCTGCTGCAGCCGTGTATCTCGATAAGAGTGTTGAGGTGAAAAAATGGGCAAGATGTTATTTTCCAGGAGAAAGATACAACATAGCAACCACCAATAATGTAGAATCAGTCAATGGCATTTTCGTTGAAGCAAAAAAGTACACGTTATTGCCTATGATTAATATGATCATAGAAAAAATAGCTGCATGGTTCAACAAGCATCGGAAGGCATCCACTGAAGTACCCGACTCACAGAAGCTGGTGCCTTACGTTAACAACATTTTAGAGAGTATAATACCGATTGGGAAGAAGCTATTATCGCAAGAGTTAAACAGTTGGTTGTTTGAGTACAATGTGATTGGAGAAGATGGGAAGAATTATGTGGTTAATTTGAAGGAGAAAACTTGCAGTCGCAAGTATTTTGATATCGATAGGTACGCATGTGTGCATGCGATACAAGGTATCATCCGATTAAGCGGAGGGACTGAGGTCCGTCATTATGAGTTTGCCTCTAAGTTTTATACGCTTGAGCAGTGGGTAATGGCATATTCTAGGACGATATATCCTGTACCACATATGTCAAGTTGGTTGATTCCTATGACATAACTTAACTCGTTCCGGGAAGGCTTCCCTCCACCCCACAAAACTAAGAAAGGACCTTCTCAACAAACACGGTTCTTATCAACTGGAGAACATAGAGGAAAAGGTAAAGGAAACCAATTTGCAGGAATCCAATGTCCAGGAACCTAACTAGGTACAAATGGTGTTGTTATTTTGGTAATTTTCTCTGCCAGTATAACTACATATGACTACGAATGACTGTGTTTTGTTATTTTGTAATTCTCTCTGCTATGTATAACTATATATAACTGAGTATGACTATGTATGAGTTGTATGACTGAATATGACTGTGTTGATTATTTTATCTCTTTTTCTCTTTACATTTTGTTTCCTTACTATGTCCATTTATGTACCTACGACTGTGTCTAATTGATACTTAGGTAGCACTGTAAACATTCGAATAATTTCAAAGAATTTAGAGTAAAGCATATAATTTTACTAAAACTATACCTTATACATATGGTTCATGTATGAGTTACTAGCCACTTTGTTATGTGAAACATCCGATTATGGTGTTGTCGGACATTTTAGTATACAAAATGATAGGAAATATATTTAAAGTGATCAATTGGATCAATACTACTAGAAAAGTTATAATCTTATGTACTTACTACTGGTTATACGTGAAAAAAGTCGAAATATAATTATGTGCAAACCAGTACTACTCGAAAACCAAGTATGACTATGAGTAAAGTAAATATAATTTTTAATTAGTTTTGTGGCGCATTTGTTAAGTGTTTTTATATTTTTATTAATAAATTGTTGATGAAAAATGTGATAAACGTGCTAGTAGTTGCATAATACACAGTAGTACTCAGTATTACTAGCAGTACCAAATCCAAAACATTATAAAATATGAGTTTTACCTTTCCTTAAATCCCTCCAACACATAAGTAGGATAAGTACCTTAAAAAAACACAAAATAACATCAACCTAAAAACACAGAATAACATCAGTAGTTCTTCTTGCGTGCTACTCCGGTCTTTTTCCTTTTGGTCCCAACCACTTTCACAGCTCCATCATCCTCTTTCTCAGCCTGTGGTTTTTTTTTTATTGCTGCTTGTTGTTGCTGCTTGTCTTCTTGTTGTTTTTTTTTCCATCTGCTGTATATGGTTCTCTCTTAAACATAGATGGCTTCTTCTCCCTAGCAGCCGTCTTTTTATCACCCGTCTTCTGCTTCTTAACATTTTTCTCCTTTTCTTCGGCTTCTTCTTCTTCTGATTCAATCTCAACAATCTCAGGTACAGTATACAGATCATCCACAATATACTCAGGCGATACGTAAACAACCATAGCTGTCTCTGAATTTTCTGTATCTGATTCATCTCAAGTACAGTGATATACCCTATATCTTACCACTTTTACTATATATTTTACTATGGTTTTCATATATATTAATAAAGTTTTTGGACCAAAAGAGATAGTTTTCTAGTATATGTAGATTTTAAGGTCTTAACAGGTTTTATCATCAAAAGGATGTAAAATGGAGCAAAAAGAGTGTTATCTAAGATGTAGCTACTCATCCAAGTCAAAGGAACCAAGCCAAGTCATTTTATCTTGAAGATAATGCACATTCTCAAACTGGACAGAACGTATATGCCAGAAGTTTGCTGACGAACGGAGGATCAAATCAGTTTGGAATTTAATGAAACTTGGTTTGAAGATATCCCTTTGAGTTAGCTTTCCAATGGAGTTGGAATTTCATCAATTGTAGCTGTATTTTGGAAGATAAACCCGAAACACTGAAGACATGTCAAACTGCCTTCGAAGTGAAGTTAGTGTAGAATGGAGCCAAGCACCGGGCCAGCCCATGGGCCGATATCCAGACTTTTTCCGACCTTCTAGAAGAGTCATGGAAGCCTCCAATACCATTCACGCAACCCGTCCGTTATTTGGACCGATATTGCCTCAATTTCGACCAAAAAGACGTATTTGCCCGAATAAACCCTAGCCGACTTAAGCCTCCTTAAACCCCTATATATACTTGCTTTTAGCCTCTCTAGGAACTTAACCAGCCTACCTTAATAGCTTAAATCAATACCTAAACAATGTATTTCGTTTTTCTCTTGGTCTTCATGTTTATTTGATTCTAGAAGCCTTTAAGGATAGATTGACTTTGCTCCTATTGCAACACCCTAGCAGTTCTAACGATAATATAAAACACACAACCGAGACTCTAGATCATCTCCTCTTCCTGGCCATGATTTCACGATCACAATTCCTCTTTACCTGCAATACATGGCAAAAAGAGTTGCGTGAGTATTATCACAAATACTCAGTGAGACGGTCATCCCGTCTACACGTTATACACACAGGCATAAGAGACAAACCACAACACCAAGCAATAACCGATCATCATATATCAATCAATACGTCAAACTGACGACAATCGATCGACACACACCTTGTGTCGATCGACACACACCTTGTGTCGATCGACACACACCTTGTGTCGATCGACACAACAAATGCTTGTGTCGATCGACACCCAACTTGTGTCGATCGACACATGCTGCAGAATCGCAGAATCGAACCTTCTACTCTCTGGTCCGATTCGGACCTACACATATGTTGATTCCCTGCAAAGGAATCGTCTACAAACACATCCAAGCCACACATAACATCCATAACACGAGAATCAATCATCAAATCATCAAACAATGCATTGGGATCAATCCCTTTACCCAGATAAACCTACGGTCACGCACTTACCTCGGTTTTTGGATCGATTCTAACCCCAAAACTCCTCCAAAACACGATCGGAAACCTGTTCTGAAAACTAGAAAAAACAAGCTACACAACGGTATGCGGATTGTCTCCAGACTCCTTCTGGTTCAACGGGAATCCTCCCTCGAAGTAGACTGATCACAGTACGAGTCCTCAAAGTTTTACTCTGATCCTACCTAATCTTCCCAGCCATTCGTCTTCTCCAAAACCCGAGCAGAACTTGCCTCCAAAACCTAAAACACTCACAAGGATCAACAAGGATCCTTCTCTCCCAAATCTCTTCTAATTTTAGCCAAAAGAAGAGACAAAACGCGGCTCCCACGTTTTATATGGGAACCCTAGGGTTTCCTAAACCAATCGCCAAACCGACCGATCAAAAACCGAATCTGTCGGTTCAATTTTTAACCTGTGTCGATCGACACATCCACTTGTGTTGATCGACACATCCGCTTGTGTCGATCGACACAACGCCCAAATCCCGACTCCTCATAAATCAAACAATGTGTGTCGATCGACACATACTCCCCGTGTCGATCGATGCACCACCAAAAATTCACTTTTGGTTCACGGGCGTTACAATTCTCCCCCACTAACACGGATTCGACCTCGAATCACATAATCTCGTCTCGCTAAGGTTGACACTCCCGTCCAAACCCGACTAGATTCACCTGGAAACATCAACAATGCAATGCCCCCTGATCCGGATTAGGGCTACTCGATTGATCGCGCAACAATCAAACAAGAATATGCACGACCAACCGTTGACCCAGAATTGGACCCATTGATCGCGTAACAATCAAACAAGAACATGCACGACCAATGACGCTACATATGCTACCATGGTCGTCCGAACCGAGGTTCCAACGTAAGTAAAACCTTAGACTAGACGTCCACACTACACTCGATCCCCGAGCTCCGCTAGTCTCATACTAGCCACATTGCCCCATCTCGCCACGGCTGCAATCCTGACCAACCCTGTCAGCACCACCTAAGATCCACCCTCGAATCACTCCACACCGTCACACTACGGTCAACACCCCTGACCATCCCGGCCAATAACATCCGAGATCCTCTCCCGATCTCTGAGGTCTACATCTAGTCCTATGCACATAGCCACGTTTCAGACATTGATTACTCTCAACTCATAACTCATATCACATAACCACACCATTCACACTCTTAGGAACACGTCCTTTGAGCTATCGGTGCACCATACCACTGACACTCTCAGAACACACAGTCCGTTGAGCTAGCGGTATACAGGGAAAATCCTCATCCCCTCTAGAGAAGTGCTTATCTCGTAGTATTACTAAGGGAAATCCTCATCCCCCAGTAACACCCACAGGGAAATCCTCATCCCATCGAGAAAAATACTCCTCTCTCGGTATTACTAAGGGAAAAACTCATCCCTCGATAACACCCAGGGAAATCCTCATCCCTCCTGGAGAAATCCTCATCTCTTATTACTAAGGGAAATCCTCATCACTCAGTAACATACAGGGAAATTCTCATCCCTCCTGGAGAAATCCTCATCTCCAAATGAGCTATTCGGGAAAATCCTCATTCCCTAGAGAAATCAATTCTTAACGCCTATAGCATCTCTGACTAGAACTACCTCATTTGGTCTCAACCTGACATCCCAATACCCGAAATATCACCACATCCATTACCAATACTCAGGTCAACTCTAACATGACACACCACTATCCCGGAATATCATCTCATCCATGACCAATCCTCAGGTCATCTCTAAACAACCCAATCACCCAGGATGTTTCACTACGGTCTCACAGAATAGACAAGTTTTAAATCCTCATAAAACCTCTATTCTCATACCCTTATAATAGACAAGTTTTAAATCCTCATAAAACCTCCATTTCCAACCCTCAACACGCATACTCATGACAACACAAGGCCAACCATAGGAAATCTTCATCCTACAATCTCCAGCCATAAGAATACACATCTTATAAATTTCAATCCTTAAGAAATACTCATCTTATTAAATCTCAAAATGTAATAATCGTTAATCCTCAAACGAAATACATAATTCCAAAAACCACATAGCAACATTCTAAACTCTAAAACTGAAAACCATGAAAACAAGCTCAATCCTCGGCCCGCTCCTCGAACCATCCCCTGAACCTTGCTTCCAACTTAGCCTCTGGTTCCCAAATCTCCTCCTCCACCTGTCGTCTGCCGTAGCTTGGGACATTTCAGCCTGATGTGTCCCGAGCAGATGCGAGTATCTCGAGCCTCGTCTTTCCTTGGACAGCTCACCAATTTGTGAAACATGCTCCCATACCCAAAGCATCCCTTACCACTCTGACTTGATCCCAAAGTATCATCCCACTTCCTCTTCTGTCCTTGCGCAGGCTCACCGCCCTTGCTCATAACCGGCTGCTGCAGCGGCTTCTTGGTCTGAACGATTTGGCTGCCCACCACAGCCTAATCCCTCAGATCCTCCTCAATCGCCGCAACTGTCTCAACCAGCTCAGCCCTCGTGGCGAACTTGCTCGCTCTACAGCGAGTCCTCAAGTCAGCTCGAAGTCCCCCAAGGAACCTACTCACCTGGGCCTGCTCGCCCTCCATGCTCCTAGCAGCATGTACCAGGAGTCGACTGAACTCCAAATCGAACTCCCTCACAATCCGATCTCCCTGAGCTAGGTTCAAATTCCTCGACTCCATCCGGTCCACTGCCTCCTGCGGGAAATACTTGACATTGAACTCAGCCAAGAAATCCTCCTAGTCCATCTCGGCCTGTACCCTCCTGGCCTCAACACCTCTCCACCAGAGATGTGCGTCACCATCCAGATAGTGAACCGCTAGATCAACCCGGTATCCCTCTGGACACCTGATAGAGTGATATATCATGGTTTTTACCCGTTTTTCGACCATGATATAAGTCCTTTTTATCGAGTCTTTTTGGTATTTTCCTATTGTTTTAGAGTCTTTGTAGACTATTGGACTATTGGAGCTTAATGGAAGCTTTTGGAGCATTTTGGAGCATCTAGGAAAGAAGAGACGAAATGATCAAGTCGGAGTCGAATTTACAAGGTTGTATCAATCGACACATCCCTGTGTGTCGATCGACACGAGCATGTCTGACGCAAAGATTGAAGAATTTCCTTGATGGGCCCATAAAGCCCAGAAGTTTACAGAAAAGCCCAGTCCGAATTTTAGACACTATATATAGTTTTTATTTAGGCTTTCATAGGAGATCCAGTTTTTAATTGAGACTTGAGAGAGTAGAGCTTTGAGGAGATTTCAGACTTCCAGACTTTATCGATTTCAACTCTCTTTATCTCTTACTCTATCTTTTTAATGCAATATTATTCATTCATAATGATTACCTCATCCATGTCTGAGTAGTTTGCTTGTTAGGTTTAGGGTAATTCTAGGGTTTGATGAGAAATTGATAGGATTGAAACCCTGTTAGGATTTATCTTTATGTTCTTCATCTAGATTGATTTAACTCTGATTTTAGGATTGATCAACTGAAATTGGATTATCTTAGGTTGCTTTAATAGATGTGAAAGTATTATTAACAACCTGATATAATCTTAGATAAGCAAAATTATCTATTCGCAAAGAAATTTGGCTTAGTAATTTTGTGAACAATTGAACCTGAACTTAAAGCTTGATTTTATTCACTAAGTTTGCAAAGAAATTTGGAATTTAGGGATTTAGTCATAGATAATCTTTGCAACGAAAGATGATTGGTTTTACATTCGTGTTTGAGTTCTAGAACTGTGCTTAACAAAATCCTAACCGTTTTTATCTCTGTGTCGATCGACATGATCAATTTTCGAATCATTCCTGCGAACAACCCATTGCCTAACTCTTTTGTCTCATTGAATTTTAAGAAATTTAATCATCATTCACTTGTTTACTTCTGCTTTTACTTTACATTCATTCTTATTTACTTAGCATAATTTAAATTCACTAATCGATTGTGTGTTTAGATTCCCTGTGGATTTGATCCCTAAGTACTACTACGATCTCTTAATTTGAGAGAGTAACTCAAGGTAAATTTGAGCATATCAAATTTTGGCGCCGTTGCCGGGGAATCAAAATCACCATTCGATTTTTGATTTTAGAGTTTTGTCTAAGTTTTTTATTTTTGTTTTATTACTTACTTGTTCTTTTCTCTTTGTCTTGTGTGTTTCAGGTTTATGACTAATCGCGTTACCAGGAGCAACCAGAACGAAGAGCTTGTTGATCTCAACCTTGAGATTGGAAAGTTAGAACGAACCAACCGAGCAGCAAGAAAGGCAGCCCGTATGAATACGTTGGTTCTTATCAGAGGTGAAGATGGGTTTCTTCAAGATGCTGAAGGTCGAAGACGCAATGCTCAGGGTCAGAGGATTGATGAGAATGGGGTTATGATTTTAGAGGAGCCAACTGGGCGTGGGCGTACTCTGGGGGAGTACAATAGGCCTGACGAGTTCTATTCCAATAGGGCAGCAATTCGTCCTCATGCGTTCCAGAGGAGCGATTTTGAGTTGAAGCCTGCTTTCTTCTCACTTGTGGCTTAGCACCCGTTCCATGGCCTATCCTCTGAGCACCCCCATGGACCACATTGAGAGGTTTGAGTACTTGGCATCTAGCATTAAGGCCAATGGAGTCTCTAGCGACTACCTCTACTGCAAGCTTTTCCCATACTCTCTTGGTGGAGAAGCAACCTACTAGTTGAAGCAGTTGGAGCCAGGCTCGCTGACTACTTGGAAGGACACCAAGAATGCTTTCCTCAATAACTTCTTCGATGAGGCGAGATCAGAGGATCTGAGGACTAAGATCTCTACTTTCAAGCAGGGACCGACTGAGGCATTTAAGGCTTTCTGAAGAAGATTCAAGTCTTACCAGAGAGATTTTCCTCACCACGGGTTCAGTGATGTTCAGCTGTTGGGCATTTTCTTCAGAGGTATTGATTGGAGGTATCAGATGGCCCTTGATTTTGCTAGCAATGGGAACTTCAACACCAGGTATCCGGAAGATGCACTGATTCTTATCGATAACTTGGCTTCTAGCAATAGTACCAAGAACGCAGATTTCAAGAGGAAGAAGCTAGGTGGAAACGTGGATGGCAGCCAAATCGCTGAGGTTAAGGCTAAGCTGGATTCTGTGCATAGCCTTCTAGTAGGGAAGAAGACTGTTCAGTTTGCTGCGGAGGTTGAGACTTTCATTCCGGAGGAAGAGCAGGATGGGAAGGATTGCAACTATGTTGGTGGAGCTGTTTATCAGGGTCAGAGGTTTGGTAATCAGCAAGGGTTTCAGAAGAATGATTTCCAGAAACCATTCCAGAACAACTACCAAAGGAACTATGGTTCGTCTTTTTATCAGACACCTCCTACTCAGTCATCACAGAGCGAGATGAAATCTATGCTAGAGCAGATCTTGGAGGGTCAACAGAAGATGACCGTGAGCTTTAATGGGAAGATGGATGCCATGTACCAGGATCTGAATGGGAAGTTCGAAGCTTTGAACGCCCATGTCAAAAAGCTGGATATTCAAGTTGCTCAAACTGCAGAGTCAATCAAGAGGCAAGAAGGTTTTCTTCCAAGCAAGACTGACACAAACCCGAGACTTCACGTCAATGCTATCAGTTTGGGGAGTGAAGAGAAGTTTGAAGGGGAAGACGATTGCGTTCCAGAACCTGTGTCGATCGACACAGAGGTCTCATATCGATTGACACGGGTTGAACATCTGAATTCTAAAATCTGTGCAATCGGAGAGTTTTCTTCTAAGGTCAACACGAAGGTCAACACGAAGTTTATGAAGAAGACTCATGTCGATCGACACAAGGACTGTGTCAATCGACACGGGTCCCAGACGAGTCCAACCACTTCAAAACCTTCCGTCAAAGCAGAGGAAAGGGTCTACAAGCCCAAGATCCCATATCCACGAGTTGTTAGCATCAAAACACTAGAGAAGGAAGGAGGACATGCTCAACCACAGCTGAGGAAGTTGCAGAAGATACCGAATCCAGAGATGTTCATCGTTCATTGCTCAATCAAAGGAGATTGTCTGGTTCCGGTGAATTTTCAAATTATGGAGACGAAGAATGACAGGGAGAGACCATTGATTCTTGGGTCATCATTCCTTGCCACTGTGGGTGCGATTGTGGATTTTCCCAATCAGAGAATCTCCTTCTCCAAGATCAACGAGAATGTCTTTTACCCTTCAGTTCGGTTTAAGGAGAACTCTTGTCTAACCGTTACAAATGGAGGAGAGCCGATTTCAGACCTTGGCGATATGAAGAAGATCTCATGTGCTCCACCCTTGACTCCACCCTCTTTGAGATCTGATGGAGACTTGGCTGCACCAAAGGTGAGATGAAAAGGGGGCTCTAAACCTTTCTCTAAGTTCAGAATCATCCTTCCCTTAGAGCTAAGGGAGAGAGGAGATGTAGTTGTCCAAGAGATGCTGCAAAACACCATGAAGCTCTTTCTTGGAGTTGTTCCCTTCACTGATCCACCATAGTCCTGAGTCCTGACATAGTCAAGCTAATGACTGAAAACAAGCGCTTAGTGGGAGGCAACCCACTGGTAAGTTTACTTATTTTCCCTTTGTTCACTAACTTTTCGTTTTATTTTTAAGTCTTTAATTAAAAAAAAAAAAAAGACGACGAAAGGAGAAAGACTTGTGTGTCGATCGACACACCCTTCACAGGTAAGTTCCCTTTCATTTTTCTTTGGTGTTTTGTTTTATTTTCTTTTCTTTTCAAACTCATGCTTTAATCACACTGGGGACAGTGTTGGTTAAGTCTGGGGGAGGGAAACTACTAACGTGTTTTTCTTTGTTTTGGTTTATTTTGAGTCAAAATTTTGTTTTTATTGAGTCAAAACAGTTGGAAACTATGACTTTTCTTTTGGTTTAGTGGATTGTCTCTTTCAGTTGTGTGACCATTTTTCCAGGATCGATTTCAGAATCAGACTAATAGGAAATCCTAAGGCTGACCAGTTAACTAGAGACGTCTGTTACTTCCAGCATAATCCACCTAGGGTTCGAGCAAATTATGCGGTCTCCTCGGTGATTGGTGTTCATAGAGCGTGACTCCTCATTCATACCTGACAAGTGCAATCTCTGTTGAAAATAATGGTACTCCTCTCCTTCGATTATAAAAAAATGGTAAAACAAAAAAAAATGATTTGGGGTGATATGATAGTTCTTGAGTATAAGATGAGGAAATAAAATTTCAGTGAGTCAGTACTCAAGAGATGATCACCTGGAGCTCAAAAAGCAGCAGTCTGAGTCCTTTAGAACGGATGTAGAGGACGAGCGATCTCACGACCCTCTCTCCTCACAAGGAACAATAGTAGTGAAAGCACTGTTTTTGAGTTTCTTAATCGAATAAGTCTGGGGGAGAGAAAGAGTACTAAAGGTTGTATGTTTCACTTGACATAGTAATGTATGGAAATGAGTCTAGAAGGTTGTTGACATCGAGATCTGGGACGAGACCCAGCAATGAGGACTAGCGGTTTATGTTGAAAAGTCGTGGATGAATTTGGGAGGCTGCGAATGTCTAAAGAGAAGTACATGGTGGTCTGATTTTGAATTGGTTCTGCATTATGTGGCTTACTAGTTGAAAGGGATCGGTCCGGTACTCCAAAGGAAGGTAAGTTTCTGCGTTTTCAAACCTCTTTCACATTCTTAGTGTATGTTTTGTTTGAGGGCAAGCAAATGCTAAGTCTGGGGGAGTTGATATATCATGGTTTTTACCCGTTTTTCGACCATGATATAAGTCCTTTTTATCGAGTCTTTTTGGTATTTTCCTATTGTTTTAGAGTCTTTGTAGGCTATTGGACTATTGGAACTTAATGGAAGCTTTTGGCGCATTTTGGAGCATCGAGGAAAGAAGAGAAGAAATGATCAAGTCGGAGTCGAATTTACAAGGCTGTGTCGATCGACACATCCCTGTATGTCGATCGACACGAGCATGTCTGACGCAAAGCTTGAAGAATTTCTTTGATGGGCCCATGAAGTCCAGAAGTTTACAGAAAAGCCCAGTCTGAATATTAGACACTATATATAGTTCTTATTTAGGCTTTCATAGGAGAGCCAGTTTTTAATTGAGACTTGAGAGAGTAGAGCTTTGAGGAGATTTCAGATTTCCAGACTTTATCGATTTCAACTCTCTTTATCTCTTACTCTATCTTTTTAATGCAATATTATTCATTCATAATGATTTTCTCATCCATGTCTGAGTAGTTTGCTTGTTAGGTTTAGGGTAATTTTAGGGTTTGATGAGAAATTGATAGGATTGAAACCCTGTTAGGATTTATCTTTATGTTCTTCATCTAGATTGATTTAACTCTGATTTTAGGATTGATCAACTGAAATTGGATATCTTAGGTTGCTTTAATAGATGCGAAAGTATTATTAACAACCTGATATAATCTTAGATGAGCAAAATTATCTATTCGCAAAGAAATTTGGCTTAGTAATTTTGTGAACAATTGAACCTGAACTTAAAGCTTGATTTTATTAACTAAGTTTGCAAAGAAATTTGGAATTTAGGGATTTAGTCATAGATAATCTCTGCAACGAAAGTTGATTGGTTTTACATTCGTGTTTGAGTTCTAGAACTGTGCTTAACAAAATCCTAACCGTTTTTATCTCTGTGTCGATCGACACGATCAATTTTCGAATCATTCTTGCGAACAACCCGTTGCCTAACTCTTTTGTCTCATTGAATTTTAAGAAATTTAATCATCATTCACTTGTTTACTTCTGCTTTTACTTTACATTCATTCTTATTTACTTAGCATAATTTGAATTCACTAATCGATTGTGTTTTTAGATTCCTTGTGGATTCGATCCCTAAGTACTACTATGATCTCTTAATTTGAGAGAGTAGCTCAGGGTAAATTTGAGCATATCATAGAGCGAAAGTTACGCTCCAACCTCCGCCGCCACTCATCGGCCTCCTCAGGCTTGGCACTTCCCGAGAAGAACCCGGTGCCAATCCTCTGCATCTGCTCCATCATCCTCAGGTAGGATGGAAACTCCTCCGCAACCACCACACCCGGCTGCACACCAGCCACTCCCGGCTGCACCCCAACCAATCCCGGCTGACCACCAGCCACTACTGGCTGCACACCAGCCCTATCTGGTTGAACTCCCGGAGCCTGACCTGGAACCGGTACCCCATCCAGTAACCGCTCCAGAATCAACTGCAGCAAACCCGCCAGACGATCATCTCGGTCTTGGACTGCACTTGCGGTGTCACCCCCACCTGGGCCTGCTGCATCACCAGCTACCTCGGGACCCACACAAGTCCGCCACTTGCTCCTGCGTTGTCTCCTGGGCCACACTCGCGGCATTTGACTCACTCTGCAGTCCTTGCCTGCGCCCACCACGACCACCTCGGCCTCCACGGCCCCCATGACCTCTGCCTCTAGTCACTCTAGCCATCACTCTGCACTACCCAGCAGAACACTAAGCATACTAGAAAACAGAAAAATCACAAAACACTTACCGTGGAATCCCATTGAAGGCTCGGAGAAGATGACCTAGGACTCCAAACCCACACAACAATCAATTGACTAACTCGCATAATCAATCAATCTATCACACGCAATTGACTAACTCACATAATCAACTATGTTCTCCCGCCCTAGAACCATAAGGGCTCTGATACCAAAATGAAATGACCCGACCCAAAATTTTAAAATTTTTCCAATTAAAACCCGGATTATCATTATCACAAATGATAATCCTCAACGGTCAAATCTCAACATGCGGAAAACAATAACCAATCAATAACCAATTAAATCAAACCATTCAATACATCTCATACTATATTGAAACCAACAACATCCAATTCACCAATTCATCCAATTCCAGAACTACCAACATCCTAGCAGTTCTAACGATAATATAAAACACACAACCGAGACTCTAGATCATCTCCTCTTCCCGGCCATGATTCCACGATCACAATTCCTCTTTACCTACAACACATGGCAAAAAGAGTTGCGTGAGTATTATCACAAATACTCAGTAAGACGGTCATCCCGTCTACACGTTATACATACAGGCATAAGAGACAAACCACAACACCAAGCAATAACCGATCATCATATATCAATCAATACGTCAAACTGACGGTAATCGATCGACACACACCTTGTGTCGATCGACACAACAAATGCTTGTGTCGATCGACACCCAACTTGTGTCGATCGACACATGCTGCAGAATCGCAGAATCAAACCTTCTACTCTCTGGTCCGATTCGGACCTGCACATATGTCGATTCCTTGCACAGGAATCGTCTACAAACACATCCAAGCCACACATAACATCCATAACACGAGAATCAATCATCAAATCATCAAACAATGCATTGGGATCAATCCCTTTACCCAGATAAACCTACGATCACGCACTCACCTCAGTTTTTGGATTGATTATAACTCCAAAACTCTTCCAAAACACAATCGAAAACCTGTTCTGAAAACTAGACAGAACAAGCTACACAACGGTATGTGGATCGTCTCCAGACTCCTTCTGGTTCGACGGAAATCCTCCCTCGAAGTAGACTGATCACAGTACGAGTCCTCAAAGTTTCACTCTGATCCGACCTGATATTCCCAGCCGTTCGTCTCCTCCAAAACCCAAGCAGAACTTGCCTCCAAAACCTAAAACACTCCAAGGATCAACAAGGATCCTTCTCTCCCAAATCTCTTATGATTTCAGCCAAAAGAAGAGACAAAACGCGGCTCCCACGTTTTATATCGGAACCCTAGGGTTCCCTAAACCAATCGCCAAACCGAGCGATCAAAAATCAAATTCGTCGGTTCAATTTTTAACCTATGTCGATCGACACAACGCCCAAATCCCGACTCCTCATAAGTCAAACAACGTGTGTCAATCGACACCCACTCCCCGTGTCGATCGACTCACCACCAAAAATCCACTTTTGGTTCACGGGTGTTACAATAAAGCATGTTTTCACCTTGTAATAACCTGCGATAGTTGAGTCTATTAGGGTGCAAAACGTAGATGGTTAGTTACTTCACGATAGTGGGATGACCTTACCTTAGTGATATGAGTTCTAGAACAACTAGTATTAAAATCCTAAATCGATTGCTTGTGTTTTGCATATGTTTTGTGAATTGCTTGAATTCTAATCTTAATTGATATCTATCGCTTTACTTTTATTGCTTTGTTATTTGCTTCCATAAAACCCCAAAAACCAAATAATATTTTCCCTTAGCTTAATCCGAATCATATAGGTTTGTAGTGCATTCATCACTTAGTCCTCGGTGGAATGATTCCTAAGTACTACAATTGTTTTAACTGTGCACTTGCAGTTCCCTAGGGTTATAAATTTAAAAACCTAATTGCATAAACCCTAGATAGAAGTTTTATGTACATCATACAGTATACTCAGGTGGAACTTCTTCTTTTTCTGTTTCTTCTTCTTCATGTTGTTCCACAATCATAGCCATTGGAACATTCTTCTTCTTCTTCTTCTTCTTCTTCTTCTTCTTCTTCTTCTTCTTCTTCTTCTTCTTCTTTGCCAGAATCTGCCGCAACAACATCAGCAATAAAACCGGAACCCTCATTCTCTTCTCCTTTCTCGTCTTTTTTTCTTCTTCTTCTTCTTCTATCCTATGTCTGTTGCAACCAGCAACAAAACCCATCATCCCACTAACCTCAACTCTCTCAGCTCTCTCAAACCCATCATCCCAGTCACTCTCTCTACCACCTCTCCATACTTTATTTTGGAGAACCTTCACCTTGTTACTTACACTCGTCATCTTGTTCTCTAAACCCTCAATCTCATAATTCACCTTATCAAACCCTTCCTTGATATTTGTGGTGAGCCTATTTTCCATTTCTTTCAACAGCTGAACAATTTCTTGAGGATTCTCTGCTGGATCATCCTTCTCTGCTTCAACATCCATCTCCTTAGGCTTCCGGGAATTCACATCCATCTCGTACATCTGTTCCCAACAGATCTTCTTATTGTCTGCAAGATGATGGTTCCAACTGTCTGGCAACATATCCAAGCATCATCACCTATTTCATCATCATCAAAAATGCGCACACAAAGAGCTTTTTCTTCTTCTTCCGGTTCCAAGATACTATGAATATCCTGTCAATGTTACAAAGTGCAAACAGTTGTTAACATTAACCAAAACGAATTATAATTAAGAATTAAGTTAAAGTAATACCTTAGTAGAACCAAGCAAGTTATATATCTCTTCCACTGGCCAACCTTTCAAACCACAATCTCGAAACTTCCGCTTGCACATCCTTGGACAGTCTTCATCTGCCTCTTTAATATCTACTCTGAATGATCTCCGCAGATTTGGAATACACTCGAAAGCCAGAAGCTACATATAGAGATATAGCACGTCAAAAGTTAAATATTAAAACATTAATAGATTTAAAACATTAATAGATTCAGAGAAACAATATCTTTACCTTTGAAAAGAATTACAAATCCAGGTAATGTCGATTTTTCTTTACTAGCATATTTCATCTTTCCCAGCAAGTAATAAACATCAAAGACAGAATCGTCAAAGGTCATTCGCCCCCACGAAAATGATAAACACAAATCCGGATCCTCAGCCATTCTAAAAAAGAATGGATATATAGCTGAATTAACCCCGGCCTTTTTGGCAAGTACCGCGCTTAAGAAATACAAGATCATCATGCTCAGGCGATCAGAAGAACTCTTCTTCATCAAAAGAAGCTTCGCTTTGACATCTTTGACAGTTATGGATTTCTTGGTGCGAAACTGCCTCTCCTTAAACTTATATGTGTAGTTCCACAACTTCATCTTCGGATAAACTATTTTGGAGTATTGATGACAATAAAACCCACTGATCAGACCATGCTCTCTTAGAGAATACCGGATAGGAATACCATTCACCACAAACCAAAGATTTGTCTTCTTATCCCACACATACTGTTCGAAGCAGTAGCATAAACAAACCCTGGAGCTTACGGTTTGGTTCTCTCTCCGTTTGGAAAAGGTGTTTAAACTGCGGATGTGTTTTAAACCAGTCCAACTCTGGTTTAAATTTCGGTGCCTCTATCATATTTAAGAAGTAGGCCAAATCACATCTGGTTTGGATCTTGCATACCCTGTTATATTCACTCGGTAGGATGAACATCTGCAAAGGCTGCATCGGTAGAGTATCAGATATCTCTATATCCTGCGATCAAAACATTATTTCAAACCTAGTAGTACCAGTCTTTCTAAGTACTAACAGTTCTCAGCAGTAGTACCAGTTCTCATCAGTAGTACCAGTCCTATTGATTACTAACAGTTATACTCAGTAGAACCAGTTCAACTAACAGTTATACTCAGTAGAACTAGTTCACCTAAATACTAACTTTTATACTGAATACTCAAAACCAGTTCCCCTAAATACTAACTTTTATACTATCAAGTACTAGTTCCTTCATTTAGTTACTTCAATCACATACCTCCGAAACCGTAACGGATCCTTCAATTTCATATTGAGATGACTCGCTCAACCTACTACTTGATGCTTTTGAAGTCGGATCCTTTGAAGTCAGATCCTTTGAAGTCCTTGAAGTCCATTCTTTTGAAGTCCCTTCCTTGGAACTCCTTTCCTTTGAAGTCCCTTTCCTCAATCTTCCTCCCCTGGTCTTCGGAGCCATCTCTGCAAATTACAAAACAGACACAAAAATCTCTTCCCAATTCATACCAAAACTGGAAGGATCGTAACCTTATAAGCCCTTTCCAAAACACAAAATCCATTCGAAATCCTAAGACAGAGAAAGAAGAAGAACAAGACAAAGAGACATAAAATATCAAAATGTTTTATTTAAAACCCTAGTTTTAAACCCGAACCCATACATTTCTTCATATCAAAATCCGACAAACCTCAAAACCCCACTTCAAATCAAAACCCCAAATTGATTTTTCTTCAAACCCTAATTTCAAAATCAAACCCTACACATCTCCTTTAGAAATCAAAACCCTACTACAATTCAAAACCCTTCTTGCAACTAAAAACCAATTCGAAATCGAAAAATGTTTTCTGAAATTTAAGAGATTGAACTGCGATAGTGAGAAGGTTACCTTGAACTGCGATAGTGATACGGTTACCTTGAACTGCGATAGTGAGACGGTGATGGAGTCGGAGATGGAGACGACAACGACGACGCCAACAACTATAACGACGATAAGAAGAAAACGGGAGACGACGGTTTGTTGCAAAGAGGGAAGAATCGATAAAAACAATTCGATTTCAACCGGTTTTAACAATAAGATCCGAGTAATAGTCGAATCTGGATTAAAAGACGGGTTTCGGGTTCGGATATCTGGTTGGATTGGTAATTATGCAGATTCATTAAAGGTTATTTAGAATTTAACTAGTTTTTGAATTAAAAAAATGTTTACAAAAATCAATTTTATTTGAGGGGTCTTTCTGAATAAAATTTACAACCAGAGGGCTTATAAGGTTACAATCCCCCTTACCCTCTCACTCACTATTTATTGAACTCTTGTACAGTTTTGAGTGTCTCAGGAAATGCCACGACATTTATTGTTATTGTTATTTTGGTAAAACAAATTTACATATATATTATCATGAAATTGTGGTAAAATTGATGGATCATGTAAATATGGGTTCGTATTGTACGTATTTTCTCCACATGTAGTTTTCACGTTTTTGGGCACTAAAGTAGTTCAAAAAGTTTTGGTTTATTTGTTTAACTACGTGACTCGTCCGCGTATTCGCAGATAATTTTTAGAAAATAATTTTTATAACTATAAAAATAATTTTTAAGCATTTTTCGATTAAAAACGAAAATATTATGAAATATTAATTAATTTTGCTCAATGTATTATAAAAAGTTGATATACTTTTTATAAAATAGCGAACTCCCTATTCGATCATCTTTCTTTTAAAAAAAATCATTTTATTCACATTAATTTTGAACAAAAATTGATTTCGACATCAAAATATTAAAAAATTAATTTAAGCAACTTTTCGTAAAAAAAAATAACATAAACCAAATACTTTACCTTTTCCTCTTTTTTTTGTTTTTCAAACTTTTGTTTTTTTTATTTTTCTTATGGTGAACATCTCTTACACTTTTTTATATTTTGTTAAAGAAAAATGATTCTTTTATTTATATGGGATAATTAGAAAAATATAAGATTAATTGGGATCAATTTCTCTTGTTGAATGATTTCCTCTCTACATTTTCAAATGAATATGTTGATTAATAATTTGACAATCTCGGTTTGTGTAATTTTTTAAAAGATTTTCATTTCTAAAGAAATTGAAATTTATGTTACTATAGTTTCAGATCAAACATCATTAGTGGGTTTTTTACAATTTTCATGTGTATGAGTTATTAGTGGGCTAAATGTTTGTATGAGTTTCTTTAAAAAATTTGCTATTTCATAATACTTTTCAAGCCATGTTATAATTTTTTTGTGAGAGTAATTATGGTAGTGATACCTAAATTATTTTTCCAAAATTACTTCACAAATAATATAAGGGATTCTGGGAACAAAACTTAATTGTGCAATAAATTGGTAATGTAAAACGTTGGTACTATTATAAGAAAAAAAAAAAGAATGTTTTGGTACTGAGAATTCAATTTAAGTTTAGAAGAACTCTCTACAATACTATATTTTTAAGTTTTGTTTTCAAAAGTACCGATACTTTTTAAAAGTTCCACAATACAAAATTGATTTTCAAGGCTTTATAATTTAAAATTTTAGATTTTGGTTAACTATTGTAGAAATAGAATATATTCTTACGGTGTAGGGTTTAAGTTTCGGGTTTACTCTTTAGTTTTGTGAAAATTAATTTTATTTTTGTGGTACTTATAAAACATTTAAAAAATAATGGTATTTGTGGAACATTTAAAAGATAGTTGTACATTTGGAGCAAAACTTCATATAGTGCTATTTGTAAAAATTGCCTTTAATTTTATCTACATACAGATTTTTCCATCGGTATATTAACTAACAATTATCTCAAAGTTGTAACTTATAATCTAGGGAAATTGGACTCTATATTATCTATTGACTCTATAATTAACTATCTAACATCACTTAAAAAGAAATTTAGAAACTAACATTTTAGTTACATGGGATTCCAATTTTATCCTTATTGAATTTATGGTAAATAATCTCATTTTCATTATTATTTCATTTAATACATTTTTTTGTCAATTTCTTTCTTCTCATATAAAAAAAAATAATTAAAATAAATAATATTTTTTCAGATTATTATGCATTGACTCTGGAATTTAAACATTAGCTGTTATTTTGATACGTAAAAAAACTAAACTAAATACCAATAAGCAACTGAACATGATACAGTAGAAATTCTATAAATTGATAATGTAGGAACTATGATATTTTATTAATTAATTGAAAAAATAAATTTCTATTATTTTTAAAAAAATTTATTTTACTTGGAATTTTTTACTTTAGATTAAACTACATTTTTTTTAAATTGGTTTTTTCTCTTTGTTTGTGTTTATTACATCCAATAATAACTGAGTTATAAAAAAAATCAGTTTTAAGAAAAGAACAAACAACACTAAACTCATTTTTACAGTAAAACCTCTATAAATTAATAATTTTGGAACTTGGAAAATTTATTAATTTAGAAAGATATTAATTAATCGATAAATTAATAATTATTAATTTATAGAGATATTTTGTTCAATCCCTAATCTACTAACAATTCCTTTATTTAAAACTAGAAATTTTCTTTAAAGTTCATATTCTCCTAAAATGATTTTCGATTTAAATTTCTAAAATGCTTTGCGTTTTACATATTTCATATCTTATCAATTTTCCATTTCTTTCACCTTTCCTTGTATTTTTCTTTTATATGTACGACCACTTTATGTATTTGTTTCAATCTTCTTTTTAGATTTTTTACTAATCATTCTTCTTTATCATTATTTCTAACACCAAATTTAATAGTGGTCTCTCATCTAAAAGGTGTTTCAAAATCAACAATGACAGATCAAATACGCAAAGAGTTATGTGAGTATAAAAGAGATCATACGTCATGCACCCAGAAAGATTTACAAACATGGCTTGAAGAAAAGTTTCATCTCAAAATTAGTCAAGCTACAATCTCAAACACACTCAAACGATCAGCTGATTATCTTTCTACCAATCTGGAGACAAGAGGAGATATCAAGAGACACAAACCAGCAAAATTTCTAGACATGGAGAAGGTTGTTTATGAGTGGTTTCTCCAATACCAAGATTGTGTGAATATGAGTGTAGAGCTAATTTTGACAAAGGCAAAAGAAACAATGAAAATTGTGTACCCTCAACAAGATTCGGAGCACCAATTTTCTCTAGGATGGCTTGGAAAATTCAAGTTATGATATGGCATCAAATCATACACTACAAGAAAACACAGTTTTAGCGTCGAATTTATTCCGACGCTAATATAGCGTCGAATTTTCGTCCTAATTGTGGCGCTTACAAAATCCGACGCTAATTCGTCGCTAAATAGGAACGAAAAAATTTGACGCTAAATCGACGCTATAGAGCGTCGATTTAGCGTCGAACTTCCATCGGGAGTCTGATTTCGACGCTAAATCGATGCTAAATTTGCATCGATTTAGCGCCGAACATATAGCATCGAATATTGCGTCGAATTTGGTAGGTAGGTGACACATTAAAAACGGGTTCACCTACTTATTTAGCGGCGCTTACAAACGACGCAAAAACGACGCTAATTCGATGCAAAATCGACGCAAAAGAATTCGATGCTAATGTGATGCTAATTCGATTCAAACATTCGATGCAAATTCGATGCTAAAATCTCCTATATATACCCACCCAACACCAACGTAAGAAATCATTCGACAACAACAACAACAAAAAAAAAATCAGTTCCGAACAAAACAAAAAAAAATTCTACTAAATTTTTTTAAAAAAAATGGGCGATATATACGAACTAAGACGCTAGATGTATCGATGAAAAGATAAAAATGGAGGGCTTTCACAATAGTTCCTCAACGGCCTTGAAATTTTCATGGCTCAAGCGAGTAGTGTGCCTACATTTCAACGGACCGGAGTGATGGTGTGCCCGTGTCGAAAGTGCAAAAATTCGAGGCCGCAGACAATTAATACAATTGGTACGCATTTATTTAATAGAGGGTTCACACCTGAGTATTATGTTTGGTTTTATCATGGAGAGGGATATGAAGATGAAACTTCGAGTAGTACTAGTTACCAACCTATGGATCAAGGTTATTCGAATGAGCAATATGATCAACATCAATTTGTTATAGAAAATGATGATCATGATGTCGGGTTAGAGCATAATAGGTTCGAAGAAATGGTAACCGATGCATTTCCTGGAGTTATGACTACTCCTGATGTTGCTGAGGAACCCAATGTAGATGCAAAAAATTTTTATGATATGATTGATTCTGCAAAACAACCAATCTATGAAGGTTGTAGGGAAGGTCTGTCTAAATTATCATTGGCATTTAGGATGATGACAATAAAGTCTGATCATAATCAATCTGAGAGTTGCATGAATGATTGGGCATCTCTTCTAAAAGAATATTTGCCAGAGGCTAATCAAGCTGCTGAGTCATATTACGACATACATAAACTAGTCTCTAGTTTAGGATTGCTCTCGCAGATGATAGATGTTTGCATTGACAATTGCATGATATTTTAGAAAGATGATGAAGATTTGCAGGAATGTCGATTTTGCCACAAACCAAGATTTAAGCCCCAAGGAGCTGCTAGAAGTAAAGTGTCGTACCAGAGAATGTGGTACATGCCCATAATAGATAGGCTACAAAGGTTATACCATTCGGAATGAACAGCTGCATCAATGAGGTGGCATGCAGAACATTCAACTATTAAAGGAGAAGTTCATCATCCTTCTAATGCAAAAGCTTGGAAACACTTCAAATCGGTACACTCTAATTTTGCTAAAGAGAAGTGCAATGTTTATCTTGGCCTATGTACAGATGGTTTTAGTCCATTCGGTATGTTTGGCAGGCGATATTCTTTGTGGTCGGTTATATTGACACTTTATAAACTTCTGCATGATATGTGCATGCAGAGGGAATTTCTGTTTTTGAGTATTTTAGTCCCTGGTCCGAAGCATCCAAGAAGATCTATTGATGTGTTTTTACAGCCGCTGATTCACGAGTTGAACATGTTGTGGTCTCATGGGGTTCGTACTTTTGATTACTCTAGGAAAAAGAATTTTACCATGCGAGTTGTGCTTATGTGGACGATAAGCGATTTTCCAGCGTACGGAATGTTATCTGGTTGGACAACACATGGTAGGTTATCATGTTCGTATTGCCAAAATGAAACAGATGCCTTCCAACTAAAAATGGTAGAAAATCTTGTTGGTTTGATTGTCACCGGAGGTTTCTCCCTATGAACCATCCGTACCAGGGGAACAGGAGGTTGTTCACAAAGGACAAACGTGTACATATCCCCCCACCTCCATATCTTTCAGGAGAGCAAATTGAAGGTCAACTTGATTATTGGGGAGCTCAGGACACAGCAAAACGTGGTGGTAACTGGCTTAATATTCCGACCAATCTCCCAGATGGATACCTTGAAGAACATAATTGGCATAAGAAGAGCATTTTCTAGGATCTATTGTACTAGAAAGATCATCTATTGCGCCACAATCTTGATGTCATGCACATTAAGAAAAAAAATTTTGATAACATCATGCACACCATCTTCAACGTTCCAGGCAGGTCTAAAGACAACTTGAAGTCTAGATTGGATTTGCTTCTTATATGCTCTAGAGTTGAGTTACATCTCACGGGAGATGGGAGAGCTCCAATGCCTATCTGTAGATTGTCAAGCGAAGGCAAATCAACATTCTTCGAGAGGTTCTTGAAACAATTAAAAGGAAAACAAAAAACCTGGCTAGGGTTGAGGGATCAATTGTTGCGGGAAGTTTAACAAAGAAACCTCTTATTTCAGCTCATATTACTTCCTTCCAACTGTCCGGACACAAAAAAAAGCTCCACGTAGGTACGACGATGGTGGCATCGGACAAACGTATCCAGTTTCTGATGTCCCAGCTATATTCTGTGCAGTTGGTAGGCATGCTGGAATCACAAGAGAAGAATATTGGTTCTCGTACGAAGACTATAATTGTGCACACACATATATTCTCTTACAATGCGACGAAGTTAGCCCATTTCTGAGGTACATATTATAATTACCAACTATGGATTGAGGTCAAGGGGTTATTTTCGTACTTATATATGCTTTGAAATTATTTGTTATAACTATATTTTCTATTAGTGAATTCATTCACCAAGTTAACGAGGCTTTCCCAAATGCATCCGTCGGTGAGATTGAAAAACGTATAGATCTACACTTTGCTAAATGGTTGAGGACTCAGGTAAGTTAAAAACAAAATTATAGTTATCTAGTTTCCACAAAAACCTATATATACAATTTGTGTATACTATATTTACAATGTGTATACTATATTTGCCAGGTTGATTATTGAGACACGTCATACCCTGTATGGTTTAGAGAGTTGATCCAAGGTCTGTTGGAGAAAATTACGTCATCTCCAATGTATTTTACACGAGGTTATGTATTTCATACGTTCGAACGTGGAAAAAATATAGCAACTGCGAACTATGGTGTGGTAGTTCGAGCCGGGGACACGGATTTTTATTGCATTATACAAGACATTGTTGAAGTGCAATTCCCAGATTTGGTTAACTTAAAGTGCACCATTTTTAAATGCGAGTGGTTTGATCCAGTTGTCGGGCGAGGGGTTCGAGTAGGCAAGTTTGGTGTCATCGATGTTAATGGATCGCGGTCTTATGCAAAGTACGATCCATTTGTCCTTGCATCACAAGCGGATCAAGTTTGTTTCATTCCATATCCACGTGTCAGAAAAACAGGGATTTCATGTTTATCTGTGCTTAAAATAGCTCCCAGAGGAATGATAGTTGAATCCGACGATGCTCCTATGCAATATGAAACTGTCGTGGATCTAAGAACTCCAGAACAAGATATAGACAACATCATTCTTATAGATCCGCAAAATCCAGAAGCTGAAATACTTCCGGATGCTACCGATGCAGAAAACCCCGAAGACGAGTTCGCAAATGAGAGTGGAGAAAGTACCGATGAGGATGAGGAGAACTCAAATGACGATTCAGAGTAAAGCATATATTAGTGTTTTTATTTCATTTGTAGATTAGCGTTTTTATTTCATTTGTTTCGGATAATTTGAATTTGCTTTTGTATTTATTTTCGAATATTTCTAATTTTTAGAATATTTTTATTTATGAATATTTATAATTTTTAACAAAAACTTTCATCCGGATCGATGAAAAAAAAATTTATTCTGTTATAACAGAAATTAAAAAATTTAATATTGTTATCGTATAGACTGAAGCATAAATCATCATAACCTTATAAGCATAAATCATCATAATCGTTATAACATGTTTATGCTTCGAAGATTTAGACTGAACCATAAATGTTATCTATAATGAAATATTTAATTGCGAACAAATAAGTATGTATTTATAATTTAAAACAAATGCATGTACGGACTTTGATTTCAAAAAACTATATAGGTTTACATATATCATCATAACCTTATATGAACCAAATATGTATTTTAAAATTTCAAATTTTAAAATTATTCAGTTATAACAAAGATTGAAATGGCTAATATAGTTTTCGTATTGGTGGCGGTTTCGTGACCCTAAACTCCAAACCTAAAATTTGTTTCATTTAGCCTCGAATTAGCATCGAAATCACATGAATTTGACGCTAATTCGTTGCAATTAGCGTCGAATTCATGTGATTTCGATGCTAATTCGATGCTAAATGAAATAAATTTTAGGTTTGGGGTTTAGGGTAAAGAATGGAAAACGCATCGGATTTTTTTAGATCCGACGCAAAACCGACGCTATATAGCGTCGAATTTCAAAACAGCTTGACGTTAATTCAACGCTAAGTCAAAAAATTTCCTCATCAAACCGCGGTAAACATTTATTTTGCGTGGGAATCGAGAAGAACATTTATTGAAATTTTAAATACGATCCAACGCTAATTTGTCGCAAAAAAGCATCGATTTAGCGTCGATTAGCATCGGATCACAGTTTTATTAGCGAAACACAACCTTTCTTCCTCATGTTCGTTTTCTACAAAATCTCTCTCTCTCCCTCACCCTCTCTCGCCGCCGGTCATCTCTCTCCCTCACCCTCTCTCGCTGTCGTTCCTTCTCTCTCTCTCCCTCCGCCGCCCATCTCTCTCTCACCCTCCGCCCATCTCTCCCTCTCTCCCTCCGCCCATCTCTCTCTCTCTCGCCGGCGCCCATCTCTTTCTCTCTCCCTCCGCCGCCGCCCATCTTTCTCTCTCTCCGCCGCTCTCCCTTCTCTCTCTCTCCGCCGCCGATCACCCTTCTCTCTCTCCACCCTCCGTTCCTCTTCGCTCACTTCCTCATATTACACAAATGGTAATTTTTTTTTATTTTAATAAATTTGTTTGTAGTATTAGTAATTGATTTGTAGAATGGATTTGTAGGAAATAGAATTTTTTGTAGGAAATGGAATTTATGTGTTTGTAGGATTTGGAATTTATGTGTTTGTATTGATAAGTTATTTATCAATTCATTAATTTATGGAAAATAAAAACTAATTTATGAATTTAAATTTATGAAATTTATGTATGTAAAGTAAAATAAATTTATGAATATGAATTTATGGAAAACAAAAACTATATTTATGAATTTATGTATAATAAAAACGAATTTATGAATTTATATTTTAAGAAATTATTTTATGTAAAGTAAAATAAAAAACGAATTTATGAATTTAAAATCCAAAATTATTTAAAATAAAAAATGAATTTACAAGTTATTTTTGGAAATTATAAAATTATTTCCTAAATGTTAAATTTATGGATCTATGTGTTTGTATTCATATATTATATAAAAATTTAAGAATTTATGAATTGTTCTACCAAATTATTTTACAAGTTTTAATTTATTTATGAATTTATATTTTACATATTTTAATTTAATTTATTTATTTTATTTTATGGATAATTACAAAAATGCCACTTAGGAGTGTTCATTTGCAAAAATACCACTAATTATAGATTTATAAAGCTTATATCTTAAATTTCTAAACCCTAAAAAATGTTTTGACCCCTAAACCCCCCTAAACCCTCAAAACTAAACCCTAATAGAACATAGTTAACCCAAACATAAATAATACAAAGAAAAAATAATTTTTAAAAAGTGGCATTTTTGCAAAGATTTCAAAAGTGTGGCATTTTTGTAAAGTGACATTTGAAAAGAGACATTTTTTGAAATTTCTCTTTATTTTATAGGCGGATCGACCACCTCTTTCATACGGACAGTTATTTGGCGAGGATGCTACGATTTCCGGATCCGATGGTCGTCGTGGATCCGGATCAGGATCAGGGTCGAGTTCGCAGGCTGCGAACTATCGTCCATGGGCTCCACCACGAGCTCCGCCACGAGCTCCTCCACCGCCACAGCCTCAGTCAGAGCCAGAAGAAGACGAAGCAGATCATCCCGATGACCACACTGAGACCCCTCCACCTGCAAACGCGCCTCTTATGATGCGGATTTGTGAGCTTCTCTACCAACCTGGACGTGAGACACGGGTTAGGGTTCTCCATCCGATGAGGCCTCCTGGTACATTATGGTATTATTTTAATTAATTTTTAATTACAAGTTATAATTAAATTATTAACATTTTAATATTTTGTTTTACAGGTTTAGCGATAACAAGGTTGCGCGTTCGGTCACCAAGGCCATCATGGCCCATTTCACTATGCTGCATACTAATTGGAGCCAGACGCCGCAGCATGTTCAGGATATTTGGTTCGAGTCATTGGCAGTAAGTCATTTTATATTATTTATTTTTATTTATTAAAGTATTTGATTTTAAATATATTCATAACATTATTCGTATTTTTGTAGTAAGGGTGGCACTGGGAGGAATTTCGTACTTTTGAAGTGCGAGCGGCGTTCGAGCAGAAGGCGCTAAAGCGTCTCAACAGTTATGTCGGTAACTTGAAGAAAGTGTGGCGCGCGAAAGACGATGAGGCGAAGCCGATAGGGATGGATCCCGATGTTTGGTTGGGTCTAGTGCAGTTTTGGGAGGATCCCCACTCAGTGGTTAAATCGGAGAAGTGTTATGCATCTCGTCTCACGCCGGTGGTCGAAGGAGATTGACCTTCAAAGCATTGTGTGGGTCAATCATCATACGCCACAGTACGACTGAATATGGTAATATTTTAATTAAATTAATTTATTTGATTAATTGTATTTTAAATATTTATTTATTATATATTTCATTTTTATCTATGTTTATTTTTGTTTAACAGGCTGATGGCGGTGATCTTCCTCCGATGGTTAAAGTGATGGAGAAAAATCATCGGAAGAAGGATGGGATGTTTGTTACCGCTCAAGCGGCTCAAGCGGAACAAAAGTTCAACGCGTACAACGCACGACTGGCAGAGCTAGATGAGTCTGTCCAGTCTACGATGGGTCTCGAAGATTTCGATAGACTTTACGAGGAGGTAATTTATTAGGTTCTTATATTATATTATAACTTATTTTTTATTACAATTTTATTGTATAACACTTTTATTTTATAGGTTGCACCGAAGAAGAAAGGACGAACGATGGGTGTTGGTTCCATCAGGGATGTCCCAGCAGCTTCTTCGTCTGCTCGATATTCTTACACTCCGGGTTCGTCTGAGCCGCGTTTGACCAGACAGTTGGATGCTGCTAATACTAGGATTATGCAGTTAGAGACAGAACAAGCGGGTCTGAGGAGTAGTCTCTCGGCAATCACCGGTCTGTTTGACATCATTGCAGTGGATCACCCGACATTAGCCATTGCCTTGCAAGGCATACCGCGTCCTCCACCGCCTTGTACACCTCCCGGTCCAACGCAGTTCGAGCAAGAATCCGAAGAGATGATTCGAGAAGATGTCATCAACCTAAGGACCAAACAACATCAGTAGATTAAAGTTTTAATTTCATTTGTATCAGATCATTTTATTTTATAATATTTTTAAATTTTAGTATATTTTATAATATTTTTTTATAATATTTTCATTTTTTTTTTTAAAAAATGTTATCAAACCGACGCTAAATCGATGCAATTCTGATGCTAATATAGCGTCGAATTAGCGTCGATACCCGATGCGTTTTGACGTTAATTCGACGCTAAATTAGCGTTGCATTAGCGTCGAATTGTTACATCGAATTGTCTCGATGCTAATTCGATGCTACTTTAGCGTCGAATTATTGCCTCGAATTAGTATCGAATATTCGATGCTAATTTAGTGTCGGATTAGCGTCGACATTCAGTGCGACGCTAAAATAGCGTCGAAATATAATTAGCGTCGACGATTCAGCGTCAAAATGTATTTCGTTGCTAAACCGACGCTAAGTGCTTTTAGCGTCGAATTAGCATCGAAATATGTCGACGCTAAATTTGTGTCTTCTTGTAGTGATACCGTCGTTTTGGAGAGAGTGGTTCGGTGATGTACAAGACATTGAGACAAAATTCGAAGCTATAAGGGAAAAAATAAATAAATTTCCTATGAAATATGTTTTTAATATGGATGAAACGGGTTTGTTTTACAGGTTACAAGCTGACCATTCTCCTGCTACGAAACAACTTGAAGGAAAAAGGCAAGACAAAGAAAGACTAACCGTTGTTATTTGCTGTAATGAGGATGGATCTGAAAAAATTCCTCTATGGATTATTGGAAAGTATGCAAAGCCACATTGTTTCAATAATATCAACATGAGTAGCTTGAATTGTCACTATCGTGCCAACAAAAGAGCTTGGATGACAAGTGTGATTTTTGAAGAATATATTTGTTGGTTTGATAGGAGAATGCATGGAAGAAGTGTTTTGTTTGTAGTCGATAATTGTCTAGCTCATCCAAAGAATATTGAAGGACTACAAAATGTTGAGTTGTACTTCTTGCCACCTAACATGACATCAAAAATTCAATCTTGTGATGCTGGAATAATAAGAGCTTTTAAGATGCATTATCGTAGGAGATTTTACCGTGAGATTTTAGAAGGCTATGAGTTGGGACAATCTGATCCAAGTAAGATCAACGTTTTGGATGCTATCAATTTTGCAGTCTTGGCTTGGACAATTAATGTTCATCAAGAGACAATAGCTAATTGTTTCCGACACTGCAAAATTCATTCAGGGGATGATGTATCAAGGAATTTAGAAGATGAATCAAACGTTACTCAAGAACTTGAAGTTGTGATTAATAATTTTAGTTATCGAAATAGAATGGATATCAATAGCTTAATCGACTATCTGGGTGAAAACAATGCTTGCTCAGAAGTTCAGACTTTAGAAGAAATTGCAGCTACTATCTTTAATGTTGATGATGAAGTTGAAGAGGAGATTGCATTACCATTGGAATTTGTTACGTGTAAGGAAGCAATTATCGCTTCTAGAACTCTTCACAATTTTTGGATGCATGTCGAGAGGACAACACCAGGAGTTGTTGGAAAATTAGAGATGAGCTTCAATGTGATTCCAACTTTAAGAAAAAACAAACAACATTGGAGTCATATTTTACTAAGTTATCTTAAATATGTATGCATAAGATTTATAACTATTAATTTATGATATTATTGGGACCATATTTTTACATAGGAGTTTCAAAAAAATTATTATCTTATCATCTTATCGACTTTCGTAAATTTTTACATTGCCCCGACTTGGGACCGGTAAAATTTATTAATTTATGGTGATTATTAAATTATAGAGTATTAATTTATAGAAGTTTTACTGTATTATATCTTATTTGTATATGTATAAAATTTTATATACCATATATTAAACTCATGTCCCTTTTATTATGACATGACAAAATTTCTTAGTAATATTCTTATTTGTATTCTTATTAACTCATGTACATCTCTTTGTTTTTGGGGACAATTGCAAAAATATCACTTTTGGTATGCCACTTTGCAAAAATACCACAATGGGTTGTTCATTTGCAAAAATACCACAATGGGTTGTTCATTTGCAAAAATACCACTAATTATGGAATTTAAAGTCCAAATTTTAAAATTATAAACCCTAAATTTTTTTTTGACTCCTAACAAACCTTAAACCCTCAAAACTAAACCCTAATACAACATAATTAACCCAAACATAAATAATATAATGAATAAATAATTTTGAAAAAATGGCATTTTTGCAAAGATTTTAAAAAAGTGGCATTTTTGAAAAATGTCACTTCAAAAATGGTATTTCTTAATATATCTCATGTTTATGATAAACCTCAAACAAGAAAAACGTCTTTAGGCCATGTCGTTTCCGATAAATCTCTTATTAGTATTCTGCGTAAATATTAAATAACTAAATTAATTTCTTATTAAATAACAATATTAATCAAAAAAAAAACACATGGATCAACTAAAAAATTTTCCAACTAGCAAATGTGGTTTACCAATTCAATCGAATTGATTAAATCAAATTTAAACAAATATTCTAAATAAATATGCCTTTCATTCATTTGTTTTGTGCAATATTTTTTAAATTAGTTAAATATTCTTTAAATTGAACATATATAAAGGAGATGAAATAATTATTCTTAAATAAGTTATTTTAGCTAAAAATTATAAATAGTACATAAGTGATGAAACATCTCAACATTAGTGTAATTGATTTAATACATAAAACAATTAGTTGTAGTCCAAAAAACGTAATTGATAAATTAATTTAAAAATTTGATATGAACCTAAATTTATATAAAAATAAATTATATATTTGATTAATTTGAATAAGAACCGAAATATAGTAGACAGTTTTAATATTTGTTTTAATTTTTGTATCTATTATTCATAAACATAATCTAAAAAATAGAAAAAAAAAATCTTCAAAATCAAAAAGAAATCTTAAATTTAACACTATTAACAATGTTTAACCATGAATTGTTAAATATATTCTTATACCATTATTAATATTTTTAATTTATTTGGTTTTTGAAAATATTAATCTGCGTATAACGCTGGGATTCATCTAGTTTTTTAGTTATATTCTTTGCATGATGCCATGTTGTCTTTTGGCATTTTTAGAGTATTTAAGAAATCAAATCCACATATACGAGATTTTTTTGTTTTTTAAATTATCAAGAGGTTCTAGGCCGAAAAACCTGTAATCCCCCAGGGCAGCATGTAGTATTAGTTTGGTCCTAATTGTCACTCGAATCACCGATTTCTAGACTTTGCCTGAGATCTTTACCAGTTGAACTATTGGTTCTTGGTCATATACGAAGTTTTACTTAGTAAATATATGTGAGTAGGTAAAGTTAAGACAACACATGGATTGATTGTTTTTGAATTATGCAAGAATGTAAATAGAACATCAATGTAAATTCTTGAATTAAAATCATTGCACATCGGAGAATTCACGCATACAGAAACAAAGTAGTTGTTAGGAAAATTATTACTAATTGTTCTAGAACTTGCATAACAAAGTTATATTGAGCTACTATCGCAATATTAATTACAATATCTAACAACATAAGATCATAAAATTTTGGTAGAATTTAGGAGGTCAACCGTGCATTACATTAATGTTCGATATGATCACAAAATACCTTACCATTACATCTTGGTGCATCAAACAACCTAAGATAATAACTAGGTAGTCAATGAAGTTTTAACATCACATTTTGATGAGAAAATCAAGTTGTCAATCCCTAAAACGACATCTTCATTCTTCAAACTCTCAAATTTCTTTGAAAACTCTAAAATCCAATGAAACCTACTCAGACATAATAGAAACCAAGGCTGAAGATGAATAACGAAAGATATGACGAAAATGGATAAAACAAATAAGAAAGTTTATAAAACTCACCGAAATTATTTCACAACACCATACCAAAATAAAAGCTACGACAATAGACTTAATATAACGTTGGTCATATCTTTGATCAAATCTTGTTACCATTTTCCTCAGCAACTTTGCCGTTTTCCTCTGTTTGCTTCTTCTTCTCTTCTTCCTCTGCTTTCTTCTTCTCTTCTTGCTCTGCTTTCTTCCTGTTCCTCCTCGCTTCCCTCTCTGCTTTCTTTTTCTTTTCTTCTTCAGCCAACTTCCTCGCTTTCTCTTTCTCTTCCTCCAATGACTTAACCAAACGGTTGAGGCAAATATTTGCATCTTCTTCATCAGATTTGGGCATCAAATTCTCAGCAACATCAGCAGGAGACATGTCGGTTTCCTCTAGCAATATCTCTATTTCTCCATACAAGTCATGTGCCTCAACCTCCAAGTAGTTCTTAGACAAAACCTTGAAAGCTTCAAACCTGCAATAAGACATCTCAATGTGGTTGTCCATTCTTCCTCTGCGAATTAATGCTGGATCAAGCTTATCCACAAAGTTTGTCGTAAAAACAATAATCTTCTCATCACTACAAGCTGACCATAATCCATCAATGGAGTTTAGTAACCCTGACAAAGTAACCTTACTCTGCTTCCCATATCCTTCTTCCTTCTTCTCAGCTTCCTTCTTCTCCTCTCCATCCTCGTCTTCCTCATCTTCCGCCGCTTTCTTCTTTCTCTGCCCCGTAAGATCAAGCGAGCAATCAATGTCTTCAATCACAATAATAGACTTGCTTTTCGTATCCAACAATAACTTCTTGAGCTCTGAGTTATCCTTCACGGTCGTTAGTTCAAGATCATATACATCATACTCCAAAAAATTCGCTATTGCGGATATCATTGTCGATTTCCCTGTCCCGGGCGGGCCAAACAAGAGATAACCGCGCTTCCATGGCTTCCCGACCTTCTTATAATAATCTTTGGCTTTACTAAACTTAATCAAATCCTTCTTAATCCCTTCCTTTTTCTCAGGATCCATAGCCAAAGTCTGGAACGTAGCCGGGTGATGAAAAGGAACATTGCTCCACTTTCCTGTTCTCCAAGGATACCAATCTTGACTCGAGTTATTAGTGTAAAGCTTCCTCTCTCTGTTCCTCAACCCAATCTCTTTCCCTTCTCTCAAAACATGCTCAAGATAACCCTCAATGATCATCCCTCTGTGCTCCCTATGGAAACTAAGAGTGAAGTACCTTCTCTCTTCAGAGCCATTACCACGGCTCGTATGAGATTGATTCTCACTCTTTGCCACATTCGAAGACCATTTTACCATCACACCTTCAAATTCATCTTCGACTGCCTCGTGATCGTCTAGACTAAGCACCAAAGATTTGCTGTTTTTCGTTTCGTTGGCCTTTAATCTCTTTGCAAAAGCCGTTGATTTCGAGGATAAGTAGTTGCGTATGGAGTTGTAAGCTTCACTTCTCTGGAGACCTTCTCCTGTATACTCGTCGAACTTGATGTGAACAGAATTAGAAACCCATCCCATCAATTGGTAAACGTGTTTCTCGATGTAGACTTGGAGATGGTAAGGGAAATACTGTTTGTAGATCGCCCAAAAGAACATAAGACTCGTCATCGTCGAGCCTGTGAATCCCCAAATTGCTCCGGTCCCAACCATCTTTGTGTTTACTTGTGTCCCACGAAACTATTGCTTTAGATTTCTCTTGAGACTTGTTTAGTTGTTGTGTTCTGTTTTGGACTCTTTGCTTCTTACCCTCACAGTCTTTATTTATGAACTCATGTCACAACTTTCGAGTGGTTCAGGGAACGCCACGCTATTTCTTTATTATCATTTTGATAAAATAATTTTTATATATCCTATAATGAAATTGTGGTAATATTAATGGATCCTGCAAATTTGAGTTCGTGCTGTACGTATATTATTATAATGACATTGTGGAAATTTCTGAGTTCTGACCAATTCAGGACCTAACATTTTGGAATGTACGTAAAGTGTGGGGAAGCAACGTAAAATAAAGTGGTGACGTAAACATTTTGGAACTATCAAATGTACAAAAATACAAAATGTTACAATAGTCTTCCGAAGGCACTGTAGTGTGGTCACACTTGTAAATAGACTTACCAAGTAAGTTTCATATCGTCTTGACTCCACTGTCACAAGTCGTCCATTGTACAAAGACTTGTGTTCACACTTGTACATTTAGAAATAATTTTGACTAGGGACAAAAGAGAAAGGTTTCCTTTAAAAATTAGGATAAAATTTGAGAATTTAGCTAAAATAACTGGGCCTTTCATATAAACTAAAATACATTGAAAATATTAATATTATAGTTGATAAGATCATCTTTCAAACATGTCATCAATAGGGATGCTCTAGGTATAGAGGTGTTTTTAAATATTAAAATAATAAAAGTTAAAAAAAATAAATGAGAAAATTAAATTTTGGGAAGATCCATGTATGTGGCGAGACACAGAAGACACTCAAAATTTGACAGGTGTCAACATCTTATTGGATGTGTTTAATTTTTTTTTTTTCTCGATGAAAACGAAGATTTGGTCGTCTTCTCTCAAGGCAAGGTCTGATTCCAAGGGGAGAGGCAAAGAGATTGAAACCAAAATTGGGATTTTCCTGTAAATCGAGAGGCGAAGAAGAAGAAAGGAAGAGTTTTGCCTTTTTTCACCGTTTCACTGCTCCAAAGAGCGGTATTACTGGTGGGTTTTGGCTAAAGTTACCGATTTTTTGGTTGTCTCTTGAAGTCCAACTCCAACAAAAGCGGAAGCCGGAGAGAAATCAGTGGCGTCTGGCAGCGGAGAGCCGGAGAAACTAGTTGAAATCGGATCCGACCCGAAACCGAAACCCGCGGATACCAAATTAGGCGGAGTCGGGAGCAAGAGCGCCGGAGAAAGATCCCAATACGTCAGGGCGGATACTCTGGATTTCAGAAAATGGGATTTACATATGGGTCAAAGCTCTACTAGTTTCGTCGTCAAGCCCTCCGTTTCCACGACAAGAGCTCTGATGCAGGAATGGTAGATTGACCTCTCCAAACTCGATATGAAACACGTCCTCGCTCATGGCACCAATGGCACTGTCTACCGCGGTGTCTGCGCCGGCCAAGAAGTCGCAGTTCCGTCTTAATCTTTACTTCTTTCCCGGTAGATAAACATTCAGATGATAATGATTCGTTTCTTGTGGTACAATTTTGCATTTGCAGTGAAGTGTTCTTATCAAAATTGGTACTTGCAGGCAGAGGGTTCTTCAGCAGATTATATAGCTGCCCTTGGTAAAGTGGACAATGTCAAACAGAGAATGGAGGCAGCTTACAAAACACTACAGGTCAGTATACATAGTAATTTTGTAATACATCATGTGGAACCTTAGGGTAGATCTGCAATTGATTCTCTCTTTTTTATTTTTCTGGCATATGGACAGGATGCTGCTGGGTTAACTCAATTAAGCTCGACCGTTGAGGATGTTTTTGCTAGTGGTGATCTTCCTCGTGCTCCAGAAACTCTTGCCACCATGAGAAATTGCTTGTCTGCTGTTGGAGAGGTAGTACTAATACCACCTTGAGCACTGTAACGGTTATCTTTTATCATCGCCACTCAAGTCCAATTTTGATCAACAGGTTGCAGAATTTGCCAATGTTAGAAAGCAACTTGAAGTGTTGGAGGATAGGTTGGAGGCGATGGTGCAGCCATGTCTTACTGATGCATTAACATATCACAAGGTTGGAATCCATATATCTAGAATACCCAAATAATTCAGGTTGTTTTCGGTGTTGCCATTATTGGACTGAAAACCCTTTCCCCAAATTGTCAAGTTGATGTTGCCCAAGATTTGCGAGGAATTCTCCTCCGGATTGGCAGATTCAAGTCTCTAGAGTTGCAATATTCAAAAGTCCGTCTAAAGCCAATAATCTCCTTAAAGCTGCGGTTGAGAGATGTATCGGCTTCACTGAAGGCTCAGAAGCAAACGAGCTGATACTTGCACTAGATGATATAATGTTGCAATATATCTTTATGCTTCAGGAAACACTCAAATTATTTTTTAATTCTAAAGACACTTATTTAAAGATGACCAATGAGAAAAAAAAAATTAATAAAAAGTTAATGAGTGTTTTTAAATTATTATAATATTAATTATATAATATTTTATACTTAAAACACCCTTAATCATTATGACCAATGTGGTTGTTCTAACTTACAGATCTAATGAGCTTAAGGGTGGGGCACTTGCCCACCATGACTTTCTCAATGTTGGTGTAATTACTTAAAGATTTTTATTGATACACCTCTTAATATACTTATTTTATAATATATTACTTTATTGTTTTTCGTTATGCACCTGAAAATAATTTCTAGATGAGCTACTGGTTGCACACAGTAAACTAAAAATTCACATGCATCACTTCTTTTGCTTTATGTTTTTACTCGACACCACTTTTGTTAGAAACGTCGCCGTTTTCGCCGGGGCCTTTCATTTTCTTGTCTTTCTCCTTTTTTTCTTCTTCCTCTGCTTCCTTCTTTTTCTTCTCTTCTTGCTCTGCTTTCTTCTTTTTCCTCTTCGCTTCTTTCTCTGCTTTATTCTTCTCTTCTTCCTCAGCCAGTTCCCTTGCTTTCTCTTTCTCTTCCCCCAAAACCCTTACCAAACGTTTGATGCAAATATCCGCATCTTCTTCATCAGATTTTGGCATCAAAGTCTCTGCAACATCAGCAGGGGACATGTCGATTTCCTCGAGCAATCGCTTGATTTCTCCATACATGTCATGTGACTCAATGTCTAAGTAGTTCCTAGCCAAAACTTTGAAAGCTTCAAACCTACAATAAGACATCTCAATGTGGTTGTCCATTCTTCCTCTGCGAATCAAAGCCGGATCAAGCTTATCCACAAAGTTTGTCGTAAAAACAATAATCTTCTCATCACTACAAGCTGACCATAAACCATCAATGGAGTTTAGTAACCCTGACAAAGTAACTTTACTTTGCTTCCCATCTCCTTCTCCCTTCGACTTCTTCTCAGCTTCCTTCTTCTTCTCTCCATCCTCGTCTTCCTCATCTTCCTCCTTTTTCTCCTTTCTCTGCCCCGTAAGTTCGAGCGAGCAATCAATGTCTTCAATCACAATGATAGACTTACTTTTTGTATCCAGCAACAACTTCTTCAGCTCTGAGTTATCCTTCACGGTCGTTAGCTCAAGATCATACACATCATACTCCAAGAAATTCGCTATTGCTGATATCATTGTCGATTTCCCTGTCCCGGGCGGGCCAAACAAGAGATAACCACGCTTCCATGGCTTCCCAACCTTCTTGTAATAATCTTTTCCTTTGATAAACTTGATAAGATCCTTCTTAATCCCCTCTTTCTTCTCGGGATCCATAGCCAAAGTCTTGAACGTCGCCGGATGATGAAAAGGAACATTGCTCCACTTTCCTGTTCTCCATGAATACCAATCTTGACTCGAGTTATTAGTGTAAAGCTTTCTTTCTCTATTCCTCAACCCAATCGCTTTCCCTTCTCCTAAAACATGCGGAACATAAGTCTCAATGATCATCCCCCTGTATCGCCTGTGGAAGGTAAGTGTAAAATACCTTCTCTCGTCCGAGCTGCTTCGACCATAATTAGACTGAGTCTGAGTCACTTTCACATTCGAATACCATTTCACTTTCACACCTTCGAACTCATCTTCAACCTCCTCGTGATCATCCATACTTAGCACCAACGACTTGCTGTTTTTTGATTCATTAGCCTTTAACCTCTTGGCACGAGCTGCGGAATTGGTCGACAGATAGTTACGTATCGCATCATAATTCTCACTTCTCTTGAGACCTTCTGTGTTCTCGGTGAATTTGATGTGAACGTTAGAAGAGACCCACCTAATCATTTTGTAAGCGTATTTCTCCACGTAGACTCGAAGATGGCGAGGGACGTATTGTGAGTACATCGCCCAAATGAACATAAGGCTCGTCACCGTCGTGCCTGTTAGTCCCCATATCGCTCCGGTTTCAAGCATTTTATGTCTTGCTTGTGTCTCCAGAACTATTTGCTTGTTTTACACGAAACTATTTGTGTGTGTGTTTTTCTCTTGAGACTTGGCAGTTGTGCTGTGATTTGGTTTCATTTCTCCATTGCCTCTATTTATATTACTCTCGAGTTTCCGAGGAAGATAACACTTAAATTTCTGATTAATTTCCAGAAAACTAATCATATATATGTTTACTATAACAGTTATTATTTTTTTTATCAATAAATAAAATATATGTTTAATATTATTATCATGTGGAAGTTTTACGACTATTTTGTTTCGTAATTAGTTTTAATCTACTTTATTACAAATTGACAATAAGTAATGTCACAAGGATTTGTCGTTTACGATCGTTGGTTTTAGGATTAGGTGAAGTGTGTAGAAAATTGGCTTTGGTCCTGGCATCATGCGAGGAGCCACTTAAATACTTTTAAGAGTAAAAAACTGTGTTAAGTATGAGCCGAAAAATCATATTTTCTTAACGAAAACATTATTCTTTTAATTATTTTTGTTCCTTATAAATTTCTTATTCTAGCTAGTCAAGTAATTAATAAAAGAATTATTAATCCAGGCCTATTAGACCGTGAAATGAACATAGCCGAGTAATAAAATGCATATTGTTTAGCAAAAAAAGAAAATTACGGATGAATTCATGGTTTAGTGAAAATGAATGCATGCACCTCTCAGAAAGTGAAGGCAAAGACAGTTGAAAGGGACAAATCGATCAGATTAAATGCCCATTATAAAAGCAGAAGTGAGATCGATTAATATATAGTAGCATCTTTAGCCTAGGCAACATATACTTCTATTCTATGCAATCATCAAAATTTTGTATGTATTCGTACAACTTGATATTAATACACACATTTCTTTCATTTTGGTATTGCATCAAATTCAGTCTATCATCCTTTTTCAGATCTATCAAAAAAAATTTAGACCTAATATTTTATTATTTCATTTCACCTTCATAAAAAATCGGATCTTACATTCACAAAGTTGAGTTCTTTATGAGCAAAGTGTTGGAAAAAAACAAAAAAAAAAACGTTCACAGCAAAGCCTAATTAAGTACGAAAAATCTTCGCTTTGTTATAATCATCTGACAATAAAAAAAATAGCTTTTCAAAGAAATTACACGACACTATAGGGTGACATATATTACATGATGGTAGGCTATGACATACATTACAAGAAGGAAAATATCAATATGTGTTTAAATATGAAGGAAAATTTGGTTACGGCTTATCGATTAAATAATCACATATAATAATACTCGCAAAGTACTTTGTAGAAATGTTAATTGCATATCAAAAAATGAAATTGTGGTCTTGTTGATGTCACTTTAATTTGTTAGTACGCGAATTTGCTTACATAAGCATGCTTAGCAACGCTTTCTCCTTTGGGATGACGTCAGTCATGATCACATATTTCTTTTTTTCCCCGTCCGTCGTCACTGATCACATATAATAACACAGATCTATATACGATTCACAGAAAATGATCACAGATCTACAATTATATACAACAACAACTATAAATTATTATATACGAATTAAACTGGATTTTTTGGCTAGAAGTATATACAAAAAAACATAAAACGGTGAGCAAAATTTGTTTTAAAAAATCATAATTTTCGTTTTTTTTATCAACAAAGAAACTTCGATACTAATAATATCTTACATCGTTTACATACATTAGAGTACCAAATGATTACATAATATCTTACATCTTTTTTTTCTCAAAAACAAAAATTCATCAGCCTTATGTAAGAATGAACAAAACAAAGTTTTAAACTTGATGAAGAGAGTTTTTTTATGAAGTAATTTTTCTTTAACCATTACAATTGAGTCTTAGCTTTTTTTATACACATGCTTAGCTAAGTTAAGAAAAGGAAAGCCAGTGGATCGTCTGACACTTGTTAGCAATCGGTGTCAGTCTTTATCAACAGATAAGAGAGAAGCGTGTCCGTTGAATACGATCGTTTTGACCTCCGTACGTCGAGCTGTCAATCTCATCTTCTCACCTTGTTCTGCAACCTTGGTTTTGTCGTTATCTGAAAGAGAAAAAGAGCGTTGGTCTGATTTGAGATTTGATTGTGTTGTGGGCTTTGTTGTCTGGTGGGCCTTATCTTGACGAGTTGAAACTTTGGGCTTGAGATCCATTGCTTTATTCGAAGCCTCTACTTTAACATCTCCCCCTCCCCCTCTCTCAAACTTGGTGTGGGAGGTTCTTGAACACCAAGTTTGAACCTGAGTGAGTCAAAGGCACCATATGGAAAAGATTTGGTGAAGATGTCTGCAATCTGCTGGTGTGTAGGTATGTGGTTTACCACTAGAGCACCAAGGGCGACTCACTCTCTGACATAGTGAAAGTCCAGCTCAAAGTGTTTGGTCCTTTTGTGGAAAGCTGGATTAACAGTGAGAAAAACAGAGGAAGATTGTCTCCATATAGTTTTGGAGTCTCACGTAGAGGAATGCCAATTCCTTGAGTATTATACTGAGCCACGTGATTTCAGTTGCAGCCTCAGACAATGCACGGTACTCTACCTCAGTGGAGCTTCTTGCAACTGTGTCTTGCTTCTTTGATGACCAGGAAATGAGATTGTTACCTAAAAAGGTACAAAACCCACCAGTTGACCTCCTAGTAACCTTACAACCAGCCCAATCACTGTCGCTATATGCTCTCAACGTGAAATCAATAGCTTTATTGAAGAAAATTCCCATGGTGAGTGTTTTTTTCATATACCTGAGAATCCTCTTGAGCAATGTATAGTCTGAGACAATGGGTTTGTACATATTTTGACACACATAGTTGACGACAAACTACAAATCAGGCCGTATTAAGGTTAGGTATAGAAGCTTACACCAACCAAACTTCTGAAGTAGGAAGGATTTTCAAATTCTTCTTCTTGAGATGGAACTTGGTCTAGCTGAACTGGTAAGGGAGTAGGCATTGGCGTGCAATCACTCATCTTTGCAACAACTAACAGATCCCCAGCATACTTTTGATGGGAAAGGGAAAAGACCACCCATATGAAACTAAGCCTGTATGCCTAAGAAGTATTGCAGCTGGCCTAGGTCTTTCATGCGAAAATGTTTGTTGAGGTCAGTTATCAGGGTGGACAAAACGTCTGATCTATTTCCTGTAATTAGCATATCATCAACATAGAGTAGGAGCATTATAACATCCTTACCTTTTGTATAGACAAAGAGGGATGGATCCTTTTTGCTACATACAAAGCCAAATTCTAGTAGATAAATACTAAACTTATCAAACTAGGCTCTTGGAGATTGTTTTAGCCCATAGATGGTTTTATGAAGCAGGCAAACATTATATGGATGTGCTTTGTCTATGAATCCAGCTGGTTGGGCCAAATATATTGTTTCGGTGAGTTCCCCATGTAGAAAAGCGTTTTTAATGTCCATTTGTTTGATTTCCCAATCCATAACTGTGGTTGTATGTATGACACATCTTATTGTGGCTGATCTAACCAGAGGACTAGAGGTATTAGACAATATATTCCTGCTTCCTGATCATATCATTTTGCAACAATTCTTGCCCTTAGCTTGTCCAATGAACCATCTGAGTTGAGTTTAGTCCGAAAAACCCATTTGTTCCCAAAGTACATGCACATCTGGAGAGTAAGGAACTAAGGACCAAGTGTTTCTTTCTGAGCAATTGTTTATTTCTTCATTCATAGCTTTATTCCAACCTGGGTCCTTTAGAGTTGTTGGAATAGTTTTAGGTTCTGGGTAAGAGACTTTTTGGGTGTAAGAAACATACCGAAGATTTGGTTTAGTAATACCAGCCTTGGCTCTTGTGACCATTGGATGTGTGGTGGATGACTGAGAAGGGGTACTGATATTGGGATTGCTAGCCAGAGATGTCAAGTTGTTGCCTTTATAGGTTCAGGTTCTATACCTGCCGTACACTCAGTATTTTCAGAATCTGGAGCACTTGATTCATCAGTATCTGAAGGAGATGAAGAGGGGAGGGGGTCACTTGGAGTAAAGAGGCTTGTTGGATTTGGTAGATATACATTGTCAGAGTATGAGGATGTCATAGAGCCAGAACCCGCTGAAGTTACAAAAGGAGGATGACATATAATTGGAACTAGAGGTTGACTAGACTGTTGTGCAGGAGAGTCTGGTGGAATTAAAGCAGGAAAGTTCTGAAAACCCTGCAACCAGGAAATGTGTAATGGTGTACCCGAGGGTGGATGAAGATGCTTATAAGAACCCATGAAAGGGAACTCTTATTCCTCAAACAGCATATGGCGACTGATGAAGACTTTTCATGTGGTTGGGAGCAGACATCTATATCCCTTATACTTCTCAATATAGCCAAGGAACACGCATTTCAAAGACCTTCGGATGACTTATTTATAGCATAGTCCCTGAGGGTAGGATAGCAAGCACAACCAAGCACTATGAGAGAGGAGTGATCAAGGGCTTTATTCCACAAAGTTTCATATGGACTTTTGTGATTATCTAGTGTTGATGTAGGCAGTAAGGAAATTAGCTGTGAAGAAGGCTTCAACCCAGTAGCATTGAGGCAGATGACTCTGAAACATCATTAAGAGCTTTAATTCAATGATTTGTCTGTGCTTTCTTTCAGCAAGCCCATTCTATTGAGGTGTGTGTGGAGAAGAGATGAAGTTTTGTATTCCAGAAGCTTGGAGGTGAGTGATGAGTGGTTTTCTAGCAGTTTAGCATGCAACCCTACCAAATAAAATCTAGCAAGCTAACAACCTAACTCATGATTCAATTGTAGCAAGCGTAGGGTTCGAACACAAAGAAGACTAGGACTTAGAGTACTAGACCATGAAGAAATTTTGTTAAGCTAAAGCATAGATAAAAGGGTTGGTTGTGTGAGCTAAACTGAACAGAGATTGTACTAAACGTAAAATGAACAAATTGAGAAATAGATGTGAATGCAAGGATGATGAAGACATTGAGCAACGGGATGACAACTGATAAAGGGGCAGTAAATCATGGCTAATAAAGTTAAGGGCTTTGAGATGAAGGTTCAGTTTACAAGCATGGGGCACGAAATCAAACCAGTCCACTTTCGTGGCACTAATCACTTTGTTGAGTACAAGGATCTAACTAACTTTTGCTGCTAGATACAAGTACTCTCCAAGCATAAACGGTAAAGCCCAAATAAGCTCACTTAGCATCTCAACAGCACTTTCATGATCGAGGGTCACTAAACTAAGCAAAAGGTCGTTCAAGCATTCTCACAAACACCTTTCGGGTAGGGGAACGCCTATCAACATGATCCGAGAAATGATTTAAGGAACGAGCTTTAAGCTCAACCTAAGCTTGAGAACACTTCATTTGTGACCCGAAAAAATGTTAGCCACTTTCTAAAGCTCCTAAATCTACCAACTCGCAGCTCAACAAAGAGACTACTCACTCATGGCCACGAAACAAGCCATGACTGAGCTTGGATGGTGCGAGTATAGTAAAATGCAGAAATAAAAGCGATTCAAACACAAAGACTGAAACTTTAAGCTAAAGACTAAAACTTTATAAAGAAAAGAACTTAGAACATCAAAGTATCACTGCTCTAAGGATCTATTACAACTAAAACATAAAAGGAAAGCTTGAAAGCGATAAAAGAAAAAAAAACAAGACTTAGGTTTTTCTCAGGGGCTAAGAACATATTTATATCCCCTCATAACAGTATCCGGATCGACCCAGAAAAAAATGGACCACCCCGCTAAAGTCAATGGTCGACCCAAAAAAATCAACAAAATATAGTAAAGATCGGTCACTCCATATAGGGAAGTGACCGATATCCAGTGCCTATCCATTGATCCATCCAGCAATCATGTTGTGATTCGGCATCCTCGTTAGGTGCAGATTATCGGTCTTCTTCATCGGTTTGTGTTGATATCAGGGGATATCGATTTCTTCAGCTTATTCTTTAGCCGTATGGTGCGCCTGTAACAAGGGGATAACCTAGGATATATGTGCACTTATTTGGGGGCACTGACCTCCTGATTCTCGATCCAAGTTACGAACGTCAATAGGTTTATTGAGACTCCATCATTCTGCTGTTCCAGGTGCTTCCTATCGGTGAACCCTCATGATTGATGACTAATTTCTACTCCCCTACTTCCTCTGTTTACTACAAAACCTTGCAACCTCCCTTTGCTTCCACTCCTCCGCAACTCACTCCAATCCTCCAGGCTCTGATAAGCCATATAACTCCCGGTCAGCACTGATATCACCTGAAAAAGGGTAAAAGAAGAGAAATATGTGCAAACACTAATCTAAGACCCTAAGATGCAAACTTAAGCTAAAATAGAGCTAAAGAGTTCCTAAATGATGTTGAATATTGATGAATGAGGGATAATGGAATGCAATTATATACATAGAAAGTGTAAGGATATGAATATATCAGTGAGTGATGCGCTGTTGATTAACAAAGTCACCACCTCCATCACTCTAAAAGGTTCTAATTTTCACTCTTAACAGGTTCTCAACCAATGCTTGAAACTTGACAAAGATTGAGTAGAACTCTAATTTAAGCCTTAAAGGAAAGAACCACGAAAATCTGGAATAGTTGTATATAAACACAACATAAAACCTAAACCCATGGACAGAATTTATCGGAGTAGGTCCCCATAAGTCACAGTGAACCCTCTCTAGAGGTCTAGTGGCAACAAAACTAGAAGCAGAAAAAGATAACATAGAACTCTTCCCAAGTGGACATGCTTCACATATCTTCTTGGTGACTTTATTGATGGAGATAACTTTTTTGGTGGACAGCTGCTGAAGAACTTGAGGATTTCGATGTCCCAGTCTCCTATGCCAGACTTCATCACTAGCAGAGTGTTGTTGAGAGGCGTAGAAGGCTTGAAAATTATTGCTCTCCAGTATATACAGTCCATCACGGGTGTTTCCTAGGGTGAGTAGCTTCTTTGTTGCCTTATCATTAATTTTAACACTATCACAATCAAACTCAAAGGAGCATGGATAATCTTTGGTAAGCTTCGATACTGAAAGTAAGGATTTAGCAATTGCAGGACACACCAAAACATTAGTGAGATGGATTTTACGTTATGTAGAAGCTATGCTTGCAGAGCTAGTGTGAGTGATTGGAAGAAATTTTCCATCTCCAATCATAACAGAGCTTGAGTCAAGTTTCAAGGAGAGCTTATGACATGAGCTGAGGCTCTAGTGTCTGGGTACCATTCATGTGCAGAAGAGTCTGTGACCTCAATTATTCTCATAGCTGCCATAGCCTTTGGGATTTCCTCATCTTGATATGCTTTGTCAAATCTATGCCAACACCTTAGAGCAAGATGACCAACCTTGCCACAGACTTGACAAATAGGTCGGTTTCCATAAGACCCTTGAGTTATTTGCTGGTGAAACCCTCGACCCCTGGTAGAAAAGGATGCTCAACCCCTGTTTTGGTTGTTTCCTCGGCCAAAGTTGGTTTTGTAGTAAGCCAAAGAACCGTCTGATCTCTCAGCTTGAAAGGCCATGTGAGGAGTGACAGTGGAACCGAGGGAGTAGCTTTGCAAGTGTTGATCAAACGAAGTCAGCCTTGGGATGATATCCTCATAGAACCATCTATAGAGCCTTCTATGGTAGTCTTAATGGGTTCATATTCCTGACCTAATCCATTCAAGGCAACAAATATCTTCATCTTTTCACTAACCGGATTGCCTATAGAAGTTAGCTGATCACATATACTCTTCACTTCCCTTAGATATTCCTCCTTACTCTTATTGTTCTTAGAGACTATTTGTAACCTCCTTTGCAACTCAAACAATCTAGAGGAAGATACGCGATTAAAGTGTTTAGCTAAAGCTAGCCATACCTCTTGAGCACAGTCAGTGCCAACAACCACACTTAGGATGTCTTCAGAGAGAGAGCCAAGGATCGAGAACTGTACCACCTAATCTGACCGACTCCAAGCAGCATAATCAGGATTCTGAACCGCTTCTTCAATTTTCAGCACAGGAAGCGTAGCAGAAGGCTTCATAGTAGCACCATCGATGAAACCCAGTAAACCTTGGCCAGCAAGGAACGATTCGAACTAGTGTTTCCATAAAAGGTAGTTTCTTTCTGTAAGCTTTATGGTCACACAATTGGTGATGTTTATGGAAGGTTGAGCGTAGAGATCCACAGGTTGATCCATGGCTCTGATACCATGTAAAAATGAACAAAACAATAGTTCTTTTATTGAGTCATTTTCCCTTAACCATTACAATCGAGCCTTAACTCCTTTTATACATAAGCTTAGCTAGGTTAATAAAAGGAGACGCTACTGGATCGTTTAACACTTGTTAGCAATCGGTGTCAGTCTTCATCAACAGATAAGAGAGAAGCGTATCTGTTGAATACGGCCGTTTTGACCTCCGTACGTCGAGCTATCAATCTCATCTTCTCACCTTGTACTCCAACTTTGGTTTTGTCATTATCTGAGAGAAAAAGAGGGTTGGTTTTGATTTGATTTGAGATCTGATTGTGTTGTGGACTTTGTTATCTGATGGGCCTTGTCTTGACAGATTGAAACATTGGGATTGACATTCGTTGCTTTATTCGAAATCTCTGCTTTATCACCTTAGTTTTAGCTAAAGCATTTGCTTCATGATTTGCTTCTCTTGCAATTGCAACTGTCTTGAACTTAATATCACTTACCTTGTTTGCCAACTTCACAATATGTGGCAATTGCTTGATATCTCCCTTTAGGATCTTCTTTCCAACATCTGTCAAGTAAATCAAATGTTACTTTCGATTCTCCACCGAAAGACACATTCCTATATTCATGCATTTTTACTTGGAGTCTTGGAATATTGTTTCTCTAATGTACACATGAATCTGTCTCCAAACGGTTTGCAATTGGATAGTGTTACACCTTTTATAATCCTTTTGAGCCATCTTCAAAACGACATCCAATATTAGTCATTTTTATAACTTTTGATGTTGTTTTTGGTGCATTACCAACTTGATTTTTGGTTATGGGATCGTTTTGATTGTTGTGTTATCTCATTGCCTATACCACTATTGATAATCCATCATAGCTTTATTATATACTCTCTTTCATTTTAATATGATTGATGTTATAAAAATAAATTTGTTTCACAAATATTGATTTTTTATATTTTATATACAGTTTTTATGAAGTAATAATGATGAATTGTAGATTTCAAAACATATTAATTGATTTTCTTGAATTGTTTTTGGTTTAAAACAATGAAAAATTGTTTACTACAAAAAATAATGTATTTATAATTAAACATTAATTTGTTTTCTTGATATATGTGAAAACTTTATAAAATTAATCATTTTGAATCAAAGAGAATAGTATTCATGATTAACTCTCTCTTACCATTAAAGTGAAACTTTTTTTTGTTGGCAAACCATTAAAAAGTAACTTATTTCACATTTTTCAGATTCTCCTGCCAATGAAATAATATAAAATTAAATTACTCGTTGAGACATTATTTAAGTTTATCAACTCTACATTACTATTCACTCATTGATGTTTAATTGGTAACCTGATAATTGGTGAATTGGGGAGTGTTCCCAAATCTCTTTAGATCACTTTAACAATTTAAAAAAAAAAAAATTATGGTCTATATAATTTATGAATATGAAACTGGACCTTTTTTGCAAATATCTAAAAATTCAGGGCATTAAAATAGTAAGGAAAATTAATTAAAAAACGTAAGGCCTACATAAAAAAACCTAATGCCATGTCAACACACCCTAATAACCAGGCCTGCTTTAGATGCAATGCATTGAAAGAGTATGTGAATAATGGTTCTTCATGTTCTCCACACAAAAGGCAGATGATATCCACTCTCATCTTTCTATTTTCAACATTTCTGTGACATGAATTGCTTTGAGAAAAAATCTCCGCCATAAATGTTTTTATCTTTGGTGGTATTCGGAGGGACGATATAGTTTTTAATATCCTCGAATGTAAATAAGCTTATATTTAGAGGAGTGGAATAGATGATACCATGATTTAGCACTATAATTACCATCCTTTACATAAGCCCAAGAGATTTGATCATCTACTCCACCAATGATTGGTTTTATTAAGAGCTGAATCTTGGGGATATCTTTCGGATTGAGTATTTGATTAAGTTTGAGAATGTTCCATATTGTGGTACATGAGATCATAAGATCTTATGGTGTTTCTTTCCGTTAAAGTCGTCGTAAGGTTGATCGTGAACTTTTTGGCTTGTCAAAATAATGTATAACAAAACGAGAATTCCAAATGCAACCTGTCAGTTTATCATCTCACGCACTGTCATGAAGTTGGGCTTCGAAAGGCCCATTGATAACAAAGTCAAAACCCAAATTTATAAGCTTTAGACCATCTAACTATCAAGGCAAAAACTCTCAACTCTTGAGACTTACATTATTTTATTTTTGGGAAGAGTGTCTATTTCCACACGAAAACTTTGAAATATCTCTGTAAACTCTCAAAATATTACCCTCTTTAGATAACTCCACCAATTAGAAGTTAAATGTGTATATACACACCAATTGGAAATTAAATGTATATATATCAACCAACTCCGATTTGGATCGGTTTCGTTGTAAAACCAGACACAATACTAGAAAACTGTTTGCTAACCGAATCAAAAACCCTCATTAAAACCGGAACCCAAACCCAAATCTCATTAAAACCGGAACCCGATCCAGTTTTTATAACCCGACCCGACCCGTTTTGGGTAAAAACCCCCAAATCGAAAACTTAGAACCCTAACTGCTCTCAATTCACCCGCGGCTTGAAATCCTCTGCTTCCAAGGGAGGCGATTACTGATTTCAGATTCTCCCTTTTTTGCTCTGTTTTGCTTTAATCTCAATACTGTTCTTGAGAGATTGTACACTTCTTGTTTCTTTTCTCTGACTTAAACACAGATTTGAATCCTTTTATAGAGCTTCAATATCTGTTAAAACTATAAGTATGTCCTCAACATGAATTTGCTCATCACTCTTACTATTAAACTCCATTGGAGAAGATAATCAAGTTTCTTACTTTGTGAGGAAAAAAATCAAAATCAAAGAGCCAGAAACAAACAAATTCACTGATATATATATATATACAGATATGGTGAATGAAGGAAATAGAACAGTGTATTTTCTCTGAATAATACCAATTTGATTCATCAAAGAGAATTGGCTTTATCAGCCTTACAACGTGAAACAGAAACTTAAGCAGAAAATCAAGGAAGCAAAAACACACGATTGAAACAAAAACAAATAACAAACTAGAGTAAGTCAATCCGCAAATCAAGCTCTCCCACGACCCATTCTTTGAGCTGACTTTATTCAAACCCAACAAATTCCTCCCCTTAAACTGAAGTGCCAACATCAGTTTAACCTTCCACACTTCGAACTCCAAGCATTCCTCTAAGTTTCTCGAACTGGTCCAATTTGATCGGCTTGGTCATTATGTCTGCAATCTGATCATTTGTGCCACAATACACCAGCCTCATAGCTCCTTCATTTGATAAGTTAGGAAGATAGTGATACCTTACATCAATGTGCTTTGTACGGCGATGCATCACTGGATTCTTGGACAATTTTATAGTCGAGCTATTGTCACACATGATGTCAATGCACTCGCAACCTTCCACGTTTAATTCCTGCAAGATCCCTTTCAACCATACACTGTGACATGCTGAAGAGGTTGCTGCTACATATTCGGCTTCAGTAGAAGATAGAGTAACAATGGCTTGTTTTCAAGAACTCCAGAAAATAGCAGCTCTATTCAGCAAGAACACATACCCGGAGGTGCTTTTCCGGTCATTCACATCTCTTGCGTAATCACTATCGGTGAATCCCAGCAGCTTCATACCAACAGATCTTCTGTAGAACACTCCGAAATCCAATGTTCCCTTTAGATATCTTAACACCCTCTTAGCAATCATCATGTGTTCTTCCTTTGGGTTAGCCATAAAACGAGCAATTAGACACACTACAAAAATCAAATCGGGACAGGTTACCGTGAGATACATGAGGCATCCGATAAGCTGCTTGTAAAGAGATGCATCAGTCTCTTTACTCCCATCCATGGAGATGACAGTACCCGACACAATAGGGTTTTTGACCGAGTTGCAATCCCACATATTGAACCTCTCCAAGACCTCCTTAGCATACTTTTTCTGATTGATGTGAATGCCATCGTCCCTTTGATTCACCTCAACGCCAAGGAAGAACTTCATCTTCCCCATATCTGTCATCTCAAATTCTGCTTGCATCGAAGATTTGAACTCCACACACATACTTTCATCATTACTAGCAAATATCAAATCATCAACATAGAGACTTACCACCAGAATCTTGTTCTCTGTCCTTTTGAGAAACAAGGTGTGATCATAATTGCTTTTCTGGAAACCCTCTCTCTTGAAATAGCCCTCAATGCGACTAAACCAGCTCGTGGTGCCTGTTTTAGTCCGTAAAGAGCCTTCTTCAAGCGATACACTTTGTCTTCCTCCCCTGATTTGATAAAACCTTGAGGCTCAACGTAGAATTCTTCCTTCAATTCACCATATAGAAACGCCGATTTGACATCAAGTTGGTAAACGGACCAGTTTCGCTGAGCTGCTACTGCTAGTAAGCTTCGAATCGTATCCCAGCGAGCAACAGGAGCAAAAACCTCTGTGTAATCGATCCCCTCTGTTTGCGAATACCCTTTTGCCACTAATCGAGCTTTGCACTTTTCTATCTTCCCTTCTTCATTGAATTTGGTTTTGTACACCCATTTTACTCCAATTATCTTCGCTTGGGGTGGTAAAGTGACTAGCTCCCACGTGTTGTTTCTTTCAATAGCCTGAATCTCTGCTATCATGGCATGTTTCCACTTCTCTTCCCTCTCTGCTTTGAAGAAATGTATCGGGTCGCCACTGGAAGCATAGAGAGCAAAGTACGCGATGTTTGCCAGTTCATCGTCGTCATCATCGCAGATAAAATCGCGCATCCAATTGGGCTCTTTCCTAATTCGCTTCGAGGTATCGCCAAGCTCCGTCTGTGTTATGACTCTTGAAGCTTATGCTTCAGCTCTACTTTCTGGTTCGGTGATGCAGATTCAGTGACTTGCTCGGTTCCAACAGCTTGCTCGGTGTCTTCTCCATTATTTTCTTCTTCGTCACTCTCTTCTCCTTCAAAGTCACCATCAACACCATCATCTCCCCAAGCAAGTTCATTCGGTTCTGCTGCTGTTAAATCCCAATCCCATGATGCTTCTTCTTCAAAGATGACGTCGCGGCTCACTGTGACGGTCTTTGTGATTGGATTGAATAGCCGATATGCCTTCGACTCCTCACTCACACCCAATAATATGCATCTCTGACTCCGATCATCCAGTTTGATTCTCCTCTGCTCAGGAACATGCACATGACCAATGGATCCAAAAATTCTGAAGTAGTCCACTTTCGGCTTGATTCCTGACCCTCGTTCCTCTGGTACTACATCCTTCACAGCCTTAGTGAAGCTTCGATTCAGGACATGTGCAGTCCACTTAGCTGCATCACCCCACAATGACTTTCGGCATCTTCTTCTCAGCCAGCAAACAACGAACCATACTCATGATCGTTCTATTTCTCCTTTCTGCGACTCTGTTTTGTTGTGGAGTATAAGCCGCAGTGAGTTGTCGCTTGATTCATTGACTTGAGCAAAACCTCTTAAACTCATCAGAGGTAAATTCACCACCTCTGTCAGTTCTCAGCCCTCGTATGACTGTTCTCGCCTCTTTCTCCACATGGCTTTTAAAAACTTTGAAAGTCTCAAAAGCTTCTGACTTGTTAACCAGTAAATAGATCCACATTTTGCGAGTAAAGTCATCAACTAGTACCAGCAAGTATCGTTTACCACTGTGTGATGCAGGTGTGATCGGCCCACATAGATCCGCGTGAATCAGCTCAAGCTTCTCCGATGCTCTCCATTTGCTCTTCTTTGGAAACTTGCCTCGGTGTTGTTTCCCAACATTGCACACTGTGCATATCTTAGCATCATTCTTCATACTGGGCAGCCCCTTAACCATGTCCTTCTTTTGCATCAGCTGAATAGTATTGTTGTTCAAGTGACCGAACCTTCTATGCCAGAGAGTTGCAGAGTTATCCTCTTCCACCTTGAAACAGCTTGTTGGTAATGATTTCTTCATCGCATAAATCAGGAACATGCGATTCTTTGTCATCTCTATCTCGATGATCAGACCCCTTTGTTGATGATATATCTTGCACACCCCTTTTTTGATGAGAATTGTGAGTTGTTTCTCCTGCAACTGCCCAATGCTCATCAAATTGTTTGTCAAATTAAAAACATAGTAGACGTCGGTTACAACCTGTAGGATCCCTTCCACAACAATTCTGATATTTCCTTTTCCTTCCACTGACATCTTTGAGCCGTTTCCCAATCTTACTCCATGTCTGAAACTTTCGTCTAGCTCCGTAAACTATGACTTGTCTCCAGTCATATGGTTCGAGCATCCTGAGTCAAGAAACCACATACCGAATTCTCCCTCTTCAATTGATTCCGAATACGCCATGAGGAGTAGCTCCTCTTCCTCATCAAACTCCACAAAGTTTGCCTTCTTCTCCAAACTAGTGCATTCAAATTGATAATGCCCTAGTTTTCCACATTTGTAACACGTGATGGCAGATCTATTCGCAAAAGATCTTCCCCTTCCTCGTCCTCTTCCACTGTTTCCACCTCTCTGAGGATTCCACCTCCCTTTACCTCGGTCGTTCCCTGGTTCATTCTCCACTTGCAGGACTTGTTCCTCACCTCTTTTCTCAACCACTTTGCATTCGTGTATCTGCAACGATGCCTGCAACTCATCCACCGTGAGGCAATCAATATCCTTGGATTCTTCAATGGAGCAAACCACATAATTGAAATTATCGGTTAGGCTTCGGAGAATCTTCTCCACGATCTTGACATCATCCATACTTTCTCCGCAAATTCGCATCTCATTGGCTGTCTCCATAACTCTTCCAAAGTAGCTTGCCAGTTTCTCTCCATTATTCATCTCCAAGGTTTCGAAAGACCTCCTAAGCCTTTACAATTGTGCCCTTTTCACTCTGGCGGTTCCTCGATGTTTCACCTTCATTGACTCCCATAACTGTTTAGCTGTCTCCTTCTGTTGGATTGTCTTCAGGGTGACCTTGTCAATCGATTGAAACAAATAGTTCTTCGCTTTTAGATCTTTGAGTCTTGCTTCATCGAGTGACTTTTGTTGTACCGGAGTGGGGGCTGCAATTGCTCTCAATTCATCGAAGCCTGGATCAATGATGCACCAGTACTCTTTCGAACGAAGAAGATTCTCCATGACTAGACTCCAGTGGTCGTTGTCTCCATCAAACTTTGGAACTGCAGGTGTAGTGAAATTTCCCGAATCACTCATTCTCCCTTTGGTGTTTTTCCTCTCAAACACTCACAATTTATATTTGCTCTCATACCAGATGAAGGAAATATAACAGTGTATTTTCTCTGAATGATACCAATTTGATTCATCAAAGAGAATTGGCTTTATCAACCTTACAACGTGAAACAGAAACTTAAGCAGAAAATCAAGGAAGAAAAAACACACGATTGAAACAAAAACAAATAACAAACTAGACTAAGTCAATCCGCAAATCAAGCTCTCCCACGACCCATTCTTTGAGATGACTTTATTCAAACCCAACAGTGAAGAAGAAAGAGAACATTGAACAAGAGATCTTAGCTAATCCTAATCCATGGTGGAGACGATAGCGGTTTTTTCCGGTGGACTGAAAGTGAAGGCTGGAGTTTTCGCCGTCCAAATCTCGTCGATTCCTCTCCGCCGGGAACTTCCTCGCTACTTTTCTTCTTCGTCGAAGAAGACGACGACTGTATCGGTAATTTCCTCATCTCTTCAAGTTTCCGCCATTTATAATCACCACCAGCGTAATCGGAGCTCTTGGCCTCGAGTTACTACTTACTGCACGGCGGCTCCCGACGCTGGGACGACGGTTTCTGAATCGGAGAAGAAGATCGAATCTCAGGAGGAGGAGGAGGATGTGAAGGAGACGGCGAATCTGTTGATATAAAAGTAGGACGAATTGTGAAAGCTTGGCAACACGAAGAAGCAGATTCTCTGTATGTTGAAGAAGTCGACATTGGTGAAGCAGAGCCCAGAAGTCGACATTTTGCAGTTTTCGATTTGGGGGCTTTTACCGAAAACGGGTCGGGTCGGGTCGGGTTATAAAAATTGGATCGGGTTCCGATTTTAATGAGATTCGTGTTTGGATTCCGGTTTTAATAACATTCAGATTCCTGTTTCGGTTAACAAACGATTTTTTGGGTTTGTGTCTGGTTTTACAACAAACCGATCGAAATCGGGGTCTATAGATATATACACATTTAATTTTCAATTGGTGTGTATATACACATGTAACTTATAATTGGTGGAGTTATGTACAGAGGATAATATTTCGTGGGTTTACAGACATATTTCAAAGTTTTCGTGTGGAAATAGACACTCTTCCCTTTATTTTTTTGTTGAATTGAGAATTTACATTATTTTACCGAACTACGCAAATTCGTGTCGAGCAGAGTTTTAAAATCAGCCGTAATTGCACAACACAAGAGAAACTAACTTTCTGCAGCAACACAGTTTCTTACTTTGGCAATAAAACCACAAGTTCAGAGACAAAAAGTATTTGGTCATGGGTTAGTTAATTCGCCATGAATGTAATAGAGTGAAGAGCTAAGTTTAGCATCAGATGTGTTAGTGCTCTTCAAGAAAATTCTATACAACAAGATAAACACTCATCGTTACTTGTTCACAGTTACGAACTGCTCTAATTGGTAAATCTATTCTTCTCCTACATGAAAAGCTCACAATTTGACACTAAGAGATTCAAATAATCATTCTTTTGATGAAACCATTAATAATCTTTTGGTGGGTAACCAAAATCAAATTTGTATGATTTGTCTATCTTTAAACAATGTTGGTGAAATCACTTGGGAGAGACGAGAAACAAACCATTGATATAAACTTTGTACCAGAAATCATTCAGAATCACAATGCAAATACTAATTTCATATCATTGTAGATTAATTATCTGTATTTTCCGATTACGAATGATTGAGAAACATCACAAAGATCTATTCACGATAGATATAAAATTCTTGCCATTGAAACAATCCATAAAAGATAGCAACAACGATCTTATATATAGAGCTGTCAAATGGTATGGTTGACCAATGTCCAACCCAACCCAATACAAAAGTGGTCATTTATGGTCATGACCCATATGGAACTAGTCAATTTGGGCATAACTCATTTTGTTTCATGGTGATAATGGGCTTAATTTAGTGGTCAATAGTCAACCCAATAAATAAAAAAACTAGGGTTTTAATTTGGGGAAAAACCAAAAAAATTAGATTTTCTCCTTTCACGATCTCTTCTTTTCTCCATTCACGGTCTTCTTCTCTTTCTCCATTCACGATCACAGTCTCAATCCTCTTCTCCATTCACCATAATTACATATTCATAATCAAAATCTCAATCTCAGTCTCTAGCTAGCCAATCGCAATTTTAATCTCAGTCTCGAGCTAGCCAGTCTCAATCGATTCCATTTGGTGATTTCGTTTTCTGACGAAGCAAAAGCAAGGTATTGTGACTCTCTCTCTCTCTCTCTCTCTCTCTTTGATGGGTTTGGTTAGATCTTTTAGTTCTGATGGGTTTGAGCTGTACGAGATTGATGGGTTTGAGCTGTACGAGATTGATGGGTTTAATGGAGTTTCCCCTAATCTCTATACGTATAGTTGTGTGATGGATCAACCCGAACCTGATCACTTATAACACTTTGATTGAGGGGTTTTGTAGTGTGGGAAGATTAGGCAAGGCGTTGAGCTTATGTTATATGATTTGTTTTGATATATGACAGAACTTGTTCACAGATTTGTTCACATAGTAATGGTATACTCAAAGTATCTTTCTATTTATGTTATTGTTTCAGATGGATATCGAAGGGGCTCTAGATTAGAATGATGATGAATATATAAGTAAAGATGATTTGATGGATAAGGATGAAAACAATCATGTAGAAGTCGATTCTCAAGGAACATATATATAGAATTAAACATATACAAGTAAATTGATTATTGTCTTTTGATGATTAATTGTCAAGGAACATATATATAGAATTAAACATATACAAGTAAATTAAACATATTCAAATTATCTAAAACGTATACAATGGATTCCCATGGACAAACCATTTGGACATGGTGTCACAGTCGTTATTGGTCACGTTCCTTACTGGTCGTGGTCATTACTTGTCCGCAAAAGAAAATGTCCGCTTGGACATGACCATTTGGACGCAGTCAACCCATTTGACAACTCTACTTATATATCTATCCATCGAATCCTAAAGAACAAACCCTAGAAATTGAAAGCGACAAATATAATAGGCATATCTGATCTATATATTACCAAAGCTGAATCAATCGAAGAGACTCATCATGCCTTCACCATTGTCGGATTCCTTTTTCTCTTCCTCAACCTTCTACGTAGTTTCAGTCGCAGAAGGAGCATCGTCTCTAGCTCCGACCACCGTAGCAACAACTAAACCACCACCAGAAGACAGCACCCATCTTCTCCTTCCCAGCAGCGCTAAGCTCAGTCACATCGTGATTCTTAATCAAAGAAAAGAACAGATCTATTTTCTCTTCGTTGAATTCAGCACCAACGGACTCGAAGATCTTCTTCAAATCAGCTTTGGTTGGGTTCTCGTTTCGGCCGAGTTTTGCAAGGAGAAAAGCAAAGATAACCTTCATCGTCGTTTCGCTTTCTCTTGCAAATCGAAATTGTGAAGAAAAAGAAAAAAAAAGGCAAGGGTTTGTGAAAATGACCTAAAATTTGTGTATTTATTGGATAATGTCTCCATAATGAGAGGATTTAAGGTTTTTTTCCGTACGTACCATACACGGAACTGAGCGAATATTTTTTAATGGACTTATGTTATAAAGATTACGGGTTTATACGTAAGAGACTTTAATCCATCTTTTTTTTCCTTTGGTTAGCATTTGAAATTTTTACATATTTCTAAAATATTTATTCTTTGAATCTGAAAATTGAATTTTTTATATGTTTAAAATCCAAAGCCAAATTTGAATGAAAATGGAAAAAAAAAACACATTTAAACCTAATTTTTATTTTAAAAATTAAGAATAAATTAAGTTAGATTTTTAAATCAAAACCAAAACGAATACTTATACCAAAATATCTATAACAGGTTATGTTTATTTTGCGTATTAACATTATAAATAGAAGAGAAATCGAAATATGGAGAGAACAAATTATACTCTCTCTCACTCTCTCTGTTTTGTCAACAAATAATTAAATATTTATCAGTCAAAACAATTTAAAAAGGAAGTGAGCGCTCGCCCACTTTGTCAAATGGAATTAAAAACGACGGCAGAAAATACAGTGGGCGTTCGCTCATCGTCGTCATTAATACATTTAGAAAAAAGGACCAAATCATTTAATAACAAAACTATGGGTAAAATTTGAGAAGAAGAAGAATCTTGGGGGGGGTAAAGAAGAATACAAACATCAACACGGTCTTCTTCTTCTCCACCACCAAGTCTTTTTTGTCAGGAAAATTTTCCGGATGGATTCTCGGAGTTTTCTCGCATTTTCCCTCTGTCTTATCTTCATTTTCCCTCGATTAATTTCATCTGTTCCTATCCGCTTCCTCGATCGATCGACTAATAGGTTAACCTCTCTCTCCCTCGATTGATGGAGTTAGATTCGAATTTGTTGACTGAGTTTCTTTGTTATTGGCAGTGATGGGTCTGTGATTAAGATGAAAAGGAGTGCTTCTTCTCTTGTCTTTGATCCAACTCATGTCACTCAGCTCTCTTGGACTCCTAGGTTTGTGATTTTGCGTTTCAGAGATAAATAAACTCTGGATTTTGGATTTTGGATTTTGGTTTTGTTTGTGTAATCTTTGATCTAAGTATTGTGATTTCTTCAGGGTCTTTTTGTACAAGGGATTTCTCTCAGATGAAGAATGTGATCATTTTGTCAAGTTGGTTAGAATCTAAGCAACAATCTATTAAGTTTTCGTGTTTTCAAGGAATGTTCTTGGGCTGTGTATGAGCTATGTCTGACTGGATCCAGGAACTTTGTTTTGAATTGACATTTTTATTAGGCGAAAGGAAAGCTTGAGAAGTCAATGGTGGCAGATAATGAATCAGGTGAGAGTGTAGAAAGTGAAGTACGCACAAGTTCTGGAATGTTTCTGTCCAAAAGACAGGTCAGATTCGATTCTGTTCATCTATATTGTTCATCTTGGAATAATTCAGAACATAAAGCTTTTGTATGATCTGTTAGATGCTGTGGTATATATCTGGATTGATTTGTATCTTCGGTTTCGTGCAATCAGTTGAGTTTATGATGTATTTTTTGCTAAATGATTGCCATTATACTGAGGTCTAACGTTGCTTTTGTATGCAATTGACTAGCTTAGTTACTACTACTAGTTCTCTGTTACTAAATTCCAAGTAACCATTCATTCCCTGTAACACGTAGGATTTTACTTCTGCGATTAGACAAAGTAGTAGCTTGAGTGCAAATCTCGATATTCTAGGGTTTTTGTGTGATACACTGATTGTTAAGGTTTTATGTATGTGCAGGATGAGATAGTAGCTAATGTTGAGGACAGACTTTCTGCGTGGACCTTTCTTCCCGAGGGTATTTCTGAAGCATACATATAACTTTCTAATTTGATTCCTTTACCCGATAGCTACTCATCACTTGTTTTTATTTGTTGTCGATCAGAAAATGGGGAATCCATGCAAATACTGCACTATGAGAATGGTCAAAAATATGAACCGCATTTTGACTACTTTCACGACCAGGCAAATCTACAGCTCGGTGGTCATCGGATCGCCACTGTATTGATGTACTTGTCCAATGTCGAAAAGGGCGGAGAAACAATATTTCCCATGTGGAAGGTAAAGACATATTATGACTTCATGTTCCATTACTTTTCACCCAAAGATTTGTGTGGCCTCATTTCATTTTGATTACACATTCTTATAGGGTGCAACAACTCAACCAAAAGACGATAGCTGGACCGAATGTGCAAAACAAGGTTATGCAGGTAAATACATTGTAAATTGTTTGATACACATGTACAATATACTGTATTTTATGTATTCTTGATTATGCGTTTGGTTTAATTATGGAAAATGAGATTTATAAAAGCTCTAACACAAATGGGGACTTGCAGTAACATGATTCTATGTTATTGAAGGGTAGAATTACATTGCTCCAAATGGTATCTTGCACTATCTGAATATCTCTCTTTGCAGTGAAACCGAGGAAAGGGGACGCATTGCTCTTCTTCAATCTTCATCCTAATGCAACAACAGATCCGAGCAGCTTACATGGAAGCTGTCCAGTGATTGAGGGAGAGAAATGGTCAGCAACAAGATGGATTCATGTTAGGTCATTCGACAAATCGTTTAATAGGAAAACTGGGTGTGTGGACGAGAACGAGAACTGCACAAAATGGGCAAATGCAGGGGAGTGCGAGAAGAATCCAACGTATATGGTCGGCTCAGAAGCAGACCATGGATATTGCAGAAAGAGCTGCAAAGCTTGCTCATCTTAAAAAAACAAGTAAAATCAAAACTCTTATTAAAGGTTCAAAATTTTTGTATAGCGAAAACCGGTTTTTGCCATTTGGGGTAGAAAAACCTTTCGTCAATAGAAGGATTTAGAACATATACTAAAAATAAATCTGATCCTATGTTACGCATCTTCTTGAATAAAAGTCAAGTTTATGTTATCATAAACATCAAGCAAGCAATACATGATAACTGAATTATGTATTAATATACAATCTGTAGTATACATGAAATGATATAGTTGTGTAAACTACGTCATGCACTTCGAAACTCTCTATATTTCTAATGAAGTGTAACAATCATGCAATTACCGTTAACTAGGAGCCTCCAAGCATGAGATCCTCACCTTCTCTCTCTTTCTCTCTCTAGACATGTCTCAGAGTTTTTGCATTGCATCACTCTATTTCTCCATAAAGCCTTTGTTGTAGTACTTTCAGACATTTCTCAGCTTCTTCATCATCTTCTCTCTTGTGTCTGAATACCAAAAGAAAATGGGAAGGCCTCCATGTTGTGACAAATCCAATGTCAAGAAAGGTCTCTGGACTGCAGAAGAAGACGCTAAGATCCTCGCTTACGTTGCAATCCACGGTGTAGGAAACTGGAGTTTGATCCCCAAAAAAGCAGGTATTTTCATAAATCTCTCCTTTGTTTGAAGAGTCTCATCTTCTTATTTGATTTCTGAGTTTTTTTATTTCTTCGGTGCAGGCCTGAATCGATGCGGAAAAAGCTGTAGACTGAGATGGACTAATTACTTAAGACCTGACCTTAAACATGACAGCTTCTCTCCCCAAGAAGAAGAGCTTATTATTCAGTGTCACAGAATCATTGGCAGCAGGTAAAGAAGAAACCTAATTGCTATCTAACAATTTTGAGTGAAACATTTCATTGGTAATGGTAGTAACATAAATCTCTGATGCTTTCAGGTGGTCTTCGATTGCACGAAAGCTTCCAGGAAGAACGGATAATGATGTGAAGAACCATTGGAACACAAAGCTGAAGAAGAGGCTGATGAAAATGGGGATAGATCCGGTGACTCATAAGCCGGTTTCTCAGGTCCTTTCAGAATTCAGAAACATTAGTGGCCATGGAAATTCATCTGAAACTTTTGTGAGAAACTTCAAAACAGAACCATCTAACAACTCTATACTCACACAATCCAACTCAGCCTGGGAAATGATCAGGAACACAACAAGCCATCATGAGAGTTATTACAATTCTCCTATGATCTTTACGAATCCCGCTTCACCTGAATTCCAAACTACTCCATTCCATTTCTCTAGCCATTCAAATAATCTGCTCAATGGAACCACATCTTCATGCTCTTCTACATCATCTTCCGCTAGTATCACGCAGCCAAACCAAGGTGCTCAAGCACCGGCTCCTACATTTTGCTGGAGCGATTTCCTTCTCCCGGATCCAGTTTTACCTCTGAATTCTCAGACACAAGTAGTGGGATCCTCAGCTACTAGCAACCTCACTTTTGCGCAGAACGAAAATTTCAACAGCCAAGCCGAGTCCAGCTCTCAGAAGACCGCTTCCAAGGCCTCGGGAACATGTCATTCCGCGAGTTCCTTTGTGGATGAAATACTGGATAAGGACCAAGAGATGCTGTCACAGTTTCCTCAACTCTTGAATGATTTCGATTACTAGATCCTTTTTCCGTTGTTATTGCTGTTTCTCTTGTACCTTAAATCCGACAGTTTTATGAATTTCAAGAACTATCTTTATCTAGTTATCCAAGAAATTATTTCTTCTCTTTATGATCGTAGTAACCAAGTTTGTTGGAACACAATGACGTATCAGTCTGAACATACAAACACACATCTCAAAGTTGTCACCTTTATGATAGTGGAAAAGACCCTCGGGATCAAATTTTTATATAACTTTTTCTCCCAACACTAAACCTCAACACCAAAAATTTTTTTTATATAACCCTCTAACCTTTAATGAATTGATAAATTACCAATATACCATAAACTAATAATTAAAAGAAAAAAATGAAAAATAAAAAAAAATAAAAAAACTGGATCGGAATCTTCTTCTTCTTCCCCGCGACATCAGCCTAATCTCCTCACCATCACCATTGATCCGAATCCAAAGCACATTTGTTCAATTAAAACCCAATCGGATCTTCTTCTTCTTCCCGTGGTCCGCGACATCATCCCATCGTCATCACCATTGATCCCACCATCACCATTGATCCGAATCCGAAACACATTTGTTCAATTGAAGCCCAATCCGCAATTGAAGCACCTTTGCTTCAATTGAAGTGCGTTTTACTATGTTATAGCTTTAAATTCAGTAATGCAAGTTGGAGAAGGATCCGTTGGGGAATCCGCAAGTTGGAAGATATCCAATTGGATTTGGGATTATCTCCCATTATCTTGGATCTCTTTATCTTATTCGTCAGCGATAGCACCTGGGTCGATTAGATCAAGTAATGTAACATCTCACAGTTATTGAATCCGAATCGTAGAGGATTAGAACAACTGCAGACTTGAAAAATGCAGACATGGAAACAGTAGGTATAACTGGGTATTACTGATAATAGGGAACACTGAGTACTACTGCGTTTAGGAAACACCTGGGTATTATTTACTGATAATAGGGAACACTGGGTACTACTGCGTTTAGAAAACACCTGGGTATTACTAATAATAGGGAACACTGAGTACAACTGGGTACAACTGATATGACTGATTTAGTTATTTTTTTGTTTTTTTTTTTCACGAGACAATGAGCACAAGCCTATATTTTGATTATGGAGGACATTATGTAAAGAACGGAGATGGATATGAATGGATTTCAGCAGAAGATCGCATGTTTGAATTTATATTTACATGTGTTTCAATTATATATGTGTTTCAATTATTTATGTGTTTTGATTATTTATATGTTTCAATTATATGTGCCATATGAACATTTAATTGTTAATTTTTCTTTACAAAATTAATTAATTAATTTGCAAAAAATCAAATAATAAATAATAAATAATAAATAATAAATAATAAATAATAAAATAAAAAGTTAAAATTTAACTTTGCAAAATAATCGTCAAAGATAAGATCAATTATCTTATTTATCTAAAATACCATATATTTAATATAAAACGATTTTTAGAATATCATATATGATTCTCACATCACTCACCTTAGAACAACCTTACACTTTTAAGAAGAATTTGTTAATGTCATATACATTATGAAGCAAAACTTAAGAAAAATGTGTTTTTGCAAATATGATGGTATGAAATCATAGGAAATGTATTACAAAGTTTAAAAATGAACTCGACAACTGAAAATTTATTTTTCATAACATGGTATAACTACGTAATAGAGAAAACGTCAAAAGCACAACTATGTGTTTTATTTGTAACACTGGAATACTTGGGACAACTATGTGTTATATGACGGCACATGTCTTAATACGTGGCACATAATGGCGCATATGTCTTATATACGTGACTTACTTTGATTGGATCTGTCCCAAGTTTGGGTTTTTCTTTTTTATTTAAATTATTTTTCTCCAAAGTTGAAAAGTTAATGTGTTTCAAAATCTTATCTACCTTATGGTGAGAAAATTCATAGAATAGATGATCTTTGCACATATTATTGCACGGAAACATAGGAAATGTGTTTCAAATTCCAAATATCACAAGTACTACTGAAAATTTAATTTTCATAATAAAGTATAACTAATAAATAGCTAAAACCCCAAAAGTCCAACTATTAACAGTACTTCCAAGTGTACCTCAGTTGTACCTAAAAAAATTCAGTAGTATCTATACATATGTCATGTTAGTTGTACACAAAAATTAATTAAACCATACAACAAAACAATAAACCAAAATGAAATCCATGTGTTTTTTCTCCCTCCTTTATGTCTTTGTTGTGCTCCTCGTCCTTGATGTTCATCTTATCATTTTGGTTTGTTTTTCCTTCACTTCTACCAAATGAATGTCTGTGTTTCTTCGAAGCAAAAAGATGTTAGAAGCCATTATTGCTACTTACTTTGGGTTTCAATTTCAGAACAACAATTGACCTAAAACCAAACTACAATGTTAAAAAAAAAGCTTCACACGAACATGAAATGAAGAAACAAGGAAAATATATAAAGACAGAGCTAGCTTTAAATATTTATTCAACAGATATACTCATGTAAATGAGATTTCTACATTTTCTGATAATTCCAATTCACTCAATTAACAAAACAATATATTACGATAGAGGCAAACACCCATATAATTGAAAATGAACGAATCAAAGAACAAAACCCATATAAAAGAGAAGAGAATCGAGAAGAAGTATACCCATAAGTTCCTTCGCCAATCTGTTCAAGCTTCTCGAAGCAATCTACGCCACGAGATCCTCACAATCATTTTCCCTTCTTCGTCCTACAGAATTTCCACTTAGGATAATAGAGCGTTTATAGCCACTAGAATTGGGGAGTATATCCAATTGGGGAGAAATCATGAAACAAATAAAATTTAACTCTTTTGTTTCCCTTCTTCATCCTCCGAAGCCTTTTCTTCATCGTTTTTCTCTTCTTCGGAAACCCTTTGTTCTTCATTTTCTTCTTCATCCAATGGACTCGAGGGCGGTTCGCATGCAGGTGCGGGAGGAAGTGCTAACTGCATTGATGGATTCTTTGTACCGGCATAGTATCTACGGCAAAATCAAAATCAAATTGATTTATACCCAATTCTGTAGTACAAATTCACAAAAAACTACTCGACATTATAAAAATTTAACGGATTCGAACATACCTTGGATCAAATTTCGCAGATTGGTACAAATCGAGTTGGGCGGTTGTCTCTAGTTGTCCTGGTTTTACAAAACAAAATTTGATTTTGAGAGAAATTGAGTAGAAATCGAGTGAGTCCAGGCAAAGTCTCTGGCGTCTTCCTCCAGTCCACACGTGCGTTCACGATCGCTGAGTTTTCTTCTCGGGAAAGCGAAGAAGAAGACTGAAAAATTTGTTCTGGTTTTACAAAAAAAAATTTGGTTTTAAGAGAAATTGAGTAGAAATCGAGAGTTAGAGGGAGGGAGTTGGGAGTTGGATTGGACGGTTTTATCGGATCCGCTTTATGTGGAATGGGTAAAATTTTCGGGTTGGATTTTAATGGTTGGTTCCGTAAATATGTTGAGTTGAGCTTGGTTAATAAGTCTTTCTGTACAGATTCGATTAAAAAAATAAATAAATAAATAAATAATGATTTTACGAGAAGGTCATTTATAAATTCGGCTTATAACAAAGGGTTATATGAGGATTTGATCCGACCCTCTGGCTCCAAAAGCGGGGTTTAATCCTTCGTATACTTTTTGGTTTTGCGACTGTTCAGAGAAGCTCTAACATCTTTGAAACTTGAAAGGTCGAAAGTCGAAGCCTTTTCAGCTATGGCGGTCGTGTTATCATCTCCCATAGCCTCTCCACTAGGAATCAACATATACATGAATAAGAATCTGGGTTTCTCGTATTCTTCTTTCCCCAAAATTCACGTCTTCAAGGTTTCTAGTCCACTGCGTATTCGAAAATCCGTCGTCTCGAGCCGTAAAGGTGTGAACTTTTGTTAAATCAGACATGGATTTCTTGTTACAATCTTTTCTTAGTTCATGTCCTGTTGGCTTTATTTTTGTTGCGTGAAATCAGATTCAGGCAGTGGTTTGGCAAGCGAGGATAGGAAATTGTTGCTGGAACGATATGGTTATGATGCAAATGAGTTTTCGTCTCAATCCAAGGTTGATTTCTCATTTCTATTTCCTTTGTTTTGGTTTGTGATAAACTCTTGAGAGCTGATAGTTTACTGGTGTTGGATCACTTGTAACACACATTGTAGAAGACGAGAAGAAAAGAAGAGGAAAGGAGTGGAAGGAACAGCCAACAAGAGGAAGAAGTTGTTGTACAGCCAAGAACAACTCATAGGTTACTTCAGGTCTGCATTTTGCTTCTTTCATGGTGTTTTGAAGCATTTTATTTTCTATTTAATGGGTTTCTGTTGTTATGTTCTATTGCTTTAGGTTCTTGCAGGAACGGCCAAACGAAAGAAATTGCTTTCTCTTAAGGGAATGGATGTGAGACCTATGATGGAAGTTGTTAAAGGAGCTGCTTTTGGAATTCTCCAGGTAAGAGTCATGAGAAATGGACTGGCTCTTTAATTCACCGAATTATCACTCGAGATTAGAAATTTCACTGTTTGTGCGATTAATGTTCCAAGACTGGATCTTATCCTCATTCTATAGGCTGCTGGTGGTTGTCCAACATCTCTGCGTCCTGGTAGGTGGTTGGATTTGTACAGTGGTACAGGATCTGTTGGAATTGAAGCAATCAGTCGAGGATGTTCTGAGGTAGTGGAGAAATAAATAACTGTTATCGCAGGAATTGTTTTGTATGACCGTTGTTTGATTCTCTCTTATTTAAATGATCACTGAAACTTTGTTTGCATCTTGGACTTTGACTTCTTCACAGGCACACTTTGTTGAGATGGATCCTTGGGTTGTTTCAAATGTTCTACAACCAAACTTGGAACACACTGGGTTTGTTGATGCTTCGGTTATACACACTGCTCGAGTTGAAAACTTCTTGGAACGTGCTGATAAATTATTAGGCATGTCTAGTCTTGAAGATGTTATATAGTTGTCAATTTCATCGCTCACTATTACTTGGAATTTCATCTTTAAATAGTATCTGGTTTAAGAGTATTCTTTACTATCAGGTAAGGATGGAGCATATGATTATATCAGCGTTACACCACCTTACATGGAGGTTGATTACGAGGTTCTGATGGATCAGATTTCTAAGTCGGCCGCAATTGGGGAAAATACATTTATTGTGAGTAGCTATGTATTTCACTTCTTAAACCATCTCATAAGTAGGTTTGGTGATGTAATCCATAATCATCTGGACCTGTTCTGATTTAGGTGGTTGAGTACCCTTCACGAACCACAATGCTTGATTCATGTGGATGCCTTGAAAAGGTAACTATTTCCTCTTTATTACCTGTGTAATGAGTGGTAATGTATAAATGTTGATGAGAATTTAATTCATACAGATGACTGATCGAAGGTTTGGTCGGACACATCTGGCCATATATGGACCAAAATGGGCTCAAAAGCCAAGAAAATCTTAAAGCCACAGTGAACCTCAACGGTCACATCTGGTCCTTTTTCGGATGAAGGCAATGAACAGAATCTGAGATTGAAGTGCTAGTTTGTTCCAACCTTTGAATACTACAGTAAGTTTTCGAATGTAAATAAATGAATATATGTTGCTACTCTTCTGGCTGTTACATTTCAAATGCTTTGATTTGCAAAGTACTAGAGTCATGTGATGCAAGATCATTTCGTTTTCATTTCCGTTTCTTGCTGTCTCATATTCTTAGCTCCTTTGGTTACATTTTTGCAGGTGTCTTTGTCCATCAATTGCCATTTTGTCAGTCTTATGATAATTATAGAATCAGTAATGGTGTATGTCGCCCTATGTGTTTGTGAAGCAGAGATATAGCTGTATACAGTTTGAGATATGAAATCAGTTGTTAGAGTTTCTCCTTTTTCTATTGATTCCTTTGATTCCCTTAACGTCTGAGAGAACAACTTGCAACACATGATTTCTATATGTATGTATCATATACATCAATAACCATTCTAACCATTCCTTCTAATTTAAAGAAAACCTTTACGAAAATGACTTAACTGAGGTATGTGTTGAATCCTTCTTCTCTTCTTTATAATGTAACCTACTTTTGGTAAGCAATTCTTCAATAGAGCATGTAACTTGAAATCTCTAGAGAGCAATATTGGGATGCCTTTGCTCACACAATACTAGAAGGACACTATCCTGACCATGTGTAAGATCCCTAAATGATATAGGGGAAACAGATATATAGTAATGAAATTGTGGGGCCATGTCTGTTTAAACTTTGGCTTAACTATGTACAAGGCAAGCTTCTCTTTCTCACCAAGGCCAAAAGGAAGTTTGCTTGTGACATGGAAACAAACTGGCTCAATCTTCCCTAGCTGTCAATCATATATGGATTCTTTTCTTTACCATTTGGATATGTTTCTAAATCTTTTTTTTTAATTAACATATTACATTTCTATATCATTTTATATGTCATTTGCTTTGATTCATTGTGTAGTAAGTACCCTTATTAATTTCCAGTGCTGAATATCATCAGAAAGAAACATATGTTTCTTTGATCCGTTGCTCTAATTGGCTCTTGGTATGGGAAGAATACTTAACAAGGAAGAAAATTTTAGCTTTAGCTCCTTTTCACAGGTTTGGTATCTTACTTATGCATTGTTACATTCTTAATTGATTTTGTTATTGTTTAAAGGTAACTTCCAAAGGATTTTGAGATAGTGGTATGGAAAGTAGTAGGCTTGCTAATACTCAAGTCACAAAAGGTACACTGTCCTATGCTTTAAAATGGCTTAAAATATGTGTAGTTAGAGAAGCCTGTGAGGTCCCCAATGGTTTGCTGCATGAAAATTCACAAATCAAAGCAAAGAAAAAGTATTCAACGGGCCCATATGTTACATAAAGATATGTTTTTCATAGCTTTCTCTTCCTCTTGCTTCCTCTCTCTCTCTCTCTTTACGTGGACACCTACGTATGTAAACTGTTGCTTTGTGTGCTTCATCTTTATATAGGGCCAATCACGGATTTGTATTCTAAGGTATATAAAAACAACCTAAATGCTTGTTTCTTGCTTCCCATTTCGCTTTCCCCTTTTTTTAGCTTCTTTTGTCCAAAGATCTCTCTCTCTATTTATGTGACAGTCACTTCACCAACATCATGGATGTTCTGCTCAGTTTATTCTTGGGTTTGGTTGGTCAGTTGTTCATGTTAAACAGGAATCTGTAGGGACATAGGTTGTAGTATGGGTGGAAATGGCATTAGAGCTTTGGTTAGAGCTGTTGTGTCTTTGGGTGTTATTCTGTTTCTTCTTGTCGGTATCTTAGCAAAGTCTGCACCAAGAGTTCCATCAACAGAAAATGTCAAGACGTTGCGGTTTGATGGTAAGGATGCGAATTTGTTTCATATGAGCAAGCGAAAAGTTCCAAATGGACCTGATCCTATCCACAACAGGTTCTTATCTTCTCTCAAATTTCGATCTTTTACATTGGCTTATTTGAGTTTGCTATCAGAGATCAAGTCTTTTGAGAGTTTTGTTTTGAAGTTGGTTTAAGTAAGTTTATACAACCAAAAAAAGAAGTAATCTTCTAGTGTTAGTGTTTTTGCTCAATTCAAGAGTTTTGGGTGTAACTTTACACAGATACCGATAAGCACTGGTTTCTAAAAAGATTATTGGCATGCATAATTCTTGTTCTTTCCTTCTTTTCAGTGTCACTATACATTTTGTACCATTAAAGCACTCGTCTTTTGAAAGCAGATAATGTTTTTAGTTAAAGCTTCTTTCTTTCTCTAATTGCTATGCCTTAAGAGAATTAAAGGCTCCTGTGAAGAACTTGACCACTTTTAGTTAACGTTTTACTGCAGAAAAAACATAACTTTAATGAGCTTTTGTTTCAATACAATTTCTCAGGAAAGCAGAAACTTCAAGACGGCCACCACGAGTATGATATAGCTCCTGACGTATACAAACGTGTATGGTATGCAAACTTTTCTGTGCATATTTTCTCTGTCATTTCATGTAACTGTAGTAGTTTATCTCATGTGGCCTTTGTTCATTTTTGGTTTTTCTATCGGTTTTCAGAAGTACGTGACCTCTCAATCGCGTTTCCACGTCAAGAAGCTACCTTTTTTTGCTGGAGTAGACCATAACTTCAGATTCAGATATTTCCTATATGAACTCATAGCTTGTGAAGTCTTGCTCTGTTTTGGAAGGTGAAGTCTTGCTCTCTTTTTCTCTGTAGAGAAGATTGAGGCAGATATTAATTAAAGAATTTCAATGGGATTTGTAGGGTTTTGTAATAACATTTGTATGAATAATAGGCTTATATTATGTCTTTTAGCTAACTCTCTGTTTCCTGTTTTCCACATTTTTCTTTGCCTTTATCAATTTAAAGTTTGCTTTTGTGTTTCCTCTGCTAAAGCAAACCATTAACTAAAGTTGCTCGGTTTTCAAAATCATTTTCCCCTTATATTACTGATTGTTATTTTATTATCTCCCTCCACCAATAGAATACAAGTGAGCCTCCATGGTGTTGCTTCTTATTAGAAGCTTGTTCTTTGTACAGCTTTAGAATCACATATATTTTCATTTTTAGGTTCTTCTGAACGTTGGGAATCTGACAAAGTGAAATACAAAAGGAGGGAGCATAGATGCTAATTTCTCTCTTTCTTGCATTCTTTAGCTTCTTTATTTTCTGGCTTTGATTTTGACTGTATCGAGAAGCAGACCCTAAAGTAAGATTCTGCAGAGTAAACCTTCTTTATCCTGTTCTGCATGGGACACAACATATTCCAGTTTCACTTCTTTTTCTTCTTTAAAAGAAAACATAAGTGAAAATTTTCTTTTGTCACTCTTCCATGTTTTAAACTCTTTTAATAACATGACTAGTCTTAAGACATTGACAAGAAGGAAAAACACATAGCATATACACTTCTGTTCTTTTACAATAACATAGACTCTACAATAGTTACTTATGATGATGCATCTTCTAACTTGGGCAGTAGAAAGTAGTACAAGATGATATACACAAACAATTCTTTAAGATAATAATAATCCTCAGAACCCTCACCATCACAGGTTTTCTTCCATAAGGGTTCAGTTTATGGTCTCGTTCTCTTGTGTGTCGAAAATCAAAGGGAAATCGTCGTCTTGTTCAGTGAACGAGTAACCTTTTTTCTCAGCAATAGCTTTCAGTGATTGGTATGCCTGAAACATTGACCATCTTTCTTTAGGTCTTGAAGTCACACAGTTACAAGCAATCTCAACAAATTTCAAGATTTCTTCATCATGCCCTTTCCCTCGAATGTTTTCATCGAATGCATCACTGATTTTTCCTGAGCTTTCAATCTGTTTCACCCAATCCACCAAATTGCCTTTAAATCCTTCGCCTCCTCTGGCTTTTAGCCCTGTCGCCAACTCCAAGAGGACAACCCCGAGTCCATACACGTCGCCTTTTAGTGAAGCTAGCATTGTGGTAGAGTACTCAGGAGCTACATATCCAAACTCTCCTAAATCACCAGTCATGAAACTGCTCTCGTTGCTATTCGAGGGAGCCATAAGCCTTGCAAGCCCGGAATCTATAATCCTTGCATCATAATCCTCGTCAATGAGAATCACACTTGAACAAATGTTTTGGTGAAGTATCGGAGGGCGACATCCATGGTGAAGCCAAGCTAGACCCCTAGCAGCACCTAAACCGATTCTAAACCGAGTCAACCAATCCAATTCAACCCCATTTGAACCTAGCAACGAGTGAAGCGTCCCGTTAGACATGTACTTGTAAACAAGTAATTTCTCTTCTTCCACAACGCAGAATCCAAGAAGTGGCGCTATGTTAGGGTGACGAAGCTCCCACAACTGATTCATCTCATACCGAAACTCCCTCTCATCAAGCTTACACGTGCTCAAATGCTTGACAGCGAGCGCTGACCCATCCGGAAGAAGCGCCTTATACGTTGTTCCAGTTCTAGTGGAAACAATTATGTTCTCGGAGCTGAAATTATTAGTTGCAGCCATCAAATCACCAAGTTTAACCTTAACCAAAGGCTTTTGAAACAAAGAAACCTGAGCAAGCTTATGGCTACGAAGTCTCTGCGCCAAACTACTAACTCCAACCTCGCTTAGCTTACTTCTTCTTCTTGTCCACTTCAAATGGTAATACCACCAAATACCAAACGCCAACAACATGGATGCAGCAGCACCAAACACACCAGCTGCAATTATAATAGCAAGATTCTTCTTGCTTAATCCTCCACAGCTCGAAGATAAAGGAGGACCACAAAGACCTTTATTCCCTTTGAAATCATCAGCTGAATAATTTGGTGAGTTAAAGAAAGAAGGAATGCGACCTGTTAGATCATTGTTAGACACAGAGAACCTAGCTAATCTAAGCAAGCCCGAGAACTGAACCGGGATTTGACCAGATAACCGGTTATCTGACAGAACCATAGAGTTGACGAAGGCACACTTTGCTAAATCAGTAGGAATCTCACCGTTCAGTTCATTGTTGGAGAAATCAATAGATACCGAAAAAGGTAACCAATCACACAACTGTGTAGGGATATTACCAGACAATCGATTGCTAGAGAGATCTAGTTTCTGTAAGCTCCCACAGAATTGAAGAGATTCTGGGATTCGACCAGATAAACCCATGTCTCGAAGCTCAAGATTGATAACCCTATTCTCTTGATTGTTCCAACAAGACACACCAACGAAACTACAGAGGAATCCGACAGTAGTGTTTGCGAAGTTCCATGATTTCAACGCGTCTTGAGGATCGGCAAGAGAATTCTTGATTCCTTTTAAGCATCTTATGTCGTCTTCATCTGCAGACATAGCAGGAGAAAAGCAGAGGAAGAAGACGAAAAGAGTAGTAATGGTAATGAATAAAGGAAGAAGCTTTCTGGGTTTTGAGCCGATCTCCATGGATTAGTGTTGAGACTTTTTTCTGGGTTTTGGAATTTTATTTTTCTTTTTCTGTATCTGCCAATGAAGTTGCAGAGAGAGAGAGGCCTGCAAGTCAGACGCGTTGAACGGTCGTCTCAAAGGATTAGATTGATACAGAGTAGTCGTCGACTTTGATGTCTTTTTTTCTTAATTCTTTGTTCTTCGTATGACTGGAAAATTTAGTAATTTTTTTATTAGTGTTTTCAAAGCAATTAAAACGAAATTCCATCATTGTTGACTTAATTTTCTTTTTTTAATTCAAATAGTTAATTACAGTATTGATAAATGGGAAAACGGTCAAAAAAATTCTGAACTATGTCGATTTAACCGAAAAAATCCTGAACTACCTATAAACCTTTTTAATCTCCAACTTCTGTTGACTTGTCTTTTTAATCTCAAACTTTCGTTGACCAAGCCAAATTAACCCCGTCGATCTGATCCTCTGTTCTGCACCTGATTCTTTTGTTCGCCAGACGGACATGTTTTCACTAAAACTTTCATAACTTTCAATCGCACCGTTGGAACGACTTCAAATTTCTTTGAGATGAAATCTAACTCGATTTTGTAGCTTGTGTCAAATATTTAGCTCGATCCATCGGTGGAAAAGGCTTCAACGAGTGCCAAAAGTCAGACTAACGTTTTATATTAATGCAGAAAACGTTAGTCTGACTTTTGGCACTCGTTGAAGCCTTTTCCACCGATGGATCGAGCTGAATATTTGACAAAAGCTACAAAATCGAGTTAGATTTCATCTCAAAGAAATTTGAAGTCGTTCCAACGGTGCAATTGAAAGTTATGAAAGTTTTAGTGAAGACATGTCCGTCTGGCGAGCAAAAGAATCAGGTGCAGAACAGAGGATCAGATCGACGGGGTTAATTTGGCTTGGTCAACGAAAGTTTGGGATTAAAAAGACAAGTCAACAGAAGTTGGAGATTAAAAAGGTTTATAGGTAGTTTATGGTTTTTTCGGTTAAATCGACATAGTTCAGGGTTTTTTTGACCGTTTTCCCATTAATAAATGATGATATAGTGGGAAAAGCTTCTTCTCTCTTCTATCTTCTCTAACTTATTTCTTTCCTTTTTTTTCTGTTTTTTGATTTTGATCTCAATCGGATTAAAAATCCGGCTATGGCCGGATTGTTAAGCTCCATTTCATCGGTTTTTATTTTTTGGATTTGTTCGGATTTTTTAGTTTGTTTTTCCATTTCTTTTTTCGCTTGTGTTTTTCTTTTCTCACTTTTTAATTTGATTTTCGGCAGTTGTCAAGTATTGAAAATCATACGGATCTCCGCTACTCTTTAGTTTGCTTGATTCTTTTTTTTTTTATGGATATTGTAATTCATCGCTCTTCCTACAAAGGTTAATATTAGAGCGAATGTGCTTTGCGATTAAAGATTTAAGATGTTTTAGATCAACTGTAACAGAAGATTGAAATTTGAAGCCGGTCGCGATGTTATGGTGGTTGCTAGCATAACCAGACTTGACATAGCGTATTTATGCATGAATGGTTAAAGCGTCCAACTTAATAAAGAGGCAAGTAGGTTTGATTCCAGATTAGTCAAGATTTATATGTGTTTGATGCAACAACAAGATGTTTATTTGTGTTGGTTGGTTAATTGGTCACATTACGAAAGAGTGCGGTTCATTTGATAAATTCATACCTCTCTATCTATCTTTGAGATGTTTGGATTTGGGGTGGGGGGGATTAGGAATGCGAAGGCCTTTACTTAGCATATTATGATCTTGATCGATTGAGGTTTGATGTCTCCCATGGTTACAAAGTTCGTTTTCAATTTCCAGCTATCTATATAGTGAAAGGCTTGTGTAGCAGTATTCAGAGAATTGGAAAGCATATTTGACGGATCTCAGTAGAATTTCACTAGGAAGCCGATTCGTTAGAATTAGGGAGTCATCTAGTATTTATTTATGAGAAATGCTTTTATGCATCTGGATGTTTGATGATAATCAATACTACCATAAAACTCTATAAATGTGTGTGTTGTGTGTTGTTGTCACTTTAGAACTTTTGGTGACAGCAAATTGGGTTTAGGTATGTATGGGTTTGGTATGGTCAAATATACACTTTTAAATTTAACAAGTAGGAATGTCCATGATATAATTTTAAATAGTTTTGAACTAACCTACCTATACATCATACATGAGCGCAATTGCTGTGACAATGATAGAACCATCCAAAAAGAATATCTTAGCAAAGTTGTGTCTCACCCAATGACCTTCGGTTTTTGACTAACGAAACTTTAAACTAATTATGTCTATCACTCGATTGTTTATATTGAAGAACACAAACATTTGTACTTTGTGCAAAGCAAAAATTATATTATTATTATATAAGAATTCACATAATGCGCAAGTGTAAAAATATTTATTGATTATTATTAATGCAAATAATTGGTTCTTACTAGTAACACAAAAATTGTGAAACCATTCAAATATTTTATGAGGTCATGATAAAAGTTTTAAAATTTAAAATTAGTTGCAATTTTATTACCAAAGAAATGTTTATCTTTAACAATTTTTTTTTGGGTTAATTTAGCCTTTTTTATTTTTTATAAAATCTTGACTACCGGAAACTGAGTTCGTCATTTTAAAAAACAAAAAACTCTAAAAAATTGATCTCGTGTCGTCTCCAAACATAATTTGAAAAGTGGCACTTCGTCGTTGACGTCTAAGAGACCATTTCGCTTGCCTTGCCATTTTTTTCTACCTTTTGTAGCTCTACTAGTTTTCGGCTCGTTGCCTTTTCTTTAGAATGGGACCAAATCGTTGCTAGTTGCTCAAGAACCTTCAGTGGCTCGAACTGCAGTTCTCTTCTCCGCAAATATGTTTTTTTAAGTCGCCTTTTGGCTCGGTTTTTGTTCAAGATTTTAGATCACAAATTTAAATTTTTTTTATATGCATGCTTTGAAGATTTTTCCGCTTATATCTAAAAGGTGGCTATTGGCTACTAAGTAAGACTCTTCTCAACGGTTTCAATGCATGTTGTGTTCTTCATTTTTGCATGTGATCTTGTGGCACTTAGATTAGATCGACCCGCCAACACAAGCCTTATCTTGAGCATACACATTTTCAAAGATTTTCTGGTGATCTTTATTCTCTTTTTGGTCTTGTTATCATTCAGTTTTTTTCGTATTTATGGCTTTTGGGGCAATATGTGTTTTTATGTTTAAGACTTTGTTTTTCGTTTTATTTTAATTTGGCTGTACGGATTGGGGTAAAAAACTCCCATCTCGTCGGCTCAATCTCTAGTCTCTGAAGTATGTATTCCCGCCGGCTCATGTATCTCATGATTTATGAATATGTAAAATTATTTAGATGGCAAAACATAATCTCAATTACTATCACTTAACTCTAAAATGATTTATTTTTCAAGTTTTTAGAAGTATAAACTATCGATTACTTTAGGCTTAGTAGATGATGCTCCCTCTAGGTTTTAAGTGTGCTCATGTTTTGGGACTCATATCTCTTTAGAATAAGTCTTCCTTCATTGAGGTTAGTTTGGCCTTGAGTGAAATCAGATCCGGTTATGCCTTTATCTAGTTTCCTTTTTGTCAATGTCTATTCGTCTCTAGTCCGTGGGTTAGGGCAGTGCTACCTTCTTTCTCGTGTTCGGGTCAAGATTGAGTTAGTGAGGTTGGTTTAGGTTTGGTATCGGATGCGGTTGTGTTCCTTCATGTTCGCTTTTGGAGGAACTAATTTGGTCGTTGTTAATTTGTCGCATGGTTGAGCACTAGTCGACACTAGGGAGAGGTCTTGGTAGAGCTCCTTAGCACTTTTTACTCTTTGATTAGTGCAGTCCAGTCCTATCTAGATTTCATAAGTATTGGTGGTTGTAATTTGATAATGGGTATCGAGGATAGTCTTTGTCGTATGCAATTGAACTCTAAATTTAAGTTTAAAAGTTTTTTCGGACTACTAGATGGAATGAGCTTCTTTCTGCAGTGTTGATGTTGTTTCTCCTTCTTTGGCTTCCTATGTTTCGTTAATTCGGACAAAGAATTTAAGTTTTTAATCGCTAATTTTTTGGGATTTTGTCGCTTCACAATGATGAATCCCGAATATGTACCAATTGAATCTTGACACAATGATTTTTTTTTTTATCTTTTTATGCCATTAAACCATGTTTTATGGGTTTACTAATCTATCTCGAGAATAATTTATAATCTTGAACTTTTTTTGGAAAGAAAAAAACCTATATTGGAAAAGAAAAGGAGGAAAAGAAAAGAAGATTTGACGTTTCGTGCCTTCTATGTAAAAATACGCCACGACCTCGTTTAACTGGGTTTGGTCGTTTGCTGAAAATTCCAAAACTGCGAAGGGTAAAATGATAATTTAACAAAAAGCCTGTCAGTTCCTAACCGACCGGTGAAAGGCGAGAGCTTTCATTTCCCCCCACACAGTTTCTGCTCTTCGGCGGGAGAAATCGAGACGATATTCGACTATGGAAGACTCAGATGTAAAACGATTTCTTCTCTTTTGATTCTTTAACGATCTGGGTTTGCTTTTTTTTGTTTTTCTTTTAATTGTCGTCTTCGTTTTTTTTTTTTGCTTTTTCGGTGGCAGAAAACGACGGCCTTGAAGAAAGCTTACGCTGAGATTATCCTTAACACGGCGAAAGAATCGGCGGCTAGGGTTATGATTTCCGACAGAAAATCAGCTCGGTTTCACAACGATCTTTGCGGAACGAAAGAGGAAGCACTTCGTTTGCTTGTTCGAATGAAACAGATGGTAGATGCTAAGGTAAGAAATGTTCTATTAGATAGATATCAGAGCATTTCCAGGCTCATGATTAATGGGTATCATTTGTTTGAGAGGATTTGTGTTTTAGATGTTAGATTACTTTGTTATCTCTCTTGTGTTTAGTTTGCTTTGAGAGGATTTGTTCTTTAGATGTTAGATTACTTTGTTATCTCTCTTGTGTTTAGTTTGCTTTGAGAGGATTCATTGATTGAGGTTTATCAACAGACAATTGAAGCGGAGATAACAACATCAAACAAGCAAAGACAGATTGATGTGCTTGAAGCTCAGCTTCAAGAGGCAGAAGATATAATTACTGACCTGAGGTCAGAGTTGAGATGGGTGAGAGACAAATTGGTGAAAGCAAAGGTTTTTAATGACTCGCAGGCACGGAATGTTGTTAACAAGGAAGAAGAAACAATTTCTGCTCAGAACGCTGATAAAGAGTTTGTTGTTGGAAGTTTGGATCCTAAACAAAAGGTTGCAGATACTTGCTTCTCTCTCACAGTTGACGCTCTTCCGAATCAGAGATTGTTGCTTGAAGATGAATGTGGAAATGACAAAAAGCGGTTTGACGGGTTGAGTGTTAGTACTTTAAAGGGATGTGATGCTTGTGTGTCGGAATTGGATGTTAGTATCAGTAACAAAAAGCTTGAGCTGTCTAGAAATGGGTGTACGCAGAGGATCCATGCTTTGGAAAGGAATGTTCTAGAGAGGAAATCATCTCCTTGTGCAAATGAAGAGGAACAATGTATAACTGAAAAGGATAGTGAAGATAACTTGAGCTCAGGAAAAGCGAACGGGCTTGAAACAAGCATTTGGGGAAACACAAGATGTCTTGTTCTTGCTCTTAGTTCCAGGAATGCAGAGGTCATAACAAAGCCGACAAATGCATTAGGCATCAAGAGAAGTAGCAAGTCATGCAAATCACGAGGGAAGAGAAAGAAAAGGTGGGGCAAACGAAAAGCTACATCGGTTAGATCTCAAAGTCAGCTGATTAAACCTTGTAAATCTCAGTCTGATCTTCCCTGTTCCAAGACAGCCATGGATAATTCAGATGGCGAAGATTCTATGGAGACACATCGGTCGGTAGAGAGTGAAGAGGTGGATGCCCTTAATGCCTGTAAAGGATTGGAAGATCATTTGCAGCATAAAAGAACCCTATACACTGATAATATCGGTAACATCCGTGACGTAAAAAGGAGTAAGAATATGGCAAACCTGGGTGGTATAGCTTCCACTGTACATCCTAGTGACCATTTGGTGGAGTCCTGTGAAGAATCTAATGTAGTCTCTATTAATGTTGAGGATGATGAAAAGAAGGCACATATACCTGAAAATGAGACTGAGATAAAGCCCCTTCCTCCTTTGGATCCTGGATTAACTTCATTTAAAACCAATGTGGATCCAACTTCAGGATCCACAAATGATACTGTCATCAGTGCAAATGCGGCAAATCTATCAACAGACGAAGACTTGCAATCGAGGAAAGAAGATGTGTTGGTAAAATGTGAAGGTGAAGAACATAGTGTGGTTCCATCTACCAAAATGGGTTCTGAGTTGGTCAATCTGCATTCGGACTCTAAAGTTACCGCAGCAGTATCAGATCAGATCAGTGAGTCTCCAAGAGCCGATGCAAATCGACTTGTGATGTATACATTTCAAAGGAAACGGAAGAAGGGATCTTTAAACATAAACAATGATAATACTAGTTCTCCAGGGAAAAGAGAGGTGAAAGAGACGGAAAACAGCGCACAAGATCCAATTGAATCGACTGTGAGCAATGAACCATCTAGAGAAACCCCTGTGATTAGCTGAGGTCGCCACACAGGTGAGTAAATTCTAGTACATTATCGCTTCGTTTGTCTATTCAATTTTGTGCAAAAGCCCTTCAGAGTCTTACATCCAATGGTTGTCTTTTGTCATGTGCAGCTTACTTGTCTGAAAACTGATGGTATAGACTGGCAAATCTTTGTGCGAAGGAATTCTTGTGCTGCTTATAGTTAACTTGACAAGTATGTATTTATCCCCACACTGACCTCACAAGACCAAGTTTATCTATCTTATGGGTTATATTTTTATCTTCATCTTCATCTTATTGTCACAACCCAATGTTCTTTCTTTTCACTAAGTCATTGGAACTTGAGAGTAATTCATATGGGTTTAGAGATATTTAGTGTGTGTGACGAGTGAGATAGAAAGTGTTAACAAGTCAAACTTTAAAATGTCAAAATCTAACCAGTTGGGTATTGTTGTAACTAAATTGGTGGATTAAAGGGGAACAAAAATGGATTGAAACTTCGTAAGCGTGGTCCTGTCCATAATCAACTATCAGAATCAAATTGGTTTTAGAAACAATTTATCTTGGAGAAAAAAAAAATCATATAAAATGACAACCGTCTTAACTACATTTATACAAAATTTCAATCTAGATTGAAATATTAAACTTTTTGTTGATCGATATAAATGGGTTTTCTTGAGTTTACTACACGCTAATACTAAATTATAGTAAATTATAGTAACATCTTAAGCTTTTATAATGGATTTGATTATTAAAGATCTAAAATAAGTACTACTCCTTGTTAAACAATTTTGTATAAAAGTTTATTTTTTGTCAACAATTGTTTTATATTATTCAATGCATTTCTAATAATATATGCATATACAGTATAGAGTGTTTTTGGGATTAGAACATTTGCAAAAACAGAAAACGCATGTGTGTGGGAAAAGAGGAGAAACATGGGGCCACACTGCAATGAAAGAATTAACAAGACAGAGAGCAGCAGGCGTATAAATGTGTTTTTTTTTTCAATCGTCTTGAATTTAATATTAATCGTATGTATATATGTGTTTTAATTATTATTTTTATAGTTAATATTGTTATTCAAATATTTTTCCTTATGACCATTTTTTTTGGTTACGATTCCTTATGACCATTATTAATCAATATTTCAACTAAAATTATATTCTTTTGTTGACATTTTCCCATTTTGTGCAAACTGTTGCCCTCTCTCAACTTAGCATGCTCCCATTGAAATTAACTTTGAGTAGCTAACACTTCACCGATGTTTTTTTTCCACTAAGGAAATTTAAACCCAAAAGATATTATGTGGTATTTTTCAATTTGAGCTGTTGCAAAAATATATATATTTATGTTTTTTTCTTTCTTTTTGCTAAAATATATAGATTTATGTTACTTGTACGCAAAACATAAAAAGTAGCCAAGAAAGTGAACTGAACCTGCATAAACAAGAAGAGAAGTTATATGAAAATATTATAATTACACAAATTTATTTTTAACTTAAAAGTAAAGGTTGAAATAAAAATCTATCTTCTTTCGATATTTAAATTAAATGTGCATATGGTGGAAGTTGAAAATGATTGTTTAAGGAAAATGGTCCCCAAGAAGAAAAACATAAGAAACAGAGGAAATCAGAAAAGCCTGAGAAGAAAGTAATAATAAGATGTCTGGAATATGAAGAGGGCATGCCTGTTCTTGTCTCCTCCACCTTCTTCTTCTCCTCCTTCTCCTGTCTTTTCATTTTATTCTTTCTGTTAGCCATATGGTCTTCCACAATCGGACCCACCAGTTTCTTGTTTACAATTTTCGTATAAGATCAATCCATCGGAGCAAGGAAGAAAGAAACAGAGCAGAGCGAGAAAGAGAGACAACAATGGAGATGAAGAGAGAAGTGAGAGTGGAGAAGAAGAAGGAAGAGGATGAGAACATGTGTACGGCTTTGTTGACTGCAGTTGTTGTTCTTTCAATGGCTTGTCTGAAACATTTCTCCTCTGTATCGTATTTGATCGAGCAATGGCGTTCTTTGGTTTTTCTTTTACTCAACGTCGTTCTCTTAGCCGTTTACTTCACCTCGACTAGTCCTATTTCCGGCGAGGCTCACGATTTCAAAACTCGTCGATTGAGAATGATGAGAGTGAAGAAGAAGAAGAACAAGACAAGGATGGTTAGGGAACCCGCTTGTTCCGAACAAGAGCCAAAGGAAGTGATCAAGAACTGTGTCTTGGAGGAGACGAAAAGGGTTTGTCCTGAATTCAAGGAAACTGCGAAGGTTTGCTTGTTTAACAAGAAAGCCGTGGATTTGAATGGAGAAGACGATGAATTTGAGCCAGGGAGGTTATCGAATGAGGAGCTGAATGAGAGAGTAGAGGCGTTCATCACAACGTTTCGACAACACTTGGTGCTTGATGCACGAAGAGGTAGAGACAAAGAAAGTGACCAGAAGATGAAATCAAAAGAATCTAACATTAGCTATTTAGGTAGGGAGGTCACTTGTTCGGTTTAATAGTTTCTCTGCAACCCTTTTTTGTTCTTAAACATTCGTTCGGTTTTGTTCGTTCTTTGGGTTTGTTTCTTCTGTGGGTTTGAGCTAAATAGCTCAAAAGATCGCATCTTTTGGGGATTTAATGTCATAAGAACACAAGGCTAAATCAAGACCACTCAATTCAATTTGATTCATTCGAGTTGTACTACCTCACACCCCTGTTCAAAAATTCCCTAGGCGTTAAAATCAGATGCAAAACACAGTAAAATTATGAACTTAAGAACCTGAAAAATGTGATTATAACCATTATTCTCCCAGCCTATGAACAAGATATCATCAAGCTGAAAGCAAAGCCTATTTGGAGGCAATGACCAAACCGTCTGGCTAGGGACATCAATAGGGGTATACAAAGGCAGCTCTGGTTACCATGTTGCAAAAGAGAATCCGGGACAGCAAACATCACCCACTAGATTCAATTGGAATGCGGATATATGGAACATCAAAACATCCCAAAAACTGAAACTCTTCCTGTGGACATGAAAACCGGACTAGAAAGGTCTAAATCCCTAATCTGCTTACCTCAGGGCCATGACGAATATAACACATAACAAGCTTTGGCCGGATCCGACTTCAATTAGCATCGGATTCAAAAGATCTGATCAAATCCAAGACCCAAAATCTATACACCATCTCCCTTTAGGTCTTGAATCTGTCACCTTTGGGTTCAAAATGTTGAGGCTGATTATTATGTGGCAAAATCAGCACTCGGTTAATGAAATTGACCAAACAAAAAAAAGGTAGAGATTTACTCAAAACTATCTTATGGATGGCATTTCGGCTAGGCCCAAACAATTGGGCTGATTTTTGGCCCAACCAGAGGTGAGAATGGAGGAGGTGAATATCGGGAAACCAGGTGGAGATACGATTGAGGCAGAACCGACGACTCACCTGGTTCGGTTCCGTCGCAAGGGGAGACGGAAATTCAGGAAGCATAACAAGTTTCCCCGGTGGTTCTGACAGAGTAATGATGAATTGTCTAATGTGGAACTGCCGGGGGCAAATAAACCCAATTTGTGCCGTTCAATTCGCTATCGTTTAAAGAAATTTCCCACAGATGTGCTTGCTGGTGGGGATAGAGCAGGGCGTATTTGTCAAGCGTTGGGATTCGAGAATTCGTTTCGGGTTTATGGCTGTTGTGGCGGACGGAGATAGGGTCGGTGGAGGTTATTGAGTCGTCGGATCAGTTTATACACGCAAGAGTGAACAAGGAAGCAGATGTCATGAATGTTATTCGGTGAGTTCACGCCGGAGAAGTAGTTTATGGGGTCGTTTAAAGGATGTGGTTCATAGTGCGATTGGTCCATATCTGATTGGCGGATATGGGCGTCTTTCTCCAGACTCATTAGAGTTTGGTGGTTGGATCAATGATCTCTCTCTCATTGATATGGGCGAATCAGTATACTTGGAAGCGGGGTAGAGTGGAAAGCTCCTTTGTTGCTAAACGACTAGACCGACTTCTGTCTTGTCCCGAGACTCGATTGAGATGGCAGGAAGCTTCTGTTACTCACCTTCCCTTTTTAGCTTCGGATCATGCGCCGTTATATGTCCAACTATCTCCGATGTCGAAGGGGAATGTTGGTGGAAGACCATTTAGATTTGAAGCGGCTTGGTTGGCTCATTCTGGATTCAAAGACTTATTGTTGACGTCATGAGATAGCACCATTCACACAAGAGAGGCTTTAAAGAGGTTACAAACAGTCTTGAAAAAATGGAATAAAAAAAGTTTTTGGTGATGTTCAAGCCCGAAAGGATAAGTTGGTAAGAGAAATAGGGACTGTCCACTCACTACTTGATCAAAACCAGAGTGATGAGCTTCTGAGGAAGGAGGAAACTTTGCTTAACGACTTTGATGTAGTGTTGGAGCAAGAGGAGACTATATGGTTCCAGAAGTCTAGAGAGAAGTGGGTGGTTCATGGGGATCGTAATACCAAATTTTTTCACACATCTACAATTATTCGGAGGAGGAGAAACCGGATTGAGTTGCTAAAGAATGAGGAGGGTGCATGGATTTCGAATGTGCAAGAACTTGAGAAGTTGGCAGTGGAGTACTACATAAGGTTATACTCTCTGGATGATTGATATGCTCAAATTTACCCTGAGCTACTCTCTCAAATTAAGAGATCGATGTAGTACTTAGGGATCGAATCCACAGGGAAAAGAATCACACAATCAATTAAAGAGTTCGAATTAGGCTAAGCAAATATGTATGAATGAAATAAAATAACTAAACAAGTAAATAGTGATAAATGATCTAGGAAATCAATGAGACAAAAGCTAGGTGATGGGTAATTCTTCAGGTATGATTTGAAATTGAGTCGTGTCGATCGACACAGGTATCCCTGTCGATCGACACAAAGATAAAAAAACGTTAGGGTTTTGTTTAGTACCGTTCTAGAACATAAACACTAATGTAAAGCCAATCAACTGTCGTTGCAGAGACTATCTATGATTAGATTCCTAAATCCCAAATTTCTTTGTGAACCTAGAGAATTAAATCAAGCTTTATAGTTCAAGTTTAATTGCTCACAGAATTCCTAAACCAAATTTCTTTGCGAAGAGGTAATTCTGCTCATCTAAGACTAGTTCAAGTTATTAATAACACTTTCGTGTCTATTAAACAACCTAAGATCTAGATTCTAGGTGTACAGGCTAGATCTAGCATTGGAAACAATCTAGATGAAGAACCAGAAGATAAACCCTAACAGATTTTCAGTCCTAACAATTTCTCATCAAAACTCTAGAATTACCCACAACCTAACAAGCAAACTACTCAGACATAGATGCAGTAAACATTATGAATGATATAAATTGCATAAAAGATAGAGTTAGAGATACAGAGGGTTTTATGCTGAAGATCTAAGAAACTCTGAAATCTCTCCAAAAGCTCTCCTCTCTCAAGTCTCAATAAAATCCAAGATTGTTTCACATAAAAACCTAAGTAAAACTATATATACAAGTAGGCAAAATCGGACTGGGCCTTTCTGGAAACTTCTGGGCTTCATGGGCCCAAGAGGAAATTCTTCTCTTCTCGTCAGATATATGTGTGTCGATCGACACACATGTCCATGTCGATCGACACATGCTTGAAAACTCGACTCCGACTTGATAACTTCAGCTCTTCTTTCCTCGATGTTCCAAAATACTCCAAAAGCTCCCAATATGCTCCAATCGATCATTGACCTACAAGGACTCTAAAACAATAGGAAAATACCAAACAGACTCTATAAAAAGGACTTATATCATGGTTGAAAATGGGTAAAAACCATGATATATCAACTCCCCCAGACTTAGTCTTTGCTTGCCCTCAAGCAAAACATAAACCAAGAATGTGAAAGAGGTTTGAAAACACAGAAACTTACCTTCCCTTGGAGCAATGAACCGACCCTTCCATCTAGTGAACCACATAATCCAGAACCAACTAGAATCAGACAACCATGTACTTCTCTGCAGACATTCGCAGCCTTCCAAATTCATCCACAACTTCACAGCATAATCCGTTAGACTTCATAGCTTCGTCTCAATGTTCTCAATGCCAAGAACCTTCTAGACTCATTCCCAGACTATACCATGACAAATCAACCTATACAACACTTGGTATTTCTCCTTTCCCCCAGACTTATTTTGTTTTCTATTCCTAATTTTTTATGATTGCTGAACTCAAAGCAGTGCATATTTCACTAATGTTGTTCCTTGTTAGGAGACAGGGTCGTGACTCACTACTATTGTTCCTTGTGAGGAGACAGGCTCATGAGATTGCTCGTCTTCTTCATCCGTTTTACGAGACTCAGACTGCTGCTTTTGAGCTGGGTGATCACCTCTTGAGTACAGACTCACCGGATTTTATTCCTCATCTTATACTTAGGAGCTATCATTTCACCCCAATCCTAACATAAATGATATATATATTTTTTTAAGGGAATACAGGGAGAGGGGTACCATTACTTTCAACAGGAGATTGCGTTTGTCAGGTACGAATGAGGAGTCAAGCCCTATGGACATCAATCACAAAGAGATCCGTGCAGTAGCTCTGACTTGGCAGATTATACTGGAAGTAGCAGACGTCTCCAGTCAACTGGTCAATCCTAGGATTTCCCATTAGTCTGACTCTGAAACTGATCCTGGAAAAATGGTCACATGCTGGCAAAGACAATCCACTAAACCTAAAGAAGGGTTGTTCCTAACTAATTTTGACTCAATAAAACAAAAAATTTCAAATTTGACCCAAAATAAACAAAACAAAAAGAAACACGTTAGTAGTTTCCTCCCCCAGGCTTAACCAACACTGTCCCCAGTGTTGTCAAGCCCGAAGTTGGCAAAAAGAATCAAAGGAAAATTGAACTTGATTGAAAAGAACGAGATTTACCATTGTGGGGACCTGTCGATCGACACAAGCAAGTCACGTCGATCGACACGAGGTCTGAGGGATCGGATCATTGTGATGTCGAGAATTTTGAAAACTGAAGGTCATGTCGATCGACACAGGTATCCCTGTCGATCGACAGATACCTCACTGTCGCAGACTGCAAGTTTTCTGCATCACTCAACAAACACGATCAAAGAAGAAAACACACAATGCAAATCCTTAAGATGATAAAGTTCAAGCTCCTAAGAAATCCATAGACTAACTGACTCAAAAGAAAATAAGATATAAAATAGAAAAACTTACAAGTGGGTTGCCTCCCACTAAGCGCTTGTTTTCAGTCATTAGCTTGACTGTGTCAGGACTCAGGTCTTTCGTAGAACGGTGCAGGGAGAAACACCTGGAAAGAGCTTTGTCGTGTTCTGCAGCATCTCCTGGATCACTTCTTCTCTTTTCTCCCTTAACTCCATAGGGATGATAATTCTGAACGTGGAGAATGGCTTGGAAGTCTTCTTGGTTTTGGCCTTAGCTGGTTTGGATGCTCCATCAGGTCTCAGGAGTGGTGCACACAGGATCTTCTTCTTTTCTTGCAGTGGCCTCTCTCCAGTGATGACAGTCAAACAGGAGATATCTTTGTCATGGACTGCAGGGTAGTAGACATCCTTGTTGATTTTGGAGAAAGAGATCCGCTCATTAGGAAAATCAACGAATGCTCCCACAGTGGCAAGGAAGGCTCGCCCAAGAATCAATGGTCTGTTGCTTCCCTTTCTTGACTCCATAACGTGAAAGTCTGTAGGAATAAGACAATCTCCCACTTGCAGCATCAAATCTGCAATGAATCCTTTCGAAGTTGTGGGAGTCCCGTCAGCTAGCAAGATAGACATCCTTGAAGGTTGAAGATCCACAATCCCTAGCTTCCTTGCAACATCCTCAGAGATAACATTCACATTAGCCCCAGTGTCACACAGAGAGTTCTTGAATTGCGTACCTTTGATAGAGCAGGGAATCACAAACGTTCCAGGACTTGAAACCTTGGGTAGCTTCCTCAATAAGGGTTGAGTAGGTTCTTCTGGGGTCATGTCCTGAATCAATGCGCATACTTCTACAGAAAGTATAGCACTGAACTGCTCTGAACTCAAGTTCTTTATAACCATCCTCTGCAAGCACTTCCTGACCACCGTAGAGAGCTTCTCAGCACCTATCAGTGGAAAGTCCACAACAAGCTTTTCCATGATGGCCTTGCATTGGGCATCCTCCATCTCTTGCTTAGACTTCCTCCTTGGAAAGGGTAGCTTAGGCCTGTAGACCCTCTCTTCTGAACTATCCGATGATTCTGAAGAAAGTGGGCTGTTCTGGGTAACATGTCGATCGACACTAGCAGTATGTCGATCGACAGGAGACTTCCTGTCCGATATATCATCAATTGCCTTATACTCTGTCGATCGACACTTACCAGTCGTGTCGATCGACACAAGCTCTGCTGTCTCCAAATCAGCGACTTCTCCTTCCTCACACCCCACAGTGATTGCATTGATATGCAACCTTGGGTTCGTCTCAGTCTTAGCCGGTAGGAATCCTTCTTGCCTTTTCACTGACTCCGCCGTTTGGGCTACCTGAGTGTCCAGCTTCTTCATGTGTAGATTGATGGCCTCAATTTTCCCATTCAAATCCTGATACATAGCATCCATCTTCCCATTAAAGCTCACGGTCATCTTCTGTTGACCCTCTAGGATCTGCTCTAGCATGGATTTCATCTCACTGCTCTCTGTTGTCTGAGGAGGCGGTGTCTGGTAGGAAGAAGAACCGTAGTTCCTTTGGTAGTTCACGTTAAAACCTCTGTTACCCTGCTGATTCCCAAACCTCTGACCCTGAAAACCAGTCCCACTGATGAAGTTGACATCCTTCTCTGCATCATGTGTCGATCGACACATGCCTTCCGTGTCGATCGACACGGAGTTCGGTTTGAAGATTTCTACTTCCTGAGCAAACTGCACTGACTTCTTCCCCGTGAGCAAGTTGTGCATAGAATCCAACTTGGCATTAACCTCTGAGATTTGGCTTCCATCCATGTTACCTCCTAGCTTCTTCCTTTCAAAATCTGCGTTCTTGGTGCTACTGCTTGAAGCCAAGTTATCGATGAGAATCAGAGCATCTTCCGGATATCGGGTGTTGAAATTCCCATTGCTGGCTGAATCAAGGGCCACCTGATACCTCCAGTCAATTCCTCTGAAGAAAATGCCCAACAGCTGGACATTACTAAACCCGTGATGAGGACAATCTCTCTGGTAAGACTTGAATCGAATCCAAGAATCCTTGAATGCCTCAGTCGGTCCCTGCTTGAAAGAAGAGATCTTGGTCCTCAGATCCTCTGATCTCGCCTCATCAAAGAAGTTGTTGAGGAAAGCATTCTTGGTGTCCTCCCAAGTAGTCAGCGAGCCTGGCTCCAGCTGCTTCAGCCAGTAGGATGCTTCCCCAGCTAGAGAGTAAGGGAACAGCTTGCAGAAAAGGTAGTCGCTAGACACTCCATTAGCCTTGATGCTAGAAGCGAGGTCCTCAAACCTCTCTATGTGGTCCATGGGGTGTTCAGATGACAGGCCATGGAATGGATGCTGAGCCACAAGGGAGAAGAAGGCAGGCTTCAACTCAAAATCACTCCTCTGGAAAGCAGGAGGTCGGATTGCTGCCCTGTTGGCATAGAACTCATCGGGCCTGTTATACTCTCCCAGAGTACGCCCACGCGCAGCAGCTGCTGGCTCTTGGCGCTGCACAACTTGCTGTTCTTCTTGTATCACAACCCCGTTCTCATCCAGTCTCTGACCCTGAGCGTTATGCCTGCGACCCTCAGCATCCTGCAGAAACCCATCTTCACCTCTGATAAGCACTAGCGGATAAACCATCCTGAAACACACAAAACAAAACAAAGAAAAGAAAAATTAAGTAAAATAAACAAAAGTAAAAAAAAACTTAGACAAAATTCTACTAACAATAATCGAATGGTGAAATCTAATCCCCGGCAACGGCGCCAAAATTTGATATGCTCAAATTTACCCTGAGCTACTCTCTCAAATTAAGAGATCGATGTAGTACTTAGGGATCGAATCCACAGGGAAAAGAATCACACAATCAATTAAAGAGTTCGAATTAGGCTAAGCAAATATGTATGAATGAAATAAAATAACTAAACAAGTAAATAGTGATAAATGATCTAGGAAATCAATGAGACAAAAGCTAGGTGATGGGTAATTCTTCAGGTATGATTTGAAATTGAGTCGTGTCGATCGACACAGGTATCCCTGTCGATCGACACAAAGATAAAAAAACGTTAGGGTTTTGTTTAGTACCGTTCTAGAACATAAACACTAATGTAAAGCCAATCAACTGTCGTTGCAGAGACTATCTATGATTAGATTCCTAAATCCCAAATTTCTTTGTGAACCTAGAGAATTAAATCAAGCTTTATAGTTCAAGTTTAATTGCTCACAGAATTCCTAAACCAAATTTCTTTGCGAAGAGGTAATTCTGCTCATCTAAGACTAGTTCAAGTTATTAATAACACTTTCGTGTCTATTAAACAACCTAAGATCTAGATTCTAGGTGTACAGGCTAGATCTAGCATTGGAAACAATCTAGATGAAGAACCAGAAGATAAACCCTAACAGATTTTCAGTCCTAACAATTTCTCATCAAAACTCTAGAATTACCCACAACCTAACAAGCAAACTACTCAGACATAGATGCAGTAAACATTATGAATGATATAAATTGCATAAAAGATAGAGTTAGAGATACAGAGGGTTTTATGCTGAAGATCTAAGAAACTCTGAAATCTCTCCAAAAGCTCTCCTCTCTCAAGTCTCAATAAAATCCAAGATTGTTTCACATAAAAACCTAAGTAAAACTATATATACAAGTAGGCAAAATCGGACTGGGCCTTTCTGGAAACTTCTGGGCTTCATGGGCCCAAGAGGAAATTCTTCTCTTCTCGTCAGATATATGTGTGTCGATCGACACACATGTCCATGTCGATCGACACATGCTTGAAAACTCGACTCCGACTTGATAACTTCAGCTCTTCTTTCCTCGATGTTCCAAAATACTCCAAAAGCTCCCAATATGCTCCAATCGATCATTGACCTACAAGGACTCTAAAACAATAGGAAAATACCAAACAGACTCTATAAAAAGGACTTATATCATGGTTGAAAATGGGTAAAAACCATGATATATCAATGATGTAGATCGGGTTGTTGAGAAGCTACCGAGGAGAGGATCTGCAAGGTTATCAAGAGAAGACAGAATGGAGTTGAGCAGACGGTTTACCGAAGCAGAAGTTGAGAAAGAAGTTAGGAGTATGGAAAACTTTAAGGCGGCGCCGGGACTGGATGGGTTTCAACTAGTCTTTTATCAGCATTGTTGGCAGGAGGTTGGAGAATCAGTTACGAGATTTGTGCTGGAATTTTTTCGAACAGGGACTTTGCCATAAGATACTAATGATGCAATTGTTGTGCTTATTGGGAAGGTGGCGAACCCGGAAAGGATTACTCAGTTTAGACCGATTAGTCTGTGCAGTGTTTTGTTTAAGATAATCACTAAGACAATGGTGGGAAGGCTTAAAGGAGTTATGACGAAGTTGATAGGTCCTGCACAATCTAGTTTCATCCCCGGGAGGCCAAGTACGAATAACATAGTAGTGGTGCAGGAGGCTGTTCATTCTATGAGAAGGAAGAAGGGAAGAAAATGTTGGATGTTACTGAAGTTGGATTTGGAGAAAGCATATAACCGGATCAGGTGAGATTTTTTTTTAGAAGATTCTCTTCATGCGCTGGGTTCTTTGAGGTTTGGGTTGGATGGATAATGCAGTGTGTTTCAAGACCATCAAGCCTGTTATGGAATGGAGAGAAAACAGAGTCCTTTAAACCGTTAAGGGGACTTCGTCAGGGAGACCCTGTGTCTCCGTACTTGTTCGTACTATGTATGGAGAGACTATGCCATTTGATTGAGGAAGCCATTGAGAATAAGAGATGGAAGCCGATTACACTAACTAGAGGAGGACCGAAGCTATCACATATATGTTTTGCCGATGGCCTAATTTTGTTTGCGGAAGCTTCTGTCTCCCAAATTAGGGTGATAAGGAGGGTGCTAGAAACTTTTTGTTTAGCTTCGGGACAAAAGGTGAGCTTGGAGAAGTCCAAAATATTTTTCTCGGAGAACGTGTCTCGTGAGTTGGAAAAATTGATTAGTGATGAGAGTGGAATAAAAGTAACACGGGACCTAGGTAAATACTTGGGAATGCCGATTCTCCAGAAAAGGATTAACAAAGAAACGTTTGGCGAAGTGTTGGAGAAAGTTTTGTCACGACTATTAGGATGGAAGAGTCGTATGCTTAGTTTTGCGGGTAGGATTACACTCACCAAAGCAGTCTTATATTCAATTCCGGTGCATGCCATGAGCACAATCAAATTGCCAGCGGATACGTTAAGTAAGCTTGATATATTGTCCAGAGACTTTGTGTGGGGTCTACAAGAGAGAAGAAGAAGCAACATTTAATTGCATGGGATAGGGTTTGTCTACCAAAGAGAGAAGGCTGGTTAGGGATAAGGAAAACAAGTGATATGAACAAGGCGCTGCTAGCAAAGGTTGGTTGGAGGGTTATGCATGACCAAGCTACTCTCTGGGCGCAAGTGGTGAGAAGCAAATACAAAGTTGGGGACATACATGACCTTAATTGGACAGTTGCGAAGAGTACTTGGTCATCTACTTGGCGGATTGTGGGAGTAGGGATACGAGAGGTGATACACCAAGGACAGAGTTGGGTAATTGGAGATGGGAAAGAGATTAATTTCTAGACGGACAAGTGGCTACTTGAGAGACCTTTGATTGAACTGGTTATAGGGGAGCTTCCCGAGGGAGTGGCGCAGATGAAAGCTCCGGAATTATGGATTGATGGGAGGGGTTGGGATTTTCCATGTATACTGCCTTATGTGACGGACACTCGCAGATTAGAGCTCTCGGCGGTAGTGGTGGATAGTGTAACCGGAGCTAAAGATCGGTTATCATGGGGAGAGACTCTGGATGGCAAGTTCAAGGTTAAGTCTGCATACACATTGTTGACAAGGGATGAAAGGCTGCGATAGGAAATGGGCCAATTTTTCCAACGGTTGTGGAGAGTGATGGTACCAGAGAGAGTTAGAGTATTTCTCTGGTTAGTTGGAAATCAAGCGATAATGACAAACCACGAGAGATATCGAAGACATGTTGGGGATACGGAGATTTGCCAAGTATGCAAGGGTGGAGTGGAGTCTATTATACATGATGTTCGAGATTTCCCAGCGATAGTGGGGATTTGGACCCGTATCGTACCTCCAAGGCGAAGACATGCGTTTTTTGCCAAATCTGTGTTGGAATGGGTCTATGAGAATATGGGGAGGGAATGGAGACAACGGATGGGCCGTGGGCTACGACATTTGCGATCGCTACCGGGTGGACTTGGAAATGGAGATGCGAAGATGTTTTTGGAGGGAATCGTTTATGGAGAGATAGAGTGCGGTTTATAAAGGAGAGGTCCAAGGAAGTCATCTCGGCAAACTTAACAAATGCAGAGCAAGTAGAGACGGTCCAAACGGTGGAGAGGATGATTGGGTGGGTTGCTCCAAGTACGGGGTGGATGAGACTATATACGGATGGTGCATCGCGGGGAAACCCAGGGCTGGCTACAGCAGGTGGGGGTTTGCGGGATAGCGATGGCAGATGGTGTAGGGGTTTTGTGGTTAATATTGGGAGGTGTACTGCTCCATTGGCGAAGTTATGGGGTTATGGTCTCTATATTGCATGGGGGAAGAGGATTACAAGACTGGAATTGGAAGTGGATTATGAGATGGTGGTTACATTTCTTAAGACAGGGATATGTGACTCGCATCCGCTATAATTCCTGGTACGATTGTGCTATGGTTTTCTTTCAAAAGACTGAATAGTCTGGATTGCTCACGTGCATAGGAAAGCTAACCGTCTAGTTGATGGGTTAGCTAACTATGCTTTTTCTTTACCATTAAGCTTTCATTCTTTGCTTTCAATTCCGAGCGATGTTGATGTACTCTTGAGGGAGGATTTATCTGGACGGACTCGTTCATGAGAGTTCGTATTTAATTAGTTTCTAAGTTTTCTAAATAAATTATGGGGTGTTTCCCCTGGCCATTCACAAAAGAGAGAAAAAAAAAGGTGGAGTGGGTGTAGCAGAAACACCTGAAGATATCTATTAAAAGAAATATCCTTGTCCGTGACTTGAAAAACAAGAGGTGGAATATATCTTTTAATATGAGATCCAACTGATCTTTGCCTTTGATCTTGATTCAGAATATTGTAAATGGAACTCAAGGTTGGACAAATGTTTCTTATTGATAATTTGGCGTCAAATATTTACATAAGAAACATTTAGTCCCATAAGATATTGATTGATTCTACTTATTTCTGCATCTTCTAATAGCTCTTCAACCTTTCCGCAATTGTATTTGCAATTTAGTGCTAGACGTTGCCACAAGGTTTCTAACTTGGTGTAATAAGCTGAAAGCTCCATATTACCTTGTCTAAGAGTCAAGATATCTTGTTCCAACTAATACATCCAAGGCAGATTACTAGCATAAAAGTTCTATAATAGATCCATCAAATCTCATCTAGATAATCGTAATACAAGAAACTATCATAGATTTCCTGATCAACTATATTCATAAGCCATGATATTAACATTTATTAAACGGAAAAATAAAATAAAAATTAACAATGGACTAGTTTAGATTAAAAACAATTTGGCAATATAGCCTTGAATATATCTAATTTGACATTTTGAACTTTTTATGTTGGGATATCAAATTCTCTATCCTCAGATTTGTGCAGATTTGAGTTCATATATAATAATAGACTTGTTCATATATGATCATAATATTAACAATGGACTTTTATTTCATAAACTACAAGCTGTTTGTACGAAAACATTATAATAACATAACAATAGACTATGTCAAACCTTGACATTACGATTTTAATTATAATACTTTCCATATTAATTTGTTATGAGAGCGACAGAAGCAAGTTCCTGTGAGAAACATATTTTAAATGAAAACGAATCATATGGCGTGCACATTTTCGAGGTTTACTACATATATATATATGTTGGTCAGCGGTAGAATGACGTTCTTCGTGTATTGAATTGACATTGGGAAAACTTGGCCCACAAGATTCTAATTTTAAAGTTCAGGTAATTTTCTATTTCTCTTAGATCCAACTCCATATGATATTGTTGATTCGTTTGGTTTCGCAATTCCTTGTTTTATGTTAGAGACTAGCTGATTTCGGAAATTTAGAGACAAAACTATTGAGATATGAGAGAAATATTTATGATAGTTTATAATGAAAGAAAGATGGAAACAGATTCAGGTGACTCAAAAATGATAGAAACGGATTGAAAAACTTTTACATCAACTTTCGGTTTTGGTTTAGTAAACCATTAGTTTAATGTATTTTTCACACTTGTTGATTAAGAAAATGGTTGTCTAAAGTAAACCATTAGTTTTGGGAATTGATGGACTTATTGAGAAGTTGTGGCTAACGTTGGTGTGGGCTTCTTAGATCACTAACCCCTAGGTTTATAGTTAGGTGAATGTGGCTGCGTAGTGCCGGTGTTGCAATGGTATCACTTTGAAAAGCGGCATAGAGGGAGTCACGTGATGGACTTCTGGTCAAGGATGTAAGACGCGGTGGAAACTATAAAAACGTCAGTCTAATAGCAATGTACGAGCCTAGAGATCGGAACACGTGGAAATAATCGGCGGAAGCCGAAGAAGAGTATAGCGTAGATGGTAGAGGAGAGTCCATTGATTTCACATAATGAGCTTCGTGATGGAGAATGGATCAAAAGTAAGCTGCATCGGAAACGGGTATGCGGAAGAAGAAAAAGAGAAAAGGGAGATGAGTATATATATATATATATATAAATTAATAACGTGTATATCATGAAACTAAAAATATCCAAAGTTAAAACCATACTTAATAAAAGAAAATAATTAAAACAACATAAATCCTATACATAAATATTAAATAGTTTAATTAAAAGATAAAAAACAACATTCAAAGACAAATATTTAAAAAAGAAAGAAAATATAAGTGTTTTATAATTAGGTTTTAAAGTTTATTAATAACTAGATTAGGAATACGCGAGTAATTATATTAAAATTTATTCACATAAATATTTAAGTTTTAATTATAACCCGTTGAATTACTAAATATTTTGAAATTCTATATAAACACGGACCTTAACTACTCAACTTCTACTAACAAGTTAAAAACAAAAACCATTATATTATTTCAAACTAATTGATTCTACCTATAAGCTAAAAACATAGAATATCTAAACTTAGAACATATTCTATACGATAAACTACGAAAACAAGTATAGTTTACAACATATACAATGAATTCTCGCACATAGTACGGGTGAGAACCTAGTATATATATATATATATATATATATTAGAATATGACTCGCGTTAATACGCGGATAAACACATTAAAAACTATTAATATCAAAATTTAAGTTTTAATTAGTATCCCGTTTAATTATAAAAATATTTTGAAATATTTAAACATGGATCTTAAACCATTAAAATTAATTTATATCTTAATTCTCATGTCCTAATTCATATTATGCAGGCAAAAAAATATATATACGTAAATAGAATTCAAATCATATTCTTAATAACAAAAATAAATATTCTTACACATTTGAATTTGTAGAGGCATCAAAGATGGCAACTAAGGATCAAAGAAGGTGTGAAGAGTCCTGTGTCACACATGAGACAAGAATAGCTGAAGTCGGTGTTATACGTGTGAAGACAACTCCACACGTGTGAAGGTCATGAGTGTCTCGAGCTATGGAAATGTAAGTGGGAGAGATGGTGCAGAAGTTTGGTTCAACAAACAAGGAAGTGACCTTATGCAAAAGGCAAAAAGCATAAGGTTGGCGCTTTGCACAAAGTGAAGTGACAGGTGAAACAGTGCTCTTTGTCACAGAACAGTGGATGGTCTGCCGGTTCGAAGCAAGACTCCACTTATTATATTGGCAATTGGAACATCAATATAATAGATGTTTTTTTTGTAAACATTAGCGGTTAGTTCTTCATGCAAAAATAAAAGTGAAATTGTGAGAGTATATTCCCTGAAGAACTCAAGAATGAGTGGAGTGATTTTATGTGGAGTGGAACCTGTTTCATCTGGGTAGATTAGGAACTGGTGTAGAACACGAGTCTTGTTGTATAAGATGTCGTGAGTTCTTGGGTAGAATAGGTTGAGAGTTTATCCCATCTTTGTAAGATTGTGTAATATGTTCTTGTTGCAACATGAGTCGCATGTAGCAGTACTTGTGTTTCCGAATTGAGTACCTTTCTTTCCGACCGAGGTACACAAAATGCGGTCTGTAACACTACTCTCAAGAAGAGCCACAGTGAGACAATTACTTCTCTCACTCAATTTTGGTATGATCTGTATTTTACCTTTTTCCCAAAACAGGTAAAAATCCACGACTACTATAATGAAAAGTGTAACTTTAGGGTTACACAGTCTTGAAAATTTAGGAGTAAGACATTCTTTTGAGGAACACAACATTCGTGTTTTCAGGAAGCACTAATCTCCTGTTGTGTGTCTCAACAGGTAGGGTGATCCATCCTCATGGATTGGAAGTAACAAGTTAGTTTTTTTATCCACTGTTCTATATCACGCCTTAAAACTTTTTATTGGTATGTTGTTCAAGGAAAAGAGTTGCTTATCATTCTTGTTCAGTTTTCCTTATGTTCTTCCTTCACTCTATTCTGTTTCTGTGGTCAACCACTTGATCGGGTGGGGGGGGGGGGGGGGTTCTTGTATAACAAATGAGAGAGGTGGGGGGGGGGGGGGAGGGGGGTTCTTGTATAACAAATGAGAGAGGAAGAGAAAAGTCTCATGATCTGTTAAATAAAAAAAGGGGAGAAAAGTCCCATGATCGGTTAAAACAAAAAAAAGAGAGAAAAGTCCCATGATCTATTAAACGGAAGAGTAGGAGAAAAGTCCTAAAACCTTTGTCTTTACCACTTGGTGTCTCTGTGTCAAAAACATCTGAGTTTAGGAATTTCTGTTTTTTTTCTCTCTAAAGGTCTGACCTTGAATGATAATGTGAAAGCTAGTCTGTGTCAATCACTGTTGGTGAAAGCTACTCTCTGAGAAATATCTACCACAGTGGACTGGTGGGTTGATCAGATTTTTCAAAAGTCTTCCGCTTGCTACTCTGATCTTTGTGTGTGGTAACTCGTGACCTTTGTGATACAATAAAGGGTTGCGCTTGGTCTTGTTCTTGTGCAAATTTAAACTTAGGTTGTTATGGCTATACGTTTTATCCTCCCACCAAAATGGGGTTATCTGCTTACTCATGGAAGTAGTGTGAGTCAAAATCATGTGTGTTGTATACTACACTGAGGTTGGCTTCAGCTAATTATTGTCTACTAATATGAATGTTATATTTTGGTAGCCTCACTCTTCAGAAAAATTAAGCCCACTATTACCTCGGTAAAAAGAAATTACTAGGCTTGGGCCAAACGGTTTCTGACCAAAGAAGAGGATAAAGATGAGCGGTGGTTACTGTGCTTTTTCATCAAAACCGAGGTGGAACTCAACCGTCTCCTTCCCGTCATAAATTTGTCTACACCAAACTTTCCTTTTTACTTTACTCTTTTCAAACCCTAATTTCTACAACCTTCGTCTCTCAAAGAAACGTTTTTTTAATCCTCTTCATCTATTGTACCCTCTTGACCAAATTCTTCTTCATAATTTCTCTGGTTAACAATGTCGATGTCTTCGGAGGATGAACCACTGATCGTGGAAGAACCTACTCCCACCAAGAACAAGTGGCCTGCTACAATTGGCAAAGGACCTAAAGCCAAGAAAGCAAAATCCTCAGCAGCCGTCAAAGCGGAGTTGGTAAAAGGGGCTATCACCCAACGTCTTCGCGCTCGAACTCAAGCCAAAGTAGCCCCCACTACCACAGCAGAGAGCAGTGGTGAGTCAGATTCAGGGCTTCCACTAGCCGGAACCTCCAATCTCGAAGCAGAAACATGCAAAGCCTGTAATGTCTCATCTTTTTGAGGACACAGAGGCCCCTACTCTCCATTTCTCATTCGCTATGAAGTAAATTGAAGGATTGTTCTGAGTCGTGACAGGAAGTATCTTGAATTTAAGAAAAGCTCTGTGACTCCATACAGTAAAACATTCGTTACTGCAGCGGTTGAGGAGCACTACAAAGTCATGGCAGCCAAAAATTTCAACAACATGCGGATCTTGCCTCTCGGTGCTTCAAACTCTCTAGACTCAGAAGAACTCAGCATCAATGCCGGATTACTCCCAACTGTAGTAGAGACTGAGCCCTACACTCCGGAAGTGGTCAGGGAATTCTACGCGAATCTTGACGACATGGAAACCAGAGATGATGGCTACCAATGTATGTATGTCAGGGGTGCGATGTATGAGTTCTCTCCAACAATCATCAACCAAATGTTTCAACTACAGGAACATGAGTATGATCCGGACAAGGTTCCAAGTATGGAGGACCCTATTGAGCTAGTTGCTGCTGAATTGTCGCAAGGACATGTCAACAATTGGGACATTCTAACTCCTCCTCAAATAAGTCATAAGATGGCTTTTTGCTGCTACAATTGGCTGTCAACAAACAACAGGACAACCATTTATAGAGAAAGGGAAATGTTGGTCTATATGATCGTACACAACAAGCCCTTTAATTTTGGCAAGTTGGTGTTTGATGATGTAACGCCCGTGAACCAAAAAGTAGATTTTGGTTGGGTGTGTCGACCGACACAGGTGTGTGTGTCGATCGACACGGGTGTTTGACTTGTGAGAAGTCGTATTTTTGGACGTGTGTCGATCGACACAGGTGACGTGTGTCGATCGATACAAATTTGAATTAGACCGACAGGTTCGGTTTAATTGCCCGGTTTGGTGGGGCGGTTTAGGGAACCTAGGGTTCGTATTTATAGAGGAAATCAGTCGCTGTGGCCGCGTTTATCAGCAGAAAACAGAGAGATTGAGGGGAGAATCAGAAATCAAAGGTTTTGGGTGATTTCTGAGAGTTCTTGAGGAGATTTGCTCTTAAGGTTGTTGGAACGGAAAGGTGATTGTTGCTGGGTTGATTTCGGGACTGTGAGGACGGAATTAGTGGCTGTTCGTCGAGTTTTTCGTCGTTCTTCTTCGTTCAATCCAAAATCAAGGTGAGTGCGTGACCGTAGATTCGTATAGGCATAAGGATCAGATGGAATGCGATTGTTTGTGTTGTCAGGATTGGTATCTGTGTATTTGGTGCTTGGATTTGTGCAGGGATTCGACAGATCGCTTTGGAATTCGAGCCACGAGAGGATATGCTCGTTTTCTAGGTTCTGCGATGTCATGTTGATCGACACCAGGGTGGTGTGTCGATCGACACGGGGGCAGTCTGTCGATCGACACCTAGTGGTTGTGTCGATCGACACGGGACTGTCTGTCGATCGACACCTAGTGGTTGTGTCGATTAACACAGGGCTTCTGCCCTAGTTCGTGTTGGTTGTTTCGTGTATACTTGATTGTATGCTCATCCTGGTATTGTATCTCTTGTTTATGTCTCTATTTAAATAACCTGTAGACGGGATGACCGCGTCGCTGAGTATTGTGATAATACTCACGCAACTCTTTTTACCATGTGTTGGAGGTAAAGAGAAAATGTGATCGTGGAATCATGGCCGGGATGAGAAGATGATCTAGTGTCTCGTCTGAATGGTTGTAGCATTAGAATTGCTAGGTTGCTAGTAGATTCTGAAATTGTTGTCATTGGTTATTCTGGAATTGATTGAATTGAATATTGTTCTTATTGAATTGAACGGTTTAGGGAATTAATAAAGTATGGGATTTATTGATTTGGTTGCTATGGTTGATTTTAATTGCTCCGCGTTGCTTGTGTTGGCCCAATTGAGGATTATGATCGGTGATGATCATAATCTGAAGGGAATTTTTTAAAAAATTTTGGGTTGGGTCATTTCATTTTGGTATCATAGCCCTTATGGTTCTAGGGCGGGTGATTGATTGACTGATTGTGTGAATAGTTGATTGATTGCTGTGTGGGTATGGAGTCCTAGATCATTTCTTCCGAGCCTTCAATGAGATTCCACGGTATGTGTTATTTGATTTTCTGTTTTCCTAGTACTTAGTAATCTGCTGGAGAGTGCAGAGTGATGGCTAGAGGTGCTAGAGGTAGAGGTCGGGGGGGCCGTGGAGGCCGAGGTCGTCGTGGTGGGCGCGGGCGAGGACTGCAGAGTGTGACAGATGCCGCGAGGGTGGCCCAGGAGACTACGCAGGAGCAGGTGGCGGACTCTCATGCGTTTCAGGAGGGGTCTGTGGGTGAGACGGCTACGAGTGCCAGTGTGAGGGCTGGTGGGACTAGTGCGGGTCCCGAGGTAGCTGGTGGTGCGGGTGGCCAGGTGGGGGTGCTCTCGTAGCTGTGGCCCAAGACCGAGATGATCGCTTGGCGGGTTTGCTGCAGTTGATTCTGGAGTGGTTACCAGGTGGGGTGCCGGCTCTGGGTTAGGCTCCGGGAGTTCAGCCAGGTGGGGCTGGTGTTCAGCCAGGTGGGGCTGGTGTGCAGCCAGTAGTGGCTGGGGTTCAGCCGGGAGTGGCTGGTGTGCAGCCGGGTGTGGCGGTTACGGAGGAGCTTCCATCCTACCTGAGGATGATGGAGCAGATGCAGAGGATTGGCACCGGGTTTTTCTAGGGTGGGGCCATGCCTGGGGAGGCCGATGAGTGGCGGTGGAGGTTGGAGCGTAACTTTCGCTCTATTAGGTGTCCAGAGGGATACCGGGTCGACCTGGCGGTTCACTATCTTGATGGTGACGCACATCTCTGGTGGAGGGGTATTGAGGCCAGACGAGTACAAGCCGAGATGGTCTGGGAGGATTTCTTGGCTGAGTTTAATGCCAAGTATTTTCCGCAGGAGGCGGTGGATCGTATGGAGTCGAGGTTTCTGAACCTGACTCAAGGAGATCGGACTGTGAGGGAGTTCGATTTGGAGTTCGATTTGGAGTTCAGTCGACTCCTGGTGCATGCTGGTAGGAGCATAGAGGGCGAGCAGGCCCAGGTGAGGAGGTTCCTCGGGGGACTACAGGCTGATTTGAGGACTCGCTGCAGGGCGAGTAAGTTCGCCACGAGGGCGGAGTTGGTGGAGACAGCTACTGCGATCGAAGAGGATCTCAGAGAGCAGGCTGTGGTGGTTAGTCCACCGGTGCAGCAGCAGAGGAGGTCGCAGCAGGCGAGTGCGAGCAGGGGTGGTAAGCCTACTCAGGGGGCAGAAGAGGAAGTGGGAGGGCACTTCAGGAACCAGCCAGAGAGGTCAGGGTGGTTCAGGATGCTACGGGTGTGGTGGTATGGGCCACAAGGTGGCGGACTGTTTGAAGCGGAGAGAGGATCGGGCGGCTCAGGTGTGCTATCACTGCAAGCCTAGGTGTCCTAAGCAACAGCAGATGGTGGTGGCGGCAGTGCAGCCGTTGGCGGTGCAGCCTTTGGCTTAGATTGCGACGACGCCGCAGGTTTTCACGTCAGCAGAGGCGGGCGGTTCTAGCGCCAGACCGATCACATGTATAATTTCAGACTTGTTTCTTTTAAATTCTTTTGGTGATTGAATTTAGTCTGTTGGGAAATTGTGTGTGTCTGCGCTAGAGTATCGGGTCTTAAAGCACATGAGATTTGTGCAGGGATCTTAGTTGAGGGCGGTTGTGAGTCCCACGTGTTGTTTGATTCAGGAGCTACGAATAGCTTCATTACTCCAGAGTGTGCGGAGGGCAGCGGGATCCGGAGCGATTCCGGAGAGCAGTCGGGAGTAGTTAAGGTTGCTGGGGGCAGAACGTTGGCTACTTTTGGGCGGGCTCGTGGTGTGGATGTTCTGGTGGTGGGAGAGTTGATGCCAGCAGACCTGGTCATTAGTCCGGTGGGGCTGTACGATGTCATCCTGGGTATGGATTGGTTGGATCGGTACAGGGTTCACGTGGATTGTCATCGAGGACGTGTGGTGTTTGAGCGAGAGACAGGGAGGTTGGTGTTTCAGGGTGTGAGGCCGACTTCCGGGAGTCTTATGATTTCAGCGATACAAGCCGAGGAGTTGATTGAGAAGGGCTATGAGGCATATTTGGCGACGATAGTGATGCCGAAGACTGTTGGAGAGGTTGCAGTTGGGGATATTCGGGTTGTTCAGGATTTCCAGGAAGTTTTCCAGTCGTTGTTGGGATTGCCACCATTGCGGTCGGATCCATTTACGATAGAGTTGGAACCAAGAACGATTCCGATATCCAAGGCGCCTTACCGTATGGCTCCAGCAGAGATGGCAGAGCTAAAGAAGCAACTGGATAATCTGTTGGGGAAGGGTTTCATCCAGCCTACTGTTTCACCGTGGGGAACGCCGGTGTTGTTCGTAAAGAAGAAGAATGGGAGTTTCCGGTTGTGCATCGATTACCAGGGGCTTAATCGAGTCAGTGTGAAGAACAGGTATCCTCTGCCGTGCATTGATGAGTTGTTGGATCAGTTGCGAGGGGCTACTTGGTTCTCCAAGATTGATTTGGCTTCGGGTTACCATCAGATTCCGATTAATGAGGCAGATATTCGGAAGACGGTGTTCAGGACGAGGTACAGGCATTATGAGTTTGTGGTGATGTCGTTTGGGTTGATGAATGCGCCAACAGCGGTCATGCGGTTGATGAACGGAGTGTTCCAGGAGTATCTGGATGTATTTGTGATCATTTTCATAGATGATATTTTGGTGTATTCGAGGAGTTCGGAGGAGCACGAGGTGCATTTGTGGTTAGTTTTGGAGAATCTGCGGGAGCAGAAGCTGTATGCGAAGTTGAGTTAGTGCAATTTCTGGCAGCGTGAGATGAGCTTTCTTGGTCACGTTGTGTCTGCAGAGGGAGTTTCTATAGATCCGGCTAAGATTGAGGCTATTAGAGGTTGGCCTAGACCGAGGAGTGCCACTGAGATCAGGAGTTTTCTTGGGTTGGAGGGGTATTACCGGAGGTTCGTCAAGGGATTTGCGAGTATGGCGCAGTCGATGACAAAGTTGACGGGGAAGGATGTCTCTTTCGTATGGTCTTCAGCTTGCGAGGAGAGTTTTGGGAAGCTGAAGGAGATGCTGACTAATACACTTGTTTTGGCGTTACCAGAGCCGGGTGAGCCTTATGTGGTGTATACAAATGCTTCGGGAGTTGGTCTGGGATGTGTGCTGATGTAGCAGGGGAAGGTTATTACGTATGCTCCGAGACAGTTGAGGAAGCACGAGTGCAATTTCCCTACCCATGACTTGGAGTTGGCTGCGGTGATTTTTGCACTTAAGATTTGGAGGTCTTATCTGTATGTCGGGAAGGTGCAGGTATTCACAGACCACAAGAGTCTGAAGTATTTCTTCACTCAGCCGGAGCTGAACCAGAGACAGAGGCACTGGATGGAGTTAGTTATAGACTATGACTTGGAGATTGGGTACCATCCGGGTAAGGCTAATCTGGTGGCAGATGCGTTGAGTTGGAATAGGGTTGCTTCAGATCAAGAGCGGGATATGGAGGCTCTGGTGGGCGAGATCAGTACCTTGAGGTTGTGTGTGATCTCACAGGATCCGTTAGGGTTAGAGGCAGCTAACCAGGCAGATTTGTTGAGCAGGATTTGAGTTACTCAGGAGAAGGATCAGGGATTGATTGATGTTTCTAAGGCGGCCGTTTCAGAGTATGTGGTCTCAGCGAGTGGGATGATTCTGGTGAACGGGCGGGTTTGTGTACCCAAGGACGAGGATCTGAGGCAGGAGATCCTGAGGGAGGCTCATTCGAGCATGTTGTCGATTCATCCGGGAGCGACCAAGATGTATCGTGATCTGAAGTGGTATTATCACTGGGTCGGGATGAAGAGGGATGTGGCTAGCTGGGTTGCAGCGTGCAACGTGTGTCAGCTGGTGAAGGCTGAGCATCAGGTTCCGAGTGGTATGTTGCACAGTTTGCCCATTCCGGAGTGCAAGTGGGATATGATTACCATGGATTTTGTGACGGGGTTTGCCGGTGTCACGGACTTTTGATGCGATTTGGGTTATCGTGGATCGTCTGACCAAGTCAGCACACTTTCTGGCCATTAAGAAGATTGATGGAGCGGCAGTTTTGGCTAGGAAGTATGTGCGGGAGATAGTGAGGCTGCATGGGGTGCCAGCGAGTATTGTGTCAAACAGGGATCCGAGATTTACTTCAGATATCTGGAGGGCGTTTCAGGCTGAGATGGGCACTAAGGTGCATATGAGCACAGCGTATCATCCTCAGACAGATGGGCAGTCGGAGAGGACGATTCAGACTTTGGAGGATTTGCTGAGGATGTGTGTGCTGGATTATGGTGTGGTCATTGGGCAGATCATCTGAAACTGGTTTAGTTTGCATACAACAACAGTTACCACGCGAGTATTGGGATGGCTCCATATGAGGCTCTGTATGGGAGGCCGTTTAGGTCGCCATTATGCTGCACTCAAGTGGGGGAGAGGAGCATGTTTGGTGCGAATTTTGTTCAGGAGACGACAGAGAAGATTTGTGTCTTGAGGTTGAACATGAGAGAGGTTCAGGATCGGCAGAAGAGTTACGCCGATAGGAGACGGAAGGAGCTAGAGTTTGAGCTAGGAGATATGGCCTAACAGATCCATTTCGGAGAATAAGCTAAGTCCGAGGTTTATAGGTCCGTTCAAGGTGGTGGAGCGGGTCAGGCTGGTAGCTTATCGGTTGGAGTTACCTCAGAATATGAAGGCTTTTCACAAAGTCTTCCATGTTACGATGCTGCAGAAGTGTCTACATGAGTCTGAGGAGGTGTTAGCTAGGATCCCGGAGGATCTTCAGACTAACATGACGTTGGCGGCGAGACCTGTGAGGATTCTCGAGAGGAGAGTCAAGGTGCTGCGTCGGAAGAGTATACCGTTAATGAGAGTCGTGTGGGACTATGACGGTATTGAGGAGGAGACTTGGGAACCAGAAGCGTCTACGAAAAGGAAATTCTCGGAGTGGTTCGAGAAGCAAGCGGTGGCTTGAGTGTCTTTCTGGTTTTCAGAGTCTGTATTAGCATGTTGCTATGTTGTTGTTATGTACTTTTCGTTGTTGTTGTAACGATTATACTTTTGCAGATTTAATAAGATGAGTTTGCCTTATTAAATGTGTTGTAAGATGTAAGTTCTTATACTTTATGACTGGTGGGGTCATGTGATGGCTAGGGATAAAAGTTCTATGCGGTTAAGAGCTTGTTAATGTTCTAGGAGTGATTAGAAATGAGCTTGTTCATGTTCTAGGAGTGGCTAGAAATGGAAGCTCTATGCGAGTTAGAACTTACCTATTCCTAGGGAGAGTCTGGAATATAGGTTTTATGGTGGTTAGAACTTGTCTATTCCAGGGACTTTAGTGGAAACACCTAGTGGGTGTTGTTTCGAATGGCCTAGTGGGGGTCATGGATGTGATGATATTCCGGGTGGGGGATGTCATGATGGAGCCACGGAGGTGGTTCCGGTCGACAGGTGCTTATGATGCCCGTTCAGAGTATTGCTCCAGGGGATGGGTGGGTTTCCTGCATACTTGAGGGATGGTGGTTCTCTCTAGGGGACGGGTGGGTTCCCTGCATATACTCGAGAGTTGGTGGTTCTCTCTAGGGGACGGGTGGGTTCCCTACATGTACTTTGAGGGATGGTGGTTCTCTCCAGGGGACAGGTGGGTTCCCTGCACACGTAGCTGAAGAGGTGACGATTGTAACACCCGTGAACCAAAAAGTGGAATTTTGGTGGGTGTGTCGATCGACACAGATGTGTATGTCAATCGACACGGGTTGAAATTAGACCGAAAAATTTGATTTAATTGGCCGGTTTGATGGGCTGGTTTAGGGAAAACCCTAGGGTTCGATATAAAAGACAGAATCAGAAGTTCTGGCCGTTTTTGGTTCTTGAGAATCAGATTTTTCAGAGAGATTTGGGAGAAGTTCTGAAAACAGAGAATTTGGGGTTTTTGAGAGATTCCTGGAGAAGGATTGGATCGTTGGAGGCCTGTTCTTGGGATTTGAGGAACGTGTGAGGATCTAGAGTGAGATTTTCGGATCAGAGAAGGAAATCAGGGGCTGTTCGTGATCGTTTTTCGCGTTCTTCATCGTGTTCTTCGCGTTCTTTATCCTTTTCAATCCAAATCAAGGTGAGTGCGTGACCGCAGACTTATGTAGGTGTAAGGAAGGATAGAATGCGTTTGTGTGTTGTTGGTTGATGAATTTTGTGCAGTAAATAGTTATATGAGATAGGGAATCGATCCATGGGGATTGGGTGCAATTTTCCTGGGTTTCTGTGTTTCTCGGTTCCGTGTCGATCGACACCACATCTTGTGTCGATCGACGCATACCGTGTCGATCGATACAAGGAGGGTGTCGATCGACACGAATTTTTGATTGCCGTCAGTTTGATATATTATACGTGCTACTTTCCACTTGGTTGATGTGTGATGCATTGTTGATTGTTCATCCTGGTATTGTATCTCTTGTTTATGCCTATGTTTAATTATTCTGTAGACGGGATGACCGCGTCGCTGAGTATTTGTGATAATACTCACGCAACTCTTTTTGCCATGTGTTGCAGGTAAAGAGAAAATGTGATCGTGGAATCGTGGCGAGGAAGAAGAGATGATTTAGGGTCTCAATTAGTGTTGGTTATAGAATTGCTAGGTTGCTAGTAAATTCTGGAACCCTGTGTTAGTGTTATTGGATATTGGTTGTTGGAATGAATTGGTTAGTAATTTAATGAAGTATTGGATTCGTTAAAATTGTTGTGTTGTTGAGTTGATTTAATTGTTATGTATTCCGCATGTTTGATTGGACCGTTAAGGATTATCGTTTGTGATAATGATAATCCGGGTTTTTAATTAGAAATTTTTTAAATTTTTGGGTCGGGTCATTTCAGTTTGGTATCAGAGCCCTAGCGGTTCTAGGGCGGGTACGATTGATTGATTAGGATTTAATTGATTGATTGTTGTGTGAGTATGGAGTCTTAGATCATCTCTTCCGAGCCTTTAATGAGATTCCACGGTAAATGTTGTATGACTTCTGTGTTTTTCTAGTACTTAGTAGTCTGGTGTGAGTGCAGAGTGATGGCTAGAGTAGCTAGAGGCAGAGGTCATGGGGGCCGTGGGGGTCGTACTGGTCGTGGTGGGCGCGGGCGAGGACTGCAGGTTGAGTCTGATGCCGCGAGTGTGGCCCAGGATACCACGCAGGAGCAGGGGGCCTATTCGCAGGCGTTTCAGGAGGGGTCTGTGAGCGTGGCTGCTACGGGTACCAGTGTGAGGGCTGGTGGGGCCAGTGAGGGTCCCGAGGTAGCTGGTGGTGCGGCGGGCCCGGGTGGGGGTGCTGCTGCAGGTGTGGCTCAGGATCGAGATGATCGTTTGGCGGATCTGCTACAGTTGATTCTGGAGCGGTTACCGGGTGGGGTGCCGGCTCCGGGTCAGGTTCCAGGAGTTCAGCCGAGGATGGCTGGTGTTTAGCCAGTAGTGGCGGGTGTTCAGCCGAGTGTGGCTGAGGTGCAGCCGGTTGTGGCGGTTGCGGAGGAGCTCCCATCCTACCTGAGGATGATGGAGCAGATGCAGCGGATTGGCACCGGGTTTTTCTCGGGTGATGCCAGGCCGGAGGAGGCCGATGAGTGGCGGCGGAGATTGGAGCGTAACTTTCGCTCGATCAGGTGTCCAGAGGGATACAGGGTGGACCTAGCGGTTCACTCTTTGGATGGTGACGCGCATCTCTGGTGGAGAGGCGTCGAGACTAGGTGGGTACAGGCCGAGATGGCTTGGGAGGATTTCTTGGCTGAGTTCAATGCTAAGTATTTTCCGCAGGAGGCGATGGACAGGATGGAGTCGAGGTTTCTGAATCTGACTCAGGGAGATCGGACTGTGAGGGAGTTTGATCTGGAGTTCAGCCGACTCCTGGTACATGCTGGTAGGAGCATGGAGGGCGAGCAGGCCCAGGTGAGGAGGTTCCTCGGGGGACTTCGTACCGAGCTGAGGACTCGCTGCAGGGCGAGTAAGTTCCCCACGAGGGCGGAGCTGGTGGAGACTACGGCTGTGATTAAGGAGGACCTCAGGGAGCAGGTGGTGGTGGTTAGTCCACCGGTGCAGCAGCAGTCGAGGAGATCTCAGCAGTTGCATATTAGTTCAAAAAATCAACCACCAACATATTCAAAAGAGACATTACTATAAACTCAAAAAATCCTGGCAATTAGATGAAGCTAAATCGATAAGTTCAGAATTATGCAAAACAAGCAGTATATATATCAGTGTGCATCTACCATAATGATTCAAAACCACAAATAGAATGATTCAATAGTGTATATATATATATATATCAGAAAGCAGAAGTGATAGGAAAATACTCTGAGGAAGATGTCATCCTTTTCCTCGATGGTTAGTGTCCTTTGAGTAGATTGTTGAGAACCATTCTCTGAATTTTCCGGGCCATCTGGATCATCCTCAGATACAGCCTCTGCGAGGAGCTTCTCATAAGCCTCAGACACTTGTTGCGCTTTGTAATCAATGAAGGTTCCATCTGCTTTTGTGTGTGTCCGCAAAAACACTTCTCCAAACGATACTGGTCGACCATATTCCTTCTCCTGCAATGATACGAAATTATGTAATTTACATATGCAGTTTGTATGAAGTTTTTATGTAGACAGCAAGTATAGACAAATTACCATATCTTGTCGAATTCTCAAGTAAGATTTCTGACCAGCTCTGTGCTTTGCAATTCCTAGACCGCCACGATAAGATTTGCGGCACTTTGAAGCAGTAGAACTCCTCTTCTTGGACGCAGGAGTGTCCCAATGATTCCACATTATTTTCCAAAGTGTAGCATTGATCCAATATGGCCTATCTGGACCGTTCTTAGCCTGATTAACTATTCCTCTCATCCGCTTCTTCGCGATCCTGAAGAAATGCTTCCTCACAATCGGAGTAATCCCTATTTCCCAGCTGTACTTCGCCTACATATGATTTTTTTGTTAGTAATGATCTGTTATAAGAGTTACAAATGAAATATTATAGAAACATTACTCAAAACCATTACCGCAAACGTTCTGAAGTAGCGTTCTTGGATGTGAATTGGGGTAACTTTCCAGCTGAAGTAAGGACCATCAAACTTGCGCGAAGGATTCTAGAAATCACCCGAGCCAATAGACCATCGTCCCGATTGAACCTAACAAATAAATATCACCAATCTAAATTTCAAGGCATATTCGATTATAGAACTTACCATGTCGTCCTTTTGTTTGGGATTGGATGCTCTGATAAAATAACCAGCTGCTCTCGGCCAGGCATATGCAGAAGATCATCCAACAAGAGTTCATAGTCTAGCTCTTCTAGGTTTGGAGGATCAGCTTCGTCTTCTTCCTCAAAAGCCTGATTATGGTCTTTAATGGGAGCTTGTTCAAATTGCGGCTCATCAAATTGCTCATCAAATTGCACAGGAGGAGGCGGAGGCTGAGGGTGATTGTTCTGAATCGGAACATGGACTTGTTGAGCCGGCTGTGGTGAAGAAGGAAACTGAGCAGTTGGTTGTGTCGAAGGAGGATATTGAGATGGAAGTCTTGTTCTAGAGACTGAGGCAGAACCATTGTTTTGAGAAGAGGTGATGCTACCCGATGAGGCTCCACGAAGCCCGCTGGTCCCTCCGACAACAGATAATCCACCTCCGAGTCTTGGTGAAACACCGTCGCTTGGGTTTTCATTAGCTTGGCCGCTGGCTCTACCACCAACAGATGTGGATCTCGTAGCAAAGCCGTTGGCTCCACCAACACCAACAGATGGAGATCGAGGAGCTTGACGGTTTGCTCGACCACCACCAAGTTTGGCTTTATCGCCGCATTTTCTACCACCAGAAGCACCACCGCCGTTGGCTTTACCGGCGTTGCCTTTACCAGCACCGTTTTTACCACGGTGAGTCATTAAGAAGAAACGGTGAGTCTCTTAATCGAAAGAAAAAGAGACAAAGTGAAAGAAGAACTCGCGAGGAGAAGAACTCGAGAGGAGAGAATGATCTATAGAAGAAAGAAGAAGAATGATAATCAGAAGAGGGATCGAGAGAAAATAGATCGGGATCGAAAGAAGAAATTGAGAGGAGAGAATCTCGTGAAAGAGAAAAGAGAGGAGGCGGAGTCGAGAGAGAGTGATAGCACTTACGGTTTTTAGACATAAAATTGTGGATTTTGTTCTTAATTAACCCAAATAATTTGGCAAAAGCCCAAATTTACCAAAATTACCAAAATTACCGCCCAATTATTTGGAGAAAAGATATCGATGGGGGGAAAATTACCGCCCAATTAACCCAAATAATTTGGCAAAAGCCCAAATTTTTTCAAACCCATAATATAGCTAATCGTCACACATTCGTCACAAAATAGCAAAGAGTAGTCAATTAGTCACAAATTTGTAACTGTTTTCTGACTCTTTATGGGAGTCAGAAGTTGAAACCCTATACCCTAAACATTTTGACCCAAATTAGAGAGGCATATTCCTTCAAGATAATTTTTTCATCTATTACAAAACTGTATGTTTTATTATCTACAACTTATAAAGATAATTTCAAAAACAAACAATGCTTTACAAAGATTCAATTGAAATATGTAAGAGTTTAACTTAGGATTTTGTAAGATGCATTGTGAAATTTTTTAAAAGTTGAAATTCTAAGGATTTAACTATTATATATATCGAAAATAGTATAATCTTCTAATCTATTTATGTAGAACTAAACCCTTTAAATTATAACTTGTTATAATCTTTTGTTAAATTTCCCAAAATCATTGTGGAGTTGCTAAGGAGTTGCAAAATAGTCACAAATTTTCATTTTAGTCGCAAAAGAGTCACAAATGTATGACCGTTTTGTGACTATTTTCCGTAAATAATATGAGATTATACTAAATTTTATTTGTAGTCGCGAATTAGTCGCAAATTTAAATAGTAGTCGCTAAGTAGTCACAAATTTATGACCGTTTTGCGACTCTTATCTGTAAATATTATAAAACTAAACTTTCGAATATTTTTAATGTTTGTAATGTTTGTAATATTTTTAATAACTTACGATTAGTTTAGTATATAATTATAAAAGATAAGAGGCATAATTGTTATGGTGCTTTAAAGTTATTCAAATTATTTTTCAAAATATTACAAACATTAACTTAAGACCAATTAAATCTACTTTAAATTTATTCATCTTCCTCTGAAGACGATAAATTACAAAGAAATTCGTCTTTTGGTTCATCGTCTCCAATTTCGAAATCAATTGCTTCCCCTGGATGATTGTCATCGACCAAACTATCAACAACCACTTCTTCAACCGTTTGTGTCATTCTACCATCGTTTGTTTGTTGCAAAATGACCAACTCTTTGTCGTTAAAATTTCCGTCAACACGATTCCTCGGATTACATTTTAGCACTGTAAACCATAATTTACGAGGGCGTTTAGTAACTGGATATGGAAGATAACAAACTTGATCAGCTTGAGACCCTGCAAATTAAAAAAATATATAATTAGAAGTTTATAAATAATCATTATATATAATTATATAAAAATATATAATGTTTATACCTAAAATAAAAGGTTCGTAGTTTTGATATTTCCTAAACGACAGGACGTCAACAATGCCTCCTTCGCTTTGACGAGTGCCTTTTATCGTAGGGTCAAACCATTCACAATAAAAAGGCGTGATCTTTAAATTCAGAAATCCTGGATATTGGAGCTCGATGATATTTTCTACCGTCCCATAGAAATCCTCCTCTTGAGCCGATGATTCGGAATAAGGTTAGCCTCGTACACATACCCCGTAGTCATTGTTTTTCTACCGGTTCCATATCCACGTGTGTGAAACAAATACCCTCTTGTAAAATACATAGGCCATGACCGGGCTTTATTTTCAGGACCTTCCACAATATCAAGTACCCAAGGAGGAAAACTTTTTTGATTTTTCATGTAAGTCACATGCAAGTATAAATAAAATTATATCAATTACCATAAAAAGATGATTATTAGATATGTAAATTTGATCAAGCGGAAAACATACATATTGGCGGATCCATGTAGGAAAGTCTGCATCTCTTTTCGCCATGACCTGATCAGCAGATAGTTCCGGGGCTTCATATCGAATTTGTGCTTCCAACAATCTGTATTTGAAGATAATTATTTATAAAGTTTAAAAATTATTTTTAACTTACTCAAGAAAGTAGAGATACCTTTCCAGCGGCCTAAAGTATTCACAATTACGCAAAATATATGCATGTGCGCTCTGATGATCCTTCTCATTTGTAAACCAAAATTCACTGCATTTCCCACTTGGACGACCTACAGCGGTAAATATATCCGGTACTGGTACTGGATATACAAGTACTTCACCTTCATCATATCGCGTTACCCTACAAAATTTTCTCTTTTGAGATTTAAACAAAAACATTATACCAATATATAAAAACATACATATGATGTCAATTTACCTTCTTCTGCTCGCTGTAGAAATTTGTGAGGCAAAGTAGTGTTGTGAGAAATTAGATATCTCATCATTCATGTACGATTGAACAATTGATCCCGCTGGATATCTTTTGTTCTTCGCTTTACCTTTCAAATGTTTGAAAAACCTTTCAAACGGATACATCCACCTGTATTGCACAGGACCACCAAGCTCTGCTTCGTATGGAAGGTGAATTGGTAGGTGCTCCATCACATCAAAGAAAGAAGGTGGGAAGATTTTTTTCAAGTTGCACAAAATCATCACAATATTCTCCTTCAAAATTTGGATGCGGGATTGATCTAATGATCTACTGCTTAGATCACGGAAAAATACGAACGGAAGCAATCGTTCCATAAATACGTGGCAGTCGTGACTTTTCATTCCAGAAAACTTGCCACCCTTAATATCGGCACAACTAGCCAAATCTGCTACATAGCCGTCTGGGAATTTAACGTCATTCTTCACCCATTGTAGTAAAGAATCTTTTGCTTTCGAAGTCAATCTCCAAATAGGAAATGGAGCGTTCCCACGAGCATCGACATGCAATTCTTTTCTTCCACAAAATCTTGCGATATCTAATCTTGACTTGACTGTGTCTTTTGATCTGTCTTTAACATTCATTACAGTATACATGATGTTGTCGAAAAAATTCTTTTCGATATGCATCACATCAAGGTTGTGACGTAGATTCAGATCGGTCCAATACGGTAGCTCCCAAAATATGCTTTCCTTGTGCCAATTATGCCAATCCCCATAACCGACCGGTTTTGCTGTATGTCCATTTCCACCACAATCAGATGTTTTCGGTGCGTCGACATGTCGTATACACTGGTGTAGTTGTTCTCCTGTCAACGATGATGGCGGGTAGCCGTCCACTGCGTTCTTCCCCTTCATAAAGTTAACTCTGTTTTTTCGTAACAGATGATTGTTGGGCAAAAATCTTCTGTGACAATCAAACCAGCATGGCTTCCTACCAGCCGGCAATTGGAAAGCATTTGTATCACCCCTGCAAATTGGACATGATAATCTTCCATGTGTTGTCCATCCCGACAACATACCATATGCCGGAAAATCGCTTATCGTCCACAACAAAACAGCTTTGAGGTTAAAGTTTTGATCTACAGACACATCATACGCCTCAACTCCATTATTCCATAACTCTTTTAGCTCGTCAATCAATGGTTGGAGGAAAACATCAAGACTGGCTCGTGGATGATTAGGACCCGAATTCAATATCGTAAGAAACAAATACTCACTTTTCATGCACATTCCCGGGGGTAAGTTGTAGGGTGTCATGATCACAGGCCACAACGAATGGTTTTTCGACATACCGAAAGGATTAAAACCATCCGTACATAATCCCAAATAAACATTTCGCTTCTCCTCCGCAAACCTCGGATGCATATGATTGAAATTTTTCCACTCTGCCGCATCTGATGGATGACTCATAACTCCGTCTTCTGACTCATGCTCAGCATGCCATCTCATCAAAGATGCAGTCTTCTCTGATTGGTACATCCTCTTCAATCTGTTAGTGATAGGTAAATACCACATACGACTATAGGGTATTTTTCTTCGTTTATCATTTTCCTTGTATCTTGGTTTTTCACAAAACCTACAATGCTCCAACTCCTCGTCTTCTTTCCAAAAGAGCATACAATTATCTTCACATACATCAAATGTATGATACGGCAAACCAAGTTTTCGCATCAACGATTCTGTCTCGTAGTAGGACCCAGTGGCATGATTAGGTTCAGGTAGATACTCCGTCAACAATTCCGCCCATGAATCCATGCAAGATTCAGCCAAATTATGGTCTGCCTTAATGTTCATCATCCGCGAAGCTAACGATAACTGTGAATGACCTTCGCGACAACCATCATACAGTGGCGTATTTGCAGCATCTAACATGTCGTAGAACCGTTTCGCCTCATGGGTAGGTTCTTCATAAACATGATCATTTCCAGTTTGATCATATTCATGAGGATAATCAGTAAATGGCATAGAACCATGAAATGCATCATTTACCATCCCAACATAAACATTCCCGCCATCATAATTTATATGTTGATTATCACTACTCAAATCAGCATTATCATAATGACTACTAGTTCCTTGCCCAACTACATCATAATCTTTACCATGTTCAGACCATACATAATATCCGGGCATAAATCCTCTGCTATGCAAATGATTTGAAACGGTTTGGGGTGTTTTTAAACTACCAGAATTCTGACATTTAACGCAAGGACAGTAGAACTTACCCCTACTGCTTAGAGCGAAGTCCTGGTTACTTGCAAAACTGATGAATTGCTCGACCCCATCCGAAAACTCGACCGAGATATTATTTGTCAGCGAATCGATCCTATCATACATCCACTCTCGGGTTGAATGCCACATTTTTTTTTACTGATTTTTTTTTCTCTGTTTACTGATTTTTTTTCTCTCGTTTTGATAAGTGAATTGGAATGATTTGTGAGAAACATAAATGTTGGATCGTTGGCTATATATAGGCAAAACATGTGTGACGCATTTGCGACTAAAAAAAAAGTGTCACAAATGTGTGACTCTTGTGCTACCGATTTGCGACCATTTTGCCAAAGTAGGTGAGAATTAAGTACACTATCATTTATCACGTTTTCAGATATTTTTTGAGTTGCGCAACTGTGACTAAACTGTGACTCTTTTGCGACAATGAAGATTAGTCCTAAATGAGTCACAAATTTGTGACAGATTAGTAGTCACAAATTTGTGACTACATATGTAGTCACATATTTGTGACGAATTTGTGACCACAGTTATTGACTAAATTTACTGTCACAAAGTAGTCGCAAATCTGCGACAGTTTTGTGACGGCTGTGACATAGTCCAATAATAGTCTCAAGTTCGTCGCTTATTAATGACGACTGTATGACGGAATTATTTTGTCATAAATGTGCGACTATTTAGTCACTATTTGTCCCGTAGTCGCAAATGAGTCGCAAAAAAGTCGCAAAACAGTCACAAATATTTGTGACGGAAAAATCAGTCACAAAATGTAGTCACAAATAGACTGTTTTCTTGTAGTGATCCGAGATAAGATAGTGTTGTCTGGATCAAAAACAATACCTTTGCATCCTTGTGATTCTCTTGTAACTGCTAATAAGATTTCGTAGTATTTGCATCTTTAAATCTATTCTCCACCAAATCCCAAAACTCTTGAAATTTGAACATCGTCTTCATCTGAAGACTCCAAAAGTGATACTTTTCACCTTTAACCACCGAAACTAGAGCTTGCTGATTTGATCCATTGCATGTCATGGCTTTTCTTCAAATAGGGAAGAAATGAACCGAAATCCTCTCTCTAATACCAGAATGTTGGTGCAATACAGATATTGGGTAAAACACAGAAAAATCATGAACATAGAACTTATTCCGAAAGATATTCTTTCATAATCTTATTAAAAACTGGAATAAACTACATTTTTTCTATAAGGAAAGAAAAAAGTAACAGCTACCCCCATTAATCCACAGACTCATTATGGCCTGAAATAAAGACAAATATTAAACACCCAAATTAACTAAGGAATGACAAACATTTAATTTTGGATTTGAATCACTCTTCAACATACTCGAAACAATATAAACAAATAAGAGAAAACATAACACGAAATAGAGTTTTAGAAAATCAAAAGAGGATGAGCTTCGAAAAGAAAACCTAAATCTCTGGTAATTTATTTCACAAGCTCAATAGCGTATTTACAAGTATAAATGGTTTAACATAACTAGAAAAGAAGAATTTACACATAAAAATTGGACGTATATGGAAATATGTTAAGATAAAAATATCTCTTCCGATTCCGTTTCTTGCATTATGGTTTAGCACAAGATATTGATTTCAGTTTTTGTTTGGTTTTTTTTTCTACTTTTCCCAACTTCAAATAATTAATGCAATTTATTTATAAAAAAACAAGTATTTTTGTTGATGAATAAGCTTTAACGTTACAAAAAAGGGAAATTGGGTCCTATATTATGTTTGCTGCCTATAATTAAGTAACTAACAATGGCCAAAACATAATTAGTTATCTACCAATTAACATACATAAAATTCCAATTAGACCCTTATCTACTTACTTAGGGTTTTTGTTTTTTACTTTGGTTATTTTAGAGTATAGGTTAATAAAAGTTTTTTGAAACTTAAAAAAAAACAATTTTAATAAAAAACTGTAAAAAAAAATCGATCCCCTTCTTTTACCCTAGCCGCCGCTTTGTTCCTCTCCTTTGTTCATTCTTCAACGTCGTTTCTCCTCCTTTAGTCATTCTCTGTAATTTCTTCACTTATTCTTCTCAAATTTCTTGAATTCTTCCATCATCATTCTCCAATCTCTTTACTTCTCCCTAATTTCTCCAATTGACGATGAGGTTAATCTCTACTGCTTCATCAAATACTATCGCGCAATTATGAAGTTTTTAGACAAAAATCCTGCACAGAAGAAAATCCTCTTCAAATCCCAGTTTGGAAAACTACTAAAGGATGGGTTTAAGGTATTGACTTCGGCTGGTTTTCTGCATTATCTTCTTTCTTGTCAATTGGAAACTACAAAGGAACACGAAATTTGAATCCTTTTTAGCGGAAAACCATTCCTATTTTCGCTACTTGAGTTTGGTGTGGCAACGGGATTGAATTGCTCAAATTAACCTGCTAAATCTGGAGAAGGTGGCGAAGAGGTAGATGAAATTGTTGGAGAAGATGGAGATTCCCCAAACAAATCTCCATATTGGTCCGAATTGTTTGAATCCGAGGCCGAGATTACTCCAACTCAAATATGTAAGAAACTCAAATCGAAAAAGGTAGATGCAATGCAAAGACTCAAGCTTTCGTGTATACTGCTAGTCGACATTCTCCTATTACCTACAAGTAGTGACTGTAAGCGTTTCAATCTCTTTTAGTTGTTAACTATTTCCCAATTTCACCTGTTGATTGTAGTTAACTACTGTTTTTTTTTTTTTGCAGCTAAGATAATTGAATCCCACGTTAGTATGATTAGGGACTTGGATGTTTTTCTACAACACCCATGGGGAAGAGAATGTTTCACATTTACAATGAATAGCATAAAGGCCAGAAAAGCAGCTGCTATGTGTCAAAAATCTATGGCAATTCAAGGTTTCATTCATGGATTGCAGCTCGTTGCATTGAGTTGTATACCTCATATAACATCGTTTGCAACAACTAAGAAAAACACGAAACCAAAGGAATTTGTCGATTCTGAAGATGAATTTGACAATGAAGAAACCGAGAAACCACTAAGCATCGTTATGCGATTCGTTAAAGAGCTAGATGAAGACCAAACGGTAACACTTTCCTTTTTTTTCCAATTACGTTCCTTTAATAGTTAACTACAGAAAGAGCAATCATTCTTTGTAGTCAACTTTGGCATAGTAATAGTTAACTATTTTTGTCAAAAACAGTTAAGCAGCTGAATTCAGTCCAATGTGAATGTGTTTTTCTTTTAGGTAAACGTCGCATATACTCTACCAGCAGACAGTCTACAAGGAGTAGACTTAACATGGTCTAAAGATAAGGACGATCGCAAAGTTTTGCATATGTTAGATTTGCTTGAGAAAAACCATATGTTCACAAATGCTTCTTGGTCTGGCGGAGTTGATGCATCAGCTTTGCCTGTGGAGGAAGAAGATAATGCCAATGCAAAAAAGGGGAAAAAACAAGTGTGATGCAGCAGATTTGAGTCCTGGCAGAAAGAAAAAACCAAAGGTAAACATATCAGAGAATGACAAGGGACAAACATCGGCGAATATAACTCCTCTTAGTATGGCCGACGTGCAGGATCTCATTGACAACTCAGCAGGTATGTGTTCTTGTTTTTGATTAGATTTTAGCTACATAAATTGAAATTACTTAATGATTTACCATGTTGCAGTTGTTTACTATAACAAGTTGATGGCGAACCTAAAAGAGTTTGAGACCAAATTCACCGTTTATTGCAAGATCAAAATTTGGCTATCAAGAATGATCTATAAGACATGTCTGAAAAGCTAAATGTTCTATCCGAGCAAATTGAGGTAATAAAGTTGCAACAAACGTCGGTCATTTATGAGGCTGGAGTTGGCTCTGTTACAAATGAAATTTTAGGATCAACTAAAACGTTTACAAATCAGGCCAAAGCAATGGTAATCGCACCATCAATCATTTTAGTTAACTAATTCCAAGTGTATACACTTTACTTTTTTGTTATAGTGAACTTTTTATATACGTGTCCTTGTCTTGCTTTTAGGCACATAGGGCCAAGTGTACTACTGCCGCTGCTCTCAAGAATGTGTCTGGCGGCCTCCCTCACTCCGAGAAAGGTGTTACATCATCTATCCAACCAGCTACTTCACGATCAGAAGTAAGCATATCCACAACCATTACCACGTTTACACATATAGTCAACTATTATTTTAAACTATATGGAGAGTATGTTAGTTAATATAGTTAACTATTTCCCTACACTATAGTTCACTACTATTCTTTCCCACGTTTATTGCAGCTGCCTATTCATATGTGTTCTTATTTTTCCAGGAACTTGTTACCGAGAATATAATGGGTGTAGTAAATGAAGTACTTGGCAACAAAGGAGCACCTAATGATGCACATGTGACTGAGAAAGGTGGTGCACAGCCTCTCCACATAGAGAATCCACAACCAAAAGTAGGACTATCTTCATTGCAATATATTATGTTCAATATTCAGATTCTTGTCATATATCTAACGTATTTACCTACGTACCATGCTTATAATTATAGGAAAGTTTTAGAGTTTCATTTGCACCGCCCACCTTTTCCTTGGGACTTACGCAGGATGGAGTTTCTCTACCGAAACCAGCAGTAAAACAAGCTACCACTAACTCAGCCGATGAGCTTCTAAGAAACTTAACTACGTGACAAAGATCAAAAAGGAAACTCCCACCAGTCCAGCCAGCAACAACCATTCTAGCCGCAAAACAACCAAAGACAAGCTTAATTGTGTTTCCTCGTCATACCTCCATCCCTTGCGTAGATACCTCGATGTTTGAGATGCTTCTCAAGGCGATAGAAAACACAAGGTTAGTTCGAGTAGTTAACTATTTACATTCATGTAGTTGATTATTTAGATTCTAATAGTTGACTATTTACATTCATATAGCTGACTATTTTACATTCAGGTAGTTGCTTATTTACATTTAAATAGTTTACGTACATTCCTATTTTCCTCAGATATATCAAAATTGGGAAATCAATGTCAGTCTCGAAAGCTTGTTTCATGGAGTTATGGAAACAAGATAAGCCTTTATCAGACCACGTATGTCAACTTTCTTCTCTCCACAATTATCCATTAAACTTTATTTTTCACGAACTAAAAATTATTTGGCTCTACCATTTCAATCACAGGTAATGGATAATCTTCTCTTCTTTGTTCGAGACCGGTTCTTGGAGGATTTTAAAGCTGGAGCTGCTAAGCCTATTGATTTCATGGAGATTGACTTTTGTGTGACTGTCTCAAAAATGCACCCAAGCATTAAGAGGAAAAACTACAAGATTCCAAAGAAGGTTTCAAAATATGTTGGCAAGGACCGCCAATGGATCACGGATGTCGATCTTCTATACTGCCCATTTATCATTTAGGGTCATTGGGTCGGCCTTTGCATCGAGCTATCTTCCCATGAGATTACCGTACTACAACCACAGCCTACAAAATACTCCGTCAAAGAACTTACGAAGGAGCTACTACCTCTTGCCGAGTCATTACCATTTCTGATAACAAGGTGTGCTACCAATGCTGAAATGAAGGTAGACGTAACTGATGCGTTCACTGTCAACAGCTATGCAGGCAACTGGGATATCAAACGCAAAGGTATAGTAGCTTTCAAAAATCCGTTTACCACTTTCATAGTAACTTTTAAGTTTAATTTACTTAACTACATATGAAAATGTGCTTCTAAATAGCTCACTATATTTAACAAATTGCTTCTAAATAGCTACCTATTTTATCTATATGCAGGTTCACATGGCATCACAACCATTTTGCTACTTGAGTTACATGCATCTAGTACACTTGGGCTGTCAACTACCATCGACGAAGCAAGTGTTATAGAGGCAGGGAAGAACTATGGTTTTCGGATTTTTGATGAATTTAATTCCCCTCTCCCATTACGTATTGGTTAGCTTGTTTAGGATCTTTTTCAGGATCATTTTCAGGACCATTTTCATGATTTTGGCTTAGAACTATGACTTTTAAAACGTTTGCATTTTCTTGAAGATCGTTTTCAGGATTATGGCTTTTAAAAATACACTTTACGCTATTTAGTCTATGACAGTTTCGGTTTATAAGCCATTTTTTGCTTTGCCAATATGTATATATTGCCTTAGGCATTGACATTTCAATGTAAATAAGCAACTACTTGAATGTAAAATAGTCAACTATATGAATGAAAAATAGTAAACTATTTCAACTATTAATTGTAAAATAGTTAACTATTTCAACTATTTAATGTAAATTAGTCAACTATTTTAAATAATGTATACCATAGTCAACGATTAGTATGTAAAATAGTCAATTATTAAAATGTAAAATAGTCAACTACATTCGAAACCCAATAAAATTCAAAACCAACAAAATTCAACCAACAAAATTCAGAACCACAAAGTTCAACCAATTCGTAAACCACACAAAGACAAGAAAACAAAACGACAGATAAACCATATTCACGCTTTCAAAGCGTATATCTCACATTCAAGTACAAAAACTTGAAACTTTATTAATCTGTCCTCAAAGCAAACAATTGCAAAATAGTCCTCCTTCCAACCTCCACACAAGCAATAAATACTCTTATCATAGCCCCAAACCCGGCTCCTTAATAGGCATCTTGCAGGAAGCCTTGTTGTGTCCTCTGCAAAGGCACCTTGTGCACAACCGTGTTCCTTTCTTCGAGTTTCGCTGACCAACATTTTAAATTTAAAACATCAAGAAAATCAGTTTACCATTTACCTTAATAATTTGCAAAGTACACTAACTAACCAAATGCAAAGTCCACTAACTAACCAAACTATACTACACTATTTACCATGTAACCAGGTATTGTAGTTCACTAATCTATATCAGAGGGAAGTCAAGATATTTGATTTTGTAATTATAGTTAACTACTCAAACAACTAAAATCCAGAATTACCTTGAATTCGCCGGTTGACAAGATTCTTAATTTCTTAGGACGACCTGGTGGCCGGCGCATTACAGGCGGGTTCAATTCATACCTATCAGCTATGCTCACTCTATCATCCGCTGTAGGAACAAGATGAATTGTCCCCTCGTATGCAGCCCGCCAAACACAACTGGAATACACATTCCCAACAAGCTTTTCAGTAGACAAATCAACATCCGAAGCAACTGCCAATGCTTGATTGCAAGGAATGAGCATCAACTGAAACTCGCGACAGCTGCAAGTTCTCCTCTCAAGGTCCACGATGAATCTTTCCCTTTTCCTTGTCTGGACTTCAAATTTTTCGGTATTGGCAGATCGCCCAGTCATGGATGTTGATAAAAAGAAATTAGCTTCCATTTTGTCCCGCACTTTAGGAGTTACTGCGCACTTTTCAGTTGACGCTGCTACCCGGCGCCTTGCGAACCATCCCATAAGACTAGTTCTCAACGACTCAACCATAGAGATTATTGGGAATTCCCGTCCTTCCATAAGTACGTTGTTGAGTGACTCGGCAATGTTAGTTGTCATAACATTGTATCTCATCCCCACAAAGTGAGAGCGGGTCCAATGCGCAAATCCCAAACGTTCGAGATATTCAGCACATTTTTTATCAACCGCTTCTAGCTCTGCAAACACTTTGTGGAACTCACCAACAGTAAATTTCCGAGCACATAGAGCCATTAAAGCGAGCAACCTCTTCCCTTTGAAGCGCGCTGCAATATTCCTTTCTAGATGAACCACACAAGCCCCATGTCCAGCTGATGGGTACACCTGTAAAAAAACAATCCCGAACTGTGTTACCAACCTATACATTACACGACAAATTTACACTAAATAGTCAACTATAAAAATCAACTAGCTCATAAAGAATAGTCAGCTATGCTTTCACAGTGTATACGAATAGTTAACTATCTAGAATACTGTCTACAACATAGTAGTCAGCTACCAATAATTTACTACTTCAGCCGCCAATAATAGTAAACAATTATAGCTGACTATTTTCTTCTCTCCAACAGGTACATTAGACATACTTTTTCCAGCCCACTGTATATGCTCCAATGCCGATCTGATACAAATACCAAATCAGAAGCATCAGGTATCACCCTAGTAAAACAGCTGAAAAACCACTCCCACGACTTATCATTTTTGTTGTCAACAATCCCATATGCAATCGGAAATATCTGGAAATAACCATCTTGCGCACTCGCTGTCAACATACAACCTCCATATCGTCCATGCAGATGTGTCCCATCTAGCAGTATCACCCTCCGCATGTACTTCCACCCTTGAATGGATGCACCAAAGGACAAAAACAGGAACTTGAATGTCATTGCTCCATTGTTATTCCCCATATCCATGACAATTACTGAACCAGGGTTAGCTTATCCAAGCTTAGATAGATAAGCTGGTAGCAGGGAGTAACTCCCCTTAGCTGACCCAACCGCCTTCTCCATAGCTACCTCACGACAGCGCCACGCCTTCCAGTAACTTATATTTACTTCAAATTCCTGCTTCATTATCTTTCTTATCTCACATGCACGCGGCCCTTGTCTTCCACCCAGAAATTGCTCCCTCATTAACTCCCCAATCACATCAATTGTCGCTTGGCGATGAAAGTATCTTCGGTCGTCAATGGAAAAATTATGATCAAAGTTAGCTCTCTTAATCTGGAAATTACCAAATTCATCAATCATTGACGCGTATACACGCCACATACACCTCTTGGAAAAACACAGCAGCTCCAGATAAGTAGGGGTTGACCTCGCCGTCCTAAAGTGGAATTTCTCATTGATTGCATGTATAGCCATCTTCACTTTAAAGACTTCCTTGCTTCTAAACACTCTACCAATAAACACTGCATCGCCTTCACACTCAAGCTCATATAAAGCCCCTTCCACACCTCCACCAAAAAACATTAACAACAATTAAAATAAAGTTCAAATGAAGATCATGTAGCTGCTAATATAGTTATATTGAGCGTAATATAGTGGACTACTAGTAACTTAAAAATCTAAATAGTCAACTACCAAAAAAAAAAAAAAAATCACCAAAACTAACCTGCATTTACACTTTCGTCCAGTACTGGTGGTGCGTCCCTCATAGTTCCTCCTCTGTTTGATAACACAGAAGTTAACGCCTCCTCTACACAGTTTTGCAGTACACATGGCCGAACCTTCTCTCCAACATTGTCCTCTTCAATGTCTCCATCCTCACCAGAATCATTTAGATCCAAACCACACGGCCATTTGTGCGAACATTCGCCAGGCTCTCTAACGACTGGAATTGGATCTTTAGTTGCATTTTCTTTCTCGCCATCACTATCCATGAAAGCAAAATTGTGCCACTCACCATCCTCAGACTCACTCTCATACAGTCCCCCCTCTTCCACACTCATAGCCTTACCTTTACCATTCGACACTCTTCCCCCTGCCCCTGTCCACATATAAGTTTCAACAAAATATATCAACAAAATTCAACTTATGTCCACTGAAATAGTTGGCTTCTATATGCTTTTCGCTTTCTGCGATTAAATCACTTCTGTCCGCATGCAAAAACAAAAAATAACTACGAACATCACACATTCTAGCAGCTACTAACTACAAGCAAAGTCCAATACTCTATACTATACCCAACTACAACCAGATTACTTCTCACTTATATAGTCAGCTCATGTAGCCTCTAATAGTCAACTATAAAACACTACATTATATTCCAAATATAGTTCAATGAAATAGCTACCTTCTATATGCTTACCAGTTTCTGAGATTAAATCACTTCTGTCCCCAATTCCATACACATCATCGCTTCCTCGCACGGTGACACACAAGGTAGCTTTTCGATATGACTACATATCGACTCAAATACATTCACATCGTCATCACTGGTTATCGACGCAGGAGGTATAGTCTCGTCCTCAGACATCACCATACCTACAGGGCATCTGTAGGATAGATTCACAAATTTGGTTGACAAAATCTGAAACTTCTCCTTCACCAAACCATGTAGCTCTTCAAATCGCATCCTTGAAGTCAACATAACACACTTGCACAACTCGTCCTTCTTCGGCTTAAAATCCCAAACACCACTCGCCAACAGAACCCACTCTCCCAACATGACAACAACCATCAATCCCTTCGGCATCTGCAACAAAAAAAAGCACACTATTCCAATTATACTCTTAGCTAACTATAACAAGACAAAATAATGACGAATAACTGACTATACTAACTACTTCTTCTTTTCCAGATCCTTCGATAACCTTCTTCTCCACCGTATTCACCATTGCCAATCCTGTTCTCCTTCTTTGCAATTTTGTATACCTATCGCCGCCGCTTGTGAACAATATTATGGACTTTACACCAAATATTTAGTGATATCTCAATGAAGATACAAAAATCATCAATCAACCTCATTCTGGATTTCTTGATTAACTACCCAGAATCAAAAAAAAACATCAACCAAGCTAATTAATGCCGCTTATTGAAGACACAATCATGGTAAATATACTGCCTCCTTATTTTTTTACCCACTTTCCTTTTTAAATTTTTGCAGGGCAAAATCGTCCACTTTTTAATTCTCACTGCTATCTACCTAAATTTGATTAGCCTTATGTTAGTTACCTAATTATCTTAGTCTAAACTGATATTAAGCTAATTAACCCTAAAAAAAAATACATATTAACAAATATTAATGAATTTTGATTATTGCTTCTAGGTATACCCAAAAAAAAGGAACTCTGCCCAATAAATCTCTTTATTTTTTTTGTTTTTTTAAATTCCTTTACATTTTTGCGTTTCTAAGGTCAGATTAGCTCCACCAGTAACATCGATGTCGTTCTTGAGATTATTGTCGGACCGAGACTCCACTTCTAAAAGGAACGGAACCAACGCTTCACCGGTTATAACAGTCCCAAAAGATGTCCAGTCGAAATACTCGAAATACCAGAATCCTTACACATCCACTTGTAAAGAAGATTCCAGCCTCAGATCCTTTGATTCTTTGCTTCACCAGTGAACGAATAGACTCATAAATGTGCTTCGTGATGAGGGCGAGACTCAATATTTATCCCTAAACTCGCACATAGAGGTGTGTGGGTTTCTACTTGAACTAAGCGAACATGTGGTAAGGGTCATTATTGAAAGTAAAGAAGATGTGTGGAAGAACAAAGATCTAATGTCGTTGGTTGATTTCTTCAGTACCGTTTAGAATTGGGTCAAGAGAACAGAAATCAGCCAGCTTATCATTCGATTCGCGGTGAAACAGTTTGAGACAGAGGATCTTGGTGGAAATAAGAAGAAGAAGTATGCAAAAACCTGCTGAAAAGTTTAAGAACGTAGGAGACCTTTTTGGTGACAAATTCGTGACTCAGTACAAGTCTGTCTACGAGCATTAGGTTCTGGTTCTGGAGGAACTCCGTAAGATGAAAGTACAGCTTGATAAGAAGCAGAGGAATGCAAAGATATAGAAGACACTGTTGAATGTTGATATGCTCAAATTTACCCTGAGCTACTTTCTCAAATTAAGAGATCGTAGTAGTACGTAGGGATCGAATCCACATGGAATCAAATCAGACAATCAATTATGAATTCAAATTAGGCTAAGTAAATAAGTATGAATGTAAGAAAAATATAAAAACAAAGCAAGTGATGATGATTAAGGTTCTTAAAATTCAATGAGACAAAAGAGTTAGGCTATGGGTAATTTTCATGAATGAATCGAAATCAAGGATAAAAGACTGTCAGGATTTTATTAAGCACAGTTTTAGAACTCGAACACAAGTGTAAAATCAATCAACTTTCATTGCAGAGATTATCTATGACTAAATCCCTAAATTCCAAATTTCTTTGCAAATTCAGTGAATGAAATCAAGAATTAAAGTTCAAATTCGATTCTTCACCAAATAACTAAACCAAATTTCTTTGCGAATATATAATTTTGCTCATCTAAGATTATGTCAGGTTACTAATAATACTTTTGCATATATTAAATCAACCTAGGGCTTCAAATTTCAGTTGATCAATCCTAAAATCAGAGTTAAAACAATCTAGATGAAGAACAAATAGATAAATACTAACAGTTTTCAATCATAGCAATTTCTCATCAATCCCTTAAATTCTCAAAATCTAGTTTTGAGGGTTTAGGGTTTGTTAGGTCATAACTATTTTAGATTTAAAATTTAATATTTAATTTTTTTTTTGTTAATTAGTGATATTTTTTTAAAATAGACAACCCATAATGATATTTTTGCAGTTGTCTCTAAATAATACTTGTAAATTATGCTAACGAGACATAAAAATGAAAATATTAGTGAAATACGTTGGGTTTAGAAGATAATTGAATAAGAGATTAATATTTTAAACAATTTAATATAGAGAAAAGTACTCAAATAGCATAGAAAAGTTGTTATATTACTAGAATAGCATACATCTTTTGCAAATTACTCAAAAGTTTTTAAAACCTAGTAAATTACAATAAACACCCTTGGTTATATTTTTTTAATTGAGGTTATTTATAATTAAAAAATGATTAACTAATCTACGTCACTAATCACTGTTCCATGTCACTAATAAAGTTAACCGTGTTAACAAGTCAGAGAAGGAAACTCAAAGGACGGAAAAATAAAAACTTCGTGTGTTGTCGTCGAAACTTCTACTGTTTTCTCTCCAGTCGGTTTCTGAGAAACATTCACTGCCGTTGTCGTCGAAACGTCTGCTCTGCATTTTCACAGTCGGATTTTAGTCGAAGGTGAGTATAAACAGAGGAGTGGGGATTCTTCATCTTCCTTTGTTTTATTTTGAGTATAATCTGAGGAATCGAAGGTGTTTGTCACTTGTTAACGGTATTGTGGCTGATTTATTATTCTGTGGCGGCTTGTTTATCATTGCTAGTGGCTGTTTAAGTTATTTATTGTGGCTGATTTATTGTTATGCTATGGCTGATTTGTGCTGTGTTGTGGCTGATTTACATGTGCAATGCTATTGTGGCTGAGTTTGTGTTATGTTAAATCAAACATAACACAAACTCGTTTATTTGTTTGTTGTGGCTGAGTTTGTGTTTGGTTGCGGCTGGTTTATTTGTTAGTTGTGGCTGAGTTTGAATTTTGTTGCGGCTGAGTTCATTAATATGTTATGTCTTTTATGTTCAGATGTCTGAATATCATGCAATTCCTGAAGATCAAGCAATTCCTGAAGATCAAGCAAGGGATTACCCTCCAAGACTATGCGCTGAAGGGGCTTCTAAGCTGGAAAATAAAAAAATTAATCACAATGTCCATTTGGGAGACTTCCCTCGAGTCAGAGACGCAATAGGAAATGATGTGTGGGAACACATTAAGCAGTTTCCTCTTGGAGTAGTTGCTAAGCTAGCTGGTAGCCAATTGGTGTGGTCTGGGAAGACTGTACACTATCTACTATGTAGACAGCTGCGAGTACATGACAAGGAGATTTGGTCTCTCGTTGTTGATCAACCTATCAGGTTTAGCTTAATAGAATTTGGTGCGCTCACGGGTCTAAACACAGGTCCACTGCCAACAGAAAGTTTTGAACCTGAGCAATACAAAACGTTCTGGGAGGAGTTGAAGGTGCCGCTTGGGGTAGGACCCAAGTTAGATGAACTGAGGCCAGCATTAGAGGTCTGTCGAGGCTGGAGTTTTGAAAAGAGGAAATGGTTAAGGCTGTTGCTTCTTCAAGCCATGGGACTTTATGGCTTGCATCATAATTCTAGAATACCCTTTGAAAGTGCAAAAAGAGTATTCGACGATGAAGCCTTGAGGACTTATCCGTGGGGTCAGACTGCATTCGAAGTTCTGGTTGGTTAAATTAAGATGTTGAATCCAGAAGGAAAGTCGTACACCATTAGCGGCATGAAGGACGTGTTGCTGGTTTGGGCGTATGAATCTGTGACTTGCTTCGGAGAGCGTTTTGGAAGAGTAGTCAATGAGAACGAAATTCCTCTTTTGCGATGGGGTGGAACCCGTACACGTAAAAGTCTTACTACAGCCATAGCTGAGGAGATCAGAGACCATGGTGAGGTAAGAAGGTTGACTTGGATGAGTTATGGATCTTTTTATTCTGTCTGACTTATGTGTTACTTGATGGCTGAGTTATGAATCATTTGATGTCTGACTTATGAGTTACTTGATGGCTGAGTTATGAATCATTTGATGTCTGACTTATGAGTTACTTGATGGCTGAGTTATGAATCTTTTGATGTCTGACTTATGAGTTATTTGATGGCTAATTTACTATGCAGGTGCATGTGAAGAAAATGGTTATGAAGGAGGCTGTAGAAGAGCTGTTTCCGCAGTGGGCGAGTGAAGAAAATGACCCAGAAATTGTAAATCTGGTAACAGACATACATGCGGGTAGGTTTGTTAGAGGTTTTTGGGATGTGAAGAGCGATGAGAAGAAGAAAAAAATGAAGGCTGCAGTTTTGTTAGATTCCGATCAACCTCCCGCAAAAAAACAGAAGAAAGCTACGAAAAAATAGGAAGTAAGCAACAGTGAAATTGTGTTGCAGCATAGTAGTTACAAGGATATGGGGAAAGAGACGGATTTGATGACCGTAGTCAATGTCCTGGAAAACCTTGTCAGAAGATTTGACAAGTTTGACAACTTTGGTAGTAGAATAGTAAGTGTTGAGTCGCAGTTAAACGCCTATAACACAAAATTTGGAGAGTTGTCAGATTTGAAGAAGATGATTAGTGATACAGTCCGAGCTGCTGTGGAAGAAAGAGTTGCATCTATTGAGAATGATCAGATGCAAATGAGAGAGCGTCTGAATGCTCTCGAGGCATGGAACAGTACTCAAAAGGATGATAACCAATCAAAAGTGAACAACATCCCGCCGAAATCCGTTAATAGTCCAAAGGTACGTTACAGTTGAGTTATGTTTATTTTTGACGACTGAGTTATCCTTATTAGTCTCGGCTGAGTTGTGTTTATATGTTAATACAGCCGAAGAAGGACGAGTTTAAAGTCCTGAACCAGTCAACATCCCCCTGCATAATGTACGTTACGGTTGATTTATGTTAATTCATGACGGCTGAGTTATGGTTACTTTTGACGGCTAAGTTATTACCTATTTGACGACTGATTTATTACCTATTTGACGGCTGAGTTATAGTTACATAACGACAGATTTATTGAGCCAAAAAAGTAGGAGGCTGAGGTTAAAAAGCAGAAGGAGGCCGATGCCTTAGAGAAGAAGGAGGCCGCTGCTTTAAAGAAGAAGGAGGCCGCTACTTTAAAGAAGAAAGAGACCGATGCTTTAAAGAAGGAGGCCAAGGAGGCCGCTGCTTTACAGAAGAAGGAGGCCGCTGCTTTAAAGAAGAAGGAGGTCGATGCTTTAAAGAAGGAGGCTGCTTTAAAAAATGAGGGGCAAGTAAGAAGGAGGTTAACGAGGAATCGTAAAGGCCACGACGATCCGAAACCAAAGGAAGTGACTATCCCAGCAAAGAATAAACAGATTTTAGATGACAGTGATGTTGAGGATGTCACCAGCAAAATTGTCGCAGAATATAACGAACTGTTGCCGAAGTCTGATGAGGAAGAAGAGGAAAGGATTAGGTCTGACAGAATTAAGGCTTATCGGGAGTCCAGTGTGAAATTATCTCCTGATGGGTCTTCAACGAGGCTAGCAAATGATCCTCCTCAAGCACGAGTTTTTCCTTATATTGAAGACAATGGAATGACGTGCATGAGGAAAAATTATGAACCTTCACCGGCAATCTATGATCCTCTCTCACCTACTGATCCGGTTAAAGTGGATAAACTTTTGGATCACCTAAAACCATTCAAGTATGACCCTTTAGAGCATGTGTTAATATGGCTATTAGCAATATTTGCCTAAACTAACTTGTGTTTAATTGTTTTAGGGACGTTCCACTTAAAAGGGCTTCTGAGGAGATCGAGTTCTACAAAATTCTCATTACTGAGAGAAAGTATTGGCCAACTATAGATTATGGATGGCTGTATGATAATGTAAGTATACTGTTGGGGCTGAGTTAAATATAGATTAAATATACTTAATGTCTGAGTTATTTATTATATGTCTGAGTTATGTAGGCTTCAGTATGCTTTATGTCTGAGTTATATATTATATGGGGCTGAGTTAAATTTACTTAATGTCTGAGTTATTTATTATATGTCTGAGTTATGTAGGCTTAAGTATGCTTTATGTTTGAGTTATATATTATATGGGGCTGAGTTAAATATACTTAATGTCTGAGTTATATATTATATGGGGCTGAGTTAAGTTTAATTTTTGCGCTGACTTGATTCTCTTTGTACAGCATATTTGCGCGTATCTGAGAATCCTCATAAAAAAATTCATGCTAGATCCCTCCCCATTCTACTCCAAGCGAATTGGATTTTTGGACTCTTGGTTTACTTCACAATGGTGTATGGATTACAACCAGTTCAAGATCAAACCAAAGATGTTTAAGTTCAAAGGTGTTGGGTATGAGGATTTAGTAAACGGCAAAGTTCCGGCAGACATGCAAACAAACAAGAAGTGGTTAGAAGATGTCGATCACTTGTACGGAATTATATATACTGGAGGAGATCATTGGGTGGCATTTCACGTGGACCTTCTTAATGAGAAGATCGAAGCTTACGATCCCATCATTGGACAGGTGACACCCGAAAGTGAACAGAAAATCCTAGATTCATTAAGGCCGTTTACGCAAATGCTCCCAGTTATGATGAACGACTTAGTTCCTATCAATCTCCGAAAGCCTAGATTGAAGCAGTTTGGGTTCCGAAAGAGGAGAGGCAAAAACATCCCACAAAACGTCCAAGTTGGCGACTGTGGGGTGTATGCATTAAAGTTTGTCGAGTGTCTAGCGCTTGGCACTACTTTTGATGCGATAAATGATGCGAATATTCAGGGTATACGGGTGAAGATGGCATCAGATATCTCTGATGAAGGAACTTATAATATGTTTGGGGTTCAGGGTTTTGTGAAACACTAAAGAGATTGTATTTTATTGATATAAAAAAAATGTAATAGCAACTCTTCGGTTACTTTGTAAAGGCTGACTTATGTGTCAGTCAGCTTTTACTCTCCTTAATAGCGACTAACTGATTGTGCAGAGAAACGGCTGACTTAAAAGTGACGAATTCGGGATTCGGCTGAGTTATGACTGACTGATTGTGCAAAGAAGCGGCTGACTTAAAAGTGACAAAATTATACATTGCGATTGACTAATGGCTGACTTATGCCACGTTTTGGCTGACTTATATGTTGAAACTCCTAGTTTCCAAAAGATTAATCATAAAAGTTCCTAAAAGTTCAATCATAACTCCTAGTTCCCAAAAGATTAATCATTACACCTAATATAGGAAGCGTCTCGAGAGTATTAATTTCAATATAATTACTTATTCAGAAAACCCTAGGTTAGCAACCAACGGGGCTCCTCACTTTCTCCTCTCTTGCGAAATAAAAACTTAAAATCTCAATCAATCACCTATAATGGCCTCTCCGTCACGATCCCCAAATCTGCAACCGGATTCTTCCTCTGCTACCTCTGAAACTCGGTTCCCTAGACCCGAGAGGGTTGGATATTCCATTGACTTCAACGCAGATCCATGTAAGTCTCTTCGACTTCCCCTGTTCAAGATCTTCATGTTCTGACTTACTTCTCAGTGTCTGACCCCTTTTCTCTACGAACCAACGACAACCACTGAAGCCCCTCAGGAGATCGCTGACTACACGATAATGGGAGGAAATCTCTTGTAAGTTCCATGAACTAACCCTGTTTCTCGCCATTACAAACCTACACACTTCTAACTGCATACATGTCGATTCAAACACCAATTTCAAATTTTGCAACACTAATCTGAAATCTATTTCTCTATTGCGAGATGACCAATCGACAGGGCCATCGACAATTATGCCCGAAAGATGTCACGAAACGGAGAGAGCTTTTTGATCTATGAGGCAATTCTCGAAAGAGTTTTCAGGTAAATTCTTAGTCAACATGTGTATTGTATTGAATGTCGAATTCTGTCATTATGTGTCGAATTCTGTCATTATGTGTATTGTATAAGGCAATTCTCGAAAGAGTGTGCATAGAGTTTCCAGAGCATCTATGAAATGTCGAATTCTTTACAAGTTAAATTTTCATTGTTTTCAACCTGGTGAAATTAATACTGTCAAACTGTGATGTTCCTTGTATTTTGTTTGTTTATCGTTGTGCAGGTACTACCAGAACTTTCTCGTTCAAAGGAACAGAGCTCGGTTCGAAGAGGAGACGCCGAAAACTGGAGATGAAGGCGAATCATCTCGCTGGAGTCCAATTCAACCACCAAATCCGAAGAAACACAGAGCCGATACCTCGCCGTAGCAAACCGGCACGCCAATTCGACTTTTATCTCAAGCTTTCTGTAAAAAATTGAACTTTTTAAGTTTTGTATGAAATTTCTCCTACTATATCTCCTGTTTTGTATGATAAGTCTGCTACTATATCTCCTGTTTGAAGACTTCCCTATCTCGTCTACGAAATTATACACATACACATTGTTCTTAAACCCTAAACCCTAAACCTTAATTCCTAGAGGTATAGCAAAACATACACATTCTTCTTACAAAACCTTAAACCCTAAACCCTAAACCTTAATTCCTAGAGGTATAGCAAAACATACACATTGTTCTCACAAAACTCTAAACGAAACCCTAAACCAAAATTCCTAGATGTATAGCAAAAGATACACATTGTTCTTACAAAACCTTAAACCCTAAACCCTAAACCTTAATTCCTCGAGGTATAGCAAAACATACACATTGTTCTTACAAAACCTTAAACCCTAAACCCTAAACCTTAATTCCTAAAGGTATAGCAAAACATACACATTGTTCTCACAAAACTCTAAACGAAACCCTAAACCATAATTCCTAGATGCATAGCAAAAGATACACATTGTTCTTACAAAACCTTAAATCCTAAACCCTAAACCTTAATTCCTAGAGGTATAGGAAAACATACACATTGTTCTTACAAAACCTTAAACCCTAAACCCTAAACCTTAATTCCTAAAGGTATAGCAAAACATACACATTGTTCTAAAAAAACTCTAAACGAAACCCTAAACCATAATTCCTAGATGTATAGCAAAAGATACACATTGTTCTTACAAAACCTTAAACACTAAACCCTAAACCTTAATTCCTAGAGGTATATCAAAACATACACATTGTTCTCACAAAACTCTAAACGAAACTCTAAACCATAATTCCTAGATGTATAGCAAAAGATACACATTGTTCTCACAAAACCCTAAACCCTAAACCCTAAATAATCATATAATCATATAAATAATAAATCATCTATTCTCTATTATATAAATATGGCGTGTGAATATATGTACATAATCATTACGCACGCGTTTGGTACTCTCGATACGCTAAGCTTATTAACCTTTTCTATTCTATTTGAGTAATTTTCTCTATTTTTTTTATAATATTTTTGGCAACTACGCAGTAACCCAACAGTTTTCGGTATTTTCTATAAATACCAAGTGAACACTCAGTAACCGTACATTCGTTTTATTAACTTTGAACTTGTTTTCTCCTTTTGCAATCTCAAATACAAGTTAGTTTTTCCTTGTTCTCCTAGTATATGTAATTCACGTTTTTGCAACTTGATTTGTTTATATGTTTAGAAGATATATTAACATCCTATTTTCGATATACATGCAGCATCAATGGCAGAATCGAAGAAGATGATGAAGCGTCCAATGGAGGATGACCATCGACGAAATGCTATTAAAAAGGCCAAAAGGGAAAACGAGGACCATTACAAGACGTTGATCCTCTCGCTCAAGGAACAGATTAATACAAAAGTTGAATTGCATGATGCTTTTGTGGAAGTTATGTTTATTTCTGCGAAAATGGATTTGCTTGAAGAATTTATCGGGAAGGAAAAGGTTGACTTCCTTGCTGAGTTGGACAAACTTGCAGCATAACTCGTTGAAGCCAAAGAAAAGATGTATAACGCCAGCGTTGAAGAACTTGATTGGATGAAGTTTCATGCAAAATAGGGATATATGTTTATCTAATTCTTATGCTTTAGTAGTCTTATGTTTATGTTTATGTTTATCTAACTTTATCAAATGCTTATGTTTTAGTAGTCATCGTAATAACTCAGCCTAACATTTGATATAACTCAGCCGAAACTCAGCCTATAACTCAGCCTAACATTTGATATAACTCAGCCTAACCCTAATATCGTGTGTACATAACTCAGTACTTTATAAAGTTACGTTGAAACTTTTATAACCTAAACCTAGACTATCTGAATGGAAACTAATTGTTAAGATTTATGTTCTTTTTGAATTTGTGAGTGGTCACTCCAAAGAACTCGATACGTAAACCCTAAACCCAAATTTATGACATTCCCAAACCATGCCATAAGTCAGCCAAAACGTGTAATTTATCTCACGACGTTTCGTATTTTCGGCGGGGAAAAAAAAATAACCAAAATTTATTCAATTTTATCTCGCGACGTTTCATATTTCTATATATCTGTATATATCTACCTTCTCGTAAACCTTGCCTCCCCCCATCACATTCTATCCTACACTATTTTCTCTCTTCTCTGTAATCTATCTGTTTCATATTCATTTTCGACATGTCGGTTGTCCCACACTGTAGTTCCAAGTTATTCAGCAGTGTCGATGCCATATTATACTCTGCTGATCGGGATCACCTCCCTGTTCTAAACCCTGGTTTTGGTATTATTGATAAAACAACCATCACGTGGTTCAAATTTTTACATGAGCTCTCGAAGGCGATCCCGGAGATTCTTCGAGAAGGATGGGTTCATGAGTGGCCGACTTACCGCTTCATTCCCGATTATTTTAAGGAACGATGGTTTCTTAAACTCGCTGTAAGCAAACACTAATATCTGTCCTTCCCGATCATTTTATCAACAACAATAATATTTCTTTTTTTTTTTTGGGTAGCGGAAATACAGATGGGAACCGAGACACACTTTGACGATTTGGACACATTTTAATCTGGTGGCTAGAACGCTATTTCGAACTCAAATGCGCACGTTAAGGAGGATATGGGCGCATGGTGGCGAGAAGCCAGATTGGATAAAAACTATAGTTTGGACGAATCTGGTCGATATGTTTGAAGAGTTTGGCCCTGATAATTTTGGTTTTTTAATGTAATTTAGTTATGATACCCTTTAGTTATTTTTGTTTCATCTCTTTAAACCAGCCGTATCTTTTGTGTTTTGCATGAATAAATCAGTCGCGTCTTTTGAGTTTTGGATGTATAAATCAGCCGTGTCGATGCTTTAAACTGACGAGTTATTTGTGTTTTGAATATTTAAACCAATAAGTCAGCCGCTTCTTTTCCACAAAGCAGTCATAACTCAGCCGAAACACGAATTCGTCAATCTTATGTCAGTCGCTTCTCTTGTAGACAGAAGGCTGAATTAATTGATTTACAAGTCCAAAATTACTATGGCTTCATTTATTATGCGATGGGATTTTGTCCATAATCAGACATACTTTTTGGTAATATCGAGACGGTAAACTGACGGTCAAAAACGCATCAAAATTTACTTTTTTGGTTGATCAGTCAAGTCAGCATTTACTCAAAATATACGAACAATTGTTTATCTACTCAGTTACCGAAGAGTCGCTTTTGATATAACTCAGCCAAAACTCAGCCTATAACTCAGACTAACATTTGATATAACTCAGCCGAAACTCAGCCTATAACTCAGTCTAACATTTGATATAACTCAACCGAAACTCAGCCTATAACTCAGTCTAACATTTGATATAACTCTGCTGAAACTCAGCCTATAACTCAGCTAACATTAGATACGTCAGCCGTGTATTAAATATATTATAAGTCCGCCGTGTAGTTAGCCGTGAAGTTAACCTTAAGTTACACATTTTTAAATTTAAATAATATAGAATATATGATTTATTGTGGCGTCTGAATACGTAGTCATAACCAAAATTAATACTCTCGAGACGCTAAACTGACGAGCTATATGTCGCTTCCTATATTAGGTGTAATGATTAATCTTTTGGGAACTAGGAGTTATGATTATGTATAATTCAGTCATAACTCAGCCTAACTCAGTCATAACTCAGCCTAAACTAAACACTCAGTAAACAAACAGTTTTTAATTGTATTTTTGGTAACTACTGAGTAACCGAACAGTTTCAGTAACCCAACAATTTTCGGTTTTTTCTATAAATACCAAGTGAACACTCAGTAACCGAACATTCATTTTTATTAACTTTGAACTTGTTTTATCCTTTTGCAATCTCAAATACAAGTTAGTTTTTCCTTGTTCTCCTACTATATGTTATTCAGGTTTTTGCAACTTGATTTGTTTATATGTTTACATTATATATTAACATACTATTTTCGATATACATGTAGCATCAATGGCAGAATCGAAGAAGACGACGAAGCGTCCAATGGAGGATGACCATGGAGCAAATGATGTTAAAAAGGCCAGAACGGAAGCCGAGGAGCATTACAAGTCGTTGCTCCTCTTGGTCAAGGAACAGATGAAAGCTAAAGCTGAATTGCATGATGCTATGATGGAAGTGAAATCTATTAATGCGAAAATGGATTTGCTTGAAGAAATTATGGGGAATGAAAAGGTTGACTTATTTGCTGAGTTGGATAAACTTGCTCATAAACTCGTTGAAGCCAAAGAAAAGATGGCCAAAGTCAAAGTTTCAGAAATTGATTGGATGAAGCTTGGTGCAAAATATATGGCTGACTAAATCTTTATCTAATGCTAATGCTTATGTAATTCTTATGTAATGCTTATGTTTTAGTACACGGCTAAACTTATAGAAACTAATGCATAATTTGTTTCTTTTATCATAACTCAGCCTAAACTTCGCTTATGACTCAGCCTAACCTTTAACATAACTTAGCCTAAGCTTCGTTTATAACTCAGCCTAAACGCCGTTTATGACAACTTCACTTTTGACACGTATGAGATAAGTCAGTCGTCTTTAAAATATAAGTTAGGCGTGTAGTTTCTATAAGTTTAGCCGTGTATTTAAAATAAGTCAGCCAGCCGTGTAGTATGTATGTAATCGTATTACGCACGCGTTTGGTACTCTCGAGACGCTATACTGACAGTTATATGGCTCCCTAGACGTTTGGTACTTCGTTTATAACTCAGCCTAACCTTTGACATAACTCAGCCTAAACTTTGTTTATGACTCAGTCGTTTGAGACCCTTTAGTTATTTAGTTATTTGTGTTTTGAATATTTAAACCAATAAGGCAGCCGCTTCTTTTGCACAAAGCTGTCATAACTCAGCCGAAACACTAAACTGAGACGCTAAACTGACGGTTGAAAACGAAGAGTCGAGGAGTCGCTATTTTTTTTTTTTGAATCTATAAATACCATTTAAGTACTCATTAACTAGTCATAAACCCTACTTGTTTTTCTACTCAGTTACCGACCAGTTATTTTTCGTGACTACTCAGTAACCAAAGAGTCGCTATTAATGAGAGTAAAGGCTGACTAACACATAAGTCATCCTTTACTCAGTAACCGAATTTTTAAATTTTTTAAATGTTTTAAATTTAAAAAAAAAATTTAAATCTATAAATACCATCTGTTTAGATTTTCATTAACTTTAAATCTCTAGAGAAATTCACACCATCTGTTTAGATTTTCATTAACTTTAAATCTCTAGAGAAATCCACTTTTTAATGGAAGTATTCCCTCTTACCGCCCTACCTGAAGAAATCCAAGCCTTAGTGGTCGAACGTGTGGCCGCTAACTCTGTTGCAGATCTATATAGATTGAGAGCAACATACAAGTCTATGAAGGAACTAACAGACCGGCCCGGAGTGTACGCATCTATAGATGTGTTTACCTTCCCTTCGTACATACATCTATCTAGCTTGGTGATGCAAGTTTGCTACGCTAATGGAAACCCTAGTACACTGTTCTTAGAGGGTATACAGAAGTTCTTCACGTTCGACCTCCAAGATGAAGGCATTGCTTTGATTAAGAGAGCAGCAGATGCAGGATTCGAGCGTGCTTTGTACACATATGCAATGACACGCAAGGTATTTTGGAATACTGAGGAGTATTTATCTCTTTTCACAAGGGAATCTGTTCAGAGGATAGGCAAGATTGTTAGATCTCTAGACTGGGGTTGGGGAACGTCTCGCACTGATGCGTTTCTAACAAAGAAGTATGAGTTCATGTCAAAGGAATTAACCTTGTTCTATAATTGCACATGTACTCCATTGATGGACCGAGATTGGGATTTTTGGTACATTGAAGACAGTAAGGAGAAAAATTTGTGTGATCGATGCTTTTGGATCAAAGAGTTAGGTCTTTTTTACCGTGATTTTAAGCCGATTATATATTGGCCGGACACTAGGCTTTGGGTGTTGTAATATAAACTACTGTTTCCTCCTTTATAATGTAAGTTATGTATTTTTGGTACTCTAATCCTTTGTTTCTTTGTTTATGACTTCACTTTTGACACGCATGAGATAAGTCAGCACTCTGTTAAATATAATTCAGCCGTGTAGTAAACATAAGTCAGCCGTGTATTATATATAAGTCAGCCGTGTAGTATATATAAGTCAGCCATGTAGTATATATAAGTCAGCCGTGTAGTATATATAATTCAGCCGTGTATTAAATATAATTCAGCCGTGTATTAAATACTCCCTCTATTTCGGTATGTAAGTAGTTTTGCTTAAAAGCGCGCGTATTAAGAAATTTTAACCTTTTCTAAAACAGCAATAAAAACGTTTTTTGTTTATTGCACACAATCATTTTGTCTGCACATTTAATTAGAGAGAAATTACTGTTAGTAATAAAATTAATAAAAATTTGAAAGTAATACCAACAATCTGAAAATAAAACTAATGGAAGTAAGACAACACTTACGTTAGTATTTATAGTGAATTTACACTAATAAATGTTAGTTGACTAAACATTGTAAGTTGTGTTCAAAAACATTGAAACGGAGGGAGTATAATTCAGCCACTTATGTTTTAGCAGTCTTATGTTTATGTAATAACTCAGTCTAAATTCTTCGTAATAACTCAGCCTAACATTTGATATAACTTAGCCGAAACTTCGTTCATGACTTCACTTTTACACGCATTAGATAAGTAACCCTTTAAATCATAGACGAAAAAAAAAAATCAGAACATATAAAATCTCCACGTTTGGCTTTTGTTTCTAAACCCTAGGTTGTGAAACAACGCGGCTCCTCTCTTTCTCCTCTCTTGCGAAACCAAAACTTCTGACTTCCTCTGCGAACTTCACAAAAGAAGATCCATGTAAGTCTTTTCGACTTCCTCTGTTCAAGGTTTTGAACCATGTAGAGAGTATACTCCATAAGTATTAGGAGGATTACGAACTGCACTCATAAACTTAGGTTTTTTTTATCTTTGAAGCTCTTTTTCCAACTTCAACAATGGCGGATCAAGTATGTAAATCTCCTACAAACCCACATTTCTTTCAACCTCTTCTTCCCGGCTTCCACTCCCACCTCGTAAGTAATCTCCCTTCTTCCCTCCCTCTCAATGTCTTTCTTCTTCTTTACGGTTTGTGTTTGTTGCAGAGCATTCCGGTGAAGTTCTTCTCGAAATACATAGAAGGAAGAAACGAAAGAAATATGATGGAGCTTAAGTCGGACGCGTCTGAGAAAACATGGAAAGTTAAGATGGAAGGTCGGACACTCACCTTTGGATGGAAAGAGTTCGCAATTGCTCATGATTTTTGAGTCGGAGACTTCGTCATTTTCAGACACGAAGGAGATTTTTTGTTCCATGTCACTGGTCTTGGACCTAGTTGCTGTGAGATTCAATATGTACAGTCTAGCAACAACGTTGATGATGATGATGATGATGTGGAGGGGGAGGAGGAGGAGGAGGAGGAGGACAAAAAGAAGAAGAGAGAAACCAGTGAGAGTAGTCAAAGTGAAAACCGATTTGTAACACTAACTGTCACACCAGCTAGTCTAAAAGATTCTAGACTTGTAAGTTTAAGTAAACTTTCTTGAAGGAGTTTTGTTCCCTTATTTTTTTCGTTATTGATGCTTTGTCAAAAGCTTATTGTCTCTTTCTTATGCAGCATATTCCACTGAGCTTCACTAGGGCTCACCAGATGGAAAAAGCAGGAGGGAAGGAGATTATTCTTTTGGACCAGCATTGGAGTAGAGTGGCCAGTGTATCTATGCGTGCCAGACATACGTATGAGGTTGCGCTTTGGTTCAGGGGTTAGAGAATTCTTCAAGGCTATTGACATTAAGGCGTACGAATCTTTTGTGTTGGAGTTGGTTTGGGAAGACAAAGCATCTCCTCCTATGCTCAAGTTCTGCTCCAAGATCGAGGCATGATGCCTCTAGTTTCCTTCCACCAAGTTCTTCCCTCCCTCTAGTTTCCTTCCACCAAGTTCTTCCCTCCCTCTCTTTTTTTTGTTTTGATGAAACTTTGGCTTGTTTTTTTTTTTTTTTTTGGATGAAACTATATTGCTTGTTTTTTTCTTTTTCTTTTGGATGAAACTAAAGCTTCTTTTGGATGAAACTATTGCTTATTAACTTATAACCTTATAGATTAAGTACAACAATTTGCCAAATTTAAATATCAACAGTGCCATCCATAGACTACTCGAGAAGTCTACATAACTCAGTCGTATTATAATTCATTTGACGGCTGATTTATCGATGTAACAAAAACAAAAATTAGCCCTTACTAAGACATACCGCAGCCCTGTCGTGTATATAACTCAGCCAAACCTCAAACATACTCTAAAATCGAGATAAATAATGTCGAGATAAATAATGTTGAGGCATAGGTGCCGAAACGTGTCATAAGTCAGCCATTAGGTGCATATAAGTCAGTCGAAACGTGTAATTTATCTCTCGACGTTTCGTATTTTGGGCGGGAAAAAAAAACTCAATTTATTCAATTTATCTCGCGACGTTTCGTATTTTCGACGGGAAAAAAAAACATTATTTATTCAATTTTATCACGTTTCGTACTCTCGAGATGCTATACTGACAGTTATATGGCTTCCTATACTAGGAGTAATGATTAATCTTTTGGGAACTCTAATCTTTTTTGAATATTATTTGTTTTAAAATATTATGATTTGTTTTTAAAATATTACGCGGTTGGACGAGTTACCATCTTCATCTTCTTCCTCATCTAACCCAATCTCATCGTCGTTTATTGACAATCAGCCGTGTTGTAATCATAACTCAGTCGTTTATTGACAATCAGCTGTATTGTAATCATAATTCAGTCGTTTATTGACAATAATTCAATCTTTACGACTGATTTATCGCATTAACAAAAACATAAATCCATACATATCCAAACAACACTTTTAAATCGGACAAGTTTTTGCATTATGCCCAGACTGTTTACAACGGGAACATGCGTGTCGTTTCCTAGGACGTTTGTTGTCAAGGGCAACTTCTAAAGCAGATTTCGTCCTACTTTTCTTAGGCCTTCCTGGTTGTTGACGAACAAGCGGGGGCAAGCACGATTGGTTAGCAACGTTATTTGGAACTTGGAGCGCTGAATCTATCGGCATGATCGACTCAGCGTATGCGTTTACCAAATAACTGTTGTTGTAGTAAGGACTGCACAAGGATATACGACAAATTTTCCTATCCTCGGCAGCTGCGATTGCATGCACGCATGGTAATTTCTCGTGTTCAAAACGCCGACATGTGCATTTTCTTGTTTCCAAATTCACAATATGCAAAGACGATCCATATGTAACTTCCGTGTGATAAGGATCAATCCTTTGTACCGTCATAAGTCTGGCGGCAATGACACGGCCCTATTTATTCATAAAAAATTATTAAACATTACAGCTGGCTTATCATAAAGACTAGGTTATGGAACAATAACGACTGACTTATGAACTGCAATGGCTGACTTACATGTAGTAGTTTCTCGACACCACACGAAAGCGTGGTTAGCTGCGATTTCGCTTTCTTTCTCCGTTCTTCAAACCATCTGGTCATCATAACCTGTATCGATTCTAATAGTCGAATAATGTGAAGACTTCTAGCATTTGACAGTGCTCTGTTCATTGATTCCGCTATGTTCGTAGTCATCAAATTGTACCTTTGGCCCGGGAAATGAACACGCGCCCACAGTCGGACATCAGCTCTTTGGAGGTAGTCATGAAGTTCAGGATTAATCGCTTCAATCTCCTCTAACAACGTATTAAAGTCAGAAACCCTAAAACATTTTGCCGCTTTCCTCACCAGACGAAAGACATCTTTTCCTTTGTACCGTTGCAAAATGTTCTTATATAAATGATAAGTGCAAATTCCACGAGAAGCCAACGGAAACACATTTCCAATTGCTTTTCCTATCGAATTATGCCTGTCCGATATAATCGCAAGACCCTCATCATCAGGAATCAAAATTTTTAGTTGCGTAAAAAACCATTGCCATGAGTCAACCACACCGAAGGCTATTGGGAAAATCTGAAAGTTACCATCCTGAGCTAGTGCTGTCAGAAGTGTCCCTTTGTATTTATCGTTAAGAAACGTACCGTCAACAATGACAACTTTGCGCATGCAAGGAAACCCATTTATGCTCGCACCAAACGCAAAGAACATATACATGAATCTTCCAAACTCATCAATTTGAAGACGCGTAACCGTACCCGGATTTGCCCTTCTTATCATATATAGGTAAGGAGGCAAGTCTTCAAACCCACTCTCAGGAGTTCCCATATCGATTTCCCTTGCAAATTTTAGCGTCCTATGTGATTTCCAATAATCCATCTGTCCACACGGAAAACGTAAAGTACAAGGAAAGCAGCTGTAATAAACAAATAAGTCAGCCGCAACGTACCAATAAATCAGCTGAAATATAAAAATAAGTCAGCCAAAACGTACTAAAAATCAGCTGAAATAGAAGTCAGCCGCAACGTACCCATAAATCAGCTGAAATATCAAAATAAGTCAGCCGAAACGTACTAAAAATCAGCTGAAATAGAAGTCAGCCGCAACGTACCAATAAATCAGCTGAAATATCAAAATAAGTAAGCCAAAACGTACTAAAAATCAGCTGAAATAGAAGTCAGCCGCAACGTACCAATAAATCAGCTGAAATATCAAAATAAGTCAGCCTAAATGTACTAAAAAATCAGCTGTACTATACAAATAAGTCAGTTGAAACGTACTAATAATTACCTTTACACCAAAATGCTTATTGATAGTTATTCCGACACTCTTAGGTCGAACTGACGGACCAACATAGCCGAGATAATCCCTGTACAACTGGCCTAAAATATCTGGTGTTGCTTGTCGAGATCGATTAGAACGCTCAGTTACAAAACATGTATGCTCTGAATCGTAAATACGAACATAAAATGCCGGTAATTCCCCTTGTGTAGAAGCACGAACTCTCCAGAGACATCCATCAACCCAACACTTAACAATGAGTGTGTCCGAATTGGATACGTCTACATCAAAATCAAATTGATCTCTCACCATAAGAAGTTTCAGTCGTTTCTCCAAATCGGCTTTACTCTCGTATCGTTGCCCTACCGCGAGGTTTAGCGAAGACATCTCCAACCTTAGAACCTCTGGATTCCTTTCCGATCCGCTCACTGACATGTTGTGAGCTCTCTTCTTAGGCGGTAGCGTCGGTGAATCTTCGTCTTGTGTTGGAGACTCACCGTATGAACTGAAGCTATCATCTTCAGATGCAGCACCATCCGAGTCGTCGAACATATCAAATTGGCTTTCAAATTCATCATCTTCTTCGTCTTGTTCGCCTACTTCGTATTCTTCACCTTCCATTTTACTTGCGCAATCCATGTCTTCATCGTTGCGTTTATCTTCGTATTTTGTTTCAACACCAGGACAATTATCATTACCTAAACCACCGTAATCTTCTTATGTAGATTCTACTTTTGAGCCATAACTGAATAACCTTTTCTTCTTCTCTCTCACTTCGTCATTCCGACTAATTTCGCTCTCTTTTTTCTCCGTAATCTCTACACAGAGACGTATCTGTTCGAATTTCCTTAGGTTTAGAAAACCTATCAACTGTCGAGTATTGGAGATGTAAACTGGTGGAGTATTGTGCGCCATTGTTTTCAAAGTTTTATTCGAGAACATGTAGCTCAGCTGAATCTGATGGCTCGACTCGTTCAATCCGTAATCATCGAGTACAGACTTCACAAGTTCGTCGTGTGTTGTTTCATCATTTAAATACAGAACTCTACACCCTCTACCGTCGGCGTTGAATACGTATCTGTTTTTCTTGACCCAGTTACCGAAAACAATAATTACCGGAACCATAAGATCTCGAACAAAGATCAATGAAAAAAAATAATGAGGAAGGAAAATAGATGAAGAGGGTGACGATTAAATTTCTGGGTATCAGATGATAAAGAAGATAAATAGATGAAGAAGAAGAAGACACAGCGTCACAACATAAAACTCTAACAATGACATGAAAAATGACATGGAAAATAGGAGCTGATGACATGGAAAATCGGATTTGATGTCATTAATTTTTTGCTTATATGGCAAGTGAGCCACAAGATGAAAACGTAAATCAGCCTAACTAAATCAGTCATCAAATGCATATGTAAGTCAGTTGCAACGTGAATACTATTTCAGTAATAAAAAGAACAAAAATCGGGTTCGAAAAGAGGCCATAAAAGGACGTAGATCAGCTGGAAAATATTATGTCAGCTGTATCGTCCAATAAATCAGCCGTCAAATGAATGCTATTGTAGTAATTAATCTTTTGGTAATAAATCAGATGTAATAAGGCCGATTTACTATTAATCAAGCTAAACACGGCTGATTTACGCTAATTATACTTAAATCAGCCGTAACAATCTTTCATAGGTAAGCCATCCGTTTAGTAACACAGCTAGTCGATGATCATTCCATCATCGTGAGAAACATATCTCAACCAGCTGATGTACAAATCAGCCGTCATAAGATGATTAGTGAAAAAACAGAATTTCTTCTCGTCACCTCTAAAACACATATTCCGGAAGAGAATTTCAAAATCAAACTATATCATATCCTCCTAAATAAAACACCATACATTAAACCACACTATTGATAAGTAATAAATTCTTCCAGCAAAAACAAGATTAAGTTTTTAACAATACATCAAAAAAATCATTTATGAAAACTTCTCAAAGCATTAGTTTATTAGTTTTGTTCGAAACTAAACTTATATTTTCTTCACAGCGTCATTCAACGATTTCTGGTAAAATAGTTCTCACGTTTTCATGTCTCCCACGTCGTAGTTGAGTTTACGACCAAATCTGAAAAATCTCAACTGAATGCCAAAAGAACTAAATATATACTGTTTTTATAATCAAATCTATATATTTGTTACATTGTTAAAATACTAGGTTCAAACGAGATTATATAAGTTTGAGATATTAATGTTCGTGCTTGCCTTAATTACCTTATTAATTATAATATTTTATTATATATTTGATACACTATTCAAAATCGTGTTCAATTAATTTAAGGAGAATTTATTAAAATAACCTTAATAAATGAGTTTTTGACAATTTTAGTCATAATCTTTCATAATTATTCAAATAACCTTGAAAATTTTTTAAAACCTGTTTTGCCCTTATTTCCTTTTATAACAAAAACGTATTTACAAAGCTGCCATTAATGAACACCAAAGATTTTCCCGCTAAAAGCGAATAAGTCTACCGTTCATGTGATGGTAAATTTATTAAGTGGTTGGTAGACTTATTGATGTTCGCGCAATGGTAGACTTATTTATAGTGGTGGTAGATTTATAAAATGTAGTAGACTTATTTCTAGTAGTAGTAGAGTTAATTTTGTGATCGGTAGACTTATTTCTAGTAATGGTAGATTTAATTTTATGATCGATAGATTTATTGATGGTTCTTACAGTCGTAGACTTATTTATAGTAGTGGTAGATTTATTTTTGAGTGATAGACTTATTAGTAGTAGTGGTATATTTAATTTTGTGATCGGTAGACTTATTGATGGTTCGCGCAATGGTAAACTTATTTATAGTAGTGGTAGATTTATTTTTGAGTGATATACTTATTAATAGTAGTTGTAGAGTTAATTTTGTGATCGGTAGACTTATTGATGGTTCGTGCGATCGTAGACTTATTTATAATAGTGGTAGATTTATAATATGTGGTAAACTTATTTATAGTAGTAGTAAATTTAATTTTGTGATCGGTAGACTTATTTCTAGTAGTGGTAGGTTTAATTTTGTGATAGGTAGATTTATTGATGGTTCGTGCAGTCGTAGACTTATTTATAGTAGTGGTAGATTTATTTTTGAGTGATAGACTTATTAGTAGTAGTGGTAAATTTAATTTTGTGATCGGTAGACTTATTGATAAATGGTAGACTTATTTATAGTAGTGGTAGACTTATTGAAAAAAGGTAAAATCGTAATTTACCCTTCATCTTCTTCACTAACCTAGAAGCTGTCAAACCCTAACAATGGCGGCCAATATGTATTTAGCTCGTTTTTACTGTATTTTAACTTGTTTTCAACTGGATTTAGCCTAAAACTAGTATATTTAACATCATATATCCCTTATCTAACCAAAAATCAAAAGATTTCAAGTTTTTTTTCTTAGCTTGTGATTTTTAATCCGATTTTATCTAAATCCAGCGGCACACCTCCGCCGAGCGTGTCTCTGATGCTTCCGCAGCTTCCGCGGTCGTTTCTGGTGTTTTTTGTTCTTTTTTTTTTTTAAGTCAAAAATAACAATGACATTTTCGTAATAACAAAACATAACCCTGGTTTTTATATCTTATAAATTTTTCTTAATATTTTGAAACTTGAAAAAGTTATTTTAATAATTAAACTATTTATCAAAATCGTTCTACTAATTATCTCTTAATATAACGGTTTATTTATAAGATTCTTAAACGAATCAACTCTACATTCAATTATGCACATGCTTGGAATTGTTTTGGTCTGCTAAAATATCTCTCATAGTTTCATGTCTCCCACGTCGTGCTTGAGTCTTGAAATTTGTTCTGAAAAAATTATCTTTATCTTCTTTACGGAAAACGTTTTCCGAATAGTATATTATCTTTACGTATCAGTAAGTCATCAGGGATACAGTAATCTACAGACCAATTTGATAATTTTAAAACAATATTATATCTTAATCTGACATGTTATCAATGTAATATTGACTTAAATAAGACCAATTTGGAAAATATCTCTCTCGCTCTCTCTCTCATCTTTTTTGCCGGTAATTGTATCTAGTTTGGCTTTTTCATTCAAACACTATTTTCGACTATGTTCGGATTCTCTTTCTGGCGAGTCTGGATTTAAGTTGTTTTGATATACATAATGGTCGATGCAAGAACAAGCCAGATATTCACCAGTATTTCAAATTCTAGAACTAGTTTATTGAAGTTATTCCCCAATTCAACTGCTTTACGTAACGAGTCCACGATCACTATAACTAGTTTATTGAAGTTATTCCCCAATTCAACTGTTTTACGTAGTTGTTTAAAAATTTTAAAAACGTTCTCAGTCACAGTTCCCCAAAAAGGCTAAATCTAAAGTTAAATCGTCTCTTATCCTCGGTGGCTCCGCCGCTAGACCATCGCTACCAGTGAGTCTTCTTCCCGGTGGTTTCTTCCCAATCAATCTCAGCATTCTCTTTTCTCGTCACCGTCATGGGTTCTTCTCCTCAAATCCCCCTCCCCCAAAAAATCACTACAAACACTTGATTTCGACTCACTCATGCCGTCATCGAAGCGGAGACTGGATTTCGTTCCTCTGACATCGATGCTCGACTCATTAGACCAGGGGACGAAAGCTTCTTCTTCTTCTACACCTGATCTACAATTACTCACCGACAAATCGTCCGACTTAATTGTGAATAATCCCTTGCCTCTGTCCGATATCTCATCCCACCCAATTGAAGAGAATGTAATTGAGCAGCAACCTTCTCTTCCAATCAATAAAGGAGCCTGGGAAAAGACTTTTCTCCAAAGAAAAACTCCTCTCTTGCATAACTCAGAATATGAAGTCGCAGCATTGAAGGCTTTTTCAAAGGATTATCCTTAGGCAGCAAAGATGAATCTAGCTTTGCGAAACTTTCACAGAGTCACTATTCCAGATTATATGGAAGACGGAACCCCAATGGTAAAAATACCGAGCCATGTTCTTCTAGGTGGTCTAGAGAATCAAAAGGAATTTGTTATTGGTCAGTTTTACCGTTATTTTGCTTCGTCTAGGGGACTGATTCAAGCGGTTGTTACTAGGATTTGGGGCAGAAAGTGTTGGATCTTTAGTCGAAAATTAGGAGAATCATCTTATTTGTTTCACATCCCGGATGAATCAACCCGGAAATGGGTTCTCCAGAGAGGCTGCTGACGTCAGAGTAAAATGAGAGAGATTAGGGAAACATTCTTGTTATTTCATTGAAGTGGCGAGAGATGCCTTTACATAATTACATAGATGTTATGTTCGAATTCATACCAGTTTATAACAATTTATAAATTCTAATTTCAAATTCAATTGAAAGGACTCATGCAATTATTGAATTAAATCTATATCATAGGTTCAAATATACTTTGATATTCTCTAACGGAAAGATAAACTAAAACGATTCAAAGTTGTTAAGCACTCCAAGTGTCGTGCCTCTACTGGTATTTATACGCATACAAACTAGATCGAGATGGGATGCTGAGATCGAATCTCAAAAACTCTGTCCTTTTAGATTTACGGTTTCTTATGAATTTAATCTCTCTAACTCACTAACGGCAAGAGAAAAAAAGAAAAGAAAAGTAGGTAATATATTATTTTTTCTCACCTGTAATTCATTATCAAACACTATAAAACAAAATATATTAACTAGCATTTAACCCACTTAAAATTCTAATTTTACCTTTTTACAATTATCTAGTTTTTTACATCAGAAATAATAATTAAAATTCTAATCTCTAAATACTTCCTTCTCTCATCTTCTTCTTCTTTCCTCCTCTCACCACCGACTACTTCTTCTTCTTTTTTTTTTGTTAATTGATGATGCGTTCTGGTGAAATGTCTTTTTCCCTACTTTATATTTCAAAACCTCAGAAGCTAACTCGATGTAGAATAGTGAGGTTCGTTCAAAGAGACCAGCAATACACTATAATCTTTTGAGATACAAATTCAGCTAAGCAATCACACGAACATTAACGATACGCTGTCTTCAAAAGCACACTGAGAACGGAGATTACCTCAGAATCAGGATCAGAAACCTGATCTGTAAACTAGACAGAGAGAGATATCAAATGGTATACGGATCGTCCTTTGAGTCCGTCTGGTCGACATAAATCCTCTTTTGAAGTTGACTGATCGCAGATCCAAAACTGGACAAACCTCTCTTAGTAAAACAATTATAACTCCTAGAATACACATCTGATTGGCAAACCGTTTTCTCCTATATCAAGATCAGATAGTGGAAACTTAACCTGAAAGTTTCGCTCCGATCCGATCTGTTCTTACTGGCCGCTACCATCCTCTTCTAAAACCAGACATAACTGCCTCCAAAGTTTCAATCACGCATTTTCTTAGCCTTAAGGAACAAAAACACTCAAGGATCTCTTTCTCTTCTCTCTGGAACTCTGAAACTCAGAAATACGGTCCCCTGACTTATATAGGCGAACCCTAGGGTTTCCTTAAATCAAACCGCAAACCGACGCTCAAAAACTGAACCAACCGGTTCAATTTGCAACCTTTGTCGATCGACGCACACACCCTGCATCTATCGACGCACTGCCCAAAAATCCTAATTTTGGTTCGCGGACGTTACACTAGGCGTGATCTATTTTATACATATATCCTTTTTTGGAACCGCGCTGGCGTGATCTATTTTATACATACAATGTTAAAACTAATGGCATCAAAATTTAATTGATCCTAACTTTATTACATTTATGCCAATTACTAATATCCGGTACCACCATATAAAAAGGGAGCGATGAAAATAAGAAAGAAATAGAAGACTAATTTAGAAAGTGAAGGTTTGGAATGGTGGTACCGGATATTAGTAACTGGCCAAATCGTTACTTGTTTCCTCCCTAATAATGGCTCGTTGATTCCTCACGGTGTGGTTCATATCTATATTTACATCATACATGTCTCATCTTGAAAATAACGATCATACTGAATCTCATTTTTTCTCGCTGTGTTCTTTTGTTGTCATCTTCAGTTTGAGATTGCGATTTTTTCAATACGTTTCGCAACACGATAAAAAGGAACTGATTCTTCAACTTCTACAATTGATGCCTTGTCAAGGCTACGTTGTTGACTCTTCCACAAGGTTCCTCATTCTTAAGAACTCTTATGTGTTTGGTCGGTTACTCATCACATATATCTTGTCGAAACCTTCATAATTAGTGGTATTTTTGCAAATATACAACCCTTAGTGGCATATATATTTTTAGATTATTTATGTGAATTTGTTGGCTTTTGGCTTGTTGTGATATAATATGTCTATACTTGTGACGTATTTATAAAGTATCATAAAATGATATCAAGTAACATGTTGTAATCGTATATAATATAAGGGATGCTTAGTCAAGCTAAAATGACAGGTAATCTTATATGAATACATAATTTTCAAAAAAAAAAAATACAGAATACTTTTGCATATACAATTGCTTACAATTTTTAACCATGCACGAAGGAAGCCACTAAATATAAAATGTATGTTTAAATTTAGGAAAATAAAATAAAATGTACGTTAGTAAATATAAGGTGCACGAAGTTGCAAGAATCCAAGGCATCCAGATTTTGTATATAACGTCAATTTTCAAAAATACGATATTTTAAAGTTTTGTTTTGAAAAATAACACTGTTAGTTTTACATTTTATAAATACAACTAAAAAATTAAGTTTTCCAGAATTACCACAAAACTAAAATCAAACATCAAACATTTACAACTAAATTCTTAACCGAAAAAACTAAACGTGAATAGAAAAGTAGAACACAGTCATTTAGGGAAAACAGCTTGAGGATTATCTTCTTATCATGATATATTTTAGTTCTTTTTTCATAGATTTTAGAACTCTCACAGAAGCAATGACAAATTTCATCCTAACTCATTCAACTGAATCATACACCTCTCGGTTGCTGTTTTGATGTCAAAGTTAAGCTTGTTTACGGCCAATTCTGCCTTATACTCAATCTCAACAGGAAAATCACATGCCTTACAAGATGAAAAAGAGTGGTTCCAAGAGGATTTTTGAAAGCAGTTCTATATGTCCAAAGCGCATCAGCAAGCTTTACTCACAAATCTTTTTTCGTTATTCCCACCCAAGATCCTTTTGATTTTTCTATGTTAGAGATTTCCACTTGTTCACTTATTTGAGTGTGATAAGGTGTAGCAATCTTGTGTCGAACCCCATTCTCTTTAATGCATTCTCAAACGTTTTATTAATGAAGTGAATACCTCCATCACTTATAACAATCGTAAACCACCAAATAAATATATCATGGGAAGATGATCAATTTGAACATCTTAATCATCACTTTTGCGTCATTTCTAGGGCTGGCTATAGCTTTCACCCACTTAGACATGTAATCACTTGCAACAAGGGTATATTTATTCCCAAAAGATGAAGGAAACAAACTCATAATGTCGAATCCCCACACATCAAACACTTCGACTTCCTGAATAAAATTTTGTGGCATCTAATTTCATCTACTAATGTCCTTGTATTTGGCAAGCATCACACTTAGAAATAAAGGTATGAGCATCCTTGGACATGGTAGGCCACTAAACACAAGAGTGCAAAACCTTAGAGACAGTCTTATTAGTGGCAAAATATTTGGCGTAGTTAGATTTATGGCAAGCAAAGAGAACGCCTAATACTTCTTATGCTGGAATGCAATTTCTAAGCATACTATCTGAACACTAGTAAAAATATTATTCATCCCAAAAGTACCCTCTAATTTCATGCAAGAAATTCTTCTTCCTGTAACTAAAGTATTGAGGAGGCTCTATATATGTTGCTAAGTAGTTTGAAATGTGTCTATACCAAGGAGAATTAGATGGTGTTGTGCTTTAGGCGTGTGTGAAGCTGGAAAACGTCTCATAAACTCTTTACTATATAAAAGTTGGGAGAGTTACAAAAAAATGACCCCTAAATTGATTTGAAATACAAGTGTAACCCACATATCTTATGTTTGAGAAAAATAACCCAAAGGGGTAGTGAAATTACAACTACATCATTTATGACCAAACAATAAAACGGAGGTTTATAAATTCTAATTTCAAATTCAATTGAAAGGACTCATGCAATTATTGAATTAAATATATATCATAGGTTTCAAATATACTTTGATATTCTCTAACGGAAAGATAAACTAAAACGATTCAAGCACTTCAAGTGTCGTGCCTCTACTGGTATTTATACGCGTACAAACTAGATCGAGACGGGATGCTGAGATCGAATCTCAGAAACTCTAATGAACTATTCGTCCTTTTAGATTTACGGTTTTTGATATAATGCGTTTTTGGCGCATTCTAACCTTTGTTTTGTAGGATTTTATCGAGTCTTTCGTTCTCTTTCGAGTCATTCTAGGTATAAAAGTGGCAGGAAACAAGGATTGGAGCCTGCGGCTTTGATTTGGCGAAAAAGGATGAAATGTGGATATTTTTGGAGATTTTTGAAGAAAAGGAGCACTTGCTCCGGAAGAAGGAGCACCCGCTCCTAGCAGATCCACTTATGAAAATTTCATTAAACCTAATTCTAAAAACCCTATCTTTGGGCCAGCCGCCAAGGGCTTTAAAAGGGGGAGATTTTCGACCCTTTAGAGAGAGACACATCACGCAACAACAAACACAAGAGAGATCAACGAGAGAGAGAGAGTTTCGATACTTGTTTTGAGAGTTTGTAAGCTTGGAGATTTTGCCCTCCACGTTTCTTGTTGAAGTCTTCTTAAACCCTAATCTCTTTACTTCGATTCAATGAAGTTTCTATTCTCTTTTGCTGCTGTTGTTTGCTTGAATATGTGCGAGTAATCTCCTTTGTTAGGTTGAGGGTTCGATGGGGTTAGAGAATCATAACTAAGCATAGATAGGTTTTAAAACATCACTTGATATCTCCGTCTAATGTCAAACGTATTGCCTAGGCTAATTTGATCACCTAGTCTCTGATTTTAGGTTGAATTCACTCAGCAAAAGTGTTGTGAATTGCTGGAATTGATTTAGACGGGCGAGCTGTCTTTAGCCAACAACAGTTGAAGTTAAAGCAACTCGTGAACAAATTGACCCTATTCGTTTAATGCTCATCATTCTTTGTAACCTCAAACGACAGTTTAGGGTGTTAGATTGATTGTTGAAGTAGTTGATGCCACGACAGTGGGTCCTCTTGAATCTATGGTTGAGTTCTAGATTGGTTCATAACTTGATAACCTGAATAATTGCTTGGGTTTTGATATCCTAATCCCTGAGAATTACCCCTTGACCTAACGCCTTTTCTTAAATTGTTTACACCGAATTTACATTTGTTTGCTTATTTAATTCGTGACACTTAAACCACATTTAATCGATTAGCTGAACTTGTAATCCATAAAATTAGAGTGTATTGCTGGTCCCTTGAACGAACCTATACTATTCTACATCGAATTAGTGAATCTAGGTTTTATCTTTGAAACCGACAAAAAACCCTTTCATCAAATTGGCGCCGTTGCCGGGGACCAACTCGATACCTCTAATTTTCATTTACGATTTCAGACTAAGTACTAAACCCGTTCTTTTGTTTCTTTTATGTGTGTTTCAGGTGTATGAGCTCGAGGACAACAAGGCATAATTGCGAAATTCCCCTTGTAACTTTGAGTAACCCGGAACTCGTGAGAATAAAACGAGAAAACAGACGCACAAGGCCTAATATCGTCGGCATGGGTGAACAAGGCAACAATGGTATGGCGGCTGAGCTACTACGATTGCAAGAGCAGATGGCTCAGATGCAGCAGCAACATGCCCGTGAACAACAGCAGCAGCACACTCGTGAGCAGCAGCGTGCCATTGGGGATATGGACAATCCCCATGCTTTCTATCGGAACCGAGCTGCTATTGTTCCACCTGCTGTTGAGAGGCAAGGTTATGAGACAAAGCCTTAGATGATATTGCTGGTCAAGCAGCACTCGTTCCATGGACTGCCTGCGGAAATTCCGATGGACCATATAGAAAACTTCGAGGAGATCTGCTCCACGACGAGTTCTAATGGGATGAACCCGGATTTCTTGAAGTGCAAGCTTTTCCCTTTCTCACTCATGGACAAAGCTTCTCGTTGGCTCAAGTCTCTACCAGCTGGATCCATCATGACTTGGGCACAATGTAGAGCAGCGTTCCTGGACCACTTCTACAGCAAAACCAAGACCGCGAGCCAAAGGAACCAGATCTCCTCTTTGCAGCAACATTCAGGAGAGTCCTTTTGTGAGGCATGGGAATGGTTCAAAGAGTATTAGAGAGAGTGTCCACACCATGGGTTTACCGATGAGAACTTGTTGGGTATCTTCTATGATGGTGTTAATTGGGATTACAGGAATGCTCTGAATGCTGCGAGTGATGGTAATTTTATGACTAAGACCAGAGAGGGTGCGTATAAGCTCATCGAGAACTCGGCTGTGAGTTCTAGCAACAAGTCGCAGGAGTATAATAGGACCACAAAATCTAGTGGAATCAAAAGATTGATGACCTTACTGCTAAGGTCAACTTGTTGCTCAAAGGGAACCAAAAGACGGTTCACTTTGTAGATGAGAATGGTGAACCATTTTCTGAAGAGATGGGTGAAGAAGGAGTCACCCAGAACTATAGGAGTCGCCCCAAACCAAGGTCAGAATCAGTTTCAAGGGGGAGTCAACAGAAACCACAATTTTCTAACTTTCAGGCTCCTGCGAGCATTGGAAGTACTTCTCAGGATGAACTCAAGGTTATGATGTAGCAGCTAATGGCTAATCAACAGAAGTCTGCCACTGAAATCAAAACGCAAGTAGACGCCATGTACTCGGATCTCAATGGTAGACTTGAAGCTGTTTGCAGCCACGTGAAGAGGCTTGACACTCAGGTTGCTCAGATCTCGGCATCAGCTAAGCGACCACCGGGGACTCTTCCAGGAAAAGTTGAAACAAATCCCAGAGAACACTGCAATGTGATATTAGTTAAGAGTGAGGTGGAGACTGTCTCAGCATCACTTACACCAGAGACAACAGAAGAGGCTGTTGAATCATTACCATACATCCCTACGATCCCATACCCTCAAAGACTGAAATATGAGATTGATGAAAAGAAGCTGGCTGAGTTTGATAAGATGGTGAGTGAGCTTTCTTCTGATATCTCCTTTGAAGAGGCATTTAGAGTTGATCCTGCATATCGCGAGTTTTCCAAGGATACCAAGAAGAGTCTCACGGTAGTCAAGCCTCTCTTTGCTGAAGAAAGGAATACATCATCTCCAATGAAGCAGTTGCCAAAGCTAGAAGACCCTGGGAAGTTTGTTGTTCCATGCTCCATTGTAGGAGTTGAATTTAAAGAATCTCTCTGCGATTCTAGGTCTTCTATCAATTTCATGTCCAAGGCTATTACAGAAAATCTTGGGATTACTACAATGAGAGCTGCTAATATATCTCTTAAGTTTGCAAACTCTTCCACCAAGGTTCCACAAGGTACTATTCATGATTTACATGTTCAAGTTGGAAATTGTCTTGTTCATACTGACTTTCAGGTGGTGGAGATGAGCGAAGATCCTGGTATACATTTGATTCTTGGAAGACCGTTTCTGGCGACAGTGGGTGCAGTTGTAGATTTGCCAAATAGAAGAGTCTCGTTCTCTAATATTGACAATCAGGTCTTCTACAAAGCTATACCCACTAATGAAGCAGTCTAACTTGATCTTGTGTTACCGTTATCAATGGAGATAAGCTGCAAATGGTGACAAATGGAGATTTCAATGATAAGAGTGAGGTCAAGGAAGTCCTAGATGGAGACCCTCTTATCAGAACAAAGAAGACTAAAGAGCAGGGTAAAGGAGAAGGTGACGAGCCAAAGAATCAAGGGCGATTCTAATATGATTTTAGAACCTCAGAGACGTGTTGATGACACGATTGAGTACAAGGTGAAGTCCAAAGGGATTTCGAAACCTTTCTCCAAGGTTAGAGCTAATCTCACATCTGAGCTAAAAGAAAAAGGTGAAGAAGCTGTGAAAGCTATGTTGAACAAGGTTCTGAGGCTAAAGTTTACTGATTGGGGAGCTTGTTTTGGAGAAAGTTCTCATGCCCCTCTTCCTGACTGACACATGAGATCCAAGTCAAGCTAAAGACTTTAAACAAGCGTTTAGTGGGAGGCAACCCACCGGTACGTTTTTCTAACTCTTTCAATTTAATTTCTTTTATTACTAACTTTGAATTTCAATATAAGTTTTCAGGATTTTCTAAAAAAAAAAAGGTGTGTTATGGAATATACAAGGTAGATCGATCGATCCCTTCTGCTAGATCGATCGATCCGAATGATGAAACAAACAAGCATTCCATCGGTCAAACTCAGGATCAACCTGCACAATCGATCTAATTCCCAGAAGAAGCACCCGCTCCCCGATACAGAGCACCTGCTCTCCATGAAGGCAGATCGATCGATCCCCTTTGCTAGATCGATCGATCCGGATGACAAGATCAAAAGTCATTCCATCGTTCAAACTCAGGATCGACCTGCACAATCGATCTAATTCCTAGAAAGAGCACCTGCTCCCTGATACAGAGCACCTGCTCTCCAGGGTAAAAATCAGAAACAACTTTATTTTATGCTTTTCCTTATGATTTATTTTCTTTCACTCTCTCTTTTCTTATTCTCACATCGAGACAGTGTGATGTAAGTCTGGGAGGAGTTGCTACTAATGATGTTTATTTTGGTTGTTTTCTATTTTCTTATGTCCTTATTGAGTCAGTTTTTATTTTATTTTATTGAGCCAAGACTTTGTAGGGAATTAGGACCTTATCTTATGATGATGCTTGAACTATTTGTGTTTAACTTTCTCTCTAGTGACCATTTTTACAGAGCATGGGTACAAGAAACAGCTGGAACACTTCGATACACTATTTTTGTAACGCCCGTGAACTGAAAAGTGGATTTTTTGGTGGGTGTCGATCGACACAGGGGTGTGTGTCGATCGACACGAGTTGAAATCAGACCGACGGTTTCGGTTTCGGATTGTCCGGTTTGGTGGGCCGGTTTAGGGAAACCGTAGGGTTCGATATAAAAGGCAGAATCAGAGGTTCTGGCTGTTTTTTTTCTAGAGAATCAGACTTTTCAGAGAGTTTTTGGGGAGAAGTTCTGAAATCAGAGAATTGGAGTGATTGTTGGGAGATTCCTGGAGGAATTGATCGTGAGTGGAGGTAGAACGAGAAAGAGGTTGTTGCTATGCTGATTTCGGGTCTGTGGGGACGGAATCAGAGGCTGTCTTGGTGTTCTTTGCTCGTTCTTCGCGTTCTTCATCTTTTTTCAATCCCAATCAAGGTGAGTGCGTGACTGTAGGCTCGTATGAGTATAGGGGACGAATGGAATATGATTGCTTGGTGGTTTCCGTGTGTTTGTGTGTGGATTTATGCAGGAGACTCGACAGATTGCATCAGATTCGAGTCATGTGAGGATTGACTCGATTCTGGGTTCTGCGATGTCGTGTCGATCGACACCGGGGTGGTGTGTCGATCGACACGGGGCCTGTGTTCTTCGACACCTAGTGGTTGTGTCGATCGACACAGCGGATCCTATCGATCGACACGGGATCACTGATCATCGACACCTAGTGGTTGTGTCGATCGATACAGTGAGTCCTGTCGATCGACACAGAGTATTCTGGGCTGGTTTATTTGTTTGGTTGTGTTTGCTTGTTCTGTGATCATCCTGGTATTGTGTTGGTTGTTTATACTTGTATTTAAATAGCCTGTAGACGGGATGACCGCGTCGCTGAGTATTTGTGATAATACTCACGCAACTCTTTTTGCCATGTGTTGCAGGTAAAGAGAAATTGTGATCGTGGAATCGTGGCGAGGAAAAAGAGATGATTTAGGGTCTCACTTGGTTTGTATTTCCATGGAATTGTTAGGTTGTTAGTCATTGGATATTGTTCATTCATATTGGTTGATTGGTTGAACTGGGATGATATTTAATAAAGTATGGGATTTGTTAAATTGGAATGTGTCGTTGATGTTTTATTGTTCCGCATTGCTTGTTTGTTGACCCATTGAAGATTATTATCTGTGATGATAATAATCTGGAGGGGAATTTTTTTTTGAATTTTGGGTCGGGTCGTTCAGTTTGGTATCAGAGCCCTAGCGGTTCTAGGGTGGGTGCAATTGATGGATTAGGAAGTTAATTGATTGATTGTTGTGTGGGTATGGAGTCTTAGATCATCTCTTCCGAGCCTTCAATGAGATTCCACGGTAAGTGTTGTATGATTTCTGTTTTTGTTCTAGTACTTAGTAATCTGCTGGTGAGTGCAGAGTTATGGCTAGAGGTGCTAGAGGCAGAGGTCGTGGGGGCCGTGGAGGTCGTGCTGGTCGTGGGCGCGGGCGAGGGCTCGAGAGTGAGTCGGTAGCCGCGAGTGTGGCCCAGGAGACCACGTAGGAGTAGGTGGCAGACTCTCAGGCTTTTCAGGAGGGGTCCGTGGGTCCGGCTTCTACGAGTATTAGTGTGAGGGCTGATGGGGCTAGTGTGGGTCCCGGTGTAGTTGCTGGTGCGGCAGGCCCAGGTGGGGGTGCTTCCGCAGGTGTGGCTCAGGACCGAGATGATCGTTTGGCGGTTTTGCTGCAGTTGATCCTTGAGCGGTTACCAGGTGGGGTACCAACTCCGGGTCAGGCTCGAGGAGTACAGCCAGTGGAGGCTGGGGTTCAGCCGGGAGTGGCTGGTGTTAAGCCAGTGGTGGCGGGTGTTCAGCCGGGTGTGATTGAGGAGCTTCCATCCTACCTGAGGATGATGGAGCAGATGCAGCGGATTGGCACCGGGTTTTTCTCTGGTGGTGCCAAGCCGGAGGAGGCCGATGAGTGGCGGCGGAGATTGTAGCGTAACTTTCGCTCGATCAAGTGTCCAGAGGGATACAAAGTAGACCTAGCAGTGCACTATTTGGATGGTGATGCGCATCTCTGGTGGAGAGGCGTTGAGACTAGGCGGGTGCAGGCCGAGATGGTCTGGGAGGATTTCTTGGCTGAGTTTAATGCCAAGTATTTCCCACAGGAGGCGGTGGACAGGATGGAGTCGAGGTTCCTAAACCTGACTCAGGGGGATCGGACCGTGAGGGAGTTCGATTTGGAGTTCTGTAGACTCCTGGTACATGCGGGTAGAGGCATGGAGGGCGAACAGGCCCAGGTGCGGAGGTTCCTTGGGGGACTTCGAGCTGAGTTGAGGACTCGCTGCACGGCGAGTAAGTTTGCCACGAGGGCAGAGCTGGTTGAGACTGCGGCTGCGATTGAGGAGGACCTCAGGGAGCAGGTTGTGGTGGTTAGTCCACCGGTGCAGCAGCAGCAGCAGCCGAGGAGATCTCAGCAGCAGATGGGATCGAGCAGGGGCAGTAAGCCTGCTCAGGGTCAGAAGAGGAAGTGGGAGAGCACTTCCGGGGCCAGTCAGGGTGGACAGAGTGGTCCAGGATGTTTTGGGTGCGGGGGCGTGGGTCACAAGGTGGCCAATTGTCCGCAGAGGAGTGCAGTACGGAGCGCTCAGGTGTGCTACCACTGTAGGGAGCCAGGGCATATCAAGCCCAAGTGTCCGAAACTGCAGCAGATGGCAGTGGCAGCAGTACAACCGTTGGCGGTTCAGCCTTTGGCACAGATTGCAGTGGCACCGCGGGTGTTTACGTCGGCAGAGGCGGGCGGCTCTAGCGCCAGACCGATCACAGGTATATTTCCAGGCTTGCTTTTAAATTTTGGGTCAATTCATGTGGTGATTGTAGTAGTCTGTTAGATAAATGTGTGTCTGCGCTAGAGTGTCGGGTCTTACAGCACATGGGTTTGTGCAGGGACCTTAGTTGTGGGCGGGTGTGAGTCCCACGTGTTGTTCGATTCGGGAGCTACAAATAGCTTCATTACTCCGGAGTGTGCGGAGGGCAGCGGGATCCGGAGAGCAGCCGGGAGTAGTTAAGGTTGCTGGTGGGAGAATGTTAGCTACTTTCGGGCGGGCTCGTGGTGTGGGTGTTCTGGTGGCGGGAGAGTTGATGCCAGCAGACCTGGTCATTAGTCCGGTGGAACTGTACGATGTTATCTTGGGTATGGATTGGTTGGATCGGTACAGGGTCCATTTGGATTGTCATCGAGGACGGGTAGTGTTTGAGCGAGAGGCTGGGAGGTTGGTGTTTCAGGGGGTGAGACCGACTTCCGGAAGCCTGGTGATTTCAGCGATACATGCCGAGCAGTTGATTGAGAAGGGCTGTGAGGCGTATCTAGCGACGATAGTGATGCCAGAGGCTGTTGGAGAGGTCGCAGTTGGGGATATTCAGGTTGTTCGGGATTTTCAGGATGTGTTTCAGTCGTTGTCGGGATTGCCACCATCGCGGTCGGATCCATTTACGATTGAGTTGGAACCCGGGACAGCTCCGATATCCAAGGCGCCTTACCGTATGGCTCCAGCAGAGATGGCAGAGTTGAAGAAGCAGTTGGATGATTTGTTGGGTAAAGGTTTTATTCGGCCGAGTGTTTCACCGTGGGGAGCACCGGTGTTGTTCGTGAAGAAGAAGGATGGGAGTTTCCGGTTGTGCATTGATTACCGGGGGCTTAACCGAGTCACTGTGAGGAACAGGTATCCTTTGCCGCGCATTGATGAGTTGTTGGATCAGTTGCGAGGGGCTACTTGGTTCTCCAAGATAGACTTGGCGTCGGGTTACCATCAGATTCCGATCGATGAGGCGGACGTCAGGAAGACGGCCTTTCGGACGAGGTACGGGCATTATGAGTTTGTGGTGATGCCGTTTGGGTTGACGAATGCCCCAACAGCGTTCATGCGGTTGATGAACGGGGTGTTCCAGGAGTATCTGGACGTGTTCGTGATCATCTTCATAGATGATATCCTGGTATACTCGAGGAGTCCGGAAGAGCACGAGGTGCATTTGAGGTTGGTTTTGGAGAAGCTGCGGGAGCAGAAGCTGTACGCGAAGCTGAGTAAGTGCAGTTTCTGGCAGCGAGAGATGAGCTTTCATGGCCACGTTGTGTCTGCAGAGGGGGTGTCTGTGGATCCAGCTAAGATAGAGGCTATCAGAGGTTGGCCTCGACCGAGGAACGCCACCGAGATCAGGAGTTTTCTTGGGTTGGCAGGCTATTACCGGAGGTTCGTCAAGGGATTCGCGAGTATGGCGCAGTCGATGACAAAGCTAACAGGGAAGGATGTCCCTTTTGTTTGGTCTTCAGCTTGTGAGGAGAGTTTCGGGAAGCTGAAGGAGATGTTGACCGGTACACCTATTTTGGCGTTACCCGAGCCGGGTGAGCCTTATGTGGTGTATACAGACACTTCGGGAGTTGGTTTGGGTTGTGTGCTGATGCAGCAGGGGAAGGTTATTGCGTATGCTTCGAGGCAGTTGAGGAAGCACGAGTGCAATTACCCTACCCATGACTTGGAGTTGGCTGCAGTTATCTTTGCACTTAAGATCTGGAGGTCTTATCTGTATGGCGGGAAGGTGCAGATATTCACAGACCACAAGAGTCTAAAGTATTTCTTCACTCAGCCGAAGCTGAACCAGAGACAGAGGCGCTGGATAAAGTTAGTTGCAAACTATGACCTGGAGATTAGGTACCATCCTGGTAAGGCTAATCTGGTTACAGATGCGTTGAGTCGGAAGAGGGCAGCTTCAGATCAGGAGCGAGATATGGAGGCTCTGGTGAGCGAGATCAGCACGTTGAGGTTGTGTGTGATCTCACAGGAGCCGTTGGGGTTAGAGGCAGCTGACCAGGCAGATCTGTTGAGCAGGATTCGGGTTGCACAGGAGAAGGATCAGGGTTTGATTGACGCTTCTCAGGCGGCCGGTTCAGAGTATGTGGTCTCAGCGAGTGGGATAATACTGGTGAACGGGCGGGTTTGTGTACCCAAAGACGAGGATCTGAGGCAAGAGATCCTGAGGGAGGCTCATTCGAGTATGTTATCGATTCATCCGGGAACGACCAAGATGTATCGGGACTTAAAACGGTATTATCACTAGGTCGGGATGAAGAGGGATGTAGCTAGCTGGGTTGCAGCGTGCAACGTGTGTCAGCTAGTGAAGGCTGAGCATCAGGTTCCGAGCACTATATTGCAGAGTTTACCTATTCCGGAGTGGAAGTGGGATATGATTACGATGGATTTCATGACGGGATTGCCAGTGTCGCAGCCCTATGATGCGATATGGGTTATTGTGGATCGTCTGACCAAGTCAGCACATTTTCTGGCCATCAAGAAGACCGACGGAGCGGTGGTGTTAGCTAGAAAGTATGTGCGTGAGATAGTGAGGCTGCACGGGGTGCCAGCAAGTATTGTGTCAGACAGGGATCCGAGATTCACTTCAGAGTTCTGGAGGGCATTCCAGGTAGAGATGGGCACTAAGGTGCATATGAGTACCGCGTATCATCCTCAAACGGATGGGCAGTCTGAGAGGACGATTCAGACATTGGAGGATTTGCTGAGGATGTGTGTACTGGATTATGGTGGTCATTGGGCGGATCATCTGAACCTGGTATAGTTTGCGTACAACAACAGCTATCAGGCGAGTATTGGGATGGCTCGATATGAGGCTCTGTATGGGAGGTCGTGTAGGACACCATTATGCTGGACTCAAGTGGGGGAGAGGAGCATGTTTGGTGCAGACTTTGTTCAGGAGACGACGGAGAAGATCCGTGTCTTGAGGCTGAACATGAGAGAGGCTCAGGATCGGCAGAAGAGTTACGCCGATAGGAGACGGAAGGAGCTGGAGTTTGAGCTGGGAGATAGGGTGTATCTCAAGGCAGCTATGTTGAGGGGTCCTAACAGATCCATTTCAGAGAATAAGCTGAGTCCGAGGTTTATGTGTCCGTTCAAGGTTGTGGAGCGGGTCGGACCGGTGGCTTATCGGTTGGAGTTACCTCAGAGTATGAAGGCTTTTCACAAGGTCTTCCATGTTTCGATGCTGCGGAAGTGTCTACATGAGTCTGAGGAGGTGTTGGCTAGGATTCCGGAGGATCTTCAGCCCAACATGACGTTGGCGGCGAGGTCTGTGAGGATTCTCGAGAGGAGGATCATGGTGCTGCGCCGGAAGAGTATACCGTTGGTGAGAGTCGTGTGGGACTGCGACGGTATTGAAGAGGAGACTTGGGAACCAGAGGCGTTGATGAAGACGAAGTTCTCGAAGTGGTTCGAGAAGCAAGCGGTGGATTGAGTGTCTTTTCTGGTTTTCAGAGTCTTTATAGCATGTGGCTATGGGATTATGTTGTCGTTTGATGTTGTTGTAACGATTACATTTTGAGATTTAATAAGATGAGTTTTTCCTTATTAAATATAGTGTTATAAGACGTGGGTTCTTATGGTATGACGGGGATGTCATGGATTGTGATGACTGGTAGGTCATGTGGATGCTAGCGATAGAGTTCCATGTGAGTTGGAATCTGTTTATCGGCTAGGGAGGCTAGAAATGGAAGCTCTATGTGAGTTAGAGTTGTCCATGTTCTAGGAGGATTATCTGGGGAGGAGGTTCTATGTGAGTTAGGACTGGTGATTCTCTGGATAGCGCTGGGGAATAGGGGTTTTATGTGAGTTAGAGCCTGCCTATTTCCTAGGGGGAGTCTGGAATAGAAGTCTTATGTGAGTTAGGACTGTCTTTCCAGGGACTCTGTGAGGCACCTTGGTGTTTGGGGTGGTTCGTATGGCCACGAGAGGCAATTTCAGTCGATAGGTGCCTAAGATGCATGTTACAGAGTGATTGCCTCAGGGGATAGTGGTTCTCCTAGGTATACTTGAGTGGACAGTGATGTTCTCTCCGGGGGGAAGTGGTTCCCTTGCATATACTTTGAGGGGCCAAAGCCTCTCCAGGGGATGTGTGATTCCTCTGCAGCCGAGCTTGACGGACTGTGTGTCCTGAGAGTGAGAGGGGCTGGAGCATACCGAGAACCGGATGGGCGGCGGTCCTGAAGGTGGAGGGGTATGATATACTTCTAGAGCTCAAGGGGTGACGATCCTGAGAGCGGAGTGTTGTATATAGATATGAGTATGAGCAATAGTATCTGTAATGTGGTTGTAAGCATGAGACTGGATGAACTTCGGGGATCGAGAGTGGATCTCAGGTGGTGCTGACCAGGTGGGGTCAGGATTACAGCCGTGGTGAGACGGTGCAATGTGGCTAGTGTGAGCCTACTAGAGCTCGGGGATCAGGTGTGATCACGAGTGGTGCTGGCTGAGGGCCAGGGTTGTGTTGTGGATGTCGAGTCTGGGGTTATTACTGGAGTCTGGAATTCGGTTCGGACAATCCTGGTAGCATATGTTATGCCGATGGTCGTACATGTTCTTGTTTGATTGTTGTACGATCATTTGGTCCAATGCGAGGTCAATGGTTGGTCGGACATGTTCTTGTTTGATTGTTGGACGGTCAATCGGGCAGCCCTAATCCGGACCATGGGGCGTGCATCGTGGATGTTCCGGGTGAATCTGGTCGAATTCTAGGCGAGAGTGTTGGCCTTAGCAGGACGGGTTGTGGGATTCGAGTGTGATCTCGGATGATACTGACCGGGTGCGGGTCAGGTGGTTGAGACCGTAGTGTGGCGGTGTCGCGTGATTCGAGGTTGAATTCGTGTTAGTGGGGGAGAATTGTAACGCCCGTGAACTGAAAAGTGGATTTTTTGGTGGGTGTCGATCGACACAGGGGTGTGTGTCGATCGACACGAGTTGAAATCAGACCGACGGTTTCGGTTTTGGATTGTCCGGTTTGGTGGGCCGGTTTAGGGAAACCCTAGGGTTCGATATAAAAGGCAGAATCAGAGGTTCTGGCCGTTTTTTTTCTGGAGAATCAGACTTTTCTGAGAGTTTTTTGGGAGAAGTTCTGAAATCAGAGAATTGGAGTGATTGTTGGGAGATTCCTGGAGGAATTGATCGTGAGTGGAGGTAGAACGAGAAAGAGGTTGTTGCTGTGCTGATTTCGGGTCTGTGGGGACGGAATCAGAGGCTGTCTTGGTGTTCTTCGCTCGTTCTTCGCGTTCTTCATCCTTTTTTAATCCCAATCAAGGTGAGTGCGTGACTGTAGGCTCGTAGGAGTATAGGGGACCAATGGAATATGATTGCTTGGTGGTTTCCGTGTGTTTGTGTGTGGATTTGTGTAGGAGACTCGCGAGATTGCATCAGATTCGAGTCGTGTGAGGATTGACTCGATTCTGGGTTCTGCGATGTCGTGTCGATCGACACCGGGGTGGTGTGTCGATCGACACGGGGCCTGTGTTCTTCGACACCTAGTGGTTGTGTCGATCGACACAGCGGATCCTATCGATCGACACGGGATCACTGATCATCGACACCTAGTGGTTGTGTCGATCGATACAGTGAGTCCTGTCGATCGACACGGAGTATTCTGGACTGGTTTATTTGTTTGGTTGTGTTTGCTTGTTCTGTGATCATCCTGGTATTGTGTTGGTTTTTTATACTTGTATTTAAATAGCCTGTAGACGGGATGACCGCGTCGCTGAGTATTTGTGATAATACTCACGCAACTCTTTTTGCCATGTGTTGCAGGTAAAGAGAAATTGTGATCGTGGAATCGTGGCGAGGAAGAAGAGATGATTTAGGGTCTCACTTGGTTTGTATTTCCATGGAATTGTTAGGTTGTTAGTCATTGGATATTGTTCATTCATATTGGTTGATTGGTTGAACTGGGATGATATTTAATAAAGTATGGGATTTGATAAATTGGAATGTGTCGTTGATGTTTTATTGTTCCGCATTGCTTGTTTGTTGACCCATTGAGGATTATTATCTGTGATGATAATAATCTGGAGGGGAATTTTTTTTTGAATTTTGGGTCAGGTCATTTCAATTTTCCAGGTTTCATATTGACCGAAAATTCCTCTCGCTATTGGCACTAAATTAGGGAAACGAATCATATTCAGGACTCATTCTTTTTATCACTCTTGTTGTCCTTGAATAGCTAGCTCATTTTTAGTTAGTACCCTCCTTAACCCTAACCTCTTTTCAAGCCTTTTGCATTCTTGTTACTCATTGTCATATGTGCAGCATATGCGCAAAAGGGCCGGAGAGAATTGGGTCGACACTACCTTTAAATCACTCTTTCTGAAGAACAAGATCACTGATTCCCAGAAGGAGCACCCGCTCTTATTTTTAGAAGATGGTTTTATAACGAGGTGGAACGAAAACCCACAAAGGAGGAATGATATTGATGAGTTCCACTTGGGTATGCACAACAACTCTGATATTTTCGTGTTTGAGAGACACACACATGTAATCAAAACCCTCTTCATCATCATCTTATGTCTAAAAAAAAAAAAAAGATGATGAAGAGTGGTAAATCTGTAAAATTGGAAATGTCTCTCAGCACAGCGAGTATACCCAAGGTGGACGATGGCTAGTTGAGATATTGGAGAAATTTGGAGAAGAAAGAGTGGTTTAGAGAATGTGGATATCAACGTACCCGTTCTCTCTTGCAATTTTGTGCAATATCCTGCATCCACAACGAAATAACGGGTAACCCTTAAACACTTTAAACACTTTTAGCTCCACATCTAAATGGCCTTAAACCCTTAGCATCGTCTACCCTAAATGGTGCATTTAGCGAGACCCTCACACAACTTTAATGTGTTGAGTTTGTGTTTGGGAAATGGAACTTGGTTGAGAAATGTGTTGAGGATGTTTTGGTAAAGCTTTGTTATTCGTAATTTGGATTATGTGGTCTGCAAATTGAAGGTTTTAAACTGGTTCACTGAGGATAAAAGAGTTTCCGCGTTTTCAACCCTATCTCCTTACTTAGTTTTAAATTTGTTTGAGGACAAACAAATATCTAAGTCTGGGGGAATTGATATAATGTGTTTTTGGCGCATTTTAACCTTTGTTTTGTAGGATTTTATCGAGTCTTTCTTTCTCTTTCGAGTCATTCTAGGTATAAAAGTGGCAGGAAACAAGGATTGGAGCCTGCGGCTTTGATTTGGCGAAAAAGGATGAAATGTGGATCTTTTTGGAGATTTTTGAAGAAAAGGAGCACTTGCTCCAGAAGAGGGAGAACCCGCTCCCAGCAGATCCACTTATGGAAATTTCATTAAACCTAATTCTAAAAACCCTATCTTTGGGCCAGCCGCCAAGGGCTTTAAAAGGGGGAGATTTTCGACCCTTTAGAGAGAGACACATCACGCAACAGCAAACACAAGAGAGATCAACGAGAGACAGAGAGAGATTCGATACTTGTTTTGAGAGTTTGTAAGCTTGGAGATTTTGCCCTCCACGTTTCTTGTTGAAGTTTTCGTAAACCCTAATCTCTTTACTTTGATTCAATGAAGTTTCTATTCTCTTTTGCTGCTGTTGTTTGCTTGAATATGTGCGAGTAATCTCCTTTGTTAGGTTGAGGGTTCGATGGGGTTAGAGAATCATAACTAAGCATAGATAGGTTTTAAAACATCACTTGATATCTCCGTCTAATGTCAAACGTATTGCCTAGGCTAATTTGATCACCTAGTCTCTGATTTTAGGTTGAATTCACTCACCAAAGTGTTGTGAATTGCTGGAATTGACTTAGACGGGCGAGCTATCTTTAGCTAACGACAGTTGAAGTTAAAGCAACTCGTGAACAAATTGACCCTATTCGTTTAATGCTCATCATTCTTTGTAACCTCAAACGACATTTTAGGGTGTTAGATTGATTGTTGAAGTAGTTGATGCCACAACAGTGGGTCCTCTTGAATCTATGGTTGAGTTCTAGATTGGTTCATAACTTGATAACCTGAATAATTGCTTGGGTTTTGATATCCTAATCCCTGAGAATTACCCCTTGACCTAACGCATTTCCTTTAATTGTTTACATCGAATTTACATTTGTTTGCTTGTTTAATTCGTGACACTTAAACCACATTTAATCGCTTAGCTGAACTTGTAATCCATAAAATTAGAGTGTATTGCTGGTCCCTTGAACGAACCTATACTATTCTACATCGAATTAGTGAATCTAGGTTTTATCTTTGAAACCGACAAAAAACCCTTTCATCAATTTTTTATGAATTTAATCTCTCTAACTAACTGACGGAAAGAGAAAAAAAAAGAAAGATAATATATTATTTTTATCACCTATAATTCACTACCCAACACTATATAAAACAAAATATATTAACTAACATTTAACCCACTTAAAATTCTAATTTTACCCTTTCACAATTATCCAAATTTTTACATCAAAAATAATAATTAAAACTCTAATCTCTAAATACTTCCTTCTCTCATCTTCTTCTTCTTTCCTCCTCTCACCACCGACTACTTCTTCTTCTTCTTCTTTTGTTGTTAATTGATGATGCGTTCCATCGTCAGCAAGCTGTGGTTGACAAGGTCATTCTCCTCCTCCCTCTTCTTCTCTCCTTTCTTCTTTATATTCAATTTCACAATTCATTTCTTATTATTTTTATTATCTCTCAATTATTTTGTTTTAACTCATTACCATGAATCATAATCTTCAATCGTGGATTAAGATAGTATTTATGCTCTTCCGTTAAAATCCCCATTTATACATCTCTTGGTCAAGCTGAGCCACCGCTGAAGATCAATATAGTTAACTATGTTCAAAATTCACTATAATTAGTAACTATGTTTCTAATAAACAGTTTACTATGTATGTAAATTTTTACCTGTTAATTTTTATTAATAGGTAACTATGTTACTGATAATAGTTAACTATATATGTTATTTTGTTGATTATGCAAACTATAATAGGTAACTACATTCTGAACGTAATATGTTTGTTTAAATAAGTAACTATTACAACAACATTTTCATATAATCAACTATGTCATGAAATCAATAGAGTAGATAACTATGATCTAAAAATTGTTAACTATATTTTTAGATAATTACATATAATGTGATGTAGTTATATATGTTCTGAAATCAATTTAATAGGTTTTTTCGAAAATAGTTAATTATGTTATCAAATAGTTAACTGTTACAACATATTTGTTTTTTTTGTCATCTTCTGAACCAATTTTTTTTTTCAAAGCAATTGTGCAAAATTAAAATCAACTTTTTGGACGGATACAACCATAAGAACAATTTTTTCAGAGATAAAATCAAGAGAAAATTTTTACAGATTTTTTTTTATTTACTTTAATTTTAGTTATAAAGACATTTTTCATATTTTTAATTTTCTCTGCTATTTATCTAATTATATTTGAGATGGACCAAGGGAAGTCGACGGCGATCGTCGGTCCAAGTGGCTCAGGTAAATCCACTATAATAAGTTTGATCGAGCGGTTTTACGACCCGTTAAAGGGTACTGTGAGAATTGATGGCCTCGATATAAGGTCGTACCATTTGAGATCGCTTCGTCAACACATTAGTCTAGTTAGCCAAGAGCCAACGTTGTTCGCCGGGACGATCCGAGAGAACATCATGTACGGAGGAGCATCTGACAAGATCGACGAAGCAGAGATAATGGAGGCGGCCAAGGCAGCGAACGCTCATGATTTCATTACATCACTATCTGATGGTTATGACACATACTGCGGAGACAGAGGAGTACAATTGTCCGGTGGACAAAAACAGAGGATCGCGATAGCTCGAGCGGTGTTGAAGAACCCGTCGGTGTTGCTCCTCGATGAAGCCACGAGCGCTTTAGACAGCGAATCGGAGCGTGTGGTGCAAGACGCGCTCGAGCGCGTGACGGTTGGGAGGACGAGTGTGGTGATCGCACATAGGCTGAGCACCATTCAGAACTGCGACGCGATCGCTGTTTTGGACAAAGGGAAAGTCATCGAATGTGGGACTCACTCGTCCTTGTTGGCCAAAGGTCCCACGGATGCTTATTTCTCATTGGTCAGTCTCCAGAGAACTTGTGGGCAAACTAGTGACTTGTTAAATTAAAACGGACAAGTTTTTGTTCTGTAGTTGGTTTGTTTCGATTCTATGAAGTCAACACATTTGGCTGTTGGATTGTTTATTGATTTCGCGCGACTGTTGTAACAGTGTTAGAACCAGATAACCCAAACCTAGATATCCACCTAGGACTCAAAGGTAAGGAGATGATGAAGGTGATGATCAGAGTAAAAAGAGAGAGATTAGGGAAACATTCTTGTTATTTCATTGAAGTGGCGAGAGATGCCTTTACATAATTACATAGATGTTATGTTCGAATTCATACCAGTTTATAACGGTTTATAAATTCTAATTTCAAATTCAATTGACAGGACTCATGCAATTATTGAATTAAATCCAGATCATAGGTTTCAAATATATTTTGATATTTTGTTATTTGATATATTTTCAAATAAAAGCTTTCCTTGAGGTTCCCAATCGGTTTCTTCATCAAGGATTTTTTCTTTGTATGCTTTCAATACCAATAATATCTTCAAAACCAGTTTTTTTTTCAAATCTAAAACTTGTTCGAGGGAGGCAATTATGTGAATGTACTTGCTTCTAGGTAAACTATTGAGAAACTTCTTCACCAACTTGTTTTCATCAATAGTTTGTCTGAGTGAAGCAGACTTTGAAGCAATCTCCGATAGCTTTCCCGCAAAGCTACCTACTGAATCGTTATCTTTCATCTTGATTCTTTCAAATTCAAACATGAGGCTTTGTAGGCGAGCTTCTTTAACCCGATCAGCTCCAAGGTTACGTGCTTTGATTGCATTCCATATATTCTTTGAAGTTTTTTGTTCACCGACTTGTAAAACAAGAGACTTGATATAATGTGTTTTTGGCGCATTCTAACCTTTGTTTTGTAGGTTTTTATCGAATTTTTCACTTTACTTTGAGTCATTCTAGGTCTAAAATGCAGCTTGAATGGAAGACTGGAACTTGCAATTGGATTTGGTGAAAAATGAAAGAATCTGGATCTTATTGGAATATTCTGAAGAAAGGGAGCACCCGTCCCAGAAAAGGGAGCACCTGCTCCCAAACGATCCACTTAAGGAAATATTCATTAAACCTAATTGGAGGCCCTAATCTTTTCCCAGCCGCCGTGGGCCTTTAAAGGCAGAGTTTTTCGATCCTTTCGAGAAGACCACGCGATCACGTAGACACGAGAGAACAAAGAAGAGAATACGTAAGAGAGAGAGAATTGATACTTGTTTTGAGAGTTGTAAGCTTGAGGATTGTCTTCCACGTTTTCGTTGAAGTTTTCTTAAACCCTTACTCTTTTTTATTTTGATTCAATGAAGTTTCTATTCTCTTTTGCTACTGTTGTTTGCTTGATTATGTGCGAGTAATTCCCCTTGTTAGGTTGAGGGTTCGATGGGGTTAGAGAATCATAACTACGCATAGATAGGTTTTGAAACATCACTTAATATCTCCGTCTATAGTCGATCGTATTGCCTAGGCTAACTTGATCACCTAGTCTTTGATTTTAGGTTGAATTCACTCATCAAAAGTGACGTGAATTGCTGGAATTGACTTAGATGGGCGAGTTGTCTTTACCCAACGACAGTTGAAGAAAAACAACACGTAAATAAATTGATCCTAATCGTTTAATGCTCATCATTCCTTGTAACCTCAAACGATAGTTTAGGGTGTTAGATTGATTGTTGAAGTTGTTGATGCCACGACAGTGGATTAGCTTAAATTTATCTTTGAGTTCTAGATTGGTTCATAACTTGATAACCTGAATAATTGCTTGGTTTTGATGTCCTAATCCCTGAGAATTATCCCTTGACCTAACGTTTTTCCACATATTGTTTCAACCAAAATTTACATTTGTTTGCTTGTTTAATTTGTGACCCTTAAACCAACCTTGAATCGCTTAGCTGGACTTGTAATCCATAGGATTAGAGTGTATTGTTGGTCCCTTAACGAACCTATACTATTCTACATCAGATTAGTAACCTTAGGTTTCATCTTTACAAACCGGGCAAAAACCCTTTCATCAAATTGGCGCCGTTGCAACGGGGACCAACTCGATACCTTTAATTTTCGTTTACGATTTCAGACTAAGTACTAAACTCGTTCTTTTGTTTCTCTTGCGTGTGTTTCAGGTGTATGAATTCAAGGACAACAAGGAGAAATCTTCAAACTCCCCTCGTCACTTTGAGTAACCCTGAACTTGCGAGACTAGAACGAACCAACAGACGACAAAGGCCTAATCCCGCTGATATGGGCGAACAAGGCGACAACAACATGGCGGCTGAGCTACAAAGGCTGCAAGAGCAAATGGCTCAGATGCAATAGCAGCACGCACGCGAACAGCAGCAACAACGTGCGCGTGAGCAGCAACGCGCCATAGGGGATATGGACAATCCCCATGCTTTTTACCGGAACCGAGCTGCTATAGTTCCCCCTGCTGTTGAACGGAATGATTATGAGATGAAACCGTAGATGATATCGCTGGTTAAGCAGCATTTGTTCCATGGGCTGCCTGCTGAAATTCTGATGGACCATATAGAAAACTTCGAGGAGATCTGCTCCACGACGAGTTCTAATGGGATGAACCCGGATTTCCTAAAGTGCAAGCTATTCTCCTTCTCACTCGCGGATAAGGCTTCGCGTTGGCTTAAGTCTCTACCTGCTAGATCCATTACGACTTGGGCACAATGTAGAGCTGCATTTCTGGATCACTTCTACACGAAGACAAAAACCGCTAGTCTAAGGAACAAAATCTCCTCGTTCCAACAACATTCTGGAGAGTCTTTCTGTGAGGCTTGGGAACGGTTCAAGGAATATAAAAGGGAATGCCCACACCATGGTTTCACCGATGAAAATCTGCTCAGTATTTTCTACGATGGTGTTGACTAGGACTACAAGAATGCGCTTAATGCTGCTAGCGATGGAGACTTTATGACAAAAACCAGAGAGGGTGCGCATAAGCTCATTGAGAATTTGGCTGCGATTTCTAGCAACAAATCCCAGGAGTATGACAGGACTATGAAATCCAGTGGAACGGATTCCACCAAGATCGATGACCTTACGGCCAAGTTCAACTTGTTGCTCAAAGCGAACCAAAGGATAGTACACTTTGCAGATGAAAATGGTGAGCCACTCTCTGAGGAGATGGTTGAGGAAGGAGACAATTATCAGGAGGAGGTAAGTTATGTTAATGGTCAAGGGTTTGTACGAAACCACGGGTTCAACCAAAATTATAGGAGTCACCCAAATTTCTCCTATCGAAGTACGAATGTTGAGAATCCACAGGACCAGGTTTATCCGCAGCAAACCGGCCTCCAGAACCAGAAGCCTCAAGATCAGACTTTCCAAAAGACCTACCCTCAGAATTTTCAAGGAAAAACGTTCCTCTATTTTCAAGGTCAGAAAACGCAATTATCTAACTTTCAGGCTCCTGCGAGCTCTGGAAGTACTTCCCAGGATGAGTTGAAAGGTATGATGCAGCAACTGATGGCTAATCAACGGAAGTGTGCTACCGAGATCAACACAAAGGTGGATGCTATGTATTCGGGCCTTAACGGTCGGCTTGAGGCAGTTTGCAACCACGTGAAGAAGCTCGACACATAGGTTGCCCAAACGGCCGATGCAATCAAGAGACCACAGGGAGTGTTGCCTGGTAAAATGGATACAAACCCAAGGGAATTTGTGAACGCCATAGAACTGAGAAGTGGAAGAGTTCTGCCAGCAGTCGTAAGAGCAGAGGCTGAAAACTGCCCAGAAATAGCACCTGCTCCGGAAACAGAAGAGGATAAAGAAGTTGCTGGGTCAGCTTCTAAGGTATTAAGGCCAAATGAGATTGTTGATAAGGTTCGTTCTCGTGTCTACAGACCCCCTGTCCCTTACCCAGTACCTCCAAGGAAATCATAGAAGGATTTAGAGGAGGCGAAGTGTAAGGAAATGTTACAAGATTTGACGGTTAAGCTAACATTGGCACATGCGATTCAGATGATGCCGTCCATGAAAAAGTACGTTAAGGGTTTGGTAACAGGTAAGATTTCTTCAGAGCAGAGCGCCATGATTATAAGTAAGAATTTTAGTGTTGTGCTACAAAATAAGGTGATTAAAAAGCAAGAGGCCATAGGGAAGTTTGTGTTATTTGTGGATATTGGTCATGTACGATTTGCTTGCTCTCTATGCGACTTTGGTTTGAGCGTGAACCTCATGCCCTATTCGGTTGCGAGGAAGCTAGGGTACACGATATTCAAACCAACTCGGATTTCGTTGGTGTTTGCTGATAGATCAATAAAGCTACTTGTGGTAATTTTGGAAGATCTACATGTTAGGATTGGTAACATATTGAGCGGATTTTGTGGTGTTAGAATTGGATGATGAACCGAAGGATCCCTTGATTTTGGGACGTCCTTTCTTGCGCACAGCTGGTGCAATCATCAATGTAAAGAACGGAACCATTGGTCTCTACCTGGGAGACATTATTATGGAGATTGAGATGGATCGGATGTTGAAGAAACCGACCATTGATGGGCAAACCTTTGCCATTGAGGATAATCTTGAAATCTTAGAGAGAGAGATTGAAGAGATTCTTGATGATGATCCGTTGGATGTTGCGTTGACAAAAGCTGAAGGTGAACATGGGTATTTGAGTGAGGATACTATTGGGTTCGCAAGGATGTTGGATTCTGGGCAAATGGAGAAATCAACATAATTTTTGAGACTTGAAACAGAAGGAGCGGACGGAGCCCCTGCTCCCCGCTTCTGGGAACTCTGTTGACGATCCTTGGAGTGAGCTGAAAGCTCTAAAACTTGAGCTCAAAACCTTACCAGCTGGGCTAAGGTACGCGTTTCTCGGTCCCAACTCCACATACCCTGTTATAATTAATGCTGATTTGAATAATGTGAAAACCGCCTTACTTTTATGCGAACTTAGGAAGTATAGGAAGGCTTTAGGTTATTCGCTAGATGACATCCCTGGAATTTCACCTGATATATGCATGCATAGGATACATTTAGAGGATGAATCTAGAACTTCTGTAGAGCACCAAAGGAGATTGAACCCGAATTTGAAAGATGTTGTTAAGAAAGAAATAATGAAACTCTTAGAAGCTGGTGTTATTTATGCGATATCTGATAGTAACTGGGTCAGTCTTGTTCATGTAGTACCTAAGAAGGGCAGAATCACTGTGATCGCCAATGATATGAACGAATTGATACCAACTAGGACTGTCACAGGACATAGGATGTGCATCGATTATAGGAAGCTAAATGCAGCAACTAGGAAGGATAATTTTCCCTTACCATTCATTGATCAAATGCTCGAAAGATTAGCTAACCACCCTTACTACTGCTTTTTAGACGGTTACTCAGGTTTCTTTCAGATTTCCATTCACCCAGATGATCAGGAAAAGACGACCTTCACATGTCCATATGGCACTTTTGCTTACCGCCGGATGCCATTCGGACTATGCAATGCTCGCGCGACATTTCAAAAGTGCATGATGTTTATCTTTACTAATTTTATTGAGGACATAATGGAAGTTTTTATGGATGACTTCTCCGTCTATGGGAGCTCTTTTTCCTTGTGTCTATCTAATCTGTGCATGGTGTTACAACGCTGTGAAGAGAAACATCTTGTACTAAACTGGGAGAAGTGTTATTTCATGGTTTGGGATAGAATAGTTATGGGTCATCGAATATCAGAAAAGGGATTGAGGTTGACCGAGCAAAGGTTGAGGTGATGATGAGTTTGCAACCGCCGGATTCAGTTAGAGGAACATGAAGCTTCCTTGGTCACGTGGGCTTTTACAGATGTTTAATCAAGGACTTTTCAAAGATAGCGAGACCGCTCACTCAGCTTTTGTGTAAGGAGACCAAGTTTCAGTTCGATGGAGCTTTCCTTGAGGCATTTCATACTATCAAGGGAGCTTTGGTGAGTGCACCGATTGTTCAACCACCGGACTGGGATTTACCATTTGAGGTGATGATGGATGCTAGTGATTACGCTATGGGAGCAGTTTTGGGGCAAAGGAAGGAAAAAAATCTCCACGTGATCTATTACGCTAGCTGGACTTTGGACGAAACTCAATGTAAGTATGCCACATCTGAGAAGGAACTCTTCGCTGTTGTCTTCGCCTTTGAAAAATTTAGGTCGTATCTTGTCGGCTCGAAGGTCATTGTTCATACCGACCACGCAGCGTTGAAGTATTTGCTCACAAAGAAAGATGCGAACCCAAGGTTTTTTAGATGGATTTTGTTATTCCAAGAGTTTGATCTACAAATTGTTGATAAGAAAGGTACTGAGAACGGGGTTGCTGATTATTTATCTCGCCTACGAGTTGATGAAACCGTTTCGCTTGACGATGCATTGCCGGATGAACATGTTTATGCAATCGGAGTCTGTGTCCTGGGAGCACCTGCTCCAACTGAGGGAGCACCTGCTCCAACTGAGGGAGCACCTGCTCCATCTGGGTTTTGCGCTGCAATTTCGAAAACAAGTAATCCGAGTTTTCCATGGTTTGGGGAGATAGCGAACTACCTTGCTGCTGATCATGAACCGGCTGACTTTGTGGGAGACAGAAAGAGGAAGTTTTTGCGAGACATCAAGAGATACTTTTGGGACGAGCCATACATCTACAAGCAATGCTCGAATGGTATTTTTAGGAGATGTATTCCTGACAAGGAGATTCCAAGAATCCTAGTTCACTGCCATAGTTCGAGTTACGCTGGGCACTTCGCGACTTTCAAGACAGTATCCAAGGCACTGCAAGCTGGGTATTGGTGGCCAACAATGTTCCGGGATGCACATGCTTTTATCTCACGATACGATAAATGTCAGAGGCAAGGAAATATCTCACGACGGAACGAGATGCCTCAGCACTTCATCCTGGAAGTTGAAGTGTTTGACGTGTGGGGGATAAACTTTATGGGACTGTTTCCATCCTCGTATGGAAACAAGTACATCTTAGTGGTCGTTGATTACGTGTACAAATAGGTTGAGGCCATTGCTTCCCCAAAAAACGATGCCGCTGTGGTTTGAAAGATGTTCAAAACCATAATATTCCCCAGGTTTGGCGTTCCACGTGTGGTGATTAGCGATGGAGGAACTCATTTCATCAATAAGGTTTTTGAGAACCTTTTAAGGAAGAATGGTGTAAAGCATAAGGTTGCAACGCCATATCACCCGCAGACTAGTGGACAGGTTGAGGTTAGCAACAGGAAAATCAAGGACATCCTACAAAAGACCGTGGGCACCACCAGGAAAGACTGGGCCGCTAAGTTGGATGACGCGGTGTGGGCTTACCGAACCGCTTACAAAACACCATTGGGGACAACACCCTTTCACTTGGTATATGGGAAGTCTTGCCATCTTCCTGTAGTGCTTGAGTACAAGGTAGCCTGGGCTGTTAAGCTAATGAACTACGACATCAAGCCTGCTTTGGAAAGGAGATCGATGCAACTTAATGAATTGGAAGAAATTCGGCACCTGGCCTATGAGAGTTTAAAATTTTACAAGGAGCGAACCAAGATGTATCACGACAAGAGGATTCTCACCCGAGACTTCAAACCAAATGACCTGGTACTTCTCTTTAACTCTCGTCTTAAACTTTTTCATGGAAAGTTGCGATCTAGGTGGTCTGGCCCATTTCTCATAAAGGAGGTCCGACCCTATGGAGCCGTGGTGTTGCTGGACGGCAAGGGCAAGGAGTTCATGGTCAACAGACAGCAGTGTAAGCCATACCTCGCTGAAACGAACAAAGCCAAAGGAGGATTCATCCCCTTAGGCGATGCAAAAAAACCCTAAAATGGCTAATCAAGTCAAGCTAAAGACTTTAACCAAGCGCTTGGTGGGAGGCAACCCACCGGTACGTTTTCTAACTTTTTCAATTTGATTTCTTTTATTACTAACTTTGAATTTCAATTTGAGTTTTCAGGTCTCCTAAAAAAAATAAAAAAATATTTTGTTGTGGAATACGCAAGGAGGATCGATCGATCCCTTGGCTAGATCGATCGATCCGGAATGGGGAATTCAACATGCAGACCATCGGTCAATCTCAAGATCGATCTGCACATCGATCCGCTACCGAGTTCAAAACCCAGAAGGAGCACCTGCTCCCCCCTGAGAGCACCCAAACTAGATCGCTTGATCCCTTCGGCTGGATCTACCGATCCATGATGATGAGATCATTAGCCATTCCAGCGGTCAACCTCAGGATCGATTCAGCAAGTCGATCCGATCCCCAGAAGAAGCACCTGCTCCCCAAAACAGAGCACCTGCTCTCCTGGATAAAATTCGAATTTCGGATTTGGGCCCACCAAGAGGTAAGTCCAATAAGAGAAAAAAAGAGATGGACCCGAGGAATATTAATAAAGGGATTTTTCCAATTTCAAATGGAAATAAAAACTGATATGGTGGGACCCACCGAAACCCTATATTTCTTGCGCCTCCCTCTCTCTTTCTTCCCCATTCTTTTTCCTTCGATTTTTCTCTCCATTAAAACGGTTTTGAAGCTTTTTGCCCAAAGCATAACTCCTTCAATCCTTAACTAATCTGAGCGATTTAAGGGTGGATTTCACTCGATTTTTCACCACCTTTCCAAATCTACAACTCTTTTCTCAAGAACAGCAAGTTAACACTTCGAAAACCCACTTTTTCAGTCCGCCGTTTTCAAGTAACAAGGTGAAATTCGAGGTTGATTTGGTTGGTTTTTCGAACTGCGATTAGTTGGGTAAACCTTATGCTTTCTTATTAATGAGTTCGCGTCGGTAGGGTTGTGAAATTTGACTTGAAAATCCTTTGGGAGTGAAAACCTAATTTTAGGATGAAAAATTGGAATTTAAGGGAATGGGATACGTTAGAGATGCGAATGAGGCTTATGATTCATCATTCTAGGGGATTTACAACTGTAGAATCCATCTGTTAAAGTACAAACACTATGATCTAAAATTTCGCAAAAACAGGAGATTTCCTTTTGATTGAATTTGTGTTGGTGTGGAATTTGAGATTTCGATTTATGCTGGATTTTCGTGGGTGTTGTTATCATTGCAGGATGACAGGACCACATACTTCCTTCGGCAAACCACCACGCTCTTCCAAGGGACAGAAAGCATCTTTTTCTTCTCAAATCATCATTAACCCTTGGCCACGTGACGAAGGCCAACGGTTCTCCTTGCCCGATACTCGCCTTCCTCCCGATTCAGATGAGGCATGAGATCAAACTGATGCTTACTACTACAATAACTGGCTAGACATTGCTATCGAGCCGACCCATTTTTTATGTGGACAGACATTGAAAGATTTGGGGCTACTTTATGACGTAGGCAGCGTGCTTACCGCCTCCCAGATGTCTGATACAGCCACTCAGCCGGATGCTCTATACCCGGATTTGGTTAGGTAGTGCTTAGCATCGGCCAAACTGGCCTATTCAGACCTGCGCAAGCCGGTAGCCTCACAAGGGATGCTATTTTTCTTTGCTGGAGGAAAGAGATATGAGGTCACTATCACCGACCTTTGTCACATCTACGGGTTTGACTCTACGCCGGAGAAGGTGGATCTTCCTACACGCCTTCGAGTTGCTCATCATTTTTCGGATTTCATCGCCATTGGCGACTACTTCTCTCGCTCAGCTGCCCAATCAACCATTCAGAACCCCGCTCTTCGGATTGGGGCAAAGGCGATGAGCACCATCTTTTTCTCTCAGGACGATGTGAGCAAAGTATGGACCGATGAGTTGATTTTCCTCTACAATGCGGTGAGGGAAACCATTGAAGGCGAAGACGGTTTGAATTGCGATTTTGATGGAAGTGTCAACATGGGTGCACTGTTTGCCTCGGTTATTGTGGATAAGAGGACTAAGATCGCCAAGGGCAAAGCTGCCGCGCATACGGAGCGGATAGGGAGTCTCTTGACCAAGCTGTTCATCCATCTCGAGATCGACCTTGAGTCCTACACTTGTAAACCCGGTGACGAAATTTATGGACACTCCTTACCTCCTCTCTTGTGACATCTTGTCTGATACTAACGTTTACAGGTTCACCGCCCGAGACAAGACTGCCCGGTACTGCCGATTGCCCCAGCCTTCCCTGACTTATTTGGAGGTCGCAGCAAACGTTGGTTTTACGCCTGGAACAGAGTACTTGTGCTTTGCCACTGGAGCACAGTCCAAGAGCACCTCTGCACCCAGGAGGAGCACCTCAACTACTAGCCCTGCTCCCGCTCTAGTTCCAGACGTTCCTTTGAACCGTGATGAGGTAGAAGACTTGGAAGCAGATACACAGCGGACGCAGTAGTCCAGAGCCTACTACCGCCGACCTTATACAAGTGAGTTGACGCTTCGAGACATCTTAGACAACCCAGAAGACGACGAGTACCGCCGTTGGATGGTGGCCTCCACCAAGAAGAACAACGGGTTGCTTCGCCGTATTCTACACATGCTCCAAAAGGGATGCAGCACTCACACGCTACCGAGACGATGCCCTCTACTACGCCTGTCCAGCAGCCTTCGGCTCGCCTATCCACATCAACCGGACCGTCCACACGCTCGGTCAAACGCAAGAAGTCGATCGCCAATGAGGATTCCGATGATACCACCAACGATTAGACATCGCAACTCTATCCTATCTTAGTAATTCCATGAACACTTTTTAATTTTCTGCTTTTTCCTTATGATTTTTATTTCTCTCTCACTCTCTCTTTTCTTATTCTCACACCGAGACGATGTGAAGTAAGTCTGGGGGAGTTGTTACTAATGACGTTTATTTTGGTTGTTTTCTATTTTCTTATGTCCTGTTTGAGTCTATTTTTAGTTGCTTTTATTGAGTAAAGACTTTGTAGGGAATTAGGACTTTATCTTATGATGATCTTTGAACTATCTATGTTTAACTTTCTCTCTAGTGACCATTTGATGGGTACAAGGAACAGCTGGAACACTTCAATACACTATCTTCCAGGTTTCATATTGACCGAAATTTTCTCTAGCTATTAGCACTAGATTAGGGAAACGAACCATATTCAGGACTCCTTATTCTTTTTATCACTCTTGTTGTTCCTGAATAGCTAGCTCATTTTTAGCTAGTACCCTCCTTAACCATTACCTCTTTTCAAACCCCTTGCATTCTTGTTACTTCATTGTCATATGTGCAACATATGCGCAAAAGGACCGGAGAGAATTGGGTCGACACTGCCTTTAAATCACTCTTTCTGAAGAACAAGGCACTTGCCCCCGCAATAGAGCACCTGCTCCTATTTCCAGAAGATGGTTTTACAACGAGGTGGAACAAAAATCCACGAAGGAGGTATGATATTTTCGTGTTTGAGAGACTTACACTTGTAATCAAAACCTTCTTCATCATCATCTAAAATTTTTTTTTTAAAATTTAAAATTTAAAAATAGATGATGAAGAGTGGTGAATCTGTAAAATTAGAAATGTCTCTCTGCACAGCAAGTATACCCAAGGTGGACGATGGCTAGTTGAGATGTTGGAGAGATTTGGAGAAAGAAAGAGTGGTTTAGAGAATGTGGATATCAACGGACCTATTCTCTCTTGCAATTTTGTGCAATATCTTGCATCCTCTACGAAACATTGGGTAACCCCTAAACACTTTAAACACTTTTAACTCCACCTCCAAATGGCCTTAAACCCTTAGCATCGTCTACCCTAAATGGTGCCTTTAGCGAGACCCTCACGCAACTTTGAATGCGTTGAGTTTGTGTTTGGGAAATAAGACTTGGTTGAGAAATGTGTTGAGGAGTTTTGGTAAAGCCTTGTTATTCGTAATCTGGATTATGTGGTCTACAGATTGAAAGTCTTAAACCAGGTTCACTGAGGATAAAAGAGTTCTCGCATTTTCAAAGCTTTCTCCTTTACTTAGTCTTGAATTTGTTTGAGGACAAACAAAGATCTAAATCTGGGAGAATTGATATGTGTTTTTGGCGCATTCTAACATTTGTTTTGTAGGTTTTTATTGAGTCATTCTAGGTCTAAAATGCAGGTGGAATGGAGGATTGGAACTTGCAATTGGATTTGGTGAAAAATGAAGGAATCTGGATCTTTTTGGAATATTCTGAAGAAAGGGAGCACCTGCTCCCAGACGATCCACTTAAGGAAATATTCATTAAACCTAATTGGAGGTCCTAATCTTTTCCCAGCCGTCGTGGGCCTTTAAGGGCAGAGTTTTTCGATCCTTTTGAGAAGACCACGCGATCACGCAGACAAGAGAGAACAGAGAAGAGAATACGTGAGAGAGACAGAGAGAATTGATACTTGTTTTGAGAGTTATAAGCTTGAGAATTTTTTTCCACGTTTTCGTTGAAGTTTTCTTAAACCCTTACTCTTTTCTATTTTGGTTCAATGAAGTTTATATTCTCTTTTGCTGCTGTTGTTTGCTTGATTATGTGAGAGTAATTCCCCTTGTTAGGTTGAGGGTTCGATGTTTGCATAGATAGGTTTTGAAACATCACTTGATATCTCCGTCTATAGTCGATCGTATTGCCTAGGCTAACTTGATCACCTAGTCTTTGATTTTAGGTTGAATTCACTTATCAAAAGTGTCGTGAATTGCTGGAATTGACTTAGATGGGCGAGTTGTCTTTTAGCTAACGACAGTTGAAGCTAAAGCAACACGTGAACAAATTGATCCTAATCGTTTAATGCTCATCATTCCTTGTAACCTCAAACGACAGCTTAGGGTGTTAGATTGATTGTTGAAGTTGTTGATGCCACGACAGTGGATTAGCTTAAATTTATGGTTGAGTTCTAGATTGGTTCATAACTTGATAACCTGAATAATTGCTTGGTTTTGCCCTAACGTTTTTCCACATATTGTTTCAACCGAAATTTAAATTTGTTTGCTTGTTTAATTCGTGACACTTAAACCAACCTTGAATCGCTTAGCTGAACTTGTAATCCATAGGATTAGAGTGTATTGCTGGTCCCTTAACGAACCTATACTATTCTACATCGGATTAGTAACCTTAGGTTTCATCTTTACAAACCGGGCAAAAACCCTTTCATCAAGACTCCAGGATTGCTTGAAACAATAATCCAATGACGATATTTTTTCTATCTACATCCTCCGTTTTGGGTTTGATTGTGTCCTAGACCTTGTATATTTTCATCAATACCTTCATTCTCATGCTCCAAACCGTGTAGTTTGTTGCGTTTAGTATGGAGCATTGAATGGACGGCGGCGTGAACTCTTTTGGTCATGTTGTTGCGTTGTCTCCCATGGCTTGGTTACGACGAGAGTACGTTCGTATGATCTTCGTATTGAATTGCAACGATTAGCTCCTAGGATTAACTTAACCTAGAGCTCTGATACCAAATGTGGGGCTATTCAAGCCCATGTCTAACTCCCTTATTAGTATGATATTGTCCGCTTTGGGCCCAAAGGCAAAGCCTGCAGGAATTTATCTTTGGGCTCCTTCCAAAATGCCTCATACTAATTGGAGTTGGACATTATTTATATATTAGACCATTCTTGTCTAAGTTCGAGATGTCAGGCCTCAGAAAACTCACTTATTATCTCGGCATTGAAGTCCATCAACAAGAAGATGGAACTGAGATTAAACAAGAAGCTTATGCAAGGAGAATTCTGAAAGAAGCAGGAATTGAAACCTGTAATCCAACCAAGATTCCAATGGAGTTCGGACTTAAAAATTTTAAAAGCTCAAGAAGAATCAGAAATAGACCCGACATGTTATAGAATAAACGTAGGATGTCTAAGATACTTGCTACACACACGACCGAACTTGGCTTTCTCAATAAGAGTCGCTAATCGCTATATGCAAAGTCCACGCAAGTCACACGGTGACATTATGATGCAAGTATTGAGGTATCTAAAAGGAACAGTCACGTTTGGCTTAAAGTTTGGTCGAGGAAGATCACAGAAAATTGTTGGGTACAGTGATAGTAGCTACAACATTGACCAAGACGACAGAAGAAGTACAACGGATCACATCTTTTAATTAGGAGACGCACCTATCACATGGTGCTCACGGAAGCAAGATACGATAGCTCTTTCATCGTGCGAAGCCGAGTTCATGGCAGCAACGGAAGCACCTAAGCAAGCAATTTGGCTTCAAGAACTCTTAGGTGAAATCAAAGGAAGAGAAGCATAACAAGTTCTCATCAAGATCGATAATAAATCCGCAATAGCTCTCACAAAGAACCCCGTATTTCATGGTAAGAATAAACACATTCACAAAAGATACCATTTTATACGAGAATGCATCGAGAAAGAGATCATCGATGTGGAGCACATACCAGGATCTGAGCAGAAAGTGGATATATTGACAAAAGCATTAGCACAGATCAAGTTCGGAGAGATGAGACAACTGATCGGTGTACAAGACATTTCACGAGCTAAAGGGGGTGAATGTTGGATAAGCTTCAAGACATCCTTATCAAGTTGGATTAGGAAAAGATAAAGCTGTTAGCATTCATAATAGATTTAGGAAGTTGTCTAAGTCTAAGAAAAGGAAATAGGATTAGGAAAAGGAAATTCTAGTTATATATATATGATCACCAAAGTTGTGGTTTGATCATAAGAAAGATTAAGAGCTTTGTGTTTAGTTTTGAGTTATTTTCTAAACATTAATAAAGAGAGAAGTCTTTATTCAAAGCTAAGTTGTTCTTTCAAATCCTTTAAATAAGTTTTAAGAACGTAGGAGACCTTTTTGGTGACGAATTCGTGACTCACTACAAGTCCATCTACGAGCAGCAGGTTCTGCTTCTGGAGGAACTCCGTAAGATGAAAGTAAAGCTTGATAAGAAGCAGAGGAATGCAAAGATATGGAAGACATTGTTGAATGTTGTTTTCGCGACTGCGTATGTCTCTGTTCTTGTCTTATCGGTGGTTCTAGCTGCAATGAGCGCTGTTCCGGTGCTGGGTGCTGTTGCGTCTGCGTTAGCGACTCCAGATGAGTTTGTCAGAAAATGGTGTAACGAGAAGTGGAAGGAGTACGAGAAGGCTTTGAAGAGACAGAAAGGGTTGTTTATATCAATGGAAAACCGTACGATAGTCAACAATGAAGCGACTCAGACCATAAGAATCCTAGTGGAGAACCTGAGAATTTAGATCTCGTCGATCATGCAGACTGTGGAGTTTGTTTTGGAGAGAAAAGAAGAGGAGGAAGCGACGAGATTTGCGATGCAAGAAATCAAGAAGAAAGTTGAGGGGTTCACTGCGAAAATCGAGGAAGTTGGTGAAAATGCAGCAAAGTGTAGCAAATTCATCGCTTTGGGGAGACTTCTAGTTCTTGAACATATCCTCGAGTTACCCGCCATTTGAAGAGGTACATATCGATATGTTTGATCTTTAATGATGCTAGTTGTTCAAGAACCATATAATAAAACAAAACCTCGATATATTATAGGACCATTATTTATTTTTATTTATTTACTAGTTTAGGACAATCACTATACAAAAATTAACGGATTTAGACTAAATAGTAAGGTCTAAAGAATATTTTCGGAAAAAATAGACGATTCTTTTTAATTCAAATTTGAATTCAGATATTGTAGTAATTAAAATATATATATTTTAGAAAAGTATATTCTCGTATCTCATATATAATTTGAATAATTTAGAAATTCATAAAGTATGTATGTTTGATTTCGTTTAAAGTATGGCAGTATGTCGTTTGACGGTGCTTGGGATTATAGTTCTCCTGGTTTGGATATGTTTCTCTCCCTTTTTCTAGCCTGTTGTGGCTTAGTGTGAAGATACAGTGGCTGTAGCAGGAACCTATAGCAGCACCAGATGAGAGAACTTCAGGAGAAGGGCGAACAGGCTGGTGAGCCTTAAGCGTGATGGGCTGTTGGAGTGAGTCGGTCCAGGCAAGGAAGGGCATGATGGGCTGTTGGAGTGAGTCGGTCCAGGCAAGGAAGGGCGTGACTTGCACTCAAGGAAGGCTGGAGGATATCTTTAGAGAAGATTTACTCAAACTTGAAGGTTTCCTTATTCTTAGGAGAAGATAAGGAAAGTGTATCTATCCATGAAGATTTGAAAAGATAGTGAATCTTGCATGGAGTAGAGGGCAAGGCTAGGGCAAGCCGCAGGCCGTTTAGTATATATAGGTTGGGGTTAACTCGAGGGAAGGGTTAACACAACGAGAGCAATTCTTAGCAAAGGGATAAGGGATTCAAATATAAAAGAAATCTTGTATCAAGGGCTAAGGGGTAAAGAGAGGTTCACGATATCAAGTGTGATTCGTGAACAGGGTAGACTAGGATTGAGTGAAAGCAATACGTGTAAGTATTCAAGTCATCAATACTAGTAAACGTGTTTTTGAGAAAACCCTTGTGTTGTGTTTTGTTTCTACATCAGTATTATATTAATCTCTGTAGTAGTAGCTGATACATTTTCATAGTGTTCCATTAGACACCTCTTTCTTTAATCAGTCCGGTAGCTTTGCGATGGTCGAGTTATTGGTGTAGTCTTAGCTATTACAACCAATTATATGTAGCTGTTGTAAGGTTTATGTTTGGATCAGTCTTCGATCAGCATTGTGCTATCCCCTTCTTCTCGATGCAATTGTGGTTTTTTTTTTTTTTTTAAGGAATGTTAAATTATATTCACACCAAAAAACCTGTTTGTTACATCAAGTGCTTCTTGTTTTTGACATAGTAGCAAACCAAGAGAATTTAGAAACCTATTTTGATAATGGGAAAAAAGCTTATCCTGTTCTTTATTTCTTTGTCAATGACCGTAACTAGCTGTTGAGGTGGTGATTGCGGTTCACCGTGCCTGCGTTTGTTCCGCTCTCTCCATATGTGAGAGATGGAGGCTTGGAAAATGTACATCACAAGGAAATCTTCAATGCGGGATATGTGAGGGTTCGATATGATTTCAATGAGAGAGTCCCAATCAAAAGCAAACCTTTGCCTTAGTAGTCCTTTTGCTAAAGAGCCACAGATTTCCCGTGAATAATAAGAAGAGAAGAATAAATGGTTCCGAGATTCAGTTTGAGTTGTACATAACACACACTTGTCCAAAATCCCGCTATTCCACACTCGCATTCGATCTGTCGTAGATAAATGATTGTGGATGGCCAAGGATAATCCTTTAAAAAAGCCTTCAATTCTGCTGACTTCAGATTCTGAGTTATGCAGGAGAGGAACTTCTCTTTGGAGAAAAGTTTTTTACCAGGCTCCTTTATTGATTGGAAGAGAACGCTACTGCTCAATTACATTCTCTTCAATTGGGTGGGATGAGATATCGGATAGAGGTAAGGGATTATTCACAAGCGGAGGAGCTATGTCTTTTGACTGAGGTGAGTCCGAGGCTGGATTAGGAGATCCATCAGCGAGAGTAGAGTCATCTTTGAGATTCTTCGCTGATGAAATCGGTAAGGGTGCTGACCATCGATTCAGTGAGGTCATCTCGGATACGGGAAAGATTTCTCGTTAACTGAGTCGGACGATTTGTTGATGAGTAACTGTAGATCATATGTAGAAGAAGAAGAAGCTTTCGTCCCCTGGTCTAATGAGTCGAGCATCGATGTCGGAGGAAAGAAATCCAGTCTCCGCTCGGACGACGGCATGAGTGAGTCGAAATCAAGTGTTTACAGTGATTTTTTTGGGGGCGATTTGAGGAGAAGAACCCATGACGGTGACTAGAAGAGAGAATGGTGAGATTGATTGGGAAGAAACCACCGGGAAGAAGACTCACCGGTGGAGAAGAGCGAGGGTCTAGCAGTGGAGAAGAGCGACGGTCCAGCGGCGGAGCCACCGAGAATAAAGGACGATTTAACTTTAGGTTTAGCTTTTTTGGGGAATTGTGACTGAGAGCGTTTTTAAACTGTAAAAACAACTACTTAAAGCAGTTGAATTGGGGAATAACGTCAATAAACTAGTTCTAGAATTTGAAATACTGGTGAATATCTGGCTTGTTCTTGCATCGACCCTTACGTATATCAAAACAACTTAAATCCAGACTCGCTAGAAAGAGAATCCGAACATAGTCGAAAATAGTGTTTGAATGAAAAAGCAAAACTAGATACAATTACCGGCAAAAAAGATGAGAGAGAGCGAGAGAGATATTTTCCAAATTGGTCTTATTTGTGGGAGTCGGAACCCGCACAATCAAAATTTGTAGAGACTTTCGTAGGGAACTGAATTTCTATGATTAAACCAACGCAAACAACTGTAAAGGAAATTGAAAACTCGTTCTATTGCTGTTCAGAAAGCTTTAGAGTACAAGTCTTTGTGAATTGATTTTCGGATCCTTTTCTCAAAGGACGTACATGAGTATATATACTAACCTAAGTCGGCTAATCCATTCCTAAACGATAATGGAAATCTTCTCGTCCGTTTTTAGATTTCCATTCTTCCCGAGATTGCTCATGTCGGTTCACTTAGGCCTTCATACGCAGCCCACTTCGGCTTACACATGCAGCCCACTTCGGCCTACGTATGCGGCCCACTTCGGCCAACACGAGCCACTCACTTCGGCCAATGCATGTAGCCCACTTCGGCCTTCACGAGCAACCCACTTCGGCCCGTATGTTCCTGACTTTAGTGCACATGTCATCGACTTCGTCACCACTTCCCCGACTTCGGCAAATCGGGCACGCGTATGCCCGACTTCGGCATTATGGTTTTTTTGTGGTAGACATCGTCATCCCTCGCGGTACGTGATTTTTATGTCGCGGTCACGATCCTCGTGACGTGGTACGCGATCTTCATGTCACGATGTGCACGACATCGTTCGCGAGCCAACACGATTTTCTCACTTAGCCATTTTGTGACTGTTATTTTTCCAGGGAAAGATTCGACCCCAACAGTTTGCCCCCAGCTCAGTACTATGGAAATAGTGGCGAAGCGGTTTGTGTTGATCAGGTGATTAGCAGTCATAAAAAGCCGTTTAATTAAGTTAATTTCGCGACCAATGATGGCTGGGCCACACGAACAGTCCTTTTGCTTTTGTCTGTTGAATTACCTCAGTGTCTTCTGGACTTAACGTTACCAGATTTTCTGACGCTTCTGCTGCTACCGGACGTTTCCCAAGAAGGATCATTGTTTCCAACTGACTATTTTGACTCAATAAAACGTTTTGGACTGACTCTCAAAAACGAAAACAATGTTAGCAACTACCTCCCCCAGACTTAAACAACACTGTCCCCAGTGTTATCAAGCCTCAGATATGTGAAAGAACAGAAAAGAAAAAGAAAAAACCAATTGAAAAGAACGAGAACTTACCTGTTGCAGGGCGTGTCGATCGACACAAGCAGATGTGTCGATCGACACACTGTTGTTTCCTCGTCTCGTCGTTTTTTTTTCATTATCTGAAACACTTTAAAACCAAAACTAAAAGTTAGTAAACAAAGGAACGAGTAAGTATCAAAAAAAAAAAAAACTTAAACAAAATTCTAGTATCAATAATCGATTGGTAAAATAAACTCCCCGGCAACGGCGCCAAAATTTGATATGCTCAAATTTACCCTGAGCTACTCTCTCAAATTAAGAGATCGTAATAGTACTTAGGGATCGAATCCACAGAGAATCTAAACACACAATCGATTAGTGAATTCAAATTATGCTAAGTAAATAGAAATGAATGTAAAGTAAAAGCAAAAGTAAACAAGTGAATGATGATTAAAGTTTTTAAAATTCAATGAGACAAAGAGTTAGGCAATGGGTTGTTCGCAGGAATGATTCGAAAATTGATCGTGTCGATCGACACAGAGATAAAAACGATTAGGATTTTGTTAAGCACGGTTCTAGAACTCAAACACGAATGTAAAACCAATCAACTTTCGTTGCAGAGATTATCTATGACTAAATCCCTAAATTTCAAATTTCTTTGCAAACTTAGTGAATAAAATCAAGCTTTAAGTTCAGGTTCAATTGTTCACAAACTTACTAAGCCATATTTCTTTGCGAATATATAATTTTGCTCATCTAAGATTATATCAGGTTGTTAATAATACTTTCGCATCTATTAAAGCAACCTAGGATATCCAATTTCAGTTGATCAATCCTAAAATCAGAGTTAAATCAATCTAGATGAAGAACATAAAGATAAATCCTAACAGGGTTTCAATCCTATCAATTTCTCATCAAACCCTAGAACTTCCCAAAACCTAACAAGCAAACTACTCAGACATGGATGAAGAAATCATTATGAATGAATAATATTGCATTAAAAAGATAGAGTAAGAGATACAGAGAGTTGAAATCGATGAAGTCTGGAAGTCTGAAATCTCGTCAAAGCTCTCCAAAATCTCCTCTCTCAAGTCTCAATAGAAAATAAGATGTAGCCTAAACAATGGCTAAAAACTAGAATAAATAGGTCTAATCACGTTTTTGGTTCAATCTCTATGACAAAACCAAATCAAAATAGGAAAAACTGCAATTTCCTTTTTTTTTCCGCGAACCGGTCGGTTAAGGGCAGGCTGACATGTCGTCATTAAAACTTGCATAACTTTCGATCTAACCGTTGGAATAACCTCAAATAACTTCTTAACAGAAGCTAACTTGATTCTCTATCTTGTGTCAAATTTCCAGGTCGATCCATTGGTTGAAAGTTCTCCAACGAGTGCCAAAATTCTGACCTTTCTGCAGTTTTCTTCTCTTCAGACATCTGTGTGTCGATCGACACAGTCTATTGTGTCGATCGACACAAGGCAAAACATGTTAAATCTGAGTTGATCGCTTTGGCTTCTCTTTTCACAATGCTCCAAAATCTCCCAAAAGCTCTCATTATGCTCCAATCGATCATTAACCTACAAAGACTCTAAAACAATAGGAAAACACCAAAAAGACTTGATAAAAACGGACCTATATCATGGTTAAAAATGGGTAAAAACCATGATATATCAATTCCTGATCCTCCGGACTCCACACTATGTACTAAAGAGTCTCTGCATAAGTTGAGGCGTAAGTTCAATATTTCGGAGGAGATTGACATGATACTCCCCTCGTCTTCGGATCGAGCCTGGGATCCCCCCTCGGGTTGCTTCACTATGTACGAGAGTTGTTTCGACTGG